>JAWNNP010002879.1:0-1205775 GCA_035044805.1 Leucophenga maculata | reverse complement strand
TGTTTTAAAACAATTTTTCAACAATTTCTAACAACGGAACTTCTAGGCAGAACTTAAACCGACTCATAAACATTTTATTATACGCTCTTACTTCTAATATATGTACATTCGGGCGGGTCAATTTGTTCGGGTAAAAAAAAAAAACGTAGTAATCTTCCACAAAAATCGGAATCTACAAAGAATTCTGAAGTCAATTCCTAGCTCCCGCTGAGAAGCATAAAGATTTCTAGTTGAGTTACTTTAAGATATTTTGAGGTATTTAAAAAAAAAAACACATTTTCCAATCATGTTGGGCTTAATTCTTATTCATCTGTTTGTAACAAATTGCATACATTTTTTTTTTTTTTTTTTTTCAATTAACCAACAAATTTGTTTTAATTTGACTAAATGAGCTGAACAAGCCATCTACTGAGGCTCATCTAAGAAACTGAAAGCCAAAAGTCTGTAACTTTTTAACGTAGTGAGTTATAGGTCTGAAATTTGAAATATATATGCTTAATACTCCACAGCAAATTTTTACTATAAAATAAAAGTAGGCGTGGCATAAGAAAGGGCGTCACTGAGCAGTGATAAATTTAATTTGATTCAAAAAAATATTCTACGACGACTTCACAACACCCTGCACGCTGAATATGTAGAAACTTTTTTAAATTAAAAATAAATTAAAAAATTGCAAATTATTTAATTCAAATTTAACAAGTAATTAAATTATAAATAAAAAGAGAGAACATTATTTTTTGATCTGCATAAAAGAGGTTCTACGCCCGTATAATGTGCGCTCTATGAAAAAGAAAATAATAAATTAAAAAACTTGCAGTTTCGTTTTTTTATTTCTGAGATCTTATACTTCCAACGACATAGTTGGACAGTCAAACAAGGCTACTCTATAACCAACTTGAAATACGCTACATACATTTGCTCGTTATTAACTAAATTTAATTTCTTTTCTAAATAACTTTTAAGATACATTTTAGATACACATTGCCGCATAAATCATGTTTTCAGCGCTAATTTTCTTACGATTTTTATTTTATTTTTATTTAATTTTTATTTATTTTGTGGTTTACTTTTGATTGACTTGGTAACACAAATTCAAACCGCAGCTCAGCTTGTATGCATATATATGTACAGTTGTATGTGTGTGTGTGTGTATGCGTGTGTGTGTGTTTGAGCTAGTGTCACTCTAAGCTTAGCATTTATTTAAGCATAATTTAATATAGCAAATGATTTTGTGGCATTTCTAGTTGAACAGCAACAACAACAACAACAAAAATATCAGCAACAGCAGCAACAGAATAAAGCCGCACTTCCGCCTATATTGAAGCGCTTAAGGAAAGCAACTAAGTATGTGTAATGGCGTATGGAGGTGAAATTAGAAAAGTATTAAACAAAATATAAGTAAGACTTGACTAGGTTTTAATGAACTAGTATCGACGGAAAATACAAAAAAAAAAGTTTAAGAAAAAATTTATATAAAAACTAAAAAATGGATTTCTGGTTTGTCTGACTGCTGTTCCTTAGAATGTTGCATAATTTCTGTGCTTACGGAATTCAGTTAGATTTCTTAATTTTTAAATACAAAAAAAAAAATAGGACATACGATAGACTTGTTTCGCCGTGCTATATGTGCTGTATGAGATCTACAATGTTTCCATTTCTGCGTTACCAACTTTCCGCATGTACAGCTTAGCTCTTCATAAAAGTTATTTAGACTTTCTAACTGTTTTAATAATCAACATATATATGCTATATTGAGCCGATTTCAAACTTATTCTAAGCAGAAGTTACTTTAATACTAAAAAAATGTCCTTCTCTAATATGGGTTTGTATGGAATTTTATATTACAGACATCGGATCGAGTTCAATACATTCGAATGGCATCAGCTTCTCTAATTTCTTCTCAATATAAATCGTTTATACAAACAAATAATACCAATTCACATTATATATGTGAAGGGTATACAAATTAATATATCTAGAGACGCCAAGGATTTTCTAAAACTTATTAAATATTGCTTCATGTTATAATTGTATTTTTTAGTTAGTATGTAATTCTAAAAAGGCAACTTCCAACTGTCTTGATGACATGAATCAAGTAGAACAAGTGTGCACGACTTTTGAGATACGCTGTGTATCCCCAACTAGAACTTTTTTTCTTCTTATTTTTCTTGCTCCTTACTGCTTATAATTTGTCTACTGCTCTACCGATTCAAAGCACAGTAACACAATTAAAACTTTTGTTTGGCTTTTAAGTTATAAAAATGAAGATTTTAAATGTTTCTTAAAGCCTCTAAAAGTTCAAAATAGATAAGTTCTATGCTATTCCGCTTCTAGCAATACTCTTAAATTATATGACTTACCGCAATCGCTGTCACTGTCATCAATAGTGCTCGCCTGATCACCGCTAATGCTGCTGCCGCCGCCGCCGGATGTTAGCAGATGATGATGATGATGATGTTGATGGTGTTGATGATGATTATTATTATTGTTATTACTATTGTTGTTATTAGTATTATTATTGTTGTTGTTGTTGTTGTTGTTGTGATAAGCCAATTCACGTGAATTCCCAAATGGTATGGCGCCACTGCCGCCGCCGCCGCCACCAACTGCACCATTGCCAAGCGCCTGCATTACCAACGGTGAACGTGAACGTTCATCCAATTCACCAGCACGCGCTGCTAATGCCACGGCATCCAATTCACGTAAACGTTCGCGTTCACGTTCCTGTTGCAGTGCTGCATAATGCAAACCATTGGCACCATGTGGAAAGCCAAGTAACGCTGTCATGGGTGGCGAGCCTTGTGGCGCTGAATTTGAAGTTGGTGGCGGTGCCAGCTCAGCATAGGGACGTTGCTGTGGCGGTGATGCTGTAGCATTGCCCGAATGCTGGCGATAGTGTTGTTGGTAGTGCTGTTGCTGTTGTTGCTGGTGATGATGGTGTTGCTGTTGCAACAAGTGTTGCTGTTGTGCCAAATAGTGCTGCAGCGCCATCTGATGATGATGATGTTGTTGTTGCTGATGTGGCGACTGTTGCGCATGTTGTAATGCATGATTTTGGTGTTGTTGTTGCTGTTGTTGTTGTTGGAGCAACTGCTGCTGCTGTTGCTGCAATTGCGTTTGCTGCACAGCACTAAGACTCGTTGCACTAAGTGGACTACGACTACGGCTACGACTTCGACTACGACTACGGCTATGCCGTCGATTACGTTGTTGCATTGCTGCTGCTGCGGCTGCTGCTGCCGCTGCTGCTGCAGCTGCCGCACTACCCGCCAGTATATCAGTGATCATAAAACGCGAACGTGTCGCTGTTGCCGCCAGTGCGGCATTGGTGGATTCGCGTGTCAATGGCAATCCTGTGGCGCCAGTTTGCAATGCAACGGTGGGTGCGGCAGCGGCTGCGGTGGCGGCGGACATCTCCGGTGGCATGGTGGTCATTGGCGTTGCAAAGAGTAGATTTCAACGTTGAATTCTGTGTTCCGTCGTCGTTGGCTACACTTTTTTTTTTCTTCGTTAAAATTGCAAATCGATGTTTAATCGATTTTCGAACAATAATTGTTTTGCACTTTTTTGTACTTTTTAACTAAATACTTGTTTCTATTTATTTTTGGTTTTGGTTTCTTGCTCTGTTTGTTTGTTGTTATTTTTTTTTGCACATTATTGTCACTCTTTATTTTTTATATTTGTATTCTTTTTTTATTATACACGCGCGTTTTTTTGACGCTTGTTTCGCACTTGTTACGTTTGCAAAAAAAAAAAAAAAAATTATTTGATATATTTTTTATTTGTTTTTTTTTTTATGAAGATGAAGACAAAAGAGCGCGTCTTTCTTTCACTGCCTCTTCTTCGTTTTGTCTTATTGTCTGTCTGTCTGTGGCTGTTTAAGCGACAAAGCTGAACCGCTCGCCTTTGCACTCGAAGCGCGACTGAACTTAAGCGGCGCAGCGGTTTGGTTTACCTTTCGTCACCGCTGGGCTGTCGTCATCATATTCAAAAGCGGCGCTCAACAAAAACCAGTCTCACATGCACACACACACACACACATTCTACGCCATGCATATTGGCATTGAGAGCGCATAAGAGAGAAAGAAGAAACCAATACACTTAACATGAATATATTTTGTTTTGCTCTTTCATACACTCTTGCACCAGTTTGGCTTTGTCTCTGTCGCACTATTCGTATAAGATTGGCAGAATATATCAATATATACTGCTCTGCTCTCTATCATACTCTCTCATTCTAACTCTCTACTATGTGTGGTGAATTTCTATAGCATTATATTTATGTGCGTGTGTGTGTGTGTCTGTGCATTGGCTATGCCGCGCACATTTATTGGTCGTAATTGCTTCAATTGACATTCATTAGTCTTCAATCAAAATAACAACAACAACAGGTACTAATAAAAACAACATTTATGCAGTACAGCGCCATGTGTGGCTCTTGTTTGTGTTGTTGTTGTTGTTATTATCATATTTTGGCGTGGTGAATTTCCGCATATAACAATGGCCGCTGCCATTGCTTCTTAATGTTGGCTGAAAATATTAGCTTTTTGTTCTTTTGCATTTTTCATCAAATATGTAGTTTGTTTGTAGTTGTTAGATACACCTATACATGCATACATACATATAACTTGATATCTACGCACTTTATCAGCATGCAATTGGATTTAAATTCTTATGTGTGTGTGTGTGTGTGTGTGTGTACGTAGCTGAATAAAGTTTTATGCTGCTTGGCAAATTAAGTTATTTGTTTACTTTTTTTTTTATTATTAACTAAACCTTGCTAAAAATAGCTAAATATGGTTAATAGAATATATATATTGATTATTATTATAACTTTTTTTTATTACAGTAAAAACTTTTATTAAGGACATTTATCTATCTCAAGCTAGCGGAAAGTTGACACTGCGCACATTTAAAAGCTACCCGTAATTTGGAAATGCTTTTGAACGTTCTATAAAGGATTAATTCAATTTGGGATTAAGCTATAACATCCTTAGTAGTATTTAGTAGCAAATTTATATAGAATAAATTAGATGAAAGCTTAATCTGGTATTATAACCAAATCTTCAATCTATATAAAAAAACTATTTATATATTTTACAGTTACATATAAAAGAGTGTAGATATTTATTATTGATTTGTGAAATGAATTTGTTCGAGATTATTTGATTTGAGGAATTGGGAACTATTTTGTTGAAATTGTGGACAATCTATTAAAATATGCAATCAAATGAGGATTGTATTCCGGTGTTGTGGTGAAATTTTTTCTTTAAAACAAAGAAGCAAGTCAGATTGATGTATGTATACCAATTGGAGTTGCATGCATTTTACGGTGTCCAGTTGTACTAAAGTATTTGAGTTGGTAAATTTGACTTCTAATGTTTTATTAGGGTTGAAGCATTTATAGTCTTATCCTTTATACGTATGTCTGCATAATTAAAATTATATTCAATTGTCAGAGCAAAATTGAGCATATTTTTATTTACGGTTTGATCTGCAAGTGTTTCACCTATTATATTGCAGTGTTCAGAATCTCATAGAAGAAACAATTTGTTGATGTTTGATTATGAAATTAAATTAAAATGTATTAAATTTCTATGTTGATGACTAATTTTCCTTTTCTGAGTTTTCAGCATTGAAGATAGAAGTGAAGTATTTATTATTTCATTTACTTCCATATCAAACTTGAAGCCGTCGGCGTATCTAATTTTTTTTTTTTTGTTTGAGTGAATCTTTAAGTTTCATGAAGTTTAACACTGAAGGGCATAACCAGGGGGGGGGGGGGTGGTTGGTGTGGGGATAGGGGGGGTATGGGGTGTTTATGGCCCCCTAATTTTTGAAAAGTTCATAAAAAGTTGTATTTTACTACATATTTCGCGCTTTTGCCTACTAAAAAAAAAAAAAAAATAAAGTCGGCCCCCCTTCGGAGACAGTGACAGACCGCCTTAAGTAGAGAAAAATAGCCGACGGTAAATATGCGTACAAGGGAGTTATCAATGTAAACCGAGCTATTTATTGCCATTATATCGATTAACTAATATTTGCCATACGGAAGCAACATTATGAAAATTCATTATTATGATGGGCTAAGAAATGTGTTTGTTTATTTTTTCTTTATATATTGTGTGTAGCATTAATTCGTGCGCTTTTCTAAGAACAGATGTTACTAATATTACTCGTGTTTATCCGTGATTATATTCATTTGGAAGCTACTGTTCTTGTGGGTATTTTTTAGTAGATGTCATTTGGTTAAAGCGTAAACAACAATTTTTTTCTATTCATTTGAAAATGTCGAACTTTGTGGCAGATAAAGTGTTTTTGCGGGCAGTTCATCTTCATTATTGTAACATTAAAAAATTTTTTTACCGAAAGTCAGTAAAAGTTTATGGTGACCATGCTCTAGCTGAACGAAAAAGTGGATTGTACGGCTTAAAATCTGCCACTTCAACTTGAAAGGCGAAGAACGACCCGAAAGCCACAAAAGGTTCGAAAATGAAGAAATGGAGGCATTGAACGATGAAGATGAGTGCAAAACGCAAAAAGAACTGGCAAAAGTTTTGGGTGATGATCAAGCAAACATATCCAGACTTTTAAAAGAATTGGGATTCATCCTAAAGCTTGGAAATTGGCTGCCTTATGAATTGAAACCAAGAGTTGTTAAACGCCGAGTATGCATGTCGGAAATGTTGCTTGAACGCCACAAAAAGAAGTAATTTTTGTCACAGGTGAAGCCCGGCCAACCATCAGCAACCATCCACGGCAAAGCCGAATATCCATGGCGCTAATCATATGCTCGGTATTTGACGGCATTACAAGGGTTTGTTGTATTATAAGCTTTTGAAATCGGGTTAGACGATCAAAGGGGACCTCCACCGAACACAATTCATTCGTTTGATGAGACGATCGCGGAAAAACGACCAGAATAAGCGACTATAATTCATAGTTCCATAGTTTTTCATAATGACAACGCTCGGCCACATATTGCAGGACCAATTAAAACTATTTGGAAAACAGTGGATGGGAAGTTCTATCTCACCCGTCTTATATCCCAAATGTGGCTCCTTCTGATTATTACTTGTTCAGATAAATGCAAAATACCCTCACCAGAATACGTTTAACTTCAGAACAGTGTATTAAAAATTGGCTCAATTTGTTCGCCGCTAAGCCGGAGAAGTTCTTTAAGCATGGAATCCGCAAACTGCCAGATAGATGTGCCAACGTCCTGGCTTCCGATGGACAATATTTTGAACATTGATTGTATAACCATTTTTGGACAATACAGCCCTATTTTGGAAAAAAAAAACCGCAAGAACTAATGCATACTCCCAATAAATATTCTCTTGTTTAGTCTATATTGTCTGACTGTGTGTCGCGGCCACTTGACTAATATATATTTATTTCCATGTACCTTTCCTTTTTGGAATAGCTATCATATATATTTTGGTGTAAGCTTCATTGCTTACATTGCATCAAAAGGTGAGTCTATATTGACAAGTTCATCTCTTTCGCTGTTCGTATAAAAATATTTAATAATTTAGATTATCCTTTTAATTCTTCAGAACATTTTTACTCAATGAACATGCTTTGCCGACTTCCTTTCTAAAGGCGGTTCGGACATACGATGCAACCTACCCCTTATACTGAGTTTTTGTATTTTTTGAATTGAAATTGGTAAATTTGCTATGAATTCCAAATGTAGTCTACATTACTGCTTATCAAATATTATATGTAGCTTCAAATTGGTACACTAAAAAGGGTGGCCCCTATACAAATTAGTTCCAGCTTTTAGCTTTTTTGTAATAAACAACTAAGAAAATACAGTCAGGCGTAAACGACTGTAAGAGGTCCTGTACCAGTTCAGGTCGCCTAACAAACACATTAAATGTTTCCCGAGCTTATGACCAAGCTTATGACCACTTCTCACTGCACGAATAAGTGCCTTATAAAACATTTTTTTTATGTATGAAAAAAAAAGGGGGTCGTTCAAATTCAATTGCTTATAAAATCGTTATTTATTATTCATTTATTAAGGGGGGAGTGGCAAAATTTTAAAATAAACTTGTAAAATTCCGGAGCAGTTCTAGTCGAATGCAAAAAACACGTTTCCGAGATCCTTTCGTTCATACAGACAGACAGACGTACATGACTATATCGACTCCTCTATCACTGCTGACAAAAATGGGGGTAACTTTGGGGGGTCTCCGACCATTATTTCTACCTGTTACATACATTTGCACAAAACCAATAGGTACAGGGCCTAAAAAGAGCATAAGCTAAAAATGCCGAATTTAGTGTATTTTCTGTCAATCCTAATAAATTATTTCAATAGAGTCCAACTCAGACCACTAAAATTGTTGGATCCCCTTTCAAAAAATAGTCAAATCGATATAGATATGTCGGTCTATCTGGCTATGAACAACAAGAACTTGGAGACAATAAATGATAGAGCTTTCTATTTTGAATATTTAATGTACCCTCTTCCCTCTTCAGATTAGTTTTATTTCATTAACTTGTCAACCCAACTGTGAGGGCTAGTACGTATGAAAATCGGTGCTTCTTTTCATAGTTTTTGAATGAAGAAATGCTGTTTTATTTATTAGTTTTGTTAAAAATGTCAAAATATTCCATATAGGTCCACCGCGGACCACTAGAACGCGTAGCGCTTATATTAAACAACCTTCATCCTTCTTGGAATTTCGTAAAAATATTGTGATTAAGTTGATCGTGTTGAATCTTATACTTTCCCATCTTACAATTATAATTTAAGAAAATATTTTATATTGGTCCATATCACACCATTAGAAGGGGGTAGGTAGCTCTCAAACAAATCTTTCCATCATCCATTTTTTTTTTTTTTGTTAGTAAAACAATTTGTTGTGATTTATTTAAGCTTGAAACAATAAAATTTGAGTGCCTTATATTAATTCCAATGAAATATTTAAAACGTTTACAGTTAGGAATATTTCCTGCATACGAATTTAAGTTTTAAAGTGGGTACAGGAGAACTCGAAGTCGATACCGATTATAACTAAGCTCATATGCATCAAACATCTATTTAAAATTTGGGTTTCAGATGCTTCGATGTTTTGAAATCGTGGAACATATCCGACCAATTTTTTTTTCTTTAAACTGCCCGGAAAAAACTGTTTTTTTTTTTTCTTAAGAACAAATTAAAAATTCAAACAAAAAACCAAATATAAGAAAAAATGTTCTTTTTTTTTAAATATTTCTTTAAAATATTTTTCTTATTTTTAATAATTAAAACATTTAAAAAAATTGCATTGAAAAATGCGACAATAAAGGACAAATAGCTCTATGGTGGGCATTGTGTGAGTGTGACACCTTCAATATTTGGTCATTTTATTTAAATTCGGAAACTTGAGGACTGGAACTCTAATAGTTTCTGAGATCTCTTCGTTCACACAGATGCACGACAGAACGAATGGAGATAGCCATACTTTAGATTTGATCAAATATATACATCTGTCACGCCTGCTTCTGCCTGTTCCATACATTTGCATAGACTAAGTAAAGCCTTGGCCACCGATGGCAGGGAAAACACATTTTTAGTAACAAAACTAAAACATAGGCTTTCGGATTGTATGGCAGCAACCCTTAAAAGTGGTCGTGGATGTTAGATTATAGAATCTATCTATTATATGGAAAAAAGCTATTAGCAAAATATTTGCCTCATTTCCTCAGCAACAAGTAAAAATTCGAACGAATAAAAACTTCAAAATATTATTTGGACAAATTTCTGTGCAAGAATCAAAGATTTCCAAAACAGAACTGCATAAATTGCTCCACGAATTGGGCATATGCTCCAGCATTAATATTCTGCAATTATTATATAAAAAAAATGGCGAGTTGACAAATAACATCTCACATATCTGACACAATTGCTACATTGTATTAAAAATACTTTCAAATTATTAAAATTTCAATTAAAAATAAAATTTTTTTTTTTGTAAAAATTCTTCCAAAATTGCAGAATGTCTCGACTCTAAATTGCTTTAAATAATTTTTTAACTTTGGAAATTTGAATTGTAAATTATAAGATGCTACTTTCCAAACTCACCACAGCTGCTTTACAATTCAACACATTTGCTATAAAAATTATAGCACTGAGAGTTCACCACATTACATGCAACAGCAACAACATAGGCAATTATGGTGACATGACAAAGTTAGAGAATTTATTAATCTTTGCTTTTACTGTGCCACTCTTTACCCCCCCCCCCCCCCCTGCACAGCCGTTGTAAAATATGTACCACCGGCGGGCAAATCAATTTAGTTACTTACACCCTTCGCAAGAAACGCACAGCACAGCACAGCATCCAAACAGGCAGAGAGCAGTGCAGTTATCATAGCCGCTCTCGCTTGTGCTTGCATATATAAGCTCCGCCCCACGAAACTGGTTCTCAACAAGTAATACAGTAGTATAACTATCTCGCTTACACTTGTGCATAACAGTATATAGTTATGTGAATAGGTATGGAAAGAATTTCTGGTGGGGGTGTTGATGTAGTTCAAATAAACGAAGAGACTAAGTAAGTGAAGTGTAAATCTATGTTATGTGTGCGCGCTTGTATATATATATGTGTGTGTGTGGGTGTGTGTGTGTGTGTGTGTGTGTGTGTGTGCACGTGTACGTGTGTCATCTGTATCTTTTGTTATTTTTTCGGTTGTTAGCACTTTTTGTTTGGCATTTAAACAGTAAATTGGCAGCAGTTAAATGATGTTGCCATCTCGTTTGAACGCTGTCGCCGTCGCGTATTTGTAGTTGTACACTTATATGCATGTGTGTATGTATGGATGTATGTATTACTCGTATCTACATGCACATCTACTATATTTTGCTCTTTGTTTGTTTGTATTTGTATGCTTCGCATTGTATCGATGTCAATTTGCTGCCTAATGTGCAAGTGAATGAATAATATAATGAAAGCGTGAACGAATGAGCAAATGAATGAATGAATTAATGGATTGGTGTCGTTACACCAACAACAACAACAACAACAACAAAAACAATACAAACAGAGATACTTCTTACTGTTGTTGTTATTAATGTTTATTCTTATTTTGTATACATTTTTTCTCTTACTTTACATTTTCAAAATGGCTTCATTACAGCATCACACCAATCAGCTACATAAATATTTCCATAAAAACAGAAAATCGACAGACGGACAGTTGGGAGAGCCTCAAACTTATGCAGATACATTTTGTTGTTGCAGTATTTTTAGCTACATACATGAGACTGTTCGCACTTGATGCTTTTATTGTCATTTTCTTGTAATTATTTTCGTATTTTAATAAATTAATTATTTGCTAAATTTAGTTTCTATTGGCAATATTAGATTTTCAGTTAGATATTCAGTTATTAAGATTCAGTTGGATATTTAATTAGTATCTCTGGTTTTTCCCCATTATAATCCCACAATATTAAATTCGAATTACTATAGTTTGCACTTTATTTAATGTTAAAACTTATCGTAAAGCAAATATGCACAAGAAAATGCAGACATTTAGCTCAATTACAAAAAAAAAAAGAATCATTCGATTTTTATTTTGTGTTTTTAGTGTAGAAGACAGCGAATATTTGCAGTTGGGTGGCTTAAATCTTCTGGCGGATACCTTCTTAGCCTGCTCATTGCTAGCTAAATGTGCGACTAGTCGGGTGCTTTAGTTTCCGCTGACTTTATTTTCTATTTCTTCAAGAACTCTTAGGTAGTCTTAGGTTGTGCCATATAATAGTATTATTAATGCACCACAAAGTTTTTACACAAAGGCGGAGAAGTTTCGACTGAAACCTTTGAACGATTTGCAGAGCCATAAATGAACATGCTTTAATTCCATATTGGTTTTAATATTGCTTTTGTGAAGAATGAGCTGGGTCAAAGAGCCAATAAAGCTATATCCCTAGTTAGCTTCAACTGCTTGCGGTCAACGCACTCTTGTTTATGTAGACAGGCGGACATATGCCTCTGCTAAAAGTAGAAGTTACTTGTTTGTGCCTTCACCCCAATATATCTAGCCATATGCTTAAGATTGTTGGGCTAGCTTGCAAGTTATTAGCTTTGACAAGGCATATAGGCAAATAAATATTACCGAGGACTCTGCTTTGTCGTACCCCTGAGCTTATTTTCTTTAATTCTGTTCCTATGGCTTTCAAATTTTGTTCCTTTTAGTTTATCAAAGGCGAATGAAACATTTAGAAGAGCAACAATTCCGTAATCTTTTCTAATCTAGAGTAGCTCACGCAAATGTTTAGTCTCCATTGACTTCTTTAATTGTAGAGTGACACTTATGGAATCTAAACCGGTTCGAAGGTATAGTATGCTTCCTCCTAATGATTGGTCTAAGTCTTGTACGCAAAATTCTTTCAAATAATTGGTTTTGGTATCAGAATCATCTGCGCTATATACCACTGTACTGGGAAGTGTTCGCAACGCAAGATAGAGGTCAAAAACTAGGTTATAGCTCTGCATCCACATTCTGAAAGGCCCTTGAGCACTTTCCCAGTACTTAAGTCATAGCCTGGAGCCTTTTAATTAATTAATAATAATCACAGCATTAACTTTAACTTCACGTGAAAGCCTTTGATAGGAATATCCATTTGAAAAGAGAATCAAAGAACTTCTGAATATGTACGTTAAATACCGGGTCTGTACTGGGGAAACGGTTTAAACACGTCGTTAGGTTACTGCTTCAATCTGTGCATTCCTTGTCCAAACTTCAGTACATGTTAAAGTAACATCAATAAACAGAAAACTAGTTTAACATATAAGAATATACCCGCTGGGTATAGGTTTGTGGTTGTATGAATGAAAAAGAATTTATTTATATTTTTCAAATGTTAAATCAATAAGTATTATTCTTATTAATTAATTTATTAATAAGAAATAAACTCTCTTCAACGTATACAAAGGTTTCAGAATAAATCGAAATAAACTCAGATGTTAATTTAATTAAGTTGTACCAAGAATGAGTAGACTCGACTACCAGATACCCCGTTCCTAATGACTATATTATGAAATAGCTGAATCAAGCACACTTTGTCCGCACCTATTAAAGTCAAACTGTTCACATTTATCCAATAGATCATACTTCTCCCGATTCCAATAACATGTATACCAAATTTTATCTATGTACTTCAAAGGGATGCAAAGTTATAATAATTTTTGTGTGGCATCGCACTCTTCATTTTTGATTAAACTTAATACGAATACTTCCCTCGATGCCATTGACATGTATTACAAATTTTGTCTCTGAACTTCAAATGATTTTAACAAAAAGTAGCCTAAGTTCTTTGCCAATGTACCATCTTTTTATATACCAAAATTCATACCAATTGGTTTAGCTATTTAAGCGTGATGCACGCGCAAACAAACAAACATAAATTTGTGTAGGGTTTTATTATATGTATAGATTATATTTGAAAAAAATATTATACAAAAAGTTATAAAGATCAAACAACATAAAAAAAAATTGTATACAAAAACTTTGAATGGTTAGTAGTTATGCATAGTAAGTGCCCACCCGCTTTTAGGGCGGGTTAGTGAGCCTATTTATTAAATACAAGTGATCTGAGGAATGCATGAGAAAGTATATATTCAAATTTGAAGACTCTAACTCCTTTTTTAGTCTAAGAAATCTACTTTTTTATACGAACAGTCTGACACACAGACAGACTGACATGTCTATATCGACTCGACTATGTTGCTGATATACATATACGTTATAGAGTCTGTCACCAATCCTGCTGCCTGTTACATACATATATTTGCAGAACGTTAATATACATTTTTACATATGGGAAAAAACCCTTTAATTTTTAACAAATCAGAATGCATATAGCATTCATGCTTGCATTTTCTTAGTTGCAGATTATACTTCATTTGCGAAACTCTCAAGTCGATGCTCCTTTCATCGATATCATCTTCAAAAGGAGTGTCCAATAAGCATGTGAAAGATACCCTCATTCTCGAATGGTGATGTATACAGTTGAGGTGAATTGTTTAACATTTTATGGCTACTTTGCGGCAGCTACACTTCCCTATGAACCCCTTTGTATATGCGCTGTTTTGAGGATTTCAGCTACGAACTGAATACTTCATGTTCATTATGGAGAGCAACAGAAAGTCCAAAGCTTAAAGCATTCGTTGGTCTATCATACCAGCCCTGGATATGATGGTACACTCGCAGAATATGTTACTAGATTGAAAGTTGGTATTGTGTACAAGAAGATATCATAGGCCATAGTGTTGCCAGAAATAGTTTAACGGCTAAAATAAGGTGCTTAGGAGCAGTATCTGCTTGCTGGAAAATCTTGTCAACCTCCTATAAAATAGTATTACTTTCAAGAAGGTTCTGTTTGACAGCCGAAAAGAATTTAAATTATCTGGCAGAGTAGCACGTGTTCTGAGTGGTCCCCATTCAAAGTATCATGACATAAATATTTGCGGAATTTGCTGCTTTGGCAGTTAATAGAATTTATTTATGTATATGTCAATGGGGATTTAAGCATCCTCAATAGCTTGCCTGAATTCAAACCCCTGCTGTGCTAATTTCTCACACAACATGTAGATAAGTCGTTCTTTGTTGTTCTTTCGGCATAAACAACACATTTACTTATTTGATACTCTTCACTGTTGAAAAAATTATGGTTGTACTTGCAGAGATGTCAACATATTTGGAGAGAATAGTTGAACACTTTGTTTCTTTGCATATATATTTCTTCCCCTTCGAATATATTTTTCTGCATCTTTCGTGAAGCCCAACTGAAATAGGATATTGAACTTAAATGTGTTTGCTGTCCTTCTTTGCTTCGATTCTTTGCAGATTCTTTCGGTCCTAATAGAGTCAGCGACTAGCTTAGGTCCCAAATGAACCGCGGGCTGTACAAGCTATTCGATGAGGTTGACATAGTGCAGCGCATAAAATTCCAGCGGCTTCACTAGGCTGGTCACCTCATTTCAATTGGATAAAAGAGCTCCAGCACGCATGGTTTACACGCGTTGGAATGACCAGGTATGGAGAGATCTCTCCGTACTTGGAATTCAAATTAACTGGCGGCAGCATGCACATGATTATGGAGGCTGGCCTTGCTAAATGCAAACATAATCGGAAGATGGTTGACGGCCATTTAAGTAAGTCCTTCTTTGCTTAATGTCTATTTATCTATGTTCGTATTCTCCGTTGTTTCACTATAGTTGAGTCCTCAATCCGGTCTGTAGATGTGAAGTACGCTACTTTATATCTAAAAATAACGGAACACTACAATTTAAAACTATGTTTCACGAATATTTAACAAACCATAGAGTTAAAAATGATGTAGTCTTTCAAATTAATGACTGAACTTAAAAATATTTACAATGAAGAGTTGGGGACAATATATATCATTTGAGTAATTTGTTAGAAAAAGATTGTTGCAGGCTTCTATGTTCAAAATTTTTAAACCAATTTTAGACACGTTTTTAGAATTCAAATACCCTTAAAGAGGTATAAAAGTTATGTTCCATTTTTATTTCCGAAACCGAACCAGAATCTTTCAAATACATTATATGACATAAGGACTATTTATGGAAAATTATAACCCGGAGAGCCGGTATCGTAAAAACTTGACTCGTCATAATCGTGCAATGGTATTTTAAATCACACTCGCAGCCTTTATCTCCATTTTGAAGTTGTTTGAAGTTTCGTGCAATGTAACTTACTGCCTATAGCACTCTCCTAAGCAAATAGTATGCTTCTCCGATAGATCATAATCATATACAATTTGTACTTTTATGCTGGCATAAGGCTGCTTTGCTTAATGCTATTAAACTAAAGCAGTACATTAAAATGACTTAATTTCAAATTAGCATTCCACACCTACAACCCCATTAAGCGAACAGAGACAGCCATACCACCCCATCAGTTGCCACACCAAACCACCCAACTCACACCAATCCAATCGCTATCGAAGCAAATGTAATTCTTTAAATAAATAAGTCAACATATACGAACGAATGCTGTTGAAAATGAAAACTTCCGCTTTGACGCCTCTTCCAAATAAATGCCATTTGCATTTTTCGGAAAATATTAACGAATCAACTTTGGTACAATTCATGGAAACGGGAACGAAGTGTGGACATTATATGCATGTAGTATGCGAAGAAGCACTTCTGTAAAACGCTTTTATCTTCGCGCAAATTAAGAGCATTACCCGCTCACTCGACATGGTAAAATCAGAGCAATTACGACACCTTTTTAAAAACAACTTAAGCGCGTCCCCGGGGAACATTCGACCGGTTGAGCATTGAGCGTTGAGTTGAGGGATGGTGTATAAGTCGTATATCTATGTACGTGCTTGCCTGCCTGCATGGAGTGCTTTCCATTTCAGGGGTTGGTCGTGCATCGCATATTGGATATAGTTGGGGGTGTTGTGGATTTTGGTTTTGCGGCCGAATCCCCCAAAGTGTTTGCCGCTTTGCGTGTCAGCAATGGCGGTGCGGGCAATTTTGCCCATGCTTGTCACACACACACATACACACGCTGTGGCTAATTAACAGAAATGTGTGAAATTCACACTTGAAACGTGAAAGATTTGCCTCTTAATGGAATGCCAGGAGTTACAGTTAGCCGCAAAATCCAAAAAAAAAAAAAAGTTAAAAATTCGAAAGTCGATGCGCGCTAATAATTCATTTGTCGTCAGATTCTCAGCTAATTACGAGTGTATATCTCCAGCATTTCAAGATGATGACATTTTTTTTTTTTATTAGAGTTATTAAACATTTTGTGAAAGCAATAACGGTTAATGTTACACACTCGCTTCCCATTGTCTCTATGCACTTGCCCGTGCTCTAATGAGCAATAATTTACGCCTAGTTTGTTTGGTGCCGCTTGAAAATTCTTTGGTCGGTCGGTTGGTGATTGCTCACTTGCCGAAATAAATCTTATTTTTAACGAATTTTTGAATAATTACGAGCTTTGCTTTATAATAAAGTAATAAACATTGGCAAATGTGCGCGTTGAAAAGAGATATTTACGTTTTATATACTAGTAACCAGGTTTCACCCGAAGTTCCGAGAGAGGGCAATACATTTCTGAAGATTATTAAGATAAGTCTTTATAAAATTACATATTTTGATTAGAAGCTTAATGTGTTCTACTGTTGATGAAAAATTTTTTAAGATTCGGAGATTAATCTGAACAAACAATTGGACAGACAGATTTAATATTTTCAGCTCTTCCCGGTTTTTTTTTTTTAATTTGCCGGGCAACACTTGCATTTAGAAATCTATCTTGGACTATTTCGAATATTTTTTCTTAAAAAAGTATTGTAATTAAAACGATCCAGCCGTTCTCAAGATATACGACTTTCATCTGCTGCTTCTTCGTGACGTTGTATAAGTGGAGTCCCATACATCAAAGTACAAAGAAGATCCAAAACTTAGTATCAGTCATGTACTGCTATAAAACTTCGGTTTTTGTTTCAATTTGCCCGATGCTTCTCAAAAAATAAAAATTTTTAAATCCGACCTACCTGTTCCAATTATGAATCTAAACCACGCAGGGATCCTCTCAAACACACAGAAAACTTTTATCAAAATCAGTCCCGCCGTTTAGGAGGTATCCAATGACAAAATTAGACGCAACACAATTCCCAAAGGCGTCAAGTCCATTGACGCCCCAAAGGGTCAAGTCGATTGGTCCCCCAAGGGCTCAAGTTTATTAACCCCTCCCCCCCCCCAAGGGGTCAAGTCGATTGGTCCCCCAAGGGGTCAAGTTTATTAACAGACACCCCCCTCCCCCTCCAAGGGGTCAAGTCGATTGATCCCCATTAACCCCTCCATGGGTCAAGTTCATTCACAAGGGTTCAAGCCCATTGACGATCCAAGGGCTTAAGTTCATTGACGTCTCAAGTGATTAAGGCCATTGACGCCCTTAGGGTACAAGTCCGTTGACTCCATTAAACCCCCAAGAGTTAAAGTACGTTGGCCCCCAAGGGCTCAAGTCCTTACACCCCAAGGGATTATGTCCATTGACGCCCCAAGGGTTTAAGACCATTGACGCCACAAGAGTTCAAGTCTTTTGGCTCCCTAAAGAGTCAAGCCCATTGACCTCGCAAGTGGTCAACTACATTGACGCTCCAAGGAGTCGAGTCCATTGACCCACAAGGAGTGAAGTGCATTGACCTACATGGAGTCAAGTCCATTAACCCACAAGGAGTCATGTTCATTAAGAACCAGGGGGTCAAGTTCTCCGTCTGGAGAGGTCAATAAGCTTGGTCAAAGGTCGATGACTTTAGCCAGAGTTCAAAGGAGATAATTTAATCCGATGACATTGGCCGGAGGTAGGCGACCTTGGGCGGAATTTTTTTTAACACTCTTCTCGATTCTAAAAGTTTATACAACCGAGAAGGTTTGGTCGATTCCGCCTCTGGGGATTTCTCTGTCTTCTGGTAGGCTATGCAAGTCCTCATGAGGTCCCCCTCTTGATCTTAAAGTTGTACGGCATGTCGTCGGATTCAGGATTTAGAGGCAGCTGCCCTTGCTACTGGGTGAATGGTTGTGCGACATAGATGTGGAGAATTTATGTTGGTCGGAAGTGAAGGCTACTTGGTTAGTGTGTACTCTCAAGTTGCTAAGATAGGTAGATAGTAGTGATACGAGGCGGACTACTTACGAGTACATCCGTAACATCACGATTGTAGTGGAAAGGTCAGACTTTGGGTTTAACCTCTGTCTTGGCTTTTTGCATACAGGTTATGGCTTTCCGAATGCATTCTGCCATAAAAGAGGCCTACATACCAGTTCTGCTTGCCGTTGTTGGTTTCACGAGGAGACATGGAAATACGTTCGCTGTGAATGCCCACTGTACGAAGATGTCTGGGATGTCGGGGGTTGCACATAGTTATTGGGGGGTTTGATTTAAGTTGAGTACTCAGTACAGCAGATGGGGTTAGGGCATTAAGTTGTTTTGCAAGCAGGCAGCAGGCAGCAGACGAAGGGTACCTCTTGTACCACACTCGGATTATGCTTCGTGCTGTTCCATTTTTGTTGTTGGCCCAGGGGCAAGGGGCAAGCAGTTCCCGAGTTACATGGAACTCATTGCTTGTATCTCGGGAACGAAGTGGTACCAGAAGCTTGTTCTTGGACCACGGGCGTTCAACACTTGTCCCTAACCATCAAGTTCTTTTATGGACTGTTGGGGGTTTAGCTGGCCGCTTTGCGGTTATGCTTCGAGCATATATATGCCGTTATTATTATTCAGGTTGGTGTGTGTAACATCAATAGAGCTATATTCGAGAGCCTTAATCTCGTAGCCTAAATCTCGTAGCAAGGGGTCAAGTACCCACGAAGTGTACTTCATAATAGCTTCGCCTTGGCCACTGGCCCTCAGGGGAGAAACGTGGTGGCTATGGTTACCGCCCGAATGTGGGCAAATGTGGGACCCGAAGATCAACAGAGGGTTTAAATAGGCCTCGACTCTACTTACCAAGGAGCGAATCCACCGTCTGGGTATTCCTCTCCTTGGGAATTCCTCCGTCTAGAGATTCTTCCGCCTGGGAAGTTTCTATATGGTTATTCCTTTATCTAGCGATTCCGCCGTTTGGGAGTCCACTGTTTAGGAGTTCCTCATTCTAGATATTCTAATGTCTTGTGATTTCTCTGCCTAGGGGATTCCCTCCTCTAGGTATTTCCCCATCTGGGAATTCATCTGTCTAAGGACTCCTACATCAAGTGAAATATTATCGATGATGAGTTTAAATATTGTTTGTGTACACTTTTTTTTACTAGGATAACTGACGATGGTATTAGGCCTTTTAGGACGAAAGATCTACACAAATATTCAAGCAGACAAGCCATACAGCAATTTTTAGAGGCAAACTATTTGTAATGAACCTTTTTGTACATACTAATATTGGTTACAGGACTAGATTTATTGGAAAGTCACATGACACAATTTTTTAATCAAGGTTGATAATATGAGAAAGGGTAATATTTTAAAATGAATCGCTTTAAAAACTGAATACCATTTTGACAAGTTTGGACAGAATGGCTTCATATGGCATCACATATTATTATTTTAAGCCAAATTTAATGGGTTCTAAGTACAGCAAATTAAAAAAATTTACTACTTACATCATTTAAAAAAATCGATTGTTTAAAAATTGTTGGACCCCGTTAAATTCAACATATCAGCAGCTTCCTATATTCAAATTTAAATCAATTAATTAGACCGCTCACATATTTAATATTCAATAAAGTCGGCATTATTTTCCAATGCCGTGACTGATATAATTTTTATTATTTGACGCCCACTTCCTTTATGCATGTAAGCTTCTATGTGTGTGTGTGTATTTACTTATAACTAATAATTACGAAATGCGACCGGAACTGCTTAAAAATGCCCCTCCGTTCCAATTAGAAATGAATTGAATATGAAATCGAAAGAGAGCGGAGGCGCAGAGCACAGAAACGTTTTTAAATCTAATTAACAAAAAATTAAAAGACAAAAATGAAACAAGCCCACAAAATCATTTCGTACAAATCCCTAATGAGGGTCAACGGCGACAATACAAAAAAAAAAAAACAAAAAACAATTTTATTATTTATATGTATTACGATATAAAAGCACAAAATTAATCCTAAAAGAAAAAAATTGACAAGATAAAAGGCCACATCAGTTGAGCCGAAGTTTTAATACCCTTTACGCCAAGCTTTTGTTAAACAATTTGTGTGTATTTAATTGATAACTTAATTACTAGGAAAGTTCATCAAAATTGTTCAAAGCAGTCATGCAAACTTTTAACCCCTAGCACAATATTTCGTTCAATTATTTTTATTATAGAATAATACATTATTAAAAAAATTAATTACACTCGTTTACAGCATTTTGTATCCATGACATTTAACTGGCAATTCCTGTCTTAATTTCAACAAAACTGTGTTCGTGCTATTATTAAAGGGTGCTTTAATGCAGTGCATAGAACTTCTGTTTTAATGGGCGCTTTTAAAATTGTTTAACTTTGAAATAAATGGAAATAAATGTAAATCAAGCGAACTAATAAAATGTATCAACGCAAGCAATTAATCTGTTCTTAGGTCAGGTAGTCCTACATATTGGCCAACAGCTTCACCCGCTACCAATTTATTCCATCCGTGTTACCAGTTACACTTTCTGAGGTTCAAGCTTCCATGAAAAGCACATCCAATAAGAGACCATCTTCTGCTGGTACTCAAGTTCAATGTTTGCTTTAGGTTTTGCTATTTCTTCAGCCAATGAAAATGTGCAGAGATAATACTAATCTCAAAGATTGGTGTACCCGAAAAAGAAGTACCAACCAATTAGTCTGCGGGGAAAATTCTCGAAAATTCTCCAAATTTTCAATTCGGGTTTCGGAGAAGGCATGGTACACCGAAAGAAGTCCAACGTATTGTAGCAGAAATACATGAAATATTTGAATGCAAGCAAATCTGTGCAGCAACATTTCCTCATGTGAAGTAAGTGTTCGATCTTCTTTTTAAGATTAAGCATTTATTACCATCAACACATTTCCATATTTTCTACGCTCTAATGTTCCACAAGGCAGTAGGGTCATTGCTTTACTTGATGCATGATGCATACTGCCAATGAAGTGAGTTTTTACGAATGATAAAGCATTAATTGCTCGAGCAAATCCTGTCATCTGTTAAAAATTCTACTGCAGCGTAAAGTGAGATGAATAAAGAAATGGAATACAACAGAAAAATCAACACACATTTTATTTACTATCAAAAGAGGTTCTGGTTCCCCAATTAGATTTAATAATATGCTGATTCCTTTGTCTAAAATATTCAGACGTGAAGCCGTGAAAGCATCACATAAAAGCTAAAAGATGACAACAGAACTTGGTCCCCATTCAAAAATCAGTCTTGAAATCAAAATAAGGCTCTATAAAGCAATCCTGAATTCAGTGTGGTGGACATATGGAATACAGCTGTGACAACTGCACTTAGATCCAACAATAATATTTTGCAGAGATACCAAAATATTACATTTCGCAAGTTCTCTGGCGTATCATGGTTTGTCGAAAGGCTGTAGAAGAAACTATTCGTCACAGCAACAACTAAGTATATATTGCATCTAAACGTTCTGACCTTCTCAACTTGAATATTCCGCGCAGAATTAAATCCTTTTTTAAATGCCACATCATCTATGTGAGTAGGCCGCATACATACAGACATACAAACATTGCTAAAATAACTCGTATTCTCGAGAAAATATACTTTATGAGGTGTCCATTGCCTCCATTAAAGCGTTGAAAATATTATGTCTGACTAAAAATACTACTCACAGTCTTTATAAAATGTTTATACTCTACACACTTAGTGCGAATAGTATTATAATATTATCAACGATTTTGTAACGAATGCTAGGAAGCATCGGAGACCCAATTAGGTATATATATTCTTGATCAGCTCGAAGTAGTGAATTAAACTAGTCTTGTTCGTCTGTCACCTTTTTGTATGAATGAATGCTATTTCTGCAGTTTATATGCTATCAAACTTAGTCACTGCGATGTGGCCAATAGGAAGTACCGCTTGCTTACGAAACTAATTATAGCAATTAAATCAAAACAATTCATTTAAAACAATCAATTTTTTATTTAAAATCAGAGCTCTCAAGAAATGGTCCCTCTTTTACATATTATCAACAAAAAACCTTTCGCTCACAGACACAATTCGAAACGGTCTTGAAAAAACACTCAAAGATTGTTAGGCCCTGTACCGAAGGTACAAGAGTCTATTGGTTTTGTGCAAATGTATGTAACAGGTAGAAATAATGGTCGGAGACCCTCCAAAGTTAGCCATAATATGGTCAGAAGCGATAGAGGAGTTGATATAGCCATGTCCGTCTGTCCGTCTATATAAACGAAAGGATCTCGGAAACTGTAAAAGATAGAAACTTCGTTCTTTTTGCATTCGACTAGGATTTCGCCTGAGTTTTACGAGTTTATTTTAAATAACTATGTATATGAACGAAATTTATAATTGGAACAAGCTTTTCACAGAAGGCCGAGGAGATGCTAATGAAGATGCCCGCCCAGCACGTCTCAGCACAGCATTTGTGTATTATATCTGAGGGCGACTACACTGAAGGGTACTAAATGATGACTTAATAAAATTTTTTGTTTTAATAAACTTCGGTGCAGCCACTACATTGACTTTTAAGCTTATAATAAAGAAGTTTTTCGTAAAGAAATTCATAAATGGGTTGTGGGCTTGTATGAAAGTTACTACACAAAGTGAACGAGACAAATCAATTGTCATACTTAATGTGTCCAGGGTAAAAAAAGACCTCCATATATGTATATACTTTATAGTATCTAAGTTATCACCTTTAACTTTGAGCGTTGCAAACCATACGTTAAATTTTGATTACTCGTTTCAACACTTCAAGTGTAGGGCATAACAAATCGTGCATTAAAATTTTATAATAAGAAGAAAAATGCCGACAAAACGATCAGCGACATTGCGTGTTCAACAAATGTTTTTTTTTTTGTTGAATTAAAAATAAAATATAAATGTATATATAAACAATATTCAAATACATATATACACAATATATATGTATTCATTATATATATATATACATATCTGTATACAATATTCAAACAAATTCATTTTTGGTTTTTATCTTTAACATTGATTTTCTGTTCGAATTTATTGTAGATACATAATTTTTTGATGAAATGACATGACGTGATGTTCTTTTTTTCCTCACCCTAAAATTTTTATGAATGAAATCACGTACGGCAACAACAACAACGACCGACAACGCCTCAAACTGCTCCAAAATAACGAATGAATGAACATCCAAATCATGCAATGATCTTACGAATACGAATACGAATATGTTTGATTTGGATTTTATCCCAAAGCAAAAGCTGGACTAACATGTATCTGTAAATATATCTACTTATGCTGGACAAAGGCGGCTAGTTGATAGCATAAATCAGTTTTTGTTTTTTTTTTTTTATAATAATATTAAGTAGGCGCGTCGGTGCTTTGCAGCGTTGAGCCCATTTCGAATTTTCAATTCGATTTCATTTTGAAAACTTGTTGATTCAAAGACGCCAGCGGCTCTTGAACACGCATTCGTTCTTCAAATTGTTTAGATCGTTTTTGGGTTTCGTGGTTTGTTATTTCAACATTTCATTTCATTTGTATTTTTTTTTTGGGGATTTGTGTTCCGAACGAGATTGTGTCGGCACTATTTCAAGGCGATTAGCGAAAAGCGGTAAATGTTGTGCTAAACCTCAATTAAGAATTTTGATGCATTACGAGCGACGTCAGAGAAACGTATTAAAGCCACCAAAAGCTGCCGCCACTGTCGCTGTTGCCTTCAAAGTTATTGGCGCACCCTGAGCCGCAGTGCTGAACAGGATGTTAAGCTGGTAATTTGAATTCGTTTTGACTGACGCCACACGCCAGTCGCAAATTTACGAGCAAAGCGCGGATTTGCGGATTATAAACCAACAATAAACAAAAACATAACCGAACGAAAAAAAAAAAAAATGCCACTGACGACAAGAAAGCGCCAACTAAATGATTTCACAAGCCAAATCTTCAATGAGCCGAAAACTGACCTCGAGTTGAGTTATGAGCTGGCAAAGATCGGTAGGCAGCAGAGGCTTCAGAGGAAATCAACAAATGGAAACGGATTTCACACGCAAACTACGACTACAGTATGATGATGCCTTTGTAGTCTCAGTTTCAGTGCCAGTGCCAGTGCCAGTTCTAGTTTAGTTCAGCCAACAACAACGCCGTCATCATCATCAACAACATCCACATCATCGTAGTCAACGCATCGCTCTCCATTTAAGTGCTTTTTAATTTGTGTTTCCACTGAAATCAAAGATGATTTACTGCAATTTATTTGTAATTAATTAAAAAACAAAAACGGAAAACAACAACAGCGCATAAAAATCTTTAATATCAAAAAAAAGAACAAAAGATACAAAACCCTACAAGGGAGAAATTGTTAATTTATTTGGCTACCGTTTTCAGCTTTTTAGGGCCTGCGGCTACTAATTTCTGCTGCTGCATACGCCTGCTCTTGGATTTTGGGATTCATTTTTTTAAAATATAATATTTTAACAGAGATATTCACTTCATATTATTTAGAAAAAGCTTATATTGGAAAAGTTGCATAATTCGAAAGTTAATAGTTGTAGAGGCTTAGAGGACAATACTTTATAGGTCATGTGAAGCATCCATAGAAAAGAAGCCACCCTATTGACTTTTAAGCTGATAACGTAAATAGAGAATGTTTTCTTATAAAATTACACAACTGCTCGATCAGTTTGAATGGAGGCTATACCATAAAAATGGCCTATCATAGGCTAACTGAAACATGTCCATTGGTATATGTGTCTGTCGAATTTCTGTTCAAGAGGAGCTGTTATAGCTTTTATATCTTAATACATATTGCCAAAAAAAAAATTTGTGAAGATTTTCTTGACTAAAGTCAATGACTAAAAGGCATGACCGCCCCCCACATTGTTTGTTTCAATTCTAAAATACTGTAAATAAATATTTATGAATTATATTCTATAAAATATAATAAAAAGATTTTTCAACACGATTATGAATGAATTTGACAGCCTGCAATATCTACTTACTTTGCAACACTTAAACTTGGATACTCTTTGAGGAGTCACTGTGAGCGCTATAAAATATCGAACATGCCAGACAGATTGACGCGGTGCATTGCCTGCCTGCCTGCCTGCCGGCTGCCGCTTCAATCCGCAATAGTTCGCCTGTCTGTCAGACAAATTGAAAGACAGACGGACAATAAGCCGGACAGTTGGCTATAGTTGGAAATCTTTATGTGCTACGGCGTTGACAGCTTAAAAGTCTACTAAGATGAAAAATATTGTCACATATCTTTTGTTGCTGTCGGCCTAGTTGTTGTTGTTGTTCTTGTGTTGTTGTTGTGGTTATATTTTAAAGACCAATTTAAAACCAGAAAAAGTGATATACTCTTGCTGCCTGTCCGATTATATGATAGCATTTACATTTTCACGATGAGGCGTATAAAGATATGTTGCAGTGCGAGTGATGATATTTTGTTTTTCTGTAAATGTCAGTGGAACCGATGCTTCAATACACTTCACAATTGCTGGATTAAACAGTTGAGAACTTATCTCTTCATTCAAACAGTATCAACGCATGTTATCAATTGAAATAAAATGCGCCCATAAAGCTATTCTTGTAGAACAGAGAATCCCCGAATAAATACAAAATGCAACAAGATGAGAGTTTTTAATCAGTTTCCATCAAAATAGCATTAAATAGCTCGTGAAAAAAAATTAACTTTCGCGTAAAAAGCAAATATTCTAACTCAACTGACATTTGACATTTCGAATGTTGGTAAAAATCTCACCATTAAGGTTTAAAATGTTAGCAGATAGATTTAATGATAGCAGTAGAAAGCGATTCTGTTTATGTTGAAAACAATTCAGATGCTGAATAGGTTCCAGATGACAACATCTCGTTATCAATTTTAAATTAAAAATGCTTGACAGATCATGAATATACAAAGGAGCTAACCGAAATTGGAGTTTGGCTGCAATAAAAAAATAAATAAAAATAATCAACCGTCACAATTAATAATTTGTGAATGGCACACAAAAAAACTCGATATTTGGATTAACGGTCAGGAAGGTTTTGCTGAGTGTTCGGTGGGATTGGCAGGAAATCATCTACTCTGAGCTGCCCCTCAAAGGCCAAACGCTCAATTCGGTCCTCTACTGTGCACAACTGGACCGCTTAAAGGCAGCAATCGCCCAGAAGCGAGGAGTGGAATTGCGATTGTGATGTGCCAGAAGCTTCCGGAGTTCGGATGGGAGGTCCTTATACGTACACATTATAGTCCGAATGTGAAACCATCGGGTTACTATCTTTTCCTCAAAAGAGGCTTGCGAAAATCGACTGTTTTACTTTTATTGCCAATAGGGAAGCAAGCTTCTATGAGCGGAGCATAATGAAGTTGGAGTCTCGTTGGCAACAAGATATTGATCAAAACGGCGCTTATTCAAACTAAACCCGATGATTGTACGCAATGCAATAAAGATTTAAAATAAAGGCGAAAATATGAACGACATTTTGTTCCAATCTTATATTAGTGCCCTAAAAGTATGCTATTGAAAATTACATTAAATGCTGCCTTTTCTTTCTAAAATGAATAAAGTAAAAAATCGAATTCCTGATCAAAAAATAAATTTGGATTTATTTTAAAACAAAGGCTGTATAAAAATACATAAACAAGGATTCACGACATTTGGAAGACGAGAAATGAAGATTTCTGCGGTTTTACATATTGGATTTTTTCTTTAAAATGAATAAAGTTTGACTCACTAAAATAGCTAAAGCTCCGAAATTATAATAGATTTTTAGAAAGTATCTTCAAGAATATGCTTAGGAATTTACTTTCTACATAAATATATGGCAGGACAGCGCTAATGAATTTAATAATGCCCCGTAAAAATTTTATATTTATCGATATCTGTGTAAAGCTGACAATGACTTTCACTACAGAATTAGTTGTGACTACATTTTATTGCCGGAGACAGACTTATCTATCGGAAATATGTTTGCTGGCTCTTGGTCGATAAATGTATTCATTAATTGTTACTACTCAATTACAATTCAGGCACAGACAATTTGGAAGGCTATGATTGATTGGAATCTTAAAAATAAAGTGCAAATTCTATATTGTGGTACCACAGCTTTCAATACAGATTACGTATTAATGGTGCCAGTGTGCTTCTTGCAGAGCAAATTTGTAGAGAAATGCTCGTTTTTGCTTGTCGCCATCAGAAGATAATACAAGTTGGTATTAAAAGGTGTGTTTAAAGCCAAAATTAACCATTCCACTGTTTAAAAAGTTCCGAGAAAACTGAAAAAATTTGGATCCCGAGAGTATACAGCGGTATACAGAAAAGCATACCTAAATGTTTCAGAAATTAACGAACTGCTAGACTTTTACCGATCTGAATTAGCTAAAAAGAATGCAAGAGATGAATATAGTGAATTAATATAGCTTTCAATAATATTTCTCGGCGAAGATAGAGAAAAATATTTAAGTTTCGGCCTCCAGGTTCCATGTAGCAAGCTCGATGGATGGCGGAAGTACGTTATTCAACCCGGACTTTATTTTTACTTTGGAAGGCCACTAGGAGAATCAAAAGAAAACCGATTCGACACGTACCTATAATGAACATTTATGGAAGATGGAGAATAATCCAACGCCTTTGAAACGCATCTAGCTGAGCGCTTAAAGCATATCAGTTTGGTGACCACAAAAGAAGAAAGTGTGACGGTTTTTTAGCTTCATCGCTGCAAATTCCTTTCGACATCTAAACAGAAATAAAGCTCCTCATTGCGGAATTTTGCAGCACTTCCTCTCCCAATTAACTTCGCAATGGTTTCCATGATGCACAAGCCTGGAAAGCCGAAAAATAACTCAGAGTCACACCGGTGCCATCCATTTCGAAGGTTTGGGAAAGACTATTAGTTGCACGGCTCCCACACTGAACTGCTAACCAAGATGAAATATGCTTTCCCGGTTCACTAGTATTTAATGCTGCGTTCTTTCATCGAAGAGCGTCATTTTGCCTCTAAATTAAATGCCTCAACAGTCTCTTCTGGTGCTGAAAAACGTTGACCTCGCATTTAATTTTTGATTGTCAGGAGCAAAAGAAGTTATTAGGTGAATGATTGAATGATGACGAACGTTGGCGGTGGCCAAAATCTTCATTGCGCTTTATGGAATCGAAATTGGGATTGTCCAAAGACTCAATCCATCGAATTTTGGTCGATCATTTGGGCTTCAGGAAAGTGTGTGCTCAATTTGTTTCGCATCAATTGAAAGACGAGGAAAAGGCGTTTCGAATATAACATTCGAAAGACATCATTAAAGATGCCAAAAAAGATTAAAATTTTTGTTTTAACCATTATTACTAGAGACAAGACATGGTGTTTTTAATACGACCCTGAAACCAAGCGTCAAAGTGATGAATGGAAGCCGCCCGGTGAACCAAAACCCAAAAAATCACCTTTGGAAAAGTCAAAAATGAATAGAATGTTGATTTGTTTTTACGATTCGAAGGGCACTATTCACCAAAAGTTCGTTCCACCTGGTCAAATAATTAATGGGCGCTTGCTCCGATAAAGCGCCATCTCATCGATCTACACTTGTTACCAAAAATCGCATTTTGACCATCAACCAATCGCTGCATTTACCTGATTTGGCACCATGTGACTTCTTTTGTTCGACAAACTGAAATTATCCTTGAAAGGACGGCACTATGCTAATGTGGAGGCCATCCAAAAGGCATGCGCCTAATTGGAACACTTTTCATACTATGCAGGGTTTAATACAGTCGACCACATTGACTACAATTTGTTCTAATTTCAAATCAACTCTATCGCTGCAATTAATAGTCAAAGATACTAATAAACTGCGACTATCTGAGTAGCTTCACACACACATAAACACACATTTTCACACTTTGTAGTCAAAAAGTTAAAATTTGTTAAAAATCGAAAATAGAATCGAAAATACTCAAAGCCTGATTAAACACACAAAAAAACTTCTAGTTTAGTTATAGCTCGCGCTGAGTGAGATACTTTATCTTGATAACGCGAACCAAAGCTGACAATTTTATGTTAATTCAAAGCGGCCAGGTGACAAAATGCCACACGCAGATACAGATACAGGCAAACCCACCAGCTACAGCAATTTAAATGCAACGAAATACGAAATAAAAAAAACTAAAAACATAAATAAATCAAATTAAATTAAAATTAATAGAAATCAAAGTACAAAATCGTGTTAGACGCAAATGGCACAAAAACGCTCTACATTAAATACACAAAGAAACGTACGTTGTATGTTGCTATACTTCAGATACTTTAATGAATATTAAATAGATAGTCCGACAGCTCACAGCTGACCACTCACGTTTGCACCTAATCAGCGCATTAAATCGTGCATTTCACTCGTTTCGATTGCAATTTTGTCGCCGCAATTTGTGCAATTAATTTAAACAGACAAACTCTATAGACAAGGGCGACTGCTGCGGATACATATTTATATGCATACATTTATGTATACATACATACATACATAAATTCTATATTAAAAACACTTTTCCGATATTTGTTTATCGCATCTCGCGCAATGCAAACAAAGTGTATCTCCGCTACCCACCAGATCGTCAAGTTGATCAGTCTGTCATTTTGTACCCTTTAAACAGAGGCTAAGATTGGGGTATATTGTGGTATTAAGTGACAAAGGATTTGTATGATGCATGTAAATAAATATATAAAGTGTATTCTGGAGCTGTATCCATGAATATGTATGTCGCTTTGAGGCTATAATGGGTAGAATTATTTATGCTCTTCACTAGAACAGAGCGTAGGAAAGCATTGGAGCGCCCAAATAGTATTTCTTAGGCATATCCGTTCCTTAGTTGTCTTAATTAAAACAAAATAGTACAAAGTTACATAAATTTAATAGATAAAATTTTACTTTTTTGCGGTTAATTTGAAAGATGAAGTACATCTAAACTTGATAGTTTACCATAATCTTGATAAATTATACCACAAAGGTACAGTTCGAGCTGTAAACAATACAAATTTTTGGTTGAAATAAAGTATCTAGGACTATGTATAGCGTATTTCGTAGATCGTTGCACACTTGACTGCAGCGTAGTTGGTTTTCTGGTTCTCCAACTGAAGCGCACCTTCCTCGTGTTTCCACTTTGACGTCGCACGCATTGCTCTAAAATAGTTGATTGTCATTTCTGTAGATAAGCTAAAAGTGCCAAGCGAAGCGAAGGAAAAATCAAATCGGAATTGTTCAATAATGTGCGCATAGCGCATAATCGTCTCGTCTATAAAGGGATTATGTTGGCCAGCAGAGAGCGGAGAGAAAGAATTGGGCCACCGATGTGTGGTGATTTCCTGTTTAGACGAAGGACGCAACATGCCAAGTCTATAAATCGCTCCAGATAGAAAATCTTATCACAGCAAACACATCAAAGTCGTTTCGACTTGAAGTAAGCAAGAAAACGCAGAAGAAAATAGTTTCGATTCCTATCTGTGAGAGAGTGATTTAAACTTTTTTTTTTAACAATATATATAAATTTTTTAAACGACGTCATTCATTAAAATTATTTAATTGTTAAAAAAAATAAATAGAATTATTTGATTTAAAGCAAAATACCTGGTACACATGCACGCCTTTTGGATGACCTCCACATCAACACAGCGCCGTTCTTTCATGGATAATTTCAGCTTTCGATTTTGGCTCACCGGGCGGCTTCCATTTGGCACTTTGACGCTTGGTTTCAGGGTCGTATTGAAAACACGATGTCTCGTCACCAGTAACAATGTTGAAAAGGAAGTTTTAATCCTTTTTGACATCTTTAATGTTGTCTTTCGAATGTTGAATCCGAAGCGCCTTTTCCTCGTCTCTCAATTAATGCGGCACAAATCGTGCACAAACTTTCCTCCGTTTATGGAAAGCTACAAAAGGCCTCTCACTATTTCAACCGTTTGGTACTGCAAAACTGCAGAAATCTGTGAAATAGAGGACTTTCTAGAAGCACCATGCCAAATGGACTTGACTATACCTCATGTCACTCCTCAATAAACTCTTAATCCTACCAAGTCACCTGGCTTCGACAATATTGACGGCAGAATAGTAACATGATTCGCATCTACCACCTGTCTTACCAATGGAAGTTTAGTGAGCTTGTGATGATACCTAAACCTGCAAAACCTAAAAAACTTATCACGTCATAGCGTCCAATAAGTCTGCGGTCTGTTTTCTCCAAAGTATTCGAACGATTACTTCTTGGTAGAGTACCGCCGCTACTGGATAGATGCAAAATTATCACAGAACAACAATTTGGCTTTAGGTTTAAGCACGGATGTCCGAAACAATGCCTTAGAGTGGTCAACACAATCATTGAAACTCAAGAACACCGACAATACTGCTCTGCTTTCTTCTTCTTAGATGTCAAACAAGCTTTTGATAGAGTCTGGCATAAAGGACTTCTTTATAATATAAAAGAAATACCTTCCTGCATCATATTTTTCTTCTTGAAATCCTATCTAAGCAACAGAGCTTACCGAATTGTGGTTGTGGTTGTTGTGGAAGCATCTGACATATATTCTATCAACGCTGGAGTTCCACAGGGTAGTGTGATAGGTTCTTTTCTACAAACTCTGTACACATCAGATATGTCTACTCCCACTGATATATAACAACAACAAAATTTTTTCATACAAATACCCATAAACTGGGGCAGATTTGTAAAGGAAAAGAATAGGATTTTCATACAGACTGTCAGCCAGACTGCTTATATAGACTCTACTTTTATACCTCGCCTCCTAGAGATCAGACGAAGAATCACGCTGGTTAATAGTTGCCTGGGCTTTGGGCTTTCTAATCAATTTAGAAGTAGAGCCCTCGCTCGAATGACGCTTTTAGTCCTGGTATTGCTGTATGGCGCAGACGAATGGAACCTGTTCGACCGAAAGATGATTCGTAAGATTTTTTATCCTATTTGAGTTGGCGCTCAGTTTCGACATTGTGAGAATCTTTATTATTGAATGATCTAATAACGAGCGCCCAAGTCTGGAGAGTTCCCTACAAACTTGTTGAAAAAGAACTGTAAGCTGTTGCTATTTAATATTTCATTGTAAGGAATTTCTTTTCACTTGCTTAAATAAGTTTTTCAAAGCACCTCAACCCAATGCTAACTTCTTAAACCCAGTTGGAATCTTGAATATAGTTTCATGGTATACACATATCTATTTCAGATAGACAGACACACAGCAATTACTTAAACTTCTGACACTTCTGACACTGCGCCATGGCGCAACTGCGTATGCAGCTGGAAATATGCAAAGTATGCATTTTAATTTGATCCTGTTACGTAATCTGATTACAAAAGTACATGCAGGAAATAGCAAATGCACACAGATACACAGATACGCATACATTCATGCATAAATAGAAGAGCGTATCACACTCAAACTGATGCACAGATAGACTTAATTTATTTTGCATGTAAATTGTAAAAGCATAATTTCAGAGTAGAAGCGAATGATGATGATTTTTTCGAAAGTGAGAGATGGATTGAATGAATGCAATGCTATGATACGAGGGAGTTTGCCAACAATGTGAAAAAATAAGAAAAAATGCTGGAAACAGCAACAATTTCTTTACTGGAAGAAGAATGATTGCCAGCCAGCAAAGATGCTGCAGCGACGCAACGGAAACGAAATGCAGTGAAACGGAAAAGAAATTATAATTTCTTGTCGTATGCGCATTGCTTTCTGTTTCCGGCCTGTTGTCGTCTCGTTTGCACCCGCCGCATGACGTCTTGTGCTTTGACTTGAATTACAAATGGCGAATCAACGAGCGCACTCTACTCGAATGTTTGTCATCCGGCGAGGGATCAAGAACTTGACGATTGCCAAGCGTTGACTGTGTATCTCAATAGAATCAAAAGGCGTCAAAGCATCTCATCATGTAACACACAATATCAGCTATTTGGCTCTCTTTCTATTTCTATTAGACAACTACACACACACACACATACAAACAGACTCAAACTGGTGTATAGTAGATGGAGGCGTAATATCAAGAGGAGGTATTCGCTTTTTCGCAAATTTCTGATAAGATAGAAAATTTATTTGAAATATAAAATAATTTAAATAGAAAAGAAAAGAAAAATTTTGCTCTATTCAAATCTTTTTCTTCGACCATCCAATTATTATCCAAATATTATTATATGATTTGTTGGCATAGGTTTCGAACATGCTTGTTTAATTTCTGGTTCAATAGGACAGTAATAGACCCACATGCGTTTCACGAGACTCCTTAACATTTGCCTAATTTCATCGATTAATATATTTGCCATGTTCCGGCCAATGAAGCACGCTATCATACCCTGTTCGAAATCTATTTTTTGACAAAATTAAATGGATATGTGGTCCCAATAAGATGTTGCCACATGTCCAACAGCTAGCCATACAAGTGATCAATTGATTCTTTGGTTTAACATTATTAAAGCAGCTCCGGAACAATGTTGAACGTGATATTACCAACTTTCCGGCCAATATGTATGGAAGAGTAGTGGCATATGGGCTACAAAGCATCGAACACTGCGAATCTTCTAGTGGAATACATTTCAGCACAATATCTCAATTATGATTTTTAGTGCTGCTTTGTGTAGAATGCAAAATATTGCATACTTTTAGGAAAAAAAAACGGAAAAGCATGCATCCTCCTGCAAAGCCCTAGTGTAGTACGTTTTCTGAAGTGAAACTTTCCTCGCAAAATTCGTGACACGAAAATGCTGCGTTTCGCTGCTGACGACTGGCAGGTTAGTGTTTGAATGCATAACTGAATGAAAGCGTGGACCGAGACGAAAAGGGGGACGCCTTAGGGATAAAAAGAATCGAAGTGAATGAGGGCTACTAACACATTCGTACAACTCACCACCACGCACCATTATACAGTCAGCCCAGAGAAAGAGTTTCTTTCACTCACCACAGCTGGCGAGATCGAACTTCCCTCTACTGAATCTGCTGTATGAATGGAATCGGTTTAGCGGAATGCTTGAGTCGTTGACAAAATATAACCTGATGTGCTAAATTTATTCCCTTCACACCTCAAGAAGTTTAGCTTCTGCCATGTATGGTACCTCCTAGTTTCTATTAGACCCTATACTCAATGGGACAAAAGTTTTTTTTTGAATGTTCACATGTTAGAAACAGATGCAGAAGTGTCAAGCCCTAAAATTTATATAAAAGCTATACGCATCAAAAAATCCCACTCTGTGATCTAGGCTTTCAGGCTAACATTTACTCCATTAAAAGCGAAGATATTGCAGTATGTTTGCTTACATCCTTTACTTTGACTCTTGGTCTTGGGATTACATTGAAAACACAATTTCTCATCGGCACTCACGTTGGAATATTTGAAGTCGGTCAATTTGTGCGGAATGGTGCACACACCATCCGTTTACTAACTGTCCCTCAAAATGCGATGAACTTAATTTTTCAATATTTTGAATTCTATGCTCACTTATACCAATGAAGATTTCACCTCATTTTGGATGAATTTTCAACGCCGTTGTTAAAAATCAATACTCATTAAACATGTATGGAAATTTTATATACTATATAAATCTTATGTTCCGGGTATCACCACCTAAAACTGGAGAGGCTAAGCACTAAAATACACCAAATTTTCAATATATGTTAGAATCGACTATAGAATGGTTTCTCTTTAGTTTTCGTTCGGTCTGTTGCCCAGAATTTTAATACAAGTTTTTTTTTTTTTTATTTTCATAGCAATTATAATAAATTAAATAGTTTAACATATTTCATTTGAGTATCATATCAGTCTCCTGTAGAATATTTATGGGTGGTTGTGATAAGCGGTAGTCTACGTGCTGTGTTTTACGGGACCAGGAGTGTGATGAGTAGGTAAGAAGGTTTTTGAATAAAAACACTTATAATTCATTCCGATGAAGTTAAATTATGCTGAGGTGACTGTAATTGGCAGAGAGGAATTTGCTGTGAGAGATATTGTGATGGGAACGAAATGTAACCGATTGGACAGCTAGTTATCGGCGCAGTGTATGATCGGAAAGAGTAGGTTGAGGAATACTATTACTGAGCTTTGACTCTTGGCGTTTTTCAAAATTCAACCCATAGACGGCTAAGGGGTATGTATTACAGATAATAACATTCTTAGTATAAGAAGATATCAGGATAATATAGAGTCGCTGAATCTGTAATGAAATGTTCTCATAAAAGAGAAACACAAAATGATGCATAGCAGAGCACACCGTAACGCAAGTCGGGTCCGCTAGTCCTATATATAGTACTACTGTACGTTTGTATTTCAATGTACTTCCTCTATATGACTGGACCGATTTTGATGAAATTGTTTGTGCATGTTTAATGGCTATGATTCATAATTGTAACCGATAGGTGGCGCTGTGATTGGGTTTTAAATTTTTTTTGTTTCGTTATTTTAGACCAAAATTTTTTGTCTTTTTTCAAAAATGTTGATGTAAAAATTTTTAAGATATCGATTTAAAATTTTTTTTGGTTGTGTTCCAAAGCTCTACAATGGTTAGAAGTGGCCAGTAGAAAGTACCGCTCCCATACCAAAATAATTAAAGCTTGTTGCTATTTTTGATATAAATAATTTTTTTTATGTAAACAAACTCAAAATTTCTATAAAATGTTTTTTAAAAAAACTTTTACCTAAATAAAACAATTTTTTACATAGTTAAACATTTTCCATAGTTGGTCCACCCAAACACATTCCATCGCTCAACACAAAATTCAGCTGCCAAGTGAAAATTCTGCAACCGACCAATGCGAATAGCTCACCTGGTTGTTTATTATGCCACCATGGTCGTGCAGTTCCACTTTCCACTTACCAGCACCCCACCCCAAAATCATTTGTTCGCAGTATTGTTTGTAAGATTGCAAGTCAGCGAGCAGCCAGCTGCTAGTTGACTGAAATGCTTCTCCGGTTCAGGTTGTTTTTGTTGTTTATGTCGCATTTTGATTTGATTTCTCGAATTTCCTCAACTCAGGATATAGTACTTGCTGAGATATGTCATGCATTTGTCGTTTGTTTATTAGCGAATCCCTTATTTGTTTTTGTTTTTTTGAATTTTGGCCCTTGACTGTTTTATATTCATAGATTGGGAATTACAAGCAACGCTGCCAATTGAACAGACACACTTAGATACGTACAAGTCGACACGACACGATACGACGTAACAACGTAACAACACAAATGGGCATAACCCGAGAAAATGCGAGGTGATATAAGTTAGTTCTTAGAGGTGAGGTTATATCAAAAAAAAAATAAAAGGCTGGATAAAAAGCTGATTATTTAGTTTTTATACAGAAAGAATTTGAATAGTTTTATAAATTTGTAGAAATATTAGTAATGCCGTCAAGAATGCATTGTAAATCCTTTAAAGTTTATGTATACTAGACCGTTAGCTGGAGATAGTTGAGTATGCAAAATATGAGGACCGCATTCGAACTCAGAAAAGCTTGCAAATGATGTTGCCAGGAGGTTTGTTGGTCTCCCTTAGATAGCAAGTACATAAGAAGAACAAATGCTTTAGAACCATTTTAAGGATTAATTTATTGGTAATATGTATCCAAGAATGTAAGGTGAAGCCGATATTTTGATATATTTTGGGCTTACTAAAAATATAAATCGGACTCTAATAGTTGTTACGACAAGCTATGAGCTTTCATCTAATCATTTCCCATAATATTTTTTATCTATGACTCGCAATCGAGGACTGCTGGTAAGAAATATAAAATGTGGAAGGCTGGGAATGAGTTAAAAACACCAACTGATAGACAGTTTCCAATAAGAAACGAATATGAAGAGGAAGGGAGAAGGGCGGGTAAAAGAGAAAGTAACCAGCACAGCTATTGGCAATATGAGTTGTTTTTTTTTAATGGTCTCTCAGGTGAAATAATTTGAGCATAGTTGCTGGTCCTCACATCTTGCAATCAACTCACAACTGTTTCTGTTGATAAACTCCCAGTCATATCCAAAATAGACTATGGTATATATTTATATGGAAACGCTCCAAATGGGCTTCCGCTTTGCGCTTGGCACTCAGAGCATTTAGATCGACATCCTTTAGCAAGCTTTAATTTCAAACTAAAATAATGTCACTTAAGATAAGAGGTAAAGAACTTATCACAGCCAAAATTATAAAGTCTTCCAAATTTTGTACATTTAACCGCAAAGATGAACAAGCTTCTCGCTCTACCAATCAAACCTTTTCCCACCATAGACCTAAAACCTCTCCCATGGATTGTTAACACTTTTACCTTTAGATAACAACCTGTACAACATTTCCACAACCTCAACCGGCGGAGTTCAGTTTATCATTTATCATTTCTCAAATTTAAAGAATCGAATTTGTTTACACAGACGGCTCCAAATATGAACAGGCAACCACTTTCAGTGTTTCATCTGATAACACATACTTCCTAACTTACTATACTTACATACCTTCATTTACTCCGACTTGCTCTCCTCATTTCAGTCCATAGCCAATCTCTGCAATCAGTCATACTACGCCTCAGCTTTTAGGCAAACGTTATAGTTCAATTTACTCCAAATATAAAAATCATCTGGGTCCCAGGCCAGGACATAATAAAATATATAAAAATCAATTATGAACAAAACGCAAGCTGTCTTTGCATTATCGCTGATGCTTCACTGGCTGCAGCAGCTGAGGCGGCCACAAGTATATACGGGTGACTAATTACCAACAAATACACGGAAAATAAATGGATCCAAAAATACTTCCTTGTCATACCCTCCATCCAAATACCATAGATCATCGACTCACTATATCCTACTTTCATAGGAGGCCCTGCAGGAACGGTAGCTCTTGAATGATAGACTGTACGGGGTGGGTTCGAATTTCTTCAATTTGTACAATATTCCGTCGTACCATGCCTTCGTCTGAATCCAAATTGTTGTTCCGGGATCTGTGCATTCACTTCCAATTTTGTATCTTAGAGAAAACTTGGAATAGGCTGCTCGGGCGGCATGAGGCAGCATGTAGTTGCTAGGCTTGCAGACGCACTTTCACTGCAAAAGGAAGTGACCAAGTTGCAGGTAGCTATTGTCTATAGCCATAGGCAATGGACCTTTAACTTGGCACCATTAATAGGATCGTAGCCAGCAGCTTTCGATATTTTCAATGCTTTAATTTCTTTCCCAACAAGTAAGTAGATCCATTGGACAAGTCGAGCAAACTCTCTGCATGCTCTAATATGGAGCAAGAGTTTAATGGAGAAAATGACTTACCGACACCGCAGGCCGCTGGCAATTTGGATAATTGCTCTTTGAAGGTGTCGCATTGCTTTCCATAAATTGTACTCCATATCATTAGGTTGAAGCTAACTGATGGCAACTATTTTAGCTCCTTGGCTGCTCTGTTGACAGCTGTTTTTTCAAGAGGATGACGCGGAGGATGAGTCGATATTTCGGGCAAGCTTAAGTGTTGCTCCCTGATAGCTATTGTAGTTCTAGTTCTAGAGTCAGCAGCCGCAACAGGTGATCAGAAAAAAAAACAGTTCCTGGTATGCAATCTAATTTGGTCTAAACCACGCGTGATGGCTATGTCAAGCACATCCGATAACTTTCAGGTGTCAGTGGCACTGAATGAACATTTGTGATCATTAGTTTATGGATCATGTAGACGCTTAACCGTTTTAAAAGCAATTGAAAGCATGATGACCAAACCATTGATCAGATGATGACCAGCAATTGTATCGAGCAGCGCGAACGGCGAACCGATTGACAGCACACGTTCAAGCAAATTCGTAGCACCACAACAGCAAGCAAGTGTGCTGAGAATGTAGCTGAGTTTGATTGTACGCAGTCCACTTTACATTCATTTCTTCTTCTTGATTATCAATACACAACTTCATGCAAGTGAAATCATCTTTTTTTTGTTTTTTTTTTTTTTTATAATAAATAAATAACTTAATTAGGATAAGATTTCGGGACAATGCTGCAATATACTGTTTTTGTGATAGCTGTGATAATTTGTATTGCGTATCAGCAGCCGGCAAACGGTAAGAAATTGCATGGAAAAAAGTTTTTCGCTTATTGAAGTCTTTCGATTTTATGATTTCTTTTTTTTTTCTTTTTGCTCGCAAATAAATGTCAAAGTTCGTCAAAGAGCAAAACCAAGAAAGAAAGAAAGGCTTATGTGTATGAAGTTAATTGTACAAAATTTTCACCCATTTGCTATATTACAGCTCTACTGCGCCGTTGCTATAATTGTCGTTCTCGTGGCGATTTGGGCAGTTGCAAGGATCCATTTGGTTTTAATGCCACAGATGTCGAACGTGAGCCAGGCCTATCGGCGATACCCTGCGCCAGCGGTTGGTGTGGTAAAGTAATAGAGGGTGGCGGTGCATATGCAGTCGATGGTGAGTGAGACAATAGTTTTCTTTGTTTGTTTGTTTTTTTTTTTGTTTTTTTCAACTTCAATGTTATACAATTTTTTTCCAGACTATGATCAGGCCATACAGCGCATGTGCGTACAACGCGGACCCGACGACAACCAGGACCGATGTGCCGAAACAGTTTACAACTACAAAAAGGTTTTCATGTGTTTCTGTCAAGGCGATCTCTGTAATGGTGCGCCCAGTTTACACACATCTAAATACAGCATTCTATCCGGTTTGGTGCTAATACTGATTTGGCGTATATTCTCAAATTGCGCTGGTAATCTGGCTTCGCAATAGCAAGCATCGGATCCAACATGTACCTAATTAGATTACCTTATAATACTCAATGGCAATATATTTCCTTGGAATTCAAGCAAAAAGTTTAAAATAAAATTGGTGCAATTCCGCATACATAGGCATACAAACATGGTGTGCATGCTTCAGTAGGCATGGACACCACCATGTATGACTGTCTTTGAATGTACTTATACGATTTTAAATATTCGTATTAATTAGCATTTGCATATTCTTCGCGAAATATCACATGGAAATTTCTTGAACGTAAGGTTTAGCCAAAAATAAGGTAAGCCCATTATTCTGTATTGATGCATCTTCATCGAGCAATGCCTCCGATTCTTCATTTTCAAACCTTTTTGGCTGTCCGGGTCGTTCTTCGTCTTCTAAGTCGAACCGTGCAAACCACTTCTTCCACTAAAATACGATGACTTTCGTTAGCACTTTTCTTCATGTTACATGTAATCAAGACGAGATCCCCACAAAAAACACTTCATCTGGCACAATGTTCGACATTTTCAAATGAATAGAAAAAATTGTGCTTTACGCTTTAACCAAATGACATCTACTAAAAAATACCCGCACTAACAGTAGCTTCCAAATGAATAGAATCACGGATGAACACAACGCGAAGTAATACACACACCCAATAGAGGTCACTATATCAACTTCTAAGCTGTTATAAAGTAGATTTCATCAAAGTAAGCTCATATGTAAAGTAAAAAGTAGAGGAATACGCCTATTAAAATATATATCGATGTCACCATATGGATTTTTTCCGGTTATCTTTACTAATTTTATCATAGCTGGACGGATTGTACCTATGAGTGCTACTGCTATGTGCTTAGCACATAAATAAGCCAGTGCACAAAAATTCAGCCAAGTAGCTCAAAGGTTTTAGCTGATCAAGAGTATATATACTTTATGGAATCTACGTAGCCAGCTTTAATGCATTTCAAAAATTTTATGACATACTTCTAATATTATTTCAAACTAAAAATATGTGAAACCTCTATTCTATAGAACTGAATTAAAAATAAAACAATATAAGGTGCGTTTCATAACTATAGCACAACTATATGCGTTCAAATAATTACTCTACCATTTCAATTGTGGTCTCTAACTTGCTATTCTTTAAATGCAGAAATGCTTATTAGTTAATTCTCTTTTGATTTTGTCCTATTATTGCATAGGTTTTACCTCTTTATTCTATTTACCGTAAACAAATTTAATTGGAGTCATAACTATAGAACATAAAGCTAAACAAGCCTTTTTTAAACCGTATAAACATTAGAAGAGAATTTAAAACGAAATTCCTTTTATTTAATGAGTCCCCCTCTATGTTGAATACATTTAAATATACGTTCATTCATATAGGATAATTAAATATGAAGAGTTGAAGGCTGCAAGTCAGATGAGCATCCTGGCCCTTCACGAAGTTGACATTTTCCAATTGCACTACTCTGCTGTGACCTTACTAACATGACAGGGGCATTGTTACAAACGAATTTTGGCGTTTTTTGATTCAAAATAGGAAAAAACTATATTGGCACATTGTAATATAGTCTCTGATTCTCAATTGTCCTCTTACCACCTGCAATTTTAGCAACAAAAAAATGTCATGTAATGCACTCCAAGCCTCCACTAAATTAGCGCTTTGAAAAATGTTTTTAGATCCTTCCACTAAATCTTTATGAAACTTTCAAACTCAATTGCCTATAAAAAGTAATAGAGATAACGTCTCTCTAAGCCGAAATTCAGAAATTTCATCAAAATCGGATAATAAATGAGAATTTTATAAGCAATTGAATTTGAATGACCTATGATGCTTTCGTCCTCCATTTTTCTTTTCATACAGTGAGATGTGGGAGGAGTAAAATACTTTTCGTCAGTACCATTTTTGTTATTAATTTCCTAACTTTTTGTTTAGCAGCTAATTCGAGCAGGGCATTTTACAGTCATTTACGCCCGACTGTAAATTTCTTACTTGTTTTAATTTTGTTGTTGTTTTGTCTACTAATCGTGCACTTGAAAAAATCGGTATTGCTTTTATGCTGCCGTTGAATTGTTTAACAATACGCAAAGTGTATAAATGCAAATTTACTTGTACTTTTTTTTCAGTGCACATATTGCATTACAGTTGTTCATTTCTATGTATTTGTGTTTTCTTTTATATGGATTGATTCAAATATTGCGAATTTAAAATAAACTGCCACTGCTAGCAAATATTCGATAGCTGCTAAGAAAAGGACCGATTCTTTTGAAAGAGTTGTCGATATACCTATTATCTGTTAATATGAGTTCAGTCCAACGATGAATTATAGATGGGCTTGGCTGCGTAAGATTATTATTTACAGTTTAGATCAGTTTAATATTACATACAGATATAAGAAAAAAAAAACATATGTAAAGGATTTCCATGTGGTATGCCACATGGCTACATTGTGAGATGGAGTCGTTTACACAAGTCCGCATTAGAAAAATTGTTCAATAACCAATGATCAAATATGATTCTTTTGCAAACGGCAGAAGCGTTTCTTAGCATCGGAATAACCAAATGAAACCTAGAATACGATCGACGACAAATATGCACCGTTAGTAGGGAAGATGCTGATTTATATTATTAATAAACACAAGCGTGATATGACTGCAATCTAGGAAATACGTTGAATAGGCTTTGCTTGCAATAAAGAAGCATCTCACTACAACGTTTATCTATTAGAGTAAGCACAAATTTGGATGTGGCTTTATGACTGCGCTACGTATTTATGCTAAACGATGCCAAAGATGAATTTAACAAGCGTCTAGAACGTCCCTACAAGCGCTGACCCAAATACGACGTCAAAATGGAGCATGACGCTTCAACGTCATCATTGGGAATGCATTAACTCCAGCAATGTAGAAAGGCTAATAGATTTTACCGCAGCTCGAAGCATTATTCTGTATCATAACACATACAAGGCTAAGACCCAATCCAAATACTTATTTAAATGGCCTTCAACCGTCGTTTGGTCATGGCCGCATTCAGGCAGCGCCAGCTTCTGTAAGCTTGTGCGCGCTGGCGCCAGTTGTTATGATTGCCAAGTACGGAGATCTCCACTATTGCGTCGTACACCAACATACACGCAACAAAATTGAGCATGGAGTTGTTGGAATGTAAGCATCGATCGTGTTGGACGTGTTAACGTTGCAAGGTCTCAATATCAACTCGGAGCACTATATTCTCGCATTAGACTCAAGCTTGAAACTTTTATCAAGCGTCTTAGAGAAGGTTTCAAAACCTTAGATACATAATTCACAGCCCGAAATGGAAAACTGGTTACAGAAACACAAGAATCACTGCGCTTCTTTGAGTTGATGAAGCACACTTTGCCGTCGATTGAAAAGCGTTGCTAGAACCATCAGTTAATGATGACTTCATTGTAGAGCCATAGTGCCGAACGATTCCAATCTGTCTTACTTTTCTTATTTACAAGAAGAGCCCGCTATCTGCGTAAACTTCTATGAATGAGTCTCCTTTTAATCGGCTATTATATTCTATCACGCTTGGAGCAGTATACAAATGCACTTCCATCCAGTGACCAGTGAAGCTTCCGACACGCCAATACATAGAAGTTTTGCGACGCCATGTCTGCATGCGAAGCCTTAATAAGCTAAATCTAAGTAAGCTCTGTATGAACATAGTCGATTTTTGGCAGTTTCAGCAATTTCTAAAGTTTATACAGAACCCGCCGCCGCAGTCAGTATTATAAACAAAGTTCTTTTTCCTTCTGTATACAGGCGTATTGAATTACATTTCCCTTTGCACGAATCAGCATTTAATGCGGAATTGTCATTTTATATGCACAGCTTATTTTTTTTTTTTGTATTATTATAAGCGACTTCTTGCGACTTTATCTTTCTATTCCGATTTTATCATACAATAATTTATTTTTCTTTCCGCTTATACGTGCTTTGCAAAAAAAAAAAAAGATCGAACGACTACATTTCATTGGAATAGAATTCTTAGTTTACTGCCTGGCACCAATTAATTGTTGTGTAAACAAGACATTCTCAGAATTATTTACAGAGTTTATATTATTTCGTTATTATGAAAAGCTAAATAAGTTTATTTTTAATGAATATAACGTTTATTTGGCTTGCTCTTGGAATCAATATAATAATCATGTTGCTAAATAATCCTTAGCATCTTTTATATTTTGAGAAAGGAACAAATCAATGCAATACATTTATACATGCCAAATATGTAAATAAAAATAAGCCATAATATATCAATATAAGATATAAATTATAAAGTTTTTAACAATTCTTATGTGCCGTTAAAAATAAAAAAAAAATTGAGCGCCAAAGACTAAAACAATGATCAGATTTTTTAAACCCACTTAGTAAGTCATATATACTATATAAAAGTATACAAAAAAAAAAATAGTACCTTCGGCTTATCAGTAGCATTACTACCCTTTACAAACTAATATTCCAAAAAAAAAATATAAACAAAAATTAAAATTGTAAATGAAAATAAAAACAAACTACTCTCTATTAGGAAACCTTAGCTCATGATATTTGGTACTGGTAACTGCTACAGTAATATAGCAGTGTAGGGTCTATATTAAATCAATGACACTGAACCAAACATACATAATAAATTCAAAGATTAGTATTAATTTTGAAGCAGTTTTGTAACATTACCTCTAACTGCATATTTAAGTCTGATATTATGTTTAATATTTTATGAGATATATGAAACAACTTTTTTAACTACAAAAAAATCTAAATTACATTCGAAAAAATGTATTAAAAAAAATTACAAGATTGCGTGTTTAACAGTCAGTATCCCCTCCACTTAGTTTTCGCCGGAAATCTAAAAAATAAAACTGACCCAAAACACATACTTCGCTAGACTGATACATAAACTAAAGGTTTAACGATGGCACCTGATTAAGAGTTATATCTAAAGGCTAAAACTTGAACTAATAATATTTTTATTAATAAATGAAATTAATAAATTTCCGTGCTCGTGCTTATCTGTGCTATTTAGGTGCGAATGGACACCGTCTCTTTGCTTAAAACTAATTTTATGAATACAACTTTATCTGATTGTTGTAACTTTTTTTGTTTGTTCCTTTCTTGTTGTGAAATTACTTCTTTGCATTGTGCTTTCCAGGTTCATTGAATGTCTGCTGAAAGGCCTTTCCTGTAATGAAAGTTTTTACTGTATCTAAGAACAAAAAATAAAGTTGCACAAGTACATACTGGCTAGTACTTTCAATTTGTCAGCTTCCAAACACATCGGACAATTGATATGGCGATTAGGTTTGCCTCCATCATCATGGCAAGTCATGTGGAACATAGCATCGCAATTATTGCACGGATACAATGGCTCTGTAAATATTGGCAAAAAACTAATTACAATCAAGTAAACAGTTTGTTTGAAAAATATTAACAGACCATCAGCTTTGTGACATTTCTTGCATGTAGGCTTTTCCTCCGGTGAGGTTGGATTGCGCATGCGGCGTCCAACCGGAATATAATGGAACTTGCAAGCAGTGCTCACACTTTTTTCATTGCCTAGCTTCTCGGGAGTAGGACGCTTGACGGTCTTTGTGTTCACCTGCAGACGTTTGACTTTTGGTGAAAGTAGAAACTCGGATTTTTCCTTCTTCTTCTTTTTGGTAACTTCAGTTTGCAGCGGATGGGTCTGTAGAAATATGAAATTTACTTTTAATTTCCAATAAACAATAAGGTTTCTTAAAATGTACCATTTCGAGACGACCATAGTGAAAGTCTGAACGCTCAGTAGTGTGTATGGTGCGGCGCGTACGTTTCGAGCGACGCATCTGTAACTGCGACAGCACAACAGGTGTAAATAGTTGAAAAAGACTGAGAAAACCTTCCTGTCCATAATCAGCTGGTAGTACACGATAGTCCTTTGGTTCGTTGTCCCAAAGTATTCCCTGACGTTGGTCTGAGTTTGAGTCATCGGAGGAACTAGTCGAATCGTTGATAGTTACAGTAGAGCATGAAGGCTCATTCGGGTTACTTATGCGTTGATTACGGGTTTTGTATTGTTTGATCGTCTGTTGTGGAGGTGGCGGCGGTGGTGGTTGCTTCTTCTCGCCGAAGGTTAAATTTCTCTTTACACTTAAGTCAGCACTGATGATGTCTTTGAATTCTTTTTTGGTTGCAGTTACAATTGAAATTGGTTTAACGAACTGACTTTTCGTGATGCGTATGGGTACTAAGGGCGGCGGTCCAAGGCGCTCCATAGGTTTAAGCTTCTCAGCTGGTTTTTTTTCCACATCAGGCAAAATCAAGTTTTCTTCCTCATCAAAAACACGTGGCTGTTGCTTTGTCTTACGTGCACGCTTCAATGCTTGGCGCAAATTCAAGCGACTTTCATCAATTGTTGCAGAAATTTCATTCAGCGCAAGTTCAGCGTGGTTTGATTCGGTTTTCAATCCTATAAATTCTCCTTTTTTTCCTATTTCCGCACACTTGGACGCCTCAGAGTTGTCGGTAAATGCGATTAGGTCTTCCTCATCGTCATCGCTGACTGTTACAACGGCTAACGATTTTAGCGCCTCATCGAGATTGCTGGCACAGACCTTCTCGCCTAAAAAGCTGGTTTCTGTGCCAAACTTGTCATCAGCTGATGTCTCATTGGCAGCCGCATCATAAGACTCATCATCATCACCAGCTGGCTCTAAATTCTCGCCTGTACGTACATTGCTAATTTTAAAGGCAAAACTATTTTCAGTATTCCCTGCACCGTCATCATCACCGGCATCATTGGGCTCATTGGGAGTTTCATCGGTGCCGAAGAGAAAATGTTTGTGTATCAAAGCTTCTTCGGAGAGACGCGTCTTAACGTTGGTTGGTTTTACTAAGTATTTCTCGTCAAGAATTAAAGGCACTACGGTACTGGAAATTATTTTGTTGGAATGCGAAGGTATCGGCTCTATTCCATTCTGGCGCAACATTACATAAAACTTGTCAAGACTGTCGCCGAGACGCAAAAACAGATATTGTTGTTCTGCGTTGATCTCCTCGATGTCCTCTTCAAGTTCATCGAGTATACGCTGCTTTTCCACCGGATCCTGGCATAGACAATAAGTAGAAAGAAAAAAACAATAAAACAATGAAATATGTTCACAAAACGTAGTCCGAGTAGCTGTCAAAGCGCTTTGTGTACACAAAGTGCAACCTGTATATCAAATATACAAGGAAAAATCATTTTAAAAAATTTTACTGACTTCAGACAAAGAAAACAATACGCAATTCTGACAATGGCCGCCATGTTCAACGAGAGCAATATAAGTCTATAATGCAATCTGGAAAACTTACCGCGTCACCTTGTTTCTTGAAGACATCCGACACCAGCTGCAAAATGTATAAAAGTAAAAAAAAAACAAAAAAAATTGCGTTAACAACAACACGAGATCGGAAACTGGCACGTTGTGCATTCTTCTGGCCGCAGGTCATACCATGAACAGCACAGAACTACAAGCCACACTCACCCGATGCACCTTGAGGTAGATGCGCATTGAACGCTGGCAGTGGATGATGTCGTCTTTAATGTCCTTTGGCAAGACATAAAAGCGCTCCATATAGAACTTGAACATATTTTCAGCGTCCATGATGATTCTGTTGGTCGCGTCAGATGAGTTCCAGTTCCAGTTCAATCTTCTTTGTATGCAGTTAATGCTGACAACTAATTTCACAATGAAACACCTCGCGAAAACCTATGCAAAGTATATGCACTGTTTGAAGTTTAAAGTTTTAATGGAATATGCAACTGAATCAACGCGTTTTGAACCGCACGACAATCCAGCAAGCGGACGAATGCAGCAGCAGCAGCAGAAGCGGCGCTGCTAAAAGTGTGTAATGTCCGAAGCTGCGGTTATACTTCAGTGTTTGTTGTTAACACTTATATGTTGGTCTATATTTTGTAATTAATTGTCACATGTATGCATGTAAAACGAATTGTTGGCTACTAATCGTTATGCTATTGCAATAGTTTCACTTGTAACACAAAATTTTACATTAAAAAATAAAAAAAGAAAGAAAACACTATCACCGCAGCTTTTAACTTAAAATTTCGCGCGCTTGGCAGCACTAAAGCAGTAACACACAATTTTTTTTGCAATCTGCGGCATGTAATGCTGTTGCGCGACAAAGTACTTCATGCATATACAATTGTATGCATTAAATATATAATCACCAGCAGTTTATTTTAGTTTATATGCAACAAGGATTCTACTGCAACTGCGCTATCGTAATTTGTATTCCCAACTCTTCAGCGTTGAACAATAAATGCAACCATTTGACAGCTGTTGCGAATGAATGGCAAGTGCAAAATTGGCAGCACTGTATTTTTAATAGAACAATTCAAATATTCAAAGGGATTCTGCAACTATATTTCACAAATCTAATTTCGCAATTTATTAAACAGTTAGTAGAAATACTTAATAATAAATAAATAAAAAAGAAATCTTTGTATATAAAAATATACGCATCTTTGTTTGTATGTCCTTTATCGTTTAGGCTCCATGAAACTTTGGAAAGTTATTGAGTACATACCCGCGCAGAGTATAGGCATAGTAAAACTAATCTCCGGAGGGGGTAATGCTCCCCCACTATATAATCGATAAGAAAAATTCGTCATATATTGGCACCTATATGTGGTACATGTATGAAATTTGGTATAAATGATATCGGAATCGAGAAAAGTAATCCTGTTAAGCTTGATCAAAATCGAGGGCTATGCCCAACCCCCAATATAAGCGATAAACCGAATTTAGCATATCTTTTCATCGATTTGAGGTACAGCGCTGAAATTTTGTATGCATATTGATGGTATCGGGTGAAGTAGTTTGCTAAGTTTGTTCCAAACTGGAGGGGGCACAATATAAGCTATAAACAAAAATCAATATTTCTTTCTATTAATTTGAGTTACAGGGATGAAATTTGGTAAATATGTTAATGAGGCTGGAAGAAGTAATCCTGGTAAGTTTAGTCAAAATCGTACATTTCAGGTAGAGGGATGGAATTTTGTGTAAATGTTAATAAGATCAGGGGCGTAGCAACGCAAGCCGGGTCCGCTAGTACTTAATATTAAATACTATGCCACAACATAGCTAAATACAAGAAGAAAAAGTTGACTTCCATTGCATTTTAATATCGTTTACAAGAAATTGCAGCTATAAAGACAAATTAAAAATTTAATTTTAAGAGTAAGACATCATTTTACATTTAAGGGTTCTAAATTTCGCTAATAAACTTTTTTGTTTTGATCTGAACTGACCAATAAAAACACATAAAAGCATATTTAAAAGCATTTCTGCAAATTTTTAAAACCAACTTAATGTAATAGAGTACTTGATGTTTATAGAAAAAGTAATATTATATATGTGGAAGGTAACGGGTGGACACGATATACATACTACAATAAATTCAAATTTCGAGTTGAGATTTATGTGAACTCTAGAATACGCGTGTTATTTGATTATTCTTTGGTATTCTTTCAATCATATGCAATTTTTCCTTTCAAAACGGTCACACTGTCTTAGAAGAAGAAGAAATATACTTATTAGTATTTGCAGCGCAGGTGACACCGCTGATTTCCGTCGAATAAAAGGTACTTTAAACAAGTGATTGCGTACAATTCCGTATTTCTTTCTATATTTTAACATAACTGGCGTAGAGTGCACAATTGAAATTATAATCAACGGCAGCAACAACAGCTTTAATACGTAATATCAACAAAAGCTGCAGTATTTTCTAATTGTTTGCCCGCTTCAACGCTCTAACCTACAAAGTTACATAATTTATTTTTTGTTTTTGGCAATTTGCAAGGGAAAAGTTTCATTGTGTTGAATGCTTAATACTTAAATACTTATACCCATTTTGCCTTTGTAGAGCAACATAATGTCTATTGTAAAGAACGCTCGTTTGTTGGCCGTACGCGGCGCACGCCTGGCACAGTCGCGCAACTATTCCGACGATATGAAGCTTACCTTTGCCGCTGCCAACAAGACCTTCTACGATGCTACTGTTGTGAAACAAATCGATGTGCCATCTTTCAGCGGCAGCTTCGGTATACTTGCCAAGCATGTACCTACTTTGGGTGAGTACAAACGAATCCATTTTTATAATAACATTGAAATATTGTATATGAGCATTTTTTATTTCTAAACAGCTGTGCTGAAACCCGGTGTTGTCCAGGTTCTGGATAACGATGGCAAGATCACCAAATACTTTGTCTCCAGTGGCTCGGTCACTGTCAACGAAGATTCATCGGTGCAAGTCTTGGCCGAGGAAGCACACAAGATCGAAGACATCGACGTTAGCGAGGCCAGACAGTTGCTTTCCCAGTTTCAGTCACAGTTGAGCTCTGCCGGTGATGAGAAGGTAAGCGCACTGGAAATTCATAGTAACATACGCGGTACATATTGTCTGTTCTCTCTGTTCATAAATTCACAGGCTAGAGCGGAAGCTGCCATCGCCATTGAAGTTGCTGAGGCTCTTGTCAAGGCCGGAGAATAGATATGAATCATTTAAATCCATTTAAACTTAGTGTATTCAGTTGCAACAGCAACTACGAAGAACCACAACAGCTAACTAACACCATACAGCAATGCTATTATGAAACAACAATAAAAAGCGAAATACGTCGTTAAAAATCCAAATTGAAAAGTGAAGTTGTGTAAAATATTATTTTTTTTTTTTTTGGGTGAATATTTTTTTTTTTGTGTTATCTAAAATAAGAAATATGAGTTCATTCACCAGTAAAGAATTTTTTTTTGTTTTGTTATGCAAATCGATACAAGAAAAAGGTGGCTTATGATTGTTTTATACGAAACCAAGTGTTTGCAAGTGTCTATCAGTAGAATTATTTAATTATTGATGTTGCAGTAGTTGAAGAACAATGGTGACATCCATACGCACGGTCATTGACTTGTGACTGAAGAACAAAAAGTAGAGCAGCTTTACTAGAGTACGGGGTTTTTTAAGTAAATTTCATATAACAGGCGAATATTTCTCTGGGGTCAAGCGAGTACAAGTTTAACAATGTTGCTTAAAAGGATACAGTATTAAGATTATACCAAAGTATGGTATAGTCAAAGGAAGTCAAAGCAGAACCTAGTATAATTGCAAGCATTTTTTCCAATCTTCGAAACACATTTTAAGTGCTTTCTGCTATAAATTTTAGCTTATTCTACGTATTACCTTGATCGACTTTAAACTCAATTTTAGATCTGGTGAGTACGTTGGTGGTGGGTATTAAATTTGGTCACAATTACTATCTTTCGTCCTGCGAAATCCATGAATTGTATAGCATTCTTAATATACCGCCTGTCCTGCAGATATTTCTTCGTAAGGGTGCTCTTTTTTATACAAATTCCGACTATGTATACATTCTTTTGCTTGCACATCAATAGGTTTTTTATGCATATTTCGTTTTAATTAAACTCAATGATAACACAAGATTTCCTTTTATTTTTAGTTGATCCGTTGTATTAAAATTACGAGAATTTGACTTTTCATTTCCTAGCTTGTTTACCGCTGCATAGACCTGGCGAAACATAAAGATTCTAATCCATGATAAGCTTTGGGGCTGTTTGTTTAGAGCTGTGAACAGCTAACGAACTCTTGATCAGCGAACCAGAGTTGGAAGATTAGAGCTCACAATCTGTCGAGAGCACACAGTTCAGGTGGGCAGCTCATTCGTGGACTCTAAGTTTTGGTATCGCCTGCTAATCAAGACTTGGACAATTGGATTTCTAATTTGCTTATTGAGGGACTTTCCCTTATATTTACGGATATTCAGCTGCGGTGTCTTTCAGCCACAAATAAAAAGTTGAGGAACCGCTCTTCATATATGTTTCTAACATACAACAGAGCTTGCAGACCCATATACTTCTTGACGTTGGTGCTGTTGCCGATCTTTTTGCATAAAAGTCGTTGAGTTTAGGAGTGGAGTTGATAGTGTTTGATAATAGTATATAGTTTGATAATATATTAACATATAAAATGTTTACTCCTTTGCTTGGATAGTAAATTAATTTTAAGTACCTTGATTCCTACTTACATATATCGCAGATTTGGGTACAACATGCTATGAATGTCCAACGGCGCATTTAATGTTCGCCTATCTTTGTATTTTATTGAACCCTATTTTACTAATCTTTGAAATATTGGTTTGAAAATTGGAAAGGATATTTATTTAACCAAGTAATAAACTTATGAACATCGCCACTAGAAGATAAACCTTCCATATAAAACACATAGTGAGCATCCACATATTTTGTGACGCCAATTTTCGTCTAAATATACAGAAATATGGTGACGCTTCTCCAGATCCACTCCGCCATAGCTTATTTTTGGATGCAATGATTGCCTCTTAAGCCATAAGAGATCCATTGTAAAAAAATATAATCCGTCGTCTTTCTAAAAAGCCACATGAACCAGTTCGTTTATTTGAGGAACTTTTATATAGACTAAAACTCCATAGTTGATATATCGGTGAGATTTTCCAAGAATAGGCTCCCGAGTAAAATGATTATTTTCTTATTTTAAGCATTGACCTTTTTTTCGCCACTTCAATGAAAACCGAGGGAGCTCTTATATATTGTCTTATAGGAAGACAAGGCTCCTATAAGACAATATTATAAAAGGGTTTCGATAAAAAAAAATTTGCTTAGCGTACATATAGCCAAAGATAACCGTGTCTTTCCAAAATAAATGTAGATTATAGTAATTTCTTTGGGCAGCTTATCCGCCTCATAATTACCCTCAATACCTTGTTGCTCAGGTATGTGCTCATATGTAGTAGACTCCGTATTATTCTGTCAGTTAGTTAAAAGTTCTGCGACACTCGGTAGTTATTGTATTACTAATATAAGATTCTAGTGGGCTGAGAGCTACTTGCATACCACAGAAAAGGAGTGTAGCCTAAGATAGCGCTTTCAGTTTGGCATAGTTGGCGCTAATTCTCCAATTCACAGTTCCGAGATTAACCACGGGAGATACGATTAAGCAGGCAAAGTACAACCAGCGTTTCATTCTGATAATATAATTTCACACCATGTTTGAATGATAGAGAAAATATTTTCCTCTTCATATTGTCTCAAAAAGCTGCTGACGCCACTGTCGCGCATTTGCATACGCTGGAGCAACTAACAACGTCTGCAGATGTTTTAGCTCGGCTATCTCTTTCTACCGCATGCATATGCATAGCACTATCGCAGTCTCTTTGATGAAGGTCAAGTTTACAACAAGCATCTTGGGTTACAAAATGACTTAAAGATCTTCGTGGACGCAGTTAAATGAAACACTTGCTTTTTTTCGGATATTACAAACTATTTAATTGGCTATAAAAAAAAACGCTTAATTTATGTGTGCGTGCGTGTAAAGGTGTCGGGAGGTGCTTAAGTATGGACGTGTGTGTTTGGGTATTCGACTAGAATATATAGAGTTTATGGCTTACAGGTACTGAGACGGTGGACCATAACTCTGAGCAGGCACATGACCAACAGGCAACGTTTGTTCATGTGCAGGCACATGTTCAACTGGTGCTGGCTGGAAAAGCGGAGCTGGTGCAAGTTCAGGGACGCTCAAAACTGGAGCTGGTGCAGACACTGGTGCACTGTAGACAGGAGCGCTAACAGCGACAGGTGCACTATATACTGGTGCATGAGCGGACACTGGAGCAGGTGCATAGACAGGTGCAGGAGCGGCGAGTGGAGCGCTGTAGACTGGAGCAGGAGCGCTGTAGACTGGAGCAGGAGCATTATAAACTGGTGCTGGTGCGCTGTAGACTGGAGCAGGAGCATTATAAACTGGTGCTGGTGCGCTGTAGACTGGAGCAGGAGCGCTATAGACAGGTGTGTGTACAGGTGCTGGTGCACTATAAATTGGCACTGGTGCAGCTTCTGGAGCATTATAAACTGGTGCTGGCGCACTGTAGACTGGTGCTGGAGCAAGCACAGTTGAGGCAGAGGCAGTTGAGTGTTCATGAATGACACGTACAATTTTAGTAGAAACAGGCGCTGAAACTGGTCCCGCAATTGCACCACCTTCGATAACACCACTGCTGGCACCGTGTTCATGCACAACCTTGATTACTTGAGCGGGTGCTGGACCGACAGATATATCACTACCACCACCGCTGTATGTAGGACCTGCAGCATGGCTACGTTCATGTACAACCTTGATAACTTGTGGTGCAGAGGAGTGGGATACAGTGTTCTCTTGATGCAAAACTTTGATAACATTAACGGCAGGTGCAGCGTGTGAAATAACTGGACCACTGCTGTGGCCACCACCCTCTGAGATAACCTTAACCTTGTAGACAGCACCACCGTGTCCGCCGCCGCCGCTATAACCACCACCGTGTCCGCCACCGCCGCTATAACCACCACCATGTCCGCCGCCACCGCTATAACCACCACCGTGTCCGCCACTTTGCTGATGAATGACTTTGACAACTTGTACATTGTTGTGTCCATGTCCATGACTATAGCCGTGAGCATAACCATGGTCACCGCTATAGCTAACGCCACCACCACCGCCGCCACCACCTCCGCCGAGCAAACCTAAGAAACCGGCATTGGCCACGGCGAACATAGCAAACATGCACACAAAGACCTTAAAGTGAAAATAAAAATTATGAGTTACTTCTTCAATATTGAAGTAGAGCATTTTGTGCGCTCTTACCTTCATGTTGACAGCTTTCTTGCACAGGCTTTGATTAGTTGTCCAAGTGGAAATGTTTCAAACACGACTGATATCAATCTGAGCGACCTGGTAAGCTTTTATATGTTCCACACGCGACATCTTCCACATGCAAATGTCAACAGCCGTCGGTCGCGCGGTCGCTGCGCCATGCCGCCATTGAAAGATCAACATCAGCGACAATATGCTCATCATTAGCAACAATATCGGCGCATTGAATTCAGCCGCGACGCATTATAATGCGATTCACTTAAATTCAACTCAACTCAAATTCCAACACCGCCGTTCCAGCATAGGTTTTCGTTTTCACTCGAAGCATCATTGCCGCGCCCTAAATAGTTACAGCCAGTGGGTTATGGGCAAGCTGCCCTAGGGTTCTGCCGCTGCCGCCGTCGCTGCTGGCATCATAATCATTTTGATTGCGTTAGCTTACGATTTTACACGCTTAGCTTACAACTTGTTCGCCCAAACAATTGCATTTCCGAAATTCCAAACAAGCAAACACAATATGTTAACAACGCAATACAAATATATTTATTTGGCAAAACAACAACAACAACAGCAACCACATCAGCACAACAATAGCAGACAGCGCATCCATGTGGCCATCTGTGCTACTGATAAGACACGATAATAAAACGATGAAGCGATCTTCATCTGCGTTCGTACTGTGGCGTCGGCAGCTTCTTTGTATGTGGCTTCAGCTCGCAGCATTGCTTGTAGGCATTTGCTGCTTAGACACTCTGCCGCTGCGGTTTCGTATGTTTCACGTGTGAGCGAACATTTGCATACAGCAACAAAGACCAGCACCGCACCGCAACGCCAAATTGATTGACCCATTCAACGCACAGTGGTGCGCGATTTGATTCGCTTTTTGTTGGAATGAATGAAAGCCATATTCTCGTGTGGGTGAATACGCGAAATAGTCCTTGCGGGATTAGTCAGTTTCGGTATGAAGATTGTGCCAATGTACAACTCGTGATACATTTAAATCATTATTTCTAAATTCTCTCACCACTTCTACTTCAACATACTTCTAGCCCTCAACTTGTAACTGTGTCTCTTAATTTATTTAAACAATAAATTAATTCGAATTTACTAAATTTTTCATCAGTTTTAAACCACTGTGCGTCACACGTTTTGTTAAACTGACCGGCTAGGTGTTGCACTGACACTGCCCACATTTGTAAGATGGCGAAGAAATACTATGAATCCAACAATCAATATTGCTGCGAAGTACAAAAAAATTCAAGGTGAAGCTCTATTGTTCAAATGATGTTGCCAACGAATAGGTCGCTGGATTTGGTGTTACATAAAGTCCATATAAGTATGAATGCATATGATTTTCACCAAAAAAAAAAAAAAAAAAACAAATTACCATAAAATAAAAAACAATAAAATATAACAACAGTGCAAGCAATTACAAGAAATCTACATATACCCATCAGTTGAAGTTCCCAGGCTATTAAAAAAAAAACAATAATAAAATCAATAAATATTTAAAACAAGCTACAAACTATTTTAATCCGATATAGGCTCAAAACAATATATGTTTTAGGAAATTTATGGCGTCAAATAATTGATTGTATTATGGATAAAATTTCGTAATCGATTTGAACGTGTATGGCGAATTTTATGCAAGGAACGATTGGGTAATCTGCGAATTAAACTCTTAATTTTGTAAGCTTAAAATTTTGCAGGAACAATTATTTTTACTAGTCTAACAGATCTCTCCGCTCATCTTAATATTTTAATTGAATTTGTTATATAGCTATTAAAGCAGTAGCGCACATAAAACCCCACAAATATAAGTATAGAATCTAAAATTCAGAAGCCACACCCTCTTCCAGAATTAGTCCCATACAAACCTTAAAGCCTTTTTTGGGTTTTAGTATTCCAAACGATTTTATTGCAGCCAATATTTATTTGGAATGCATGTTAGACCTGTATTCAACAATTGGATTAATGGATGTGGCACGTCCTTTATGCTGCGATGCTCCACTGTATGTTTTAATATTTTTAATTTAATTTCTAGTTTGCTCTCTTCGAATGGTGATATTAATTTCAACTAGGTGTGTTTTTCGTCTATCACAGATGAAAGTATATTGAGAAAAACCTATCTAGACAAGTGCTACAAGAGATAAATGGAACATATTCGAAGTGGCATCAGAGCGAAGAATATATGGCTTTCAGTTGACAAAACAACCGATAAATTGGGACGTTTTGTTACGAAGCTGATTATTGGAAAGATGAATGAATGCGAGCGGTCCAACTAGTGCTTTTCGTTAGAAACTCAATCCTTAAATTATGCCCTTCTGGATGCCAAAGTAGACATCTTCTTTTAAACACGTACACAGCAGGTTACATGTCAAAAACTGGGACCTATTTAATAACTTGTATTTAGTTCGCATAGAGCTATATGGTGAAAAATTAAATATTGAACTTCCTACAGAACTCGTTGGAGAACTTTGCTAAAGGCTCCAACTTTTTTAGATGGGTTAGCAAAAGTAAGAGGCAATTATTATCACATTAACCAAAAGTAGCTGTAACTTGTTCAAAACGTTGACTGGTTAACACAATAATTGCATTGTTAAGACTACTTCTCCCGATCCTATTACCACGTATATCAAATTTCATAGCAGTAACTCAAATTGGTGCAAAGATATACATTTTGTATATGGCTTATGTGAGCTTGGAGCATAACCTCCTCAGATTCGGACCAAAAAAATATAACATTTATACCAAATTTTAATTCTGAACATCAAACGGATACAAAGATATGAAAAATTTTGTAGCGCTCCATACGGTTTTGATCAAACTTAAAAGGTGTACTTCTTCCGATTCTAAGTTCGTCCCTGCACCTCAAATGAATGCAAAGTAATGAGTAGCCTATGTTTTTTTCCATCGTCCTATCTTTTTCTATACCAAAATTTATACAAATTGGTTTAGCGGTTTAGGCGTGATGCTCTCACAAATAAACAAAAACGTGTCTCCTATTTTATTTTATGTTCAGATTGTCTCTTTGAGTTCAGTATATAAAATCTGTTCACTTTAACGTGCGACCAGAAAAAAAAAGAGGTAGCTTTCATGCCGACTTCTGGTAAGAAAGGTGGTTTTCCCCTATTTGCTAATGGTGAACAACCTTATTAAGGCTAAATTCTTGTTGATTGAACTATAGTACTTCATTAAAATCAACATTTAGATCCTGCCAATCTACCGATACTTATTATCTATATTAACGTAACATCATGACTCAAGATACTTTCCAAGCCAATGAGACAGCTTTTTGCGATTGTCTTAATATTGAAGTTGCTTTTGAGAACACAACTCATACAGATGTCTCCAGGGCACTCTATAAAAGAGGACTAGATCATATGCATACCTGAAACAAGTCTCTCAAAATTCTACTAAATATAAAGAATACCCACTTGTGTGGAGCTAAAAATGTCTAGAAAGCCCAACAAAATAATGGCACCAAATGCCAAGGCTGTGCTGATGGTTATTTGTAGATGAAAATTCTACCAATTTAAACTGTGACAGGAAATTAAAGCTTAAATGACTCAAACCAAATCGAGTAACTGGAATTTCCAAAGAGTTCAAATATCGTACAAAACTTTGTGCCTCATAATAGCTTCACGTTGCCTAAACCGAGAATAAAGCCACAACAGCACTAAGGACATATAAAGTGATTCCTTAGATAAACATCTCAAAAAAACTGAACAAAGCTTTATCAGAAGTTTTAAAACAGTTTCGAACTACAGCATTAAACGGGTTTACAAGATGCTCCTCAACGAAAGATAAAACTGGTACTGAGGTTTTTGAACCTAGGAATAACTACTTCCATTCATTAGGGAAGTTTATTGTTATCTTTCATGTAGAATCCTATGCCCTAAAAAGGGTTACAGGAAACAAAATAGTGCAAAAATCTTCAACAGTAAGACGGCTGTCAGAGTATTAAATGCAAATGTGATCAAGAAGTAAACAACCTAGAAATACTGAACAAACTAATTATGTACTGGAAAAGAGGATGCTGGCAATCTGCCCAGAAAGCGGGCTGCTACTGTCTTTAATGGTTCAGACCAGTAACATTCAGTGTCCTAGCAAAGCAAAAAGAGTACGAAACCAAAGCCAAATGTTGCGATATTTTTGAGGAAATAAGATAAGGAGAAGAACTTTTAGTTCCATTTTAAGAACAAAAGATTCTTAATATGCAATAGACTCAGAATGATATCGGTTGCCTAACTGATCTCAAAGGACACATGTAATGAATTGTTATTGAAAGTGGTAACAGCTGGTTTTAGAATTTGTTTAGAAGATGACGACATCCTGGAACACATCTGAGAAGCATGCACAGTCTTGGCTTTTTCCATGCTCAAACATCTTGGTAACTAAAAAGTAATATGAAGGGTACTTTCACACACTTAGAAGCACAAAGCATCTCGTAGCAGGACTGTATGAGGTATTGTAGGTATAGACTATAACAGACAAATAATTCCAGCATATGAAGTTTGTTTAAAACGTGAAATTTCGCTGCCTGCGTACAATCGTCTTTCGATTTTTTATTATGTTGGTACACATTTTTACTTTATTTTTGACATATGTATATAAAGGTTTGATATGTTTTGGATCAAAGAATCTGTATTAAATTTGAAATGTTGACTGTGGCAAATGGTGAGTCTACTTTGAGAAAAAAATTGTTTATAATTGGCACAAAACGCTTCACAGAAGCACGAGAAGATGTAATTGACGATAACCGTTCTGGATGCTCCATCACGTCAACGTTTTTATAGAGCCTCGTCGAATCACTATTAGAAAAGTTGCTGCCGTTGTATTCCTATCGGTTGGTTCATTTTACAGAACCGTCTTTTTATCCTAAATCCAGATCTCTTGCGCCTCCTTTTTTGAGACGCTCCATATACGTCGATACTTGATGGTTGAGGACATCTGTAATTTTTTGAACAATTTAAGACCTTACAAGGTTGGCCATTCTTATGTACCAGGGTGAGCCAGAGAAGCTGTGGTGGGTCTTCGCTTGAAGGACCATGATCTTGGCATGGTGCCATTTAACAGCACTGCCATAGACTTGCATTCCGTAGCGCCAGGGTTTTAAAAGAGAGTCGTCTATCCAAATGAGCCCCATATGTAGTCATGCCCAGGCTTATGATCCAGAAGCTGATGCTGAAGGTGTACATGCGGGCAGTCATCTCTGCGCAGCGAGTGGGTCATGCTGACACATATGTCCAGGCTAATGCCTATTTTCCACCATTGTTGTTCCCATTATTCAAACTCGCGAAGATAAAATTTGTGTATATCAGTGGCTCCGTAGACACATTCGTCCCTTGCCAGGATGGGTGTATCATCACTAAATGTAGCAATCATAATGTCCTGCGTTTCATCCTTAGGAAGAGAAAAGCCTGTTGGCATATCGCTGGTGAAGAGCGTATAAAGAGTTGTCCTCAGTACGCTTCATTGTGATACACCAGCATTGATTGCTCTCACCGTTGACTCTACTCCATCCAGAACAACGGAGAAGATTCTGTCAGCCAAATAGCTCTTCCTAGTAAGAACAGTTGTGGTGGCAGTGGACCCTTGAGCTTGTGCAGGAGTCTATCATGCCACACTTCATCGATAGCTTGCCTTATATCGATATAAGCCGCCACCATGTACTCCTTGGCTTCATATCCGTCTAGGCTAAAGTTGACTACCCTATTTAACTGTTCCCGCGTTCCATAGGACTTATGGAATCCAAATTGACTACTGATTTTCTCGATTACAAGTATTCTCGTTAGGAGGCACCTATCAAAGAGCTTTGCTACGGTCGATGACGGACTGATTGGTCGGTATGATTCCAACGCTGAAGGCCTTTTTCCCAGCCTTATGGATCATACAAATGCTTGCCTTCTTCCATTGCGATGGAATGTATCCTAGTCTACGCACCGCATTTAAAATGAGGTGCCTCTATAGCTGGGGCAGTCTCCTTTGCAACCTTGAATCTTACGTCAGACTTTTGGATGCAGCAATGAGGTCATCTTCGTACACCTTATTAAGGAGAATCGGTATTCTGTGGTTGAAGCATCTCAAGATGAAGGTCGAGGGTTTCCTTCAAGTACAAGTGTATTACATCTGAAGCCGACCAAATAGATATGGATGAATAATTGAAGTCACCTTTTTTACCAAACCTCTTTAATTAAAATTGCAAATATTTATGAAAAAAAAAGCTTAAACCATATTTATTTAATTTGATGAAAAAAAAATGTTTAAATTACAAAAAAAAAAGAATTATTGACTTTACTGTTGTTCAGGTACACTTTCGATTACCTCGAACACTTTACTTCTTCTTCCAGATGCCACCATAGACTGGAGCGCTGTGCACGACCTTGACGATCGATGTAGCTGGAGCGTAGACGGGCTCGACAACCTTGACGACATGCACAGGCTGTACATGTTGGACATGGACATGTTGCACGGGCACAACTTGGCTGTAGTGATGAACGACTGGTGCGGGCTCAACGACGCGCACTACACGATCAACAGCATAGCCACCGCCATAGCTTCCACCATAGCCACCACCCAGGCCGTAGCCGCCACGAATGTAACCAGCATTGGCAACAGCCAGCAGAGCAGCGAGCAAGCAGATGAAGAACTGTAAAGAATCCAAAGGAGTTTAGTTTTGATGTTTTCTAGTTAGAACCGCACTACTACTCACTTTCATGTTGGAGTTAATTAAGTTCTGAATTAGTTGAGCGAGTTGCTTGAGATGAGGCTGTTTAGCGCACAGTGAGCCGAAACGAATTGTGCTGATTGAAGAATTTGTCAACACTTTTATAGTCGTGATCCAATATCGGAAACCATTAAACCGAAAAGTTGAAAGCAAGGGCGACGACACAGCCTTTGTGATAAATCGCTTGAGTTGATTTTTTGAAAGTTTTCCTAAATTTAATTTGCATGTTTAAGCTGCTACCAAATAGACTTAACTTACAGGTTCTTCCAATGAGTGATGGCATTTACACTGCAACTAATATGGATCGAACGCAATGCGGCGGCGTAGCTCGGTGAGAGGCGCACTAATGCTTTTGTTTTTCACTCTAATCAATATGCTCGCATTGTCAACACCATTTATTTCCGAGTCTTAACTTTTGCCGTTCACAAATCGCCCGCTCACTTTTTTTCTTCTTTTTTTGTTTGAAATAACTATGGCAGCTTCTGCTGACTACATTGGCTTAAGCGGCTTGAAATATGCCAAAAAGAATCAATCGAATCGGCGTTGTATAGAAGCTTTTCAGATCTATTCGAGCACATTAAAGAGTACAATGGAGCATTTAGAAGCGAACTACGATTCAGCCGTGACGCACTTAAAACGCACTGCCTCAACGGGCGACATATATATATAGAATAAAACATTAATGGTTAAACTTAGAAAATACGAGCTTAGAGGGTCCTAATCCTTAAAAAAATTTAAAAAAATATTGATGTGCAAAACGCAATAAATAGTTGCACAGTGAATCAAAAATGAAAGTGTTAAAACTAGCTCATCGAAGTGACTAATTAGTTTTGAAAGGTTGATCTGGTTTAACTGGCGATTAAGCGCACAAGCGAATCCGGTTTCATTTCAAAAGTGAAAATTTTTAAGCAAAGAAGTTAATATAAACACATCAGAACACTTTCGATTTCAGTTACTACAACTCAAGAGTTATATATTACAAGATCCAAAAGAACAAACTATTTAACTTTGTTACAAAGCGCACATCATACACCATGTATAGCATGTTTATATTTGTGTGTAGTGTATCCAAGTCCAACAATTAGAATGACAATTGGCAGGCGACATTTTCTGTCAGAATTTGATTGTTTATTAAATTGCCAAAGCGGTTGTAAAATTTAAATCTATAAAATGTTTATATGCTAATATTCGAAGATCAATTCATAAACTAATTCAAATTTTTTTAAATAATGACCATAATAAATGGCATTTTTTTTTTGTATTTTTATTGGCGAACAATACACCGAAATGAGTAGCGTATAAACTTGGCAAAGTTTGAATGGGTCACGAGTTGGCTCAAAGGAGGCTGCAGCATACTTTTGTGCGGTTCATAGAAATCCAAAACAAGTTTATAACAATTCTTCGCTGAATATGGCCAACACACGCGTAATTAAGTTACATATTATCTGCTCGTGTAAACACGCGCTGGCGCTTTATTTTGACAACAAACCAGATTAACATGAAAATATTTCAATTAATAACTAAAAAAAATAATGCCACAAGATATTCTCATAACTTCGTTAGATAGAGTAATATCAATTACCCCGTCAATGCCAATAGTTGGAATAACGCCATACAAATTGAGCACACATTTTTATATTTGGTTACAGTGTGAATGGATTTTAGAATAATAACGAAAAAATATTCCTCGAAGTCTTAAACTGCAACATTTAAAAAAGAATTTTTAAAATAACCCTTATTAGAATAGTGGAATAGGCTCCTATCTGAACTATTTTAATATGAAGCTCTAAATATACAGTTTATTCAGTTTATTATTCGAATCCGCGGTTCACTTAACTCCATCATCTAAGGTTTTTGAGATAATCTAAAAAAAAACCTCAAAATTCGTGGCCAAAATTTTCAAACCAAGAACAATTCAGATTTATAAGTCTTACCACAATATGTTGGGGTTGCTGAAATTGAATCTGAGGTTCATTTGACTCCATAATCTTAGGTAATACCGAAGGAAATCCATCATAAAAGCAATCTATATTAATGCAAAATATCACATAGCTGAAGACTCTTCAAAAAACCATGTAATTAAACGCAAAAGCTTGCACAAAGCTATAGCCCCATAACACCGTAACGCCATAAGCGAGGGAATAAATCATAAGTAAAGTGTATTAGGGGACTGAGGTTCGTTCATTCCTTAAACTCTTCTTGCATGGTCCTGCTATCCAGGCTACCTCCTCGCGGTGACGGCGGGCAATATAGTGAGGTTTTATTAATATTATACATAAGTCTCTGATGGATCAATCAAAAGTTCTTATTCCACCTTAACACATAACGCTTGGTCTCATCAAACAATTTGTAAAGCCTGTGAAATGTAAAACAGATACATACCATGTTGAGAGATGCCAAATTCATAGCTAACATGAATCCACTTGAAAGAGAAGCTTGGCTAAGCTTCAGATATGTATCGCAACAATTATAGAAAATAATAAAAATCCTAGGTAGAGAAATATTGTTGCCAAGGTTCTAGTGATATAATATTTTCTAGTCATTCTAATTAATATTAACATATTTTAAATAATTGATTATTGTACTTATAAATCTTGCATTAAAAGTGTTCTGTGTGCCACGGTCCCTGCGCGGGTGCCGCTATGAAAAGCTTTATAGATAGCTCATTTTCAATGCTATTATTTAGCCTTGCCGATTAGACACTTTAAACAATACCCCAAAGTCTAAATACACTGCTCTGAAGAAACTATTTGATACACACTTTCTTGGACGTTCAATATAGAATATAGACGTTCGGTGAAAGCAAGCGAAGTTCGAATAAGTTAGGCGATTAATATATATCAGTCTTATAAATTTGGGATTCAACATTAGTATTATGATTTACAGTTTGCTTTAACCTTAAACACACTGCATTCAAATGGTTGAAAGCCAAAAGTCATCATGCCTAATCATAAAAATGTTCTTCCTGTAGTTATTACTAGTGAGCTGACCGATTTTGATGAAATTCATTCGCAACACCAACTCAATAATAAGAGTCGAGTCAATATGGACAACTTGAAAACTGTAAGAGATAGAGCCTTCAGGTTTAGACATCTACTTTTCGCTCTTCAGATATCTTGAACGTGTCAACATCTCTCTACAAGACAGAGCCCACCGAAACTAGTATATTCTGTATGAGCTTTTGTATGAAAAAAAATTGTTGTTGTTGTTGTTATTTTAGCTAGAAATTAAAATTTTATGAAACTTAATTCTTTCCTAATAAAATATTGCGTGCAGCTCCGAATCGGATCATTAGCAGTTGTTGAAATATACACCTCAGCTCCTTCAAATCAGATGCCCTTTTCTGAGTTTTTGTAAGAAAGAATATTTGGTGTTGCTCGTAATATAGCTTTTAGTTGCCCTAATAAAATATCATATATGGATCCAGCTTGGAATATATTCGACTATATAGTCATAGTCGGTTCGATCTTGCTTTACGGCGCAGATAACTACCCTCAAACAAATGTACGGCGTTCAGAGAAGTGCAGAAGTCTAGAAAGCAAAAATAATCGACGGACTCACTAAATGTTCTCACTCCGCTTCAAACTACAAACACAGTCCTACGGAATTAAGAAAATATTTTATTATTGCTGTGCTAGCAGGCATTTGCTCGAGGATATTCAAATTCCAAGATTATCTCCCACCCAACACATATTATTGCATCGCAGTTACATCATTTGCCAAGCAATATGTTTGGTAAACTTTTCTTTTTCACTTAAAGTCATCAACTTCATTTGAATACCGCGATACCACAACATATGGGGAAAGGGAAGAGTAGAACAAGTAAGCTTGCACGAGAGTATACCACTTTGAGGATAATCTGAAATTACTTTACAGCCTCGAAACTCATTTGGCTGAAACATAACATCCGGCGAACAGAAAATATGAAATACTGTCGGACTCGAATTACGCTGCTAAGCCTCTTCTTTGTCTTCCTTTTGTATACGTGAGCCATAACCGCGAATAAAATTATTCAAGTCCCATTTCACAAAATTTGATTTATAATGTCATGCTATGGTTCTTAGCTGACCCGACATGCTCTGCTAGACATCTCTTTGTGTTTATCTTATATGAGACTAAGTGACAATATGTATTTAGTGACGCTAGATTCCCTATTATCTGCTGTTACCTTCTGCGCATAAGACATGCTTCAAAGTATATAAATTGATATACATAACCTGTAATAAGTTCGATTTTGAAGAAAGTCAAGAATTATAGCGCAGCATACTTCTCTCAATACGTTCTCTCCGCTGTTCACTCAACAGCTCTGTCTCATTAGCACACTTTCCCTCCCTAGCATCATATCCGTGAATTATAAGCTGTTCCTCCTAGGGTGTTCACCTTCTCGTGACATACAATCACCCACCAACACACAACGAAACGTAACGCATGAATATTATTAAGGCGACTGATATAGGTCCAGATCGGTCAACTAGAAGTGGGAGTAATCCATACAAATATGCGCACCTTTCAGGGTTTTTGTATGAAAAAAAAATATTATTTTTGTTAATTCCGCTAGAAATTCCGAATTTGGTGTATCTTACACAAAGTCCAATAAAATGTGCAACACAGATCTAGTGGCGTGCGCATTAGTCTCTATAAATAAGTTTTTACCTACGTTTAGGCTCCTTTTTTTCTTGTTATTTTCGATATCCTTAAAACTGAAGAACAGACAGATAGACATAACTAATTCGATTCTTGTTGAGCTAATCAAGGATCTGTTAAGATTTTTTGTAGTCTCGGCTGTGCATAAATTATATGAAGGTTGAAGGTGATTATGTTGAAGAGCCAAAAGCATTCACACAAATGTTGATAATTAAATGCCTTCCTATAAAGTGTCCTGGGTAATTGCTCCTCTAAGCCAAAGTCAATTTTAGGGAAAACAATTTTATTGCATTTTGCATAAGAAATAATTTAACAATGATGAAAAAAAAAAATATTTTAAACAATCGCGCATGAACAATTTGTACTTTGGCTACAAAGTGGTTGATGTGACTATGATGAATACTCGTAGACATGATTAAAATTAAATAATTAAACGTAGGAAAAAAAAACGTGTTGCCTAACTACAAACTAAGAAATCACGGTACAAGCTATCTCACCAGCTGGACGATGTACCCCACGAGCTGCCATGGCCGGACGCTTGTGGTGCTGCACCCCAGGAACCACCATGGCCGCCGCCGCCGCCACCATGACCACCGCCGCCACCACCATGACCGCCGCTACCACCGTGACCAGCTCCACCGCTACCTGTACTCTCTTGTACACGAGATACCTTCAAAGTACCGCGCTGTACTACATGACCGCCCTTGAAGTAACTTCCTTTAGCCTTATCGGCACGCATAATGACCGCCTTGCCGTGATGCCCATAAGCATTGATCAGCTGTGCATTGTAAGCACCGTTATCAACCGAATGGCCACCACCGCCGTGTAACTCATCTTCCTGCAATACCAGCTGTATAATCTGTGGTAGTATAGAGTTCAATTGGCTGTGACCACCGCCGCCGCCGCCGCCATATGAGTGACCTGCAGCATAGCCACCACCATGCGAGTATCCATGTTCATGGTGTCCGTGTCCATGTCCACCTGATGACGTCTGTTGCTCAATGATTTTGTAGATTTCGTTGTCGACGCCACCGCTGCTATATCCATGGCCGCTAGCATATCCACCACCGTGACTGTAGCCATGGCCATGACTGTAGCCACCTCCATGACCACCACCATTGCTATATCCTTGGCTTTCTTGTAGTATAACTTTAATGACTTGTGGCCCGCCACCATGTCCACCATGACCACCATGTCCACCATGACCACCATGACCACCGTGACCACCACCGCCAGAACCATGTCCATGTGCGCCACCAGTAGGCGTGGCAATAACATTATATGTTACTTTAGAACCACCTGAACTGCCGCCGCCACCGCCACCGCCAAGTAGCGATAGTAATGTGGCATTGCAAGCGCAAACCGTAGCAAGTAGGCAGATAAAAACCTGTAAAGGAAAATTGTGTCAGTACAATATATACAGCTAAGAGCAATGGTGGACTTACTTTCATGTCGTCGAGTCCTATTGTGATTTGCTTGACTCAGTGACCTGTGTACTTTGTGATGTGTGCGATGAGCGAATGATGATGCTTTCACGCATTTCCACAACTTTTATACTTGATGATATTATTAAGGGCTGACGACAGCGACAACGGCGACTGCGGCACCATCTCCAATAACGGAAACCTGTAACATTAAAGATGACCCGTTGCTGCTGTTATTGTTGCCTCATTTTCTATTTCATTTGTGTTATTAAATACATATTTTAACCGAAAACGATAGACGCGATGCACAATAACATAACAAACTAATACCGGCTTTTTGCATACTATTACCTATTAACACCAGCAACATCATCACCATCAGCAACAGCATCAGCATCGATTTGGATTTAGGTAGTCACTACTCTAGCTACTCGGCTAGTCGGACCCTATAGCTGCAGCCGCAACCATGCAATCGAGCATAAGTTGCTCATCATTGGAGCGAGTTCAATATTTCAGTTAATAGTCACCATCATCATCTTCATCATCTTAGCATTAGATTATATCATTAAATTTTTTTCGGTTTATTTTTATTTTATTTTTTTTTTGTCTCTTTCTCTGAAGAAATTATTTAATATGCTGCTTTGCTTTTTTTGTTAAAGCGCGTCAATGTCTTCCGCGCTCTTACGATTTTCTATTTTGGGTCAAATATAATATAACACCAACAACAACAACACCAACACGATGCACGAAAAAAAATGCCAACAACAACACGACTCCAGGTCTATTGGCAAAAATTTGGAATACTTTTCGAACAGTGGGCAAATTAGTGCTTAAAGATTTGAAAAGTAAGATTGAGCACGATCTTGTATATTCGAAGCTTTTACTACCAGTCTACCGTGACACAAAAAAGAAAAAATGTATAGCTCTCAAAAAGGAGTCCAATCAGCGTCTTTTAGATCTTGATTTTCGTCTTTCGAGAAAGGGCTTTACATCTAATTTGCTAGCTCAGCCCAAAATAGCATCTATTTGCAAGCGTGATTCTTCACCTGATCTCCAGGCTGTTGTTGCTGTTAATTTGGGATCCAAGATGGACAATGTCTTCTACAAAATTAAAGTTGAAGTTCTCCATTGTTACAGACCATCAAAGATGCGATGACCGTGTGCGAGAAGTCACCAACTACTTCGTCTAGTCCTCATTTACCGCTAGACCCATGAGCCGAGAAGGTTTTTTAATTTCCGAGAACGCCTTGATGACTTGCGTACCGATGATATCAATGTCATCGGCGTAAGCGAGCAGCATCACTTCCTTTTGGAAGATCGAGCCCGAAATGTTCTCTATCACTGTTGTAAGATATATTCCATCAGCAGATTGAAAAAATCGCAAGACTGCGCTTCACCCTGCCCGAACCCTCTTTTGGTAACAAAGGGTTTGAAGATGTTCTTTCCTACCCTTACAATGCAAAGACGAAAGATCTTTGCCGGGACAGGGCGTCGAAAAACTTTGATCGTATCGGCTTTATAGTCGACAAATAGGTGGCGTGTGGCTTTGATAAAGTCTCGGATCTTTTCCGAAATTGGTTGTAAAGTGAATATTTGGTCACTGGTCGAACTTTTTGGTCTGAAAATACACTGATATTGTCTTATCAGTGAATCCCTACTACACAATTCGCGCGACAGCATCTTATATTCGATGGAAAGAAGACTTTTCCCATAGTAGTTTGCGCAAAGAGCGGGATCTCACTTTCTTAAAGATAGGACAAAGAACACTGAGATTCTAGTCATTGGGTATGCGTTCATCGGACCATCATGCATAAAAGTTGGTGCATACTCCTAACCAACTCTTCGCCGCCGGTCTTGAATAACTCAGAAGCAGCTCATCAAAGCCTGTCGCTTTATGGTTTTTCAGTTTTTTAATAACCGAATCGACCTCGTTATAGTCCGGTGGCTTTACAATAGTGCCATCATTAACTGGTGGTTGCGGTGTCATTTCTCCATCGGCGGCATTGTGCGTCTCCAAGTAGAAAAGAAACATGACTTCTCCATACTCCCAGTGACTCCTGTGCATCTGTAACCTAATTTCCACTTTCATCCTCACAGAAAGTTACTCCGGTTCAAAAAACTTCGGTCAGACGATTGATCTGTTGATAAAATTTTCTTGCCTCATTTATATCACTCAACCTTTCAACATCCTCAAACTCACGCCTTTCTTGCTCCTTTTCCTTGCATCTGAAAAGGCGTTTCCCCCTTTCCGTTTCTCTCGATATCGCTCTGTAACAGCTCGCGTTGCTCCCAACTATTCGCACGTGAGAAACATCTTCCCTAATATTAAGCTTTTTTTTCTCAAATTTCGACAAATATTTGAGGACGATTTGCTGACAAATGCTTAGTCTAACCATTTGAGGCTTATGATCTGACATTTTTGATAAAATATTAGAACTGCACCATCTATTGATAGACGGTGAAAACCAATTCACATTCCTTATATACGAGAGTAATTTGATAAGTTTGTGACTTTTTAAATAACAGTTTTTTTTTAATTCGATTCACTTAGTCTTTTCTTAATTTTTCTATTTCGTAAAAAATACTAGGTTTTCTCAAGTCTCCAAATTAGGCATTTGTTTCAGTGAAGAACTCTTTATTCGACCGATATCAATTATCTTTAAGACATTACTTTGGTCACACAATACTATATCTGTATAAAGTGCACGATAGAGCAGTAGTTCGTAGCTCAATTTATGGATTTTTGCTATGGTGTCTACGCGATAGATCAGCACTAATATTTGCTTCGCGAAATAAGGTCTTAACTGCTTTAAATCAATATCAAAAGCACTGAATAATCAATATTAATGACAACGCTTGCATGCTCAAAAAATTTGGCCATGATCTTCTTGGCCGACAGATCCATCTCGGCCTATTTTGGTGCACTTTCGTTCGGAGAAACACACAGTCTTGATTGATTCTTAGTCTCTGCTGTGGTGTGATGGTTTCATGATTCGTCTACTGCAACGAAAAAGCGCAAAGATTTGTCGGATTGCGGCTGAACATCGCTAAATACACCTCTGAAGTGGTCAAACGGTTGCGCTTATAATCGAGTGTGAACAATTGGGATCCATATCGCGATATTAGCGATAGTCCATCCCATGAATTTTAGCGACGATGTCAATGACGTGACAACTTGTTTTCGGTGATCTAAATTTACGGCATCAGAATTCAGTAAACCACTTCTTGAAACAGATGGTGGAATTTCCATAGTATTTATCAAGCCTTTTCTTGGTTTCGGTGTTGGTTTTTATACGCAAAATATAGAATCTTAGCGAATTATTAATATTATTAAATCAATGCCCAATATTTTGAATATTAGGTCTCTTATATTGCCTCCTCCCCATATGTTTAAAGTGTATTATAAATTACTGGAGATTTTAAAACTAAATTCTAATCAATTCAATATTAAAAAAAATCACTTAACTGCTTACATTTAAATATCAAAATAGTTTTTAAATAACAAATTTTCGAATTGTTCCACTGTGCCTAACTGCGACGCAGACAAACAAATTTTGACTATTGCATCAAGCCGAAACGAATACGATATGCAGATAATACGAAGGTTTGTAACTTCTCCCAATAAAATAAAATAGAAAATAATTTAATACACATTTTCGGAAAAGAGAGATGAAATAAAATCGATTTGGCTGATTCCTAAAACTATGTTATATCATCGATCGGACGACTTGTTCAAAAGAGTTGATGGAACCGTTTTGCTTGTTGTTGTATTATTAATTTGAAAATATTTCAATAATTTCATTCATCAGGTGTTTGTAAAGGGTGATTTTTTTAAGTGTTTGATTTTTAAAATAAAACAAACTCATGCAAATCTTTTCTCATGAAACAAAATCTGAAAGTACAATTGTGGAGATACTTGGTTGAAGTCTAATCATATTTTAAATGGCAAAACATTCCGAGCCATCAATTCTCAAATTAAAAATCATATCTCTAAAAAAACACACCCGCTGCATATTGATGAATCGAGTGATCCGAAGCCGCATATAACTTTTTCCGCAGCCTGCAAAACTATTTCTTTTTTTTGTGCTTCACCCTCTCTTTCTCCGGCTACAAATAATTTTATTTCGTATAAATGTTTATAAAAATATGCAAATTTTTGTATTTTTTTTTTTGAAATTCCATTTGTTTTTTTTTTTTTTTTGATATTTTCTTTTTCTGATTTTGCTTTCGTTGCTTGTTAAACCGGAAAATGATACACATCGCGTTTTGGTCGTGGAATCTTGACCAACGGCAATGTGCGACGAATTGCGGCGCATATCGTGATTAATGTAGACATCAGCAGCCATAAAAGCAGCATCGATGCTGGTTTGCTTCGCAACGAAATTACAAAACTCAGCCGTAAACTATGTCGCTACCATGGGGGCATGTTCACGTTTCAAGTTTACTCTTGCATTCTAAGCCGATCTTGGACAGCTCGTGCGAATGTTAGACCACCAGTGAAGCATATGTTTCCAGCAATTCATAGTTTATGGAGTTTATGGAGTCTGAAGCTTAATCCACTTGGTAAATCCTGTTCACTGATTGGCAGGTGGATTCCAAAGCAGATCTTAGCAAGCTGGCAGGGATATTGACTTGTTCGTGTGTCGCCAGAGTTCCGTATTGCTAATGCGTTGAAACCGTCGCCCATTCCTATTTTTTTCAAAAATCCAAACCTTATCTACACTCTTTGGTGCGTGCCCTTTGTTTTTCTAGTAGGGGCCATACATTTTTGAGTGGCTTTAAATCTGGGCTCTGATCAGCCCATTTTATAGTTAAAAATTTTTGATGGTCAAACCATTTCTTAAAGATTTTAGCTCTGTGTTTTGGGTCAGCTACACGGTGGCATTTTTTTAAAAGGTTTTTTTCATTATTTCTTTTCATAAAAAAGGCAAAAATTTTGATATAACGAATTATAGAGGTACGAGTATTGCAAAGCTAAGTGCTATACCAAAATTGTTTGAAAAAAATCATTTCTGATCAATTGCAACAGTCATTGAAGTCTTTTGTCAACATGGCTTCGTGAACGGCAACTCAATATTCTTATGCTCAATATTCTTGGGCCAGATGCTGTGGTGTTATGTGTGCTGGCGCCATATCTGGTCATTCCAACGCGTGCCCGGTCGTCCTCTCTTAAGTTTTCCACCAATTAAGTTTCATCTACCTCAATCACGGTCAAAGCCTCTGCGCCATACAGTAGGACCGGGAGTATCAGCGTCTTGTAGACCTTGTTTTTTGTCTTTCGAGAGAGGACTTTACTTCTTATTTACTTGCTCAGCCCAAAAAAGCATCAATTTGCAAGCGTGACACCTGCTATTGCTAGTTATTTCGAATCCAAGATGGACAAAATTTTCTACAACATTAAAACTGAAGTTCTCTATCGTCACAGAGCGTCCAAGACGTGATGACGGTTTGCGAGAAGACTCCATTTACTTCGTCTTGCCTTATTCACCGCTAGACCCATGAGCGGAGACTGCTTTCCAATCTCCGAGAACGTCTTGCTGACTCGCCGTTCTGGTATACCGAAGATATGAATATCATCCGCGTACGCTAAGAGCATCACTTCCTTTTAAAAGAACGAGCCTGACTGGCGTAATATATATATTCCATCAGCAGATTGAACACATTGCACGACAGCGCATCACCCTATCTGGAACCTCTCTTGGTATCAAACGGTTCGGATAGGTTCTGACAATGCTTTCTGTGTGTGATAGCGTCATCCTGCAAAGACGAACGATCTTTGCCGGGATACCTAGTTCATACAGTGTGTCAAAAAACAACTTTCGTATCGGCGTGGTGAAACCGGCTTTATAGTCACCAAATAGGTGATGTGTGTCTTTGTTAAACTCACAGGTCTTTTCCAAGATTTGTATTAATGTGAATATTTGGTCACTAGTCGACATTTTTGGTCTGAAGCCACGCTGATATTTGGTCCTATCTGTGAATCCGTATATGGCTTCAGTCTATTACAAAATACTCGGGACAGAATCTTATATCCGATGGAAGAAGACTTATTTTGCAGTAGTTGGCGCAAACAGTAGGGTCTCCTTTCTTAAAGATAGAGATTCCAGTCATTGCTTATGCCTTCGTCGCACCATATCTTGCATAAAAGTTTGTGCATACTTCTAACCAACTCTTCGCCTCCGGTCTTAAATAACTCAGCTGGCAGCCCATCAAAGCCTATCGCTTTGTTATTTTTCAGCTTTTAAATAACCGAATCGACCTTGTTATAGTCCGGTGGCTCTACAAAAGTCCCATCATTGTTTGGTGATTCCTGTGTCATTTCTCTATCGGCTGTATTGTGCCCTTCATAGCCACCTAGTAGGTTAGAAACATTACTTCTCCATAATATCAGTGACTCTAATGCATCTTTCACCAGATTTGCAGTTTTGTCCTTACTGAAAGTTACTGCGGGATCAGAATCTTCGGTCTGACGCTTGACGGTTCCATAAAATTTTCGAGCAATAGCATTGCGACACTCCTCGTCGTACCAAGAGTTAGTCACACGTTTTGTATAACAAATGTCCTCGTTAGCAACAAAAATTTATGGAGCGGATGATGTGTATCCACTGCTGACATATATCTTGAGAAGACGGAGAGATTTTCTAAAGCAGTTGGGAGAGTTTGTCAAAGAAATCTTCGGCATTCTGTTGTGATTGCAACTTCCCGACGTTTAGCTTTCGTTGCATGTTGAGTCGTACCGCGTTAATGATCTTCCTATGGAAATTATTCGATGGCATATGCTAATGTATGCAGATGATGTCTTCCAACACAGTTTGGTGTCGCTTTAACTATTTTATGTCAACCTCAATTACTCCAAAGGTAAATTTTTGACATTTAATTTTTGACATTTTATGCTCGGTAGGGAGTATAAGGTATTTAGGTGATTTAGGTATCCAAACTTATTTGTAATAATCACATTGGATCAAGAGTAAACAAAGCAAAATCTAGTCTTGGTTTTGCTGATGTAAGTAATTTAATAACCCTTATACCACTCCTTTATATTTTATTTGTCCGCGCAATTTTAGAATTTGTATCCGGTTGTACCCTACTATGGTGCTCACAAAAATCGTATTGATTTGGTACGAAAACATTTTCTTCTTTTTACACTTCGCAGTCTAAATTCTTCCATCTTATAATGATGTAGTAAAATTAATTGAGCTTCCAACCATTTTATGACGTAAATTCATCCACTCTTATTTTCTTCACAAAATACTTGAATTCTTGATATTGATGCACTATACTTGCTTCAGTCTATTTCACAAAATATCACCATTCGAGCAATGAAGTTCAATAAATAAATAAAATTAGTGCAACGCTCTTTCGAATACATTCAAATACTCCAATTATGAATACAAATGAATACAATCGATTGTGCTTGGGTAGTCGAGTTTTGCACCAACATGTGATGTTGTTTCAAATTTATGCTTCCGGCAGTGACAATCGACAGTCAAATGACTCGTCTTCCATTTCTCTAATCGTGCATCGTTTGCATATGTTTTTCTTTGTTTCCCATGCGGCTGACATTGACCTATTTGCCAACCAAATGAGTCGCGTCACATACATCAATTTGAATATGTGACGAGCGGCAGCGTTGCTGTAATCCGGCTGCTCATCATCATCATTATCATCATAAAGCAACCTCAGCGATAAAGGCGGCCATAAATCGAATTGTTATGCGCTAAGACCATTTAATTCTTTTGCAACTTGATTGCGCTAAAAACCCACAAATCGAATCAAATCGCTTGGGCTGTCAAAACTTGGCCCAGTAAAACGAGAAACAAAAGCGAGAAACAGTAAAAACCCCCAACGAGAAAGGTTTCGCTGAATGGTGGCTAATGATGTGATTGGCCCAATGCATGAATGGGCTGCGATGAATGGCTTCGAAGGTTTCGTTGGTTCAAATATTACAAAACGGCGCAGCAAATGATTAATCAGTGCCTTGATAAATAAATTAATTAATTGTAAGTTTATTAATTTATATGATCATCGTTTGGTTATTGATGCTGCTGCATTTTATGAAATTAAATGGGAGAAGCATTTGGTTTAGCGCAGAGGGGCGTCGCTTTCCGGCGTTGCTCAACGCTTTTGTTGCTGCTGCTGCTGGCGAATGGGTTTGTCAAAATAGAAATAAAGATTTAATATGCCAATTGGGAAATTACTTAAAATTTATTCCAAATTCAATGATGCACATTTGGTAACATCACAAGGAAGTGAAGATAGCTGCAGAGGCATGCAAATAACAAAACAAAAACTTCATAAAAAAGCATGGCATGATATGTGTTCATAGAATACATGTGTATGTAATTAACTAATTATAACTAATCAGTGCTAGTGTGAATGCGATGGTGGTGTTGGTGTTGATGACTTTGATTATGGCGCAGCACTCCTCAATAGTTGCGGCGTCCGCGCAGCAACAGTTGACGCGTCAGACGTGTGCGTCCACGCGCCGGTGGCAAGTATGCATGGCTGGCAGCGTATTGTTGCTGCTGTCGGTGTTGTACGGCTTGTGACACCAGCGCTAGACGTGTCACTGGCTGCTGTGCTGGCCTTTGATCATCAAAGATGCGCACCAAATGGCTGACGTCTGTGGCGCCGCCAGCGCCATGCTGTGAAGCGGTTTGTGATATCACTTTGACAACGTGATGTGCGCCCGATGGCTGCTCATTGCTCGGACCCAAAATTTTAATTGTCTTAACGCCCGCATGATCAAGTGTCTCCAGCACTTTAAGCGTCTTGACTGCATTCGGTTTGACAATCTGTACGGTGCGTATTTTGCCATGCGTCGGATGGTGCTGATGTGCAGGTGCCACAAGTGGCGCCGGCGCAGACAGCACTTGTTGTGTATCCTTGGGCATAAATTTCTGCAACGTTTGCTTGGCGGCAATGTTAAGCTGCTTCGGTTGGCGATGGTGTTGCTGCTGCTGACGCTGATGGTGTTGTTGGTGTTGTATGTTGACGCTCTGTGTTACTGCGCTGCCTACATATGACATTGTTGGTGCATAGTAATGTGGACGCGTTGCTTGCTCACGATACATAGGTGCCACCGCAATTGCTTGCTGTGGCACGGCTACTGGTACCTGTTGGTTGTATTGTGGCACCGACAGCTGCTGGTGTTGTTGGGTTTGCTGATGTCCATAACGTGCGTATGGCTGCACTGTCGTCATGTAACTGCTTAAAGGACGCATATAATGGGTAGTTGCTTGTGCCGCAGTGGCTACTGTATGGTGCTGTTGTTGGTTGTGTTGCTTTTGTGGCTGTTGTTGCTGATTTGGTGGCAAATAAGCTGCAACATTAACAGGCGGCTGTGGTGGTTGCTGTGCTGGAGTACCGTAGACAATATCTGCAGATTGTGCGCGGCCAGCGACATGAATTTGTGTGTGAACGGAAACGTGTTGTTGCTGATGTTGTTGTTGTTGATGCTGTTGTTGTTGAAGCGGTTGTTGAAACTGTTGTTGCTGCTGTTGTTGCAACTGCTGTTGCTGCAGCTGCTGTTGCTGCAGCTGCTGTTGCTGCTGCTGTTGCTGCTGTTGTAGCTGATGTTGTTGCTGCTGTTGTTGCAATTGCTGCTGCTGCAACTGCTGTTGCTGAAGCTGCTGCTGTTGTTGCTTTTGTTGGAGTAGCAGTTGTTGTGTTTGGCGCTGTAAACTGTGCAATTCCGCAATCGCTTCCTCTGCATTATCCGGCTTTGTAAACTCATAGCCTTCAGGCAATTCGCCGGGTTGGGTGATCGTACTTAAGGTAGGCGCAGGTGCAGCCAATTGAGGCTGTACAGCAACAGGCTGTTCTATAGACACCGGCTGCTGTACAGGCAGTTGTATCTGTTGCTGCTGCAGATTTTGCTCTTCGGGATTCACGAAGTCATAGCCTGGTGGCAGATAACCTGGCGCTCTATATGCAGGTTCAACGGCAGGCGTAGCGTCAGTCTGTTGCACAACTTGTGTTTGTTGTTGAGGAAGATGTTTCTCCTGCAACTGTGGCTGCTGTGTAGCAACATTTGGTATCTGTTGTTGCTGCTGCTGCACATGCTGCTGTTCCTCGGGATTGACAAAGTCATAGCCAGGTGGCAAATATCCTGGAGCATTGTATTGCTCAACCGGCACTTGGGTGTGCTCGTGTTGCGGTTGTTGCTGAGCAAATGTCTGCTGCGTTTGCTGCTGTTGCACAGAATGTGTAGATAATTGTTGTTGCTGCAGTGGCTGCATTTGTGGCTGTTGTTGCTGCTGTTCAGGATTGACAAAGTCATAACCTGGCGGCAGGTAGCCAGGCGCATTGTAATTACTTTGAGCGACAGTTGTACCTTCAATCGTCTGCTGTGCTTGTATTGGCGGCAAATAGTCTGGACCTTGATAGGCGGATGTAGTCAATTGTGCCGGAGCTGTGTGCTGCTGCTGATTTGTCACAAGTTGATGCTGTTGGTTTGTTTCATGTGAAACAGCAGCGTATTGCTGTTGCGTCTGATAGCTGGGCTTCTCTAAAGGCAATGCATGGGGCGGCAGATAATCAGGACCTTTATAAACAGGTTTCGATACAGGTGCAACTGCTGCGGAGTGCTGTGTAGCCTGTGGTGGCAAGTATCCCGCTGCTTGATAGCTTTGCGTTTGCAGTGAGGCCGTAGGTTGCAACTGTTGCTGTGTTGTGAAACTTGTCTGTACATTCGCGTTGGAGCTGGTGGCTATTGTTGTAGCGGGTATAGGCAGTTGACTTGTCGTCGACGAGGAGTGCTGTGTAGGCGGCAGATATTGTGCACTGCTTGTTATCTGCTGCTGCTGCTGATGTGGCTGTTGCTGCTGCCGTTCTTTACGCTGAAATTCGTGCTGATAGTTGGAGGGGAATGGCACTGGAATCGTTGGTGCCGCACTAGCCGATGGAGCAGTTGCTGTCACCGTCACCGGCGCAGTGACCGTGTACTGCGTGCGCGGTGCATCAGCTGCGCTGCTTGTGCCAAACGCTAAAAACGAAACGTCCAAGTGCTCATCATCCAATGCAGCAGGTCCATGTGCAGGATGTATGTGTATCTCTTCGTGCGTTGATGTTGTCGTCGGCGGTGGCAGATATCCTTTTGCTGCTACGCCAGTTGTTGCAGTTGCTGGCAACTGATAGTGATTATGTACCTCGAATATTTGATAACGTGAATCGCCAAAGCTGGACTCCTTGAATGATTGTTGCTGCTTCTGTTGGTGATGTTGCTGGCGATGTTGCTGGCGATGTTGCGTTGGTGCACCATGCTCTTGCAATTTATAGTACTCTTCCTTAATAATAACATTCTCAGCGACAGGTGCTGACAGATAACGTTTCTGCTGCTGTGCCAACTTTAGCGAAATATCCGCATGGCATAATCCAAATATGAGTAATCCAACAATTATTTTCACTTTTGAGTGCTACACAAACAAATAAATAAAAAAAAAAATATCACAAACACAAATCACTAATAGCATCCTTTTAGAAAACACTTAAAAAAAAAATAACAATGAAGCGAACCGTTGCTCCAGCTTGTATGCCACACTTACACTCATTTTTGCGTTGGTCGTGCTTAAGCCCTCGATGTCCAACTGTCAATGATGCCCCTGTCTGACCCGTGCGTACATTATATACGACTATAGTCGAATTAAACCAAACCAAATCAAAAGCCGTCCAAACTGCTTTTGACAATTTGCGTGCGAGTCTGTCTCTCTCAACGCAGCTTCCACCGATTCATTCATTCATTCATAGATCGTTTGCAATCGATGCGATGCGTTCATTAATATATGCAAACAAATCATGAACAACAAAAGCGCAGCAACGCATGCGCAATCTTCCACCAAACTCGCTTGCTAGACTAGACTCATCGTCGATTTCGCGCAACATAAAAACGCTCAGCAAGCTCATAAAATGCAGATTTGTTATTGAGTTATTACCACCGAAATCACCACCTAAATCCCCACCAAAACTACCAAGGGGCATTCATTGGCTGTAGACGCTAACGATGTCGGCGGCGTCGTCGCTTGTCTTTCGATCATCAACAGCTTTTAGCAAACAAAAAGTTGATAAACAATTTTAACGAGCGGATGTACGTAATTAGTTTGTTAACTCCTCCTTAAGAAAAAAATAAAAAACGGTTAAATAAAAATTTAGATTCAGGCGTCATAATTTGTATACATTTTTTTTTGTTTTAGCTTCTTCAAATGACGCCTTACATCATTTTGATTTCCTGTCTATGCGATCTACAGACACTTGACAACCGAATTACGTCATATTTTGCATGGGAACTATGGAAATCAATCAACTTCATTAACTCTGAACAAAGGAGACCTATTGAGTATGAAAAGCTATTAGAAATTTATAGGCAAAGCTAATGGAGAATCTCTTATTAGGAAATAAGGCAGCAATTGATAAGAAGAACATTTGACAATAATATTCAGTTTAAGGATAAAAGTATTTTTGCGCAGTTAAAATACACTTGTGACAGCGCGTTTTCCAATAATTCTTTCTCATCGTAATGCTTCACGAAAACAACCTTCTGCCAAGAACTCACATTGCAGCACACCATTGAAATCGTAGAAACAGTAAACAAATCCTTCACAATCGACCGTACTTAACGAGCTTTCTTCGGCCTTCGCCAATTCCATTTGGCTTCGACCAAACCCTTTTAGAGCTTATCTGGATCAACGCCACATGTTTCATATCCAAAACATTTGAAAAAATTGCATGGCCAGAGCCAACCGCTATGCCGACATCCTCAGCAACTTTTCCACAATGTCTCGATTCGATTTGTTCACTACTTGCTACAAATCACAAATCTTCTTTAGTTTGTGATGAGTTATGTTGCGATTATGGGACTCTCTCTAATGATGAGCTTGCCTTCGTTCCCGGCAAAGATTCCTACAATAATCTGCCATCATGTGGGAGTCCCATCTACCTTGGTGTTGTTCTTCCATTATTCGTTTACCGCGGTGAATTCATTCACCCGGCTTTTCACTTTGGTCTCTCAGATTTTCAGGAATGAATTAGTATATCCTGCTTGTTGCTCTAAACAGAAATTCACCAACTGCTCCAAAATATTACACGCTTCAGTCCCTTTAAACGTAGGTACATGCCATGTGAATATACAGAAATAGGGTAAACAATTTGCATGAGATATCACCAGGCTGTTAAGGATCTCCGCAGCGAAAAAGTGCTGCGATTTGCTGCTATTAACGGCCACATTCTACCGATTGGCCAATCTACAGAAAGCATTTAGGTTCTGCTGCCTCGCTACGGCTCTCGGTGTTGGCCACGAAAGCAGTGTCATCCGCCGCGTTTGTTGCAAGCATTGGTTGGTTAAACAGAAGTGCTTTGTAGGAACGCCGATTGAGCTGAGCTGAGCTGAGTGAGTGGGTACTATAGCAGAGGACATTCTGGAGTATATCCTCCACATTCGTTATCAGATCATGGCCGAATGGAAATAAACGAAACACGTCCTTAAATGAAGAAGGTGCTGTCGTTGATAATCGACTTGTGGTGCAAGGCATCCCTTTCCAAGATGAACCAGAAACAAATAAAAGATAAAATTAAAACTTAAAAAAAATACCTATTCGTAGGGATTCGTCCTCAGTCCAAAGTTTTGTAAGACAATTTTAATCTAAAGATTTTTAGTTGTCTGCCGATTCGATCTTACTTCGTTCCAATATTCTAAGTTTGAGGCGCATTATGGCAATGGGTGCAATTGATCTACCTATGATTAAGCTGCTTGATGAATCTCAGAAGAGAGCAGAGAGGACATTTCATTTAACAGAGAAAGAGAAAAAGAGACAAAATTTGGAAAGGTCCACTGTTTAAACTGTTCAGAATACGTCTGATATTGAAGCGGAGCAGGCACAGGTTTCGGTCACAGCATGTGTATATGGATATCCCTGTGGAGCGTGCTGTTCCGAACGAACTATGGGAAATCGCTGATCATCTGCATCACCTTGATAAGATTTCGGTATGATTTGGCACAAATACTCCTCAGCTGCACTTCGTACCTCCAGATGGGAGCAACAGCAAGTGTGTAGACAACTCTCTTGCAGGGCATGGCCAGTTTGTTTTGTCTGTCTACCCGGCAGTAGAGCTGCCTCATTCTGAGGTGACAAAGTGTGATCAAGTTTTGAGTGTGTCGCGCGAAGGTCAACCTTCTGTCCAGCGTCATGCATATTGGACAGCTTATCTTGCACTTTCACCTGGAAGCGGTGTTCCTCCTGATAAGATTGGACTATCAGAAAAAAAAGGGTGCTGTGAGTAGCGCCTTGATCTTAGACAGGAGTCCGGCATATCACACTCTATCAAAGCTTCCTGCACATCGAAAAATATTCCGTTGCTGTACTCCTTGTCGTCTAATGCCTTCAAGACATGGTTCAGCTCAATAACTTGGGATGCAAAAAGTCGTGCCCATACCTTCGACAAAGAAGGTAGGCGACTTATTGGTCGATACGAGTTTGAATGATTCTCAGGCTTGCCAGGCTTGTGAATCAACGTAATTCTGGCTATCTTTCATGTGGTGGGAACATATTGCATCCTCAGCATAGCGCTAAAGATGAACGTTATGTAGAGCAGCGCTCTCATTGGTAGAGCTTTTAGAGTTTTGTGACATATATAGTCGTGTCGTGTGACCTTGTTTGTGAAATTGGAACACTTCCAAGGCGAAATTTAATAAATGAAGTTTTCTATTGTACTTCTATAATCTTGTTATTGACTTTACATAACGAGAAAAAGGTGCGAAGTGAGTGTTTTTGCCGAAAAGAGACTAAGCTTGCTAAGCTATTGTGTTGGATACAACTGCAGCCGAACCGAGAATACTTCCCTGAGATACTGACGGCGAAGTAGGTAAGAATTAAGCACAAGCTACTGCGCCGGTGGAAGCAGCGACTAATGTTTGCTGAGCATTCAAAAAGCCATCGCAATCTTAAATTTTTGGTCTACATTGATCAATCAGTTCCCGATTATAAAAATTACTCAAAAAATTGGTGCGAAACGGTTTGCAGCTACCAAAAAAAAATATATAAATATATAATTAACGAAGCTTTAATCGATTGGATCTGCAATAGCAGAGGCCTGGTCTGCCTAACCAGAGGTCATTGATGAAGCACTTCTAATTTAACGATTTGAAATGTAAAAATTATAAATGGACAGTGCAAACCGTGTCATAGGCAGTCTTTAGTCTTGACATATTGCAACACTCTTTATTGTCAATCAATACATCGCCACGGTGACATATGTCTGTGTATATAAAAAGAGGCGCACAAGTCTTACTCGTGCATCTACATAAACATAAAAATTATTATTTACAAATATTTACACATCTATGCCACTGTTTAAACAAAAACCAAAGACTAGCTTGGAACAAACAAAGATATTATTAATAAAGCAAACAGTTGTAAGACAGCATTGACTGAGAAATATTAAATATTTATTGGTTGGTTTTCTATTCATAAAATATTCAATAAATGCATAGGAGCAAAGGGTCAAAGTGACCGACTAGATTGTACCCTGAACCCAGTGGCAAGCCAAGTCAAATCAACAACAAATAGCAAAATTTCAAACTGAAAATATTTTTGATCAAGTTGTGCTATTTTAATATAAACTTGTAATGCTGTGTGGAGTTTAGTTTATTCAACTCTTGTCTACTTAGTGGACCTTTCTCTCAGACAGACTTAAAGATGGCTATACCCTAGTTACAAATATTTCCTATGTAGGGTATAAAGTTGAAAAAAAAAGAAGAAAAAGCAGCTAAAAGCAGTTAATTGATTCATAAAAACAAAAATCAGAGCGCTTCGAAATGTTTTTTGTCTGTGAATGCTTTATGCGGCTCTTTGGAGCTATGGATTTATATTATATAGATTTATGTATAAATAAATAATTGTTATCAATGAAGATTGATTGCTAAAATAAAACATATTGTGTCATTGAAGTTCCGACAAAAAGACATTTTGAAATTATTTTTTGTTAATATTTGTAAAACAAAAGAATTTCATATAGTTTTTGGCAGACTTAGATTATCTAATTTGCTGGAACAAGAGAAATGTGTTGCACGAATACTCGTGCAAGTGTGTAACTCAAATGAAAAGCAACATTAATCATTCACACACACACACACACACGAAAGGCTGTCATGCCATTTATATTTTATTAATTATTAAATTATAATTATTTCGAATAATTATTATCAAATATGCATGATAAATCAACAGCACACGTGTGCCTTAGTTCCATTAACCTGAATATGGAGTTTTTGTTTTAACTTTTCCGCATCCGAAGTTGGCCTCAATTGGACATTTTTAATATATAATAAGATACAAAAAAATCAATAACATCATATCGTATGCTCCACTAGTAATCTCCCTCAATTGACTACCGTACATGCCTAATGAATTTAATCATTGCGTTACAATGTTGCATCACCTATCGCTAGCTATTCGTTAGTTAATTGGGCTTAGCTAAAGAGTTTGCTACACATATGTCTGAGACCACCGAGCTTGTACAGTGATAACTTACAAACTTAAAATTAATTGAAATAACTTATAATTAAATTTAAACTCTTAAAATTACTCTCGTAGTCGGCAAGGAATATAACTGTATGTCATCAAAAGAAGTCCATAATTTCGTCGGCGTAAGCGGAGAGTGGGTATAGCTGAAGCCCGTGATACATTAAGGCAGCTGTTATGTGCCGTTAGTCTTTAATTAAGGCAGCTGCAATACAATCATATTTGATCTTCAATCTCTCTTCGTTTGCTGATCCCTGTAGAGCACTAAATTCTGGGCATCAGGAATGCAGCCCCTCATTCGCCTGATGTCATATTTTTTGCCAAATTTGCACCATTTTGCGGTTGGAATATGAAGCCATCCCCCATGCCTGTATGCCATACCTATGCCATGCGTGTATATAGCTCTTTTGTGATACAGTGGGAGCTTAGCATCCAGTCGAGGCGTCACATCTTTGCTTTGCAGGCGTGTATTTTATTCTAAATATGGATTTATTCTATGATTGATCTTATTTTCTTGAATTAGTGCAGATCCGTTTAGTGTTTGAACTGGGGGATGTCCTCTTTTTTAGTTTTACGTTCCACCATCTGGCCTATTTAGCTAGCAGGTTCAGGTATATTTGGGTGCAAACACCGAAGTTGGCATGTGCGCCTAATGATACTCCAGTTCGAACCGAGTGAAATGATGACAGCTTTATCTTTACTTTACAGCTAAAAGTATGATCCTCCATGGAGGGTTGGATCAAGGCAAAGTATGCCAATTGCAGACCATTTTTAGCTTTACAAGCGCTTGAGCGAGATTCATAAACACATCGTTGCAGTAAATTATTTGCTCAAAGGCCTCTAATGACCGGTTTTAAACTCTGTGAAGCTGTTCAATTGTGCTGAGATTCCGGGGCTCTGCGATGATTAGTCTTTCACATACTATATATAGCGAGCGTAGGAGATTGATTGAACGCTAGAATTCCGGATCCTGCCCGTGCTTGCCACATTTGTGAATCATTGTTATGATTGCTTGTTTCCACATCCTCGGAAAGTATTGCACTACCACAATAGCTTTGATGATCAATGACAATAAGTGCAGCTCTCCGGCGTAGACTTTAATGTACGATTGCATGCATTGTCGTCACCCAGCTGTGATCAATCTGCAACGGTGATGGTAAGACGACTAAGTTGCGACCAATATCCTGCACCGTTGGCATATCGTGCGGCTGAAGTCCGTCATCTAGGTGTTCAGCAAACACTTCCACTTGTTCAGCATCTGAACTGGTGCTATTCCAGAGGCAGAAAGACGCTTCTTTGTATGACGACACACTTGCATATCAAAAAAGTAGCTTGCACGCTGTAGCTGTAACTCCTGGAGAAGCAGATCAGCGGCTTGGCGCCAATGATTTTGTCAATTGAATAAAGGGAGCGCGTTTAGATCTTGACTCTTCATAAATTGCGAAGTTCAGTATATGTCGTCAGTATATGTCGTCATTGTGCCTTTGGGGTTGTGCTTTTGAGCAATGAGCTTCATCTGCAGCGCTCTGTAGGGTAAACCATCATCTATAGCTGCTGCAGAGTCTAATATGGGCTCGACTTCTATGTGCAATCTCTGGCTGGTTAGGTACTTGAGTTTGCATCCCGATCAATCAACCTCACAGCTCGTGCTGAGCATGTTACTGTCAGATCTACAGTGATAATTAGGGTAAGGCGATCGAAGTTAAAATCATGCCTGGCTTCAATCTTCATCTGTCATTGTGGTATTTCTCTGTATAGAAAAAAGTCGATACACGAAGTTTGTGGATTGGAGCGACTCAGCTCGTGACAAAAGCGAGTAATCATAAAGGGCTCTTCCCCTATTACAACTTGCATATAGCGTGCTGATGGAGTCAATCCTGTCACCCAACCATAAAATCCAACCTCATACATCGAAAACATCAATGCCTCCGATTGATATAGCAAAGCTAGCAGACACAAGCTGGGCATTAGTGGATCAAAATATTTATTCAGGTCTCAATCTTCTCAATTTTGCTGTTTATCAATATTGCTGTTCCTCTCTTGAATATCCGAGACCGCTAATGAAGCGTATCCTCGAATTCGTGGGATATTTATGATAGCGAGCCATATTAACTAAGACCGACGACTTTTATGGTCAGAGTCTGAAGAAAACATTCCAGCTTAGTTTGCATTAATCTCATTGAACAGCTTCAACATCTTAGTTTGGAGTCACATTTGCTGTTCTTGCATCCTAATCAGGCAAGTGGGTAAGTAAGTAAGGGTCCAGCCATCTGGTTTTCATGGGCCAGCAGGCGATTATTTGCTCGTGGGAAAAGAAAAAAAAAAGTCACACAGCTGGTAATTAAGCGCATTTGACGATACCCCAAATTTCGATTCCGTATCTCCACGTTGAAGTAACAGTTTGCTGGAAGATTATCGGAGTTTTTTTGTCTTATTGAGAAGACAAAACAATGTTCTTAATTTGGCACGACAGGTACCCACAACCGCAGTAATGTGATCCCTTAAGGTTAGTCTTTTGTCCAGAACAAGCCCCAAGTTTTTCGTCTTGGAGGCCTGGCACATCACAGTTCCATTGAGGTGTATTGCCGGAGGACGTTGTCTATGGAAAGTGAAGCATACATTTGCTCACTTAAGGTACCGATTATCAAAGCTATATGCTTGCACCATGCTAGACCTTTGTCTAATAAAAAAACTAGGTTATTGTATCAGTTAACCTGAGAGATGCTTGAAATTTTGGTGTGCTCAGAAAACTACCCTGAGGACTTATCGTCGAATGAACTCCTTTTAACGCTACCTTGAAACAACATTCAAATTGGAATGACTTTAAGAAGAAATTGGTGGTTGAGCTCAAGCCAAACAAGTTGATATACTTGCTGTGTGATGTACTATTCTGTAAATTTACTCTGGTGTGCCATGTTGGTGGTTGAAACCAAACTATCGAGCAGGAATGATACTTTTTTTATTCAATATAGGGAATACTCTATTAAGAAATATTATTTTAAATATCTTTGAGAATATATATAGGCAAGGCTATCAAGGCACTACCTGTGAAAGGAATACTTTTCCTGGTTCCTTTTCTTAGTTATGTGCTGCAATCACGATGGTTATGAAGCCTGTTAAATCTGAAGGTCAGATTGCAGACTTATATGTATCTTTGAAATTCCAAAAGACACATGTATGACTTCAGGTTTAACAGGCTTCATAACCATCGTGATTACAGCACATAACTAAGAAAGGGAACCAGGAAGAGAATTCCTTTCACAGATAGTGCCTTGATAGTGCGACGCTCGATGTCTTCGTAACCTTGAGACTTTGAATTCTCATTGTACCTGGGCTAGCTCCTTTATCTGTTAGTGAGCCTCCTGTAAATAAGCTGATAGTCCCCGGTTTAACATCGTAGTTCAGCGCTTTGTTTTCTAACTTTTCCTTATATGTCCACCTATTTATTATAATAAATAACAAATTGACATGAGCGAAAGCTAAATACACGCCGACCTAGTTTTCAGTAGGCGTGTAGCTCGAACAAGACATCATGGAGACAATAACAGGTGTTACATGGCTTGCAATCCAGCTTAGATTTAACAAGCCGTGATTGATGCATTTAATTTGTGCCTTTCTTTGTAACATCGACGACAAACATGTGCAAATTTTTATTCAAATTTAAGTTTGCATACATTGCCACTGTGCGTGTATGTGTGCTTACCTCTGACCTTTTATTTTCGATGTCTTCTCTTCAGCTAAATAAATGTAAGCATGTGAAGTCTATGAATATTAAATGAGATGGCAAAGATGAGCGACATAAATCAAAATAGTAAAACAAAATATTTTTACGAGTATTTCCGTTTGGAATTTCTCTCTGTTCAGCTATTCACTGATCTTCACCGGATTAAAGTATTAGTGTTATAGCGACTAACAGAAAAATAAAAGAAAAAGTACATTTGAACAATACATTTTTTTTATTTATGTCGAAAACAAGTATGTGTAACATTTGTGTGCGTGTGACCAAAAAAAAATAATGGAAGAGTTTTACGGTGTATGGAAAAGTATTTACAAAGATTTACAGAAATGCATCTCACATTGTGCTCAGTGACGGATTAAGCCCAACCTCCAGATGGCTGCCAACCACCACCACCGCCGCCTCCACCACCTGAAGACCAACCGCCACCGCCGCCACCACCATGACCGCCACCACCTCCACCACCATGACCGCCTCCGCCGCCACCACTGCTAAGTTTAATAATTTTTATGACTTTCGTGCTGCTACCGCCACCACCTCCGCCGGATGACCAACCACCACCACCGCCGCCGCCTCCTCCACCTGAAGACCAACCACCACCGCCTCCGCCGCCACCATGACCACCTCCTCCGCCACCACCGCCAAGACTTATGATTTTGACAATTTTAATATCTCCTCCTCCACCACCTCCGCTGCCACCGGATGACCAGCCTCCACCGCCTCCTCCGCCGCCAGATGACCAACCACCGCCGCCGCCACCACCACCGCCAGATTGCCAACCACCGCCTCCACCACCGCTACCACCGTCTTCGGTAATAACTTTGATGATTTGTATATCACCACCGCCTCCACCGCCGCCGCCTCCGCCAGATTGCCAACCTCCACCTCCGCCACCACCACCACCGCCACCGGATGACCAACCTCCACCGGGCTTTGGTTTAGCCGTAACGGATGCTGCTCCAATGAGCAATAAACAGACGAATGCCTGCAAGAACAACATATTTTAGTGTTCAACTTGAATAATTATAGCACACAAAAAAAAAGAAAAAAAAATATCACTTGGTAACTCATCCTAAGATGCAGTACCACTGAATATATTCAGCACTTATATAAATAAACATAAAAAAAATCACATACTTTCATCACTGAACAAAAAAGTGTAGACTTGCACTTGCTAATCCTTGCTAATTGTTGCTGCTGTCCTCCACTTCACGAATAAATTCGCTAACTGACGATTCAGTGGATTTGGCCAATTCTTATATAGTAACGACGCCGTTGCAACGATGCTGCTGCTGCAACTGCCGCCGCCGCAACTGCATCTATGATGGCAGGTTACAATGGCTTGTGTTGTTGTTGTTGGCGTCGTCGTTACTGTTGTTGGTAGCCGAAGCTAAAGCTAACCGGAAAAGCGATTTTCATCGCCAACGTCGGTGCAACAACACAGCGTCTTAGCTTTGGGAAAAAAATCATAGACGCAACGTCATATTGGAGGAGTGTGCATACAAATGTCTTTCTACTTCTTTTCGTTTTTGTTTGTGCAGCTACAACTTCGTCGCATCGGGAGTCATCTCGATCGCATCCCGTTGCGCATGCAATATGGGCCATCATTGCTACCACCAACACCGACGACAGTGTCAGTGCAACAAAAAAAAAAAAAAAAAAAAATGGTATCGTATCTATTATAATACAACCAACCGCAACATAGGTCTGCACTCTGAAAGCGAAAGTCTGACGACAGCGGCAGCGGCAACCGTGCGCTGATCATCTTTATTTTAGTCAGTCATCATCATCGGCAACATCATGACTTACTTAATACTCTGCACACTAAGCATGAATGGGGAGTAGTAGTAGTTCCTCACACTCATTCACCCATTAGTAGTTGTATAGTAAAAAAGTATGGGCAACGGTCGACTTCATCGATTGCAATCTAGGCATAAACTTGTTATATATATAGAAATCTACTACTAGGAAAAATACACCGGCAATGCTCTCTTTTATTACGGTTTTCCTTAGCTTTATTCCCAATGCCTACTCTACCGATTCAAATGAATTTTGAAGAAATTCAAGAATTAGAGCCAAGCATAATTCCCTCAACACACTCTCTCCGCTCTTTCCTTAACAGCTCTGTCTTGCACAATATAGCAAGCATAGGTAGGTACCCTAACCCATCTTTTGTCTTACCTTATCCATACTTTCACTGCCCTTCTATCTTTTATACTAAGCCGTCTCTATTACTATTTTTTTTCGGTTCAGTATAATTTTATTGAAGTTCAAATTGTCAAATTTTGGTTCATTTGAGTATTGCAATTTATTGAAGTATCAACATCGGATGATCTAGAGATACCTTGATATTCACATTTGCATGCATAACCTAGTTTCTTAAAGCATTGATATATTTTGTGTTCTATATCGGTTGACTCTGCTAGTTTTATTGATATTTCTTTCTCTGTATTTGTTGTTGGTTAATATTTTTATAGTAAACAGTACAGACACACAAATAGCAGGGCATGATTGCAACGATTCGACCTTTAGCGCTGATTACGTGATGAACTATATATATACAATTTAAAATTTCATGCGAAAGGTATTCAACATTCGGTTAAACTGAAGTAAACCTTGTCTGCTGTTTTTTTATTTATTTATTTATGTTTTTTTTTTTATCACAATACCAATAACAACCACAGACTTCAATATTTTGCACCTTTATTTCATTCCAAGTGCCTACAATAGATTACAAAAATGATTTTTCAACTGAAGAGGGAAATGGATACAAATAAACCTGCACTTCACCATAGAAAATCGTTAAAATAATTTCGTTTGAAGTTCCATGTTTGACTTGTCATGAACTCAAACATGAATGTGAAGCGTGTCACGCTAGCATGAAATAAAGTGTATCGTTGCATAAAAATATACCTAAACAGGCGAACTTTCATTGTATGGAGAAAAAAAAACACCGAACGAAAGGTCAAGATCTATATAAAAAATAAAAAAACACTGCTTACAACAATTTTGACCATAGAAGAAAATAGTCCATAGTGATTCCGTGCACGCCATTAAATTGTTTTTGGTACAAATTGCTATGAACGTGAAGTAGTTTCCGCCGCGATATACAACCGAGGACATCTGGATGACCAAGATGCTCCAAGAACTTTAAATTTTTGTCAGTGGATTACAAAGAACTGGATTTTATTTATTTAAATTATTTTGTTCAAAAGTGAAACAATCAAAACTTACAGATTTTTCTTTGTGAATATGTATGCAATATGTACGAGGGGCACTATTTATGGCTTTATTGTTTTTTATTGTTTTTCAAAATATTCTCCATGAAAATTTATGCACTTTTGCATTCGCTCAAACCAATTTTCAAAGCACTTTTTCCACTCCGATTGAGGCACCTTCAGAACATGGGTTGTGAACGCTGCAACAGCGCTTTCAGGCATAGAAAAACGTAGAAAAAATCATTGGGTGATAAATCAGAGCTGTACGGCGGATGATCCATAAATTCGATATTTTGAGTGCTCATGTGTGAGAGCTTGCATTGTCTTAGTGTAGGTTGATTCGTCTTCGGCGGTTGGTTTTTCGAATTTCTCCGAAAACTTCAGGACAAATGGTCGTGTACAATTCAGAATCGACCATCCATCGTTGCTCAAGTGGAACAGTGGTCACATAGCCCATTTGGTCGAAGAAACAGGCGACCATTTGCTTCGCAGTACTTCGAGCGCGAACAACTTTTGTTGGATTGAACTCGTTTCTTTCCGGCTCATACGCATTTTTCCATGATTTGTTACCTGTGACGATCTTATAAACGTCTTTTGAAGCAATCCACACAAGCCTTTTTTGAGCGACTGTTAAAATATGCGGAATCCAACGCGAAGGCAAGGTGTTCATGCAAAATCGTATATATGTTGGTGGAACTAATGCTTAGGGATGCCTCAATATCACGGTATGTCAGATGACGATCTCGCATTATCAGACCATCGATGTTTTATGCCTATTTTAGACCACCTTCAATGAATTCGTTGCTGATGGAACTACGACCATGATTGAATTTACCATACCAGCGATATTCAGTGGTTTTCGATGGTGTTTCAACGCCATACAAAGAGCTGAGTTCATCGACACACTCTTGTTGAGATAATCCACGTCAAAAGTTGTGAAAAATAATCCAACGAAAAATTTTAATCTTTTTCCAAATAGCGTATAAAAACGTTCTGAGTACGTTCCTGCTGAAAAAATGTCAAACTTTATTTTAATATTGGCAAATTTTACTTTATAACCCTAGAATGGAACATCATTACAAGAACGTTATCACCTCATGAACCCATATGCCGGGACACCGTTATTTCAACTCTTTATGCTACCGCAGACATAACATTCTTGGAACACCAATGAACAACTTGGTGTGCCCCAGCTCAACTGCGACATACACTTCGATTGCATGAAATACTTACATCGACTGGGCCTAGACCCTTCATCTTTTTATAAAACTGGTCTCATATTGATATTAATGCAGCAGAGACCGCAAACCAGCCAATCATAGAAGCACAAAATACAGTTCCTTTACACAGTTTTGTAGGCCTAGAAGTGAACTTTGTAATGAAGATCCTTACTTCGAGCGTTCTTATGGACAGTAAAGACGCGATATCGTATTAAATAAAATGACAAAAATAACGCTCTGTATTATTTGAGAAGAAATATAGAATATAGAATTTTCTTACTTTTATTGGACACCCATATGAAACCGAAATCCTTTTTGATGTTGCTGTACATACTTGGATTGATTGAGTTCACCACTTAAAATACTTAATATCATATTTAAGAGCGTGTAAAGTTTTAAAGTTCAAAGTTAATATTATATTTTATATTTTTATATCCTGTACCCATAGATTAAAAGGGTTTTTTTTATTATATAATACTTATATATAACGAATATGCTCAATAAGGGTTTGTGATTGGATAGATCAATCAATGCCAGGATTCGCTGCTAGTAAACAATAAAAAAACAGATACATAAATCAGCTTCAACTATGAATTTCGTTCAGTGAAAACTTAATTTTATGCTCCAATCCTTTTGGTATGTTTTATTTTTTTAAATAATATTATATAAGTTGCTGTACCGCTGGCACCGTCGTCATCGTACCACCTTTTGATTTGCATCTGCTTTTGGGGCCAAATTGCAACTCTGTGTCTGTCCGTCTGTCCTTTGTTGTTATTGGCGTTTTGACTGCAGACCTAGTGCCACAGTCAATGAACTGAACAATACAAGTAATTTGCGGTCTGTTGCAAGTGCAACGTGGCAGTGATGGATAAAACTAAATTGTTGGCTTGCTTGATGTGCTCCTTAATGACATCATTAATGGCATTGCTAACTCTGGTATAAAAAAGCTGAAATATGCAAAGGCTTTCTATATAAGCACGAAATTAATAGGCGGTTTAGAAGTTATCTTGAGCCTACAACAGTCTTCAATGTTTGAAGAAGAAATATACAAAAATTCTGTACCAAAATATCACTGATTGCTAATAAAGAGTATGCTCATACATTAATTGAAGCCTATTATTTTGCAATAACTGATTATAGAGAAAGACATCATTTCACGAATTTGCTCCATGCTTAAAGCATCCATGAACTTATGCATCGAATGCGGCCTGTCATAGAGGTCTATTAGAGAGATTTACCCGTCTGTCTGTGTCCGTCACTATATAAGTACTTTTTTTTAGTTTAATAGTTTATCGAAATAAATTTTAACAAATTTTAGTTTCGCTCCAGCTGAATTTTTATGTTTTTTTCTTCGCTCAACAAAAGCTGTTTAAATATTTACCACATCGAAGATGGAAATAAGAGAAAACGTTAACTTCGCTTGATCCGAACGATCTAAATTAATTAAGAATATTTTTAGCAAAGAGAGAAGAAAAAATTTCTCTTACATTTAGTAGTAAACTGTAGAGTTTATGTATACTATCAACCGAAGACTATATACAAATCCATTAATTGTATTTTCCTAGACTTTCAGTATGTCGAAAAGCCACAGACGAGTGTACTCGACTACGAGATATCGAAATACTTTTTGCAGCCGTTTATGGGATCTGCACAAACTTTATATACCCTTTTACCATATTAGAACAGGGTATAAGTATATATTTTCTACGATTATTCAGTTATTCCTAGCAATTAGTTGGTACACTTAGTTTTTCTGCATAATGTATGAAGCTCAAAGAATTTTTTGTACCTTTTTTTGCACCTTTCGTAAAATCATTAAATGGCACAAACGTGCTCCTCAACCGCCAATATTCGGCAAATCTCTATTACATAAGGAAGCAGATGAAGAGTCAAAAAACTCTGCTCCATAGACTCTCCTCCTAGAGCACAATAAAGGGTTTCAGCAACAGCGATTACTATACTCAGTGCTACATAATACGATGAACATCTTTAACTGTCTGCCTCGCATGACGTAATAGAATTCTGTGGACTTGAGAGCCCATAATATCAAGTTAAGACTTGACACCTAGGTTTATTTATAAAGTCTACCGCATGCCGCCTGCCTATTAAACTACAAAAACGCACGCGTAGGCCTGAACAGTATAAATAAATCAACAATAAGTAAGCCACAGTGGCGCGGGCACATTATAACCAAACATCTCAGCGATAGAGTATAGCATCGTCAGCAAGTGAAAGAAATGACGTTGAACAACGATGTAAAATTCACACGCTCATAAATAAACAGCGGCGGCGGACAAGCTGTGTACATACATATACACAACTATGTGAGAAAGTGTCAGCGAGATAGCTTCAGCTCACTCGATTTCATTCAAATCGTGCGCGCGTGTATGAGAGGTGGTGCAAGTGTACACCAGCAGCAGCAGCAGAGGAAGATGCATGCCACTACGTCTGTAGTCTAGTGGAGCAGCAGGTCATCAGTGACTGCGAATAATGTATGTGTGTGAACCTATGCAACGGTGGCATGGCAATAGTTACTATGATGCTATTGATGGCGGCAGCGACGACGATGGCGGTAGTAGCTCGGATGGTGCGTCATTTAAATTATAAGACTGGTGCCACATGCAGCAAACACGTTTTGGCTTGTGCTTGCGACTGCTTTTCTGCCACAACCCGCTGGCTTCCGCGATTTCAATTATCGTTTGAACGCTTTTAATAGATGGTTTTTCGCTTTGCTGAGTAGTTGTGGCAGCAGCAGCGGATCTTTACTTTGCTATTTGTATTCGATTGTTGTTAAAGTGTGCTCTATGCTATACCACGAGAAGTACTTGACGCTGAGGTTAATGCTATCAACAATCATGCTGCAGCATAATTCGGCAAATCTAAGCGGTTTCCTTAAACAAGTAGATAGCGAGTCCGGTTTGGATATACATATGTACATAGTGTGCCCCTCCATTACTTTTTTTCAGCGGCAACAGCATTGACTGCAAAGCAAAACCTTTGTTTGAGCGTCTTCAGACGATTGAGTCAAAGCGCATTTCCGCATTGAATTTCGTAACAGCGCCATGTGCCGCCAAGTCTTCCTGACTGCATGCGTTTTTTTTTTTTTTTTTGTGTGCAACGTATATGATGTACGAGTATATGAATATACATAAATAGGTATGAATATTTTATATTGTGGAAACATTGCACGTTTGAAGGCCATTTTAAGACAACAACGAAGAACCAATAGCTGTGCCAAAAATATCTGCAACACGAAGCCGTTGTTAATGCAATGGCATCGTACGTATATGATGACAATAGTAAATTGTACGTTTAATGCGATTTCATTTAATGAACAACAGCAATTGCATCGACGACGTCGCCACTCAATCTTCTTCTCACTTGCCGCCAACTGGCCACACAAAGTAGCATCTTTCATTGATCGTTGTTGTTTGTTTATATACATATGCATCTCTGTGCTGCGATTATGAAACATCTTAGAGTTGTACATAAATGTCGCTTTATTGCTGCTGTGGTTGCAACATATTTTACTTTTACTTGCCAGCTGCCGTTGTTGCAGCAGGCAGGCTATTGTTGCTGATGCCGTTTTTGCTAGAAAATTGCATTTTAGCTATAAAATTGCAAACTTTGCATACTGACTAATCATGCGACACCGATTGATTTGATAAATGATTACATTGGTTGAGCAATACATGATGCACCGAAACCGGTGACACCATACACAAAGCCGTCGCAATGGAGTAAACATCGGTTTAAAGTGGAATTCGTTTTTTTTTTTATATTTTGTTTTATTTTTGGGCGATTGCATTTATTGAAGCTGTTCTTTTTTACTTTGTATGCATTTATTTGATTTTGTTGTGGATTTTTTTTTTTTTTTTTTTGATTTCTTTTTATGTGGCGGGAAGAAAATTAAACAACTGCATAACAAAACTAAAATTAATACGTAGTCGACGACGGTGCCTTTCGACGTCACAGCGTGGTAACACAGGCAAAGAAATAATCATTATTATAATCACCTCGATGAATAAGGAATCAAAAATGAAAATATATATCGGTTGAAAAAAAAAAAATTAATTGAGAAAAAGAATACATCGTTGCTTCTCTTTAAGCGAACTCCACTTCCGCCAGTCTTCAGCTTACCTAACCTACAGTCGACTGTACTGTGCCTGACTAGGCTTGCGGTCTGTAAAGAAATTTCGCAGCACCAATATCTGCCCAATTCCGATTACCAGTATGGCCGTCGTCTCCAAACTAGACCACACCATAACGCGCTCGTTCAGTTCCTCTGCACGTTTTCGCCCCTGCGACTCACGTAGTCTATGATGCGTCTGTGAGTCGAGTATGTCGTTGAGACTCTTGTGTATCGCCTGCGAAGATGTCTCCATCTGTGTTAACACTGTTGCATGCTCATCAACGCCAGGTAGTGCAGGCTCGTCGCCTACCTGGAAGTCGACGTAGACAAATTTGTGCGAGAACGCTGAGAATTGATTACTGAAACATGCCGTATAAACACCAGTCTGATTTGCCACGAACTGATGGCTATCGAAAGTGGCGCGCTCCTGCTTGTAGATGATTTGGCCCTGTGGGTTTTTTAGCGTCACATCGACATCGAGTTGACCGCCAGCCGACACCTGGAACTCCAAATATGCTGAGGTATTACGGGTAATCTCCTCATGAAAACAATCCTCAGCGTTGTCAGGCAGTTCAAAGGTAAACTCCACACCATGGCTTAGCGGCAGTGACGACAGTAGCATACATGAAACGATTGCGGCGAGGGCGGCAACACATCTGGATGTGCTGCTTTTTTTATTACCAATGTGTGCCATCATTCTATTATTTAAAATATTGCTTTGGTAAGTAGTGCTGTGTTTTCTTTCATTTGCTGCCACGCAGCAAATTTGCGTATGTTTATATTTCGTGAATTACTTTGACGTCGACCGAGTATTTGTCGTCGCGGTTGGCCCCGTTACGTTTAAGGTGACTGCAAAATATATTTGCAAACAGTGAAGTTTATAAACTGGAGTCGTGGTACAATTTTTTAACTTGTCAAGCGCACGCATTTGCACAAACGCCGACACACTATGCTTACCTCTTGCGCTGTTCTTTTGGTGTACCGATTTGTTTGCTTATTCGCCGTGGAAGTTTTGTATAAAAAAAAAGTTCTGACAAACAGCCCAGCGGCTGCAAAGAAACCTGACGTGTCAGATGCTTATACGCAGGGTTGCATGAACAGCCCCGAACTATCGTTATCGCCGTCTATTAGAACCGATAATGCGACGCGCAAATTTCGAAAATACAAATTCGATTTTATTTGCCAGTAAATATAAAGTACAATAAAACAATTTATAAGGAACTAGCTACAGGCTAACTAGACTACTTTTTAACCAAATTAATACAACTCTTAAAGCAACTTGCAACTTAAATTTTGAGACCGGAAATGAAGAGAGAGAAAGAGTGACCAGAGTATGACGTCATCTAGACGATAGTTAAATTAGCTTGAGGTTTAACGCGCACTGACGACTTCATCGACGGCAGCCTTGACAGTGGGGTACTTGAACTCGAAACCGGATTGGAGCGTCTTATTTGGCGCGATTTTGGCGCCGTTTAACAACAACGCTGCACGCTCCTTGCCAAAAATTAGGTCTACTATAAAGTCAGGCACATTGAAAATACATGGACGATGCAATGCGCTTGCAAATTGCTGCAAAATAATAAAAAAGCAAAAAACAATTATATATTAGTATCGAGAACAACTATGGAGAGTATTCTATTAGATGTGATTTTTTAGAATAAAGTTTTGCTTAAAAAGCCATACTCGAGTACAATACGAATCCACTAGAAAACAGTAATAACTCAAAAAGTTGATTTGTGTATCTTTTTAGGGGTGTAGATGTTGACCAACGCGGACGCATACATGGAATCAGGTAATAGTGCTGAGCATTGCAAACTCAATAAAAATTGTGTTTCGCGCAAAGCAACTTCATTCAAAAGCAAAAACTTATATGTCTCGCTACGGCCGGAAAAAAACTAATAGCCAAGGTATAGTATAGTATACTATATTATACATATTATTATTTGTATATACATATATATAGTATATTATATATATTGTACAGATTAGTTTGGAGAGACATATGCATGCGTGTTGGTATAAATCGTACTTACCTTTGAGAACGCCTGGTTAGTGACAATTTCTGGCGCCACGGCGTTGAAAGGACCACGCTGTTGCTTTTCGATAATAAATTGTATGAGGCGACAAAGATCTTCGAGATGTATCCAAGGCAACATTTGTTGCCCACTGCCCATTGGCCCGCCCAAGCCCAGCTTGAATGGTAGCCAAATCGATTTGATCATGCCTCCTGCGCGATCTACAACCACACCAGTGCGAACAATTGCCTGTTTGATTGGTATAAAATGTATATAAAATGCGAATAGTTGAATCGAATGTCGTAAACACTTACACGCTTACAGTTGTTGCCCTCGTCCAAACAAGCCGCTTCCTCCCAGGCTAGACACAGTCGCGACATATAATCGTAACTATGTGTTTTATCTTCCTCGGTATAAACTTTGGTCTCATGCGGTGGATAATGGCTAACACCCGAGATATTCACAAATGATTGAACATTTGGTGCTGCGCTAACAGCGCTGCTAAGAGCTTTTGTTGAGTTCACACGTGAATTCCAAACGTTCTGCTTGAAGCCGGGAGTCCAACGTTTTGTTGGATCGAGCACATTCTGCCCAGTAACATTAACCACGGAGGTCACTGAATCTGGAATGCCATTCTTTTCTAGTTCATGCCATGTCATGCGGCGCAATCCCGGCATACGTGAGATAATGGTAATGTCATATCCTAATGTCCACAGGTGATTCACAAGTCGCTTGCCGATGAAACCGGTGCCACCGCCTTAAAAAAGATTGAAATTATGTCACCAACAAAGAGCGACCCATCGCCTATGTTTCGCTTACCAATTAGAGCGTGTTTGACCATATTATACGGCGACTTTGTGCAGTCCTTCAAAATTTTTTGCCCGTTTTACGTAAACAAAACAAAACGAATGCACAGTGTGCACGTTGTCAATTATTATTGTAAATACTAAAAAATACTTTAAAGTTGGAATAGGTTTATTAGGATTCTTAAACCTACCCGATTCGAATACATTTTATCGTTTTGTTTTATTTCGTCTGAAAGTTTGTAAAATTTGTAATTTAAAGAGTGGAGTGTTGACCACAATAAGTAAAAAATATTATTGTACAGCATGACAAGGCAAGTCGGTTCAGCTATTCTACCTACTTGCTTAACTGAATAGCCGATCAAATAAATTTCTTATCACTTGAGTTTTACTTGCTTCCATAGTTTCTTAGGATTAGTTATTATATGTTCTTATTTATTTTCCATTAGGATATAGCCGTTTGCTACTATTATGCTGTTTGTTTGTTACTAATATTTTGTTTTACCGACACATTTTATAGCTTTCTTGTCAAGGATCAAGCGTTACTTTCTAAACTATTCGTGTATCTATTTAATATCAACTAGAAGTAGTGAACATTTTGAATGTTATATTTATGTAAATTAGAGTATTTGTATAAATATTATTTTCAATTAGATTAAAGCTCCAAGATTTACATAATTTATTTATACAAAGTTAGCTTAAAATTACTAACTAAAGTATACCTGCCACGGCTGTTAGAGCCTTAAGCTGATTTGTTGATAGTTAAATTTTAAGCGAGAGAATAGATTCATGCACTGTAATTGATAGTTAATTAGTTTTCTTTTTAATAAATAGGATTTATCTGTTATGTTATTGTTTTATTAGTTAACTAGTAGACGATAAATTTAACTCAAAGCACAGCCGGATTTTTTCGATAGTATTGGTATTTTCTTGTTTTCGGCAAATTTTTTCGCACTTCTGCAAGAAGCTTCACTTTTCAAATTGTGGGCACATTGTTACAGTTCGGCGTGAGTGCCGTTCGCGAAAAATATGTGCTAGAAGTTTTGAGAGGAAAAAAAAAATAATATTCGGAGTTTATTATTTTGATTTACATTTGTAACGTAAAAGTACGTTTAGGACATAGTCGATCGTGCAATTAACTAACTTCACCGCTTTTTTGTTTTGCACAGCGGTGAAGGCGAATTTAGTCAGCCTATTTCGTGAGCGAGTGAGTGCGTGCGTGTGTAGCAGCTTGGGAATTTCGTGGAAATTTAGTTGCAGTACTTGTCGCTCACTTGGATTACCGAAAGGCCTAAACCATGTCTATCACAAACGATTCCAAGGCGCCCGTGCGCATGGTTAAGCGGGTACAGTTTGGAATTTTGTCGCCTGATGAAATTGTAAGTAGCAATCATTGCGAATGTCAGTGGCGACGTCGCCATATTGGAAATCTAAATGCGAAAGTCTCAAATGATGATTAACTTTCTTTGTTATTGTTGTTGTTATTTATTATTAACATATATATGTATGTATACACAAATTTATTTGTAGCGCCGCATGTCAGTTACTGAGGGTGGCGTACAATTCGCGGAAACCATGGAAGGCGGCCGTCCTAAATTGGGAGGTCTCATGGATCCTCGACAAGGCGTTATTGACCGCACTTCGCGTTGTCAAACTTGTGCTGGCAACATGACCGAATGTCCGGGTCACTTTGGACACATTGATCTGTCGAAACCAGTTTTCCACATTGGTTTTATAACCAAAACCATTAAGATTCTGCGCTGTGTCTGCTTTTATTGTTCCAAAATGTTGGTGTCGCCACATAATCCGAAAATCAAAGAGATTGTTATGAAGACAAAAGGTCAACCACGCAAGAGGCTTGCTTATGTTTATGATTTATGCAAAGGCAAATCCATTTGCGAGGGTGGTGAAGATATGGATATGACCAAGGATGGTCAACAGACTGATCCGAATAAAAAACAGGGTCATGGTGGTTGCGGTCACTACCAACCATCTATACGTCGTCAAGGCCTGGACTTGTCTGCGGAATGGAAAGATGTAAACGAGGATTCACAAGAAAAGAAGAACGTAGTATCAGCCGAGCGTGTATGGGAGATTCTAAAGCATATAACCGATGAAGAGTGCTTTATACTCGGCATGGATCCGAAATTTGCACGCCCCGATTGGATGATTGTAACTGTGTTGCCTGTGCCACCGCTGGCAGTTCGGCCGGCTGTGGTTATGTTTGGCTCTGCCAAGAATCAGGATGATTTGACTCATAAACTGGCCGATATTATTAAGGCGAATAATGAATTACGAAAAAATGAAGCTAGCGGTGCAGCAGCTCATGTTATACAAGAGAACATTAAAATGTTACAGTTTCATGTAGCCACACTGGTAGATAATGATATGCCGGGTATGCCGCGTGCTATGCAGAAATCAGGTAAGCCGCTTAAGGCTATAAAGGCTCGCTTGAAGGGAAAAGAAGGCCGTATTCGTGGTAATTTGATGGGAAAGCGTGTGGATTTCTCAGCGCGTACTGTCATCACTCCGGATCCCAATCTACGTATCGATCAGGTCGGTGTGCCGCGTTCTATTGCGCAGAATTTGACATTTCCTGAACTAGTGACACCATTTAACATTGATCGTATGCAAGAGCTTGTTCGTCGTGGTAACTCGCAGTATCCCGGTGCTAAATATATTGTACGAGACAATGGCGAACGTATTGATCTGCGTTTCCATCCAAAGCCATCCGATCTACATCTGCAATGTGGTTACAAAGTCGAGCGTCATTTACGTGATGACGATTTAGTTATATTCAATCGTCAGCCAACTTTGCACAAAATGAGTATGATGGGTCATCGTGTAAAAGTGCTACCGTGGTCAACATTCCGTATGAATCTGTCTTGTACTTCGCCCTACAATGCCGATTTTGACGGCGACGAAATGAACTTGCATGTTCCTCAATCGATGGAGACACGTGCCGAAGTAGAAAATATTCACATAACACCGCGTCAGATCATCACTCCACAGGTATGCACAAAATATTTGTTATCCAAAATGTAAATGTACTCAAATCAATATTATGGAATATTATCTTATAGGCAAACAAACCCGTTATGGGTATTGTGCAGGATACACTGACTGCTGTGCGTAAGATGACAAAACGTGACGTTTTCATAACACGCGAACAGGTGATGAATTTACTCATGTTTTTGCCAACATGGAATGGTAAAATGCCGCAACCGTGCATTCTCAAACCACGTCCTCTGTGGACCGGTAAACAAATCTTTACATTGATTATACCTGGCAACGTCAACATGATACGTACGCACTCTACTCATCCCGACGATGAGGACGATGGTCCATACAAGTGGATCTCGCCTGGTGACACAAAAGTCATGGTAGAGCACGGAGAACTTATTATGGGTATTCTCTGCAAAAAGACACTTGGAACATCGGCAGGATCGTTGTTGCATATTTGTTTCTTGGAACTGGGGCACGAAACAGCTGGTCGCTTCTACGGTAATATTCAAACTGTTATCAATAACTGGTTGTTGCTGGAGGGCCACAGTATTGGTATTGGCGACACTATTGCTGATCCTCAGACATATAATGAGATCCAAATGGCAATCAAGAAAGCTAAAGACGATGTCATAAACGTTATTCAGAAAGCCCACAACATGGAACTTGAGCCCACACCTGGTAATACATTGCGTCAAACTTTCGAGAATCAAGTGAACCGTATTCTGAACGATGCTCGTGACAAGACTGGTGGTTCCGCCAAGAAATCTCTTACTGAATACAATAACTTAAAGGCTATGGTGGTGTCTGGTTCGAAGGGTTCCAATATTAATATCTCACAGGTAATACTGGTATAAAAATTTGATGTGGATGTATGTCTAAGTTTACTTGTTTTCCTTTAGGTTATTGCTTGTGTAGGTCAACAGAACGTTGAGGGTAAACGTATACCCTACGGTTTTCGCAAGCGCACATTGCCGCATTTCATCAAGGACGATTATGGTCCTGAGTCACGTGGTTTCGTTGAAAACTCTTACCTTGCCGGTCTGACTCCATCTGAATTCTATTTCCACGCTATGGGTGGTCGTGAAGGTCTTATCGATACTGCTGTGAAAACTGCTGAAACCGGTTATATTCAGCGTCGTCTGATAAAGGCTATGGAGTCTGTCATGGTAAACTATGACGGAACCGTTCGTAATTCCGTTGGACAACTTATTCAGTTGCGTTATGGCGAGGACGGTCTTTGCGGTGAAACTGTAGAGTTTCAAAATCTGCCCACGGTTAAACTATCGAACAAAGCGTTTGAAAAACGTTTCAAATTCGACTGGTCGAACGAGCGTTACATGCGCAAGGTCTTTACAGATGAAGTTATTAAAGAACTCACTGAAAGCTCTACTGCGCTTCCGGAACTTGAAGTGGAGTGGGAAGGACTACGTACCGATCGTGATTTACTGCGTAACATTTTTCCCAACGGTGACTCAAAAGTTGTGTTGCCGTGCAACTTACAACGTATGATCTGGAACGTACAGAAGATTTTCCACATCAACAAACGCATGCCGACAGATTTATCGCCACTACGTGTTATAACGGGCGTTCGCGATCTTCTGCAACGTTGCGTCATAGTAACGGGTAACGATCGTATTTCAAAGCAGGCCAACGAAAATGCTACACTTCTTTTCCGTTGTTTGGTACGTTCAACGCTTTGCACAAAGTATGTTGCGGAAGAATTTCGTCTTTCGACTGAAGCTTTTGAGTGGCTCGTTGGTGAAATTGAGACCCGCTTCCAACAGGCTCAAGCCAATCCGGGTGAGATGGTTGGCGCTTTAGCAGCACAGAGTTTGGGTGAACCTGCTACTCAGATGACACTGAATACTTTCCATTTTGCTGGTGTGTCGTCCAAGAACGTAACGCTTGGTGTACCGAGACTTAAGGAAATCATTAACATTTCGAAGAAACCTAAAGCTCCTTCACTAACCGTGTTTCTTACTGGTGGCGCCGCTCGTGACGCAGAAAAAGCAAAGAATGTGCTCTGTCGGTTGGAACACACAACGCTGCGCAAAGTTACAGCGAATACGGCTATATACTATGATCCAGATCCGCAGCGCACTGTCATTTCTGAGGATCAGGAATTCGTTAACGTCTACTATGAAATGCCTGATTTCGATCCCACACGCATTTCGCCATGGCTGCTGCGTATAGAGTTAGACCGAAAACGTATGACAGATAAGAAACTGACAATGGAGCAGATCGCAGAAAAGATCAATGTCGGCTTTGGCGAGGATTTGAATTGCATATTCAATGATGATAACGCAGATAAATTGGTCTTGCGTATACGTATAATGAACAATGAGGAGAATAAGTTCCAAGACGAAGACGAAGCGGTGGATAAGATGGAGGACGACATGTTCTTGCGCTGTATCGAGGCAAATATGTTGTCAGACATGACACTGCAGGGTATTGAGGCCATCGGCAAAGTATACATGCATTTACCACAGACTGACAGCAAGAAGCGCATAATTATAACCGATAGCGGCGAGTTCAAGGCTATTGGTGAATGGCTGCTTGAAACTGACGGCACATCCATGATGAAGGTGCTGTCGGAACGTGATGTTGATCCAGCACGTACATCATCGAACGATATTTGTGAAATTTTCCAAGTGCTTGGTATTGAAGCTGTGCGAAAATCCGTTGAGAAAGAAATGAATGCTGTGCTGCAGTTCTACGGTCTCTACGTGAACTATCGTCACTTGGCTCTATTGTGTGATGTCATGACAGCCAAGGGTCACTTGATGGCTATCACACGTCACGGTATCAATCGACAAGATACTGGTGCACTTATGAGATGTTCTTTCGAAGAAACTGTCGACGTGCTTATGGATGCTGCAGCGCACGCTGAAACCGATCCTATGAGAGGTGTATCGGAGAACATCATCATGGGTCAGTTGCCAAAGATGGGCACTGGCTGTTTCGATTTGTTACTCGACGCAGAAAAGTGTCGCTACGGCATTGAAATACCGAATACGCTGGGCTCTAGTATGCTTGGTGGAACTTCGATGTTCTTCGGCGCTGGCTCAACACCGAGCATGACGCCACCAATGACGCCATGGGTGCAATGTGGTACACCACGTTATTTCTCACCACCAGGAGCAAGTAAGTATACGTATATACGATATATAACTTTTGTTTATATTTTTTAACATATTTATTGATTCTGCGCTTAATGATGCTTTTGGTTAAGGCTTTTATAGCTGAAACGAGACTAGTAGCAATTCATTCATTTCGTCTGAGTCTTGTTTAATTACGCAGTTGTTAATTTAACAAATGGACTTGGATAGAATTAGAGGTCACCTTTATAGATCTGTGTATGTTTTATATATTTTAGTTGTCACACAGCGCAGCGTGCCTGGTACAGCCAGTCATTACTATTACTCTTGGGTTTTTGTAATCTCAGTTTCGCTTTATTTTAATGAAGCTATCTAAGCTGTACGTGTGTTTTATCTTCTTCTTTTTCGTGCTAACGGAACATAATCGTTGTTATTGGTTCCGATAGAAGCTTCAGAGATCCCAGGCGTTCAGAAAAATGGGAAAAATGTTTCTTGTGCATAATTTTGTAAATGTCACGTTTTTCTTTTGATTTTTTTATGCACTTCAGATTATGTGGAAGATCATAAAGCTCCGATTTCATTGAAGTTAACTGAAATTTTTTTTATTTAATATTTTATTTATTAATTAAAACATTTTTTTTTCTTTTTAGTGAGTGGCATGACACCTGGTGGACCAAGCTTCTCGCCTTCGGCTGCATCAGATGCTTCGGGCATGTCGCCCAGCTGGTCGCCTGCTCATCCTGGTTCATCACCAAGCTCGCCGGGACCATCCATGTCACCATTTTTCCCGCCATCGCCAAGCGTATCACCATCTTACTCGCCGACTAGCCCGAACTACACCGCTTCATCGCCGGACGGTGCTTCACCGAACTACTCGCCGTCAAGTCCAAACTATTCACCAACTTCGCCGTTATACACAGCCGCAAGTCCACGCTATTCATCAGCTACACCCAACTTTAATCCACAGTCGACTGGTTACTCACCATCGTCCAGTGGCTATTCTCCAACATCGCCGGTTTACTCGCCGACTTCGAATTTCCAATCGAGTCCTTCATTCTCAGGCAGCAGCAATAACATGTACTCACCCGGTAGTGCATATTCGCCAACCTCATCAAACTATTCACCGAATTCACCGTCCTATTCACCAACTTCACCATCTTACTCACCGTCAAGTCCTTCTTATTCACCGACGTCGCCATGCTACTCTCCGACATCACCCTCATATTCACCGACTTCACCAAACTATACGCCAGTTACACCATCATATTCACCAACATCTCCGAATTACTCCGCTTCACCGCATTACTCACCCGCTTCGCCTGCCTACTCACAGACTGGCGTTAAGTACTCACCCACTTCTCCGACTTATTCGCCACCTTCACCCTCGTATGATGGCTCTCCTGGATCACCGCAGTACACACCCGGCTCTCCGCAATATTCACCGGCCTCTCCAAAGTACTCGCCTACATCGCCGCTGTACTCACCAAGTTCGCCACAACACTCACCGGCCAACCAATATAGTCCGACTGGATCCAGCTATTCGGCTACCAGTCCACGTTATTCACCAAACATGTCCGTCTACTCGCCGAGTAGTACCAAATACTCCCCAACATCGCCAACGTACACGCCATCGGCTCGCAACTACTCGCCGACATCGCCAATGTACTCGCCCACAGCTCCGTCACACTACAGTCCGACTAGTCCGGCATACTCGCCAAGCAGTCCGACCTTCGAGCAGAGCGATGATTAAGTCGATATGAAGAAGAAGCGAAACAGCTATACGGGACAGTAGACATAATTCGTCCCCACATATTATCCTAGTGTATAATGAATATGTTTTTGAACGTACTATAAATCATCTGACTTAATTCAGAATTACATTTTTTTTCCACTGTAGATTAACACGATTTTCTTTAACTATCTGACAAAGAGAGAAAACAATTGTTTTTTTCTTATATGGTAAACACTAAATAAAGATATTTATAAAATATAGTAAAACTGTACAAGATGCAAGCACGATAAATGGTTTTGAAATGATTTGTGCAATGAATTGAACTACCCTACCGGTAAGGAGTATGCATCAACTAGTATGCAAAATATGGTTAGATGCTTGCATGTCCAACGATTTTAATCTCATCGAAATTCAGTGCTTTGGAATAATTCTCAGAAGAGCTCATCCAGCCGACAGCAAGTTACGCCAGTACTACTTGCTAATGCTGGCGCCAGATGAGCAGGAGAATTTATGTACCAAGGTATGACTGCAGAGTGGTTGCTCAACCTTATCGCCTGCAGAATATATACCTGTTGACGCACTTATGGAACGCAATCTCCACTCGAAACACAGGAAACGTACTGCTGATGATAGTTGGCATCGCTGAGGAGTCGAAGACTGTGCATCTCAAGAGTAGACAGATGGCGAAGATGACTTTCAAATATAAAGAAGCCAATTACAAAAAGAGTTCCCACCAATTTCCGCCAAAAATAAAACCATGCTCGTACGAAAAAAAATCTATAGATTTAATTTAATTATAGAACTTTAAAGTGCAATTTATTACTACACATTTGCATGTGTTATACATACTTTCATATTATACATATGTACATGCATACGCCTATGGGTGCAGGCATGTACCTATACAATATAACTACGAGATCGCTAATGGAAATGCTTAACTAATGATTTGGTTGAATGAGAAAATGTCGAAGTGGGCAGCACTGCTGTACGCCATCCGTGAATCATCGCATACAGCAACGATGCTTTGCTTGGGACTTAATTTTAACAGGGGGGAAAAAAAAATCAGACCGTAAAAAAATTTCTAACTAAATATTATAAGACTAGTACGTTTTATGAGACGTGAGGTTATGTTAGGTTCGTGTGCGTATTTTACTTTATGTGACTAGTATTGATTTAGTTAGTTGGCTTTTGCTGCGCTTGCTGTCCGTTCCGCTATACGCGCATCAGTTGTGCGGCGATGCAAGTAGCACTGCCGAAGCCTGTTGGAGCGGTTGTGGCTGCGTCGAAGTGCCATCGGCCGGTCAAGCGACAATATCACTGCCCGGATTATAGCCAAAGTAGTTAAGATTGAATTCATCGCTAAAGAGCACCTCTTCTTCGCACGGCTCGATCTGATGCGCCATGTGTATGCCCAATTCCATGGGGTCGATTTCGGTGATGTAATACTGCGAATGAGTTGAGTTACTCACACCGTTATGGGATAGCACATGCGACGATGATGTAGGCGTACCAACGATCGTATGCCCTGTGTGTACTGTGCCGCGGAGACCGCTCTCATTGACAGCAACGTCTTTGTGTATGGGATTGAGATAGTCTTCTGAAAATTAAAATCAGATATAAAATAACTCGAATGTACATCATCACATATGCGTCTTACCATTATCGAGCAGCACATCGTGATAAGTGCTGATTATTGAGTTAACTGACTGTACTTCGACCTCTCGATGTATGCCGTTCAATATTTGTCCAGCTGTCTTACGTAGTTCCTCGTCACTCAGCAAGTCATTGAAGGGCAGCAGTCTTTGTTGTTGTTGTTGGTGGTGATGGTGGTGATGATGTTGATGATGTTGTTGTTGTTGGTGATGTTGTACTGAGTCGTTTGCCACGCAGCCATTATGATGAGTTGTCGTTTGGTCTGCAACAATGCCACCACCGCCACTATTACTGCTGCTGTGCTGCAACATTTCTTGTGTAATTGCTGCCGCTGCAATGGCCGCTTCGTCGTAGAGACACTGTTCCACGGGTTGGCAACTTTGTTGTGGTGACGTGCAATGTTGCGATTGTTGCTGATGTTGCAAATGTTGCTGATTGTGCTGAGCTGGCTGATGTTGCTGTTGTTGTTGCAATTGCTGTTGTTGCTGTTGTTGTTGCTGTTGTTGTTGCTGCTGCTGCTGTTGTTGATGTTGCTGCAAACGTTCACGATTCATGGACTCCATTTTGAAGAACAAATCCAAACGTTGCTTTTTCTGGGAATTTTGTGAATGGAATTTATAATATAGAACTGTACCTAAATGTTTTCAAGAGTTTATACTTACATGCTCCCAGGCTAATACATTCTCTGCTGAATCGCCACTCGATATGGTCCACAGATGCCCAGCGCCTTGCGGTGCTTTAACGCCTTTGCGAAAGTGCGGATTTATGGAAAGATTATGACGTACCGAGTTCTTCCAGCGATCATCGTTGGATTTGTAGTAAGGAAAGCGATCACTGTGCGTGGCATGAAAGAGAGTGAAATAGAGAAAGAGTTAGTTCAAATTCGGAACCAAACACCACCAGAAATAAAGTATATAAATATTTATATATGTATGTATGTATGTGTGTACATATGTATGTAACAAGGACTGCTGCTAACCTTTTATTGGTCAGCGCTCAGCTAAGCAAGGCTGCTATTGGCCAAGGCAAATGCGAAAATTATTTGATGAAATATTTAACAAAAAAATGTTTTTTTCAAATGTTGAATTTTCACAACTTAAAAAAAAATTATTCCCGTAAATTGTATGTGAGAAAAGCCTAGGAATAAGTTACGGATTTGTTTGCGGTCTACCTTAAAAAATCAGAGATATGCTCATTGGTATATGAGTTTACCGTTCAAAGGAAACCAAAAAAAATCTAACTAAATAGAGAAATAATTCTTTGAAAGAGTTACATGACAGTTCGATGGATTTGCGTACGCCAAAAAATGGGAATTTCGTACGGGGGTTAGGTGGGTTTGTCAATGGAATTAAACCCTTGGGGGCAATGGACTTGACGCCTTGAGGGTTAAAGGGCTTGACCCCGTAGAGGGTCAATGGGCTTGACCTCTTTGAGGGTCAAGGGGTTTACCCCTTGGAAGGTAAATGGGCTTGTCCCCTTGTAGGGTCAATGGGCTTGACCCATTGGTGATCAATGGACTCGACTCCTTGGAGGGTCAATATGCTTGACCCCTTGGGGGTAAATGGACTTGGACCCTTTGTGAATTATGTATGTCTGGTTATGTCACTGAACTCCTGCTAAACGATGAAACTGGCTTTGATGGGAGTTTTGTGTATGCTTGAGAGGGTCCCTGGTTGGTTTAGATTTATAATTGGAACTGGTGGGTGACACTGCGATCGGGTTTTAGAAATTGTTTTTAAATATTTTGAGAAACTTTTTTTTGTATTTCTTCAACATATTTCCATGCATTTTTTCGCGCTGATAAACTCCAACAGGCTTTATATGGATATTAGCTCTTTCTACGGCTTCTTGACCAAAACAGTTTAATAAATGTTTGTTTCAATAGAGCCACAGATTTTATATATTTTTCAAACTATGATGCACTAAAAGAGGTTTTAATATTTCATAAACTGAAAAAACCAATGAACAAATTTGACCTGAGTGGTGCTGCATAAAATGGGATAATTCTCATCAGACCATTGAAGATACCAGTACAAAGTAGCCCAGCCATTGCATAAGCCTTCGAAAGGGAAAGTCAAAAAAGAAATACTAAAACTTCTAAAACAAATGAACGAATATATCCAACTTAAGGCGTATATGTAGCTCCTATGTTTTCTTATTTTAAGTTATCCATCAAGGAATACTTTATACATATATGTCCACCAGTGTACGCATGATACAAACTATTGTAGTTCTTCAGCTTTCGAGATATCACACTGAAATTAAATATTATTACTTTTTGTTGTGCTAATAATTTCCCATAACAATTGTGTCACGTTTACTGCTTGGAAAGTGCCACGCAAACCAACCACCATATGCACTAAAGCAAATATGAACATTGGAGAACAAGCTTTTTATTGGTCAGCATTGTGCTACGCAAGTCTGCAATTGGTCAGCGCTTATTGGTCAATTTATATGTACGAACAAATGCAAAACAGAACAAAAAACCATAAAGAAGGAGCACTCTGACCAGTTCCAATTAAACTTTTTCCATTCGTTTTAATGTTTTCCGGATACACTACACCGCCGCCCCAACAGATTACAGCGTCTCATTTCTACAAATAAATGTTGTACGAGTATATACACTTGCACAAGAGAAACCGATGCATTCGGTTGTTCCGAAATTTTAATACTTTACACATGCGCCAAGAAAATTACAGTTAGGCAGTTAAAAGCTTTATTCTGTGCTTCAAGAAAACTTCACTTGGAAATGATGAATATTGAGAGTCATTAAAAACTACTCCGGTCGCTTCTCTACCGATTTAAAGTGCAATTCAATATATTAACTTGTCGAGCTGACCAAACATATATACTTGTATATATATAATATATAACAGGTAATCCCTCAGGATGTTACAAAATTTATGACAAAATTAATATGCTATTCACACTATGTGTGCAAAGTTTTTACAAAAAAACAAAAAAAAAAAAAGACGGAAGTAAAAAACACGGTGACTGTAGAATATGACGACCGGAAAGGACATCGCGTGCAATGCCTAAAGTAGTGAAAGCAAGCCATGGCAAGGGGCGAATGAACAAAGTGAAAAGGGACATGGTTATAAAAGGAGGCAGACAACAACAAAATGGAAAGTACATACAATCTTTCCAAATTGTGACGCGCCACGCAGTAGTCCGATTATAGCAATCAACCCCCATTGTAACCATTGTACGTATGCCACCCAACCTCCCAAACTACCGCCCAAAATACCCAATCGCCTGAGCGGCTAGGCTCGTATATTTTCGATGCTATGTCATTGGTTATATTGTATGTTTAGCGGCAGTGGCTGTGCCACCAGGCTTTTAGCTTCCGGCAGATCCCGGCCACCCTAACATTGCATTTACATTTCGAGCTAAAAAGCAATCCAAATTTCTATTTCAGCACGCGACTCTCACAGGCACACTTCTTGCGACGTATAATATACGAGTTTGTACGTGTGTGTGTGTGTGTGTGTATGTAGGGCCGATGTTTTTGAAGAACCACTCGCTACTAGTTTGGTTGATTTCTGTTCTTGATTTTAGTTGATGAGTGTAGTCGTCAGAATGTAGAAAATGACGACTCATAAATGAAAATATGTCTCTCACTGAAGCTTGTCATGACAAAAATGAGAAACATAGTATTTTCTGAAGTAAGGCTTTCGACATTTCACATACGCCGTGGCGTGGCTGTGTCTGTCTGTCTGTCTGTCTTTCAGTTGGTGTGTTCGCAAGTCGCCTGCTCGCTCAATGGTGTACTTTTTTAATGACCCTTCCGTTCTGTTTATCGCCATTCAGCGAAGGCAAGAAGATCTAAATATCGAAATCAATATACATAAGTACTTGGGTCGTATATGCACCCGAAACAATGTATTATTTTATTTACTACACATTTATGGAAGTTTGTATGTACGAAGGCAGTTCCAAATGCTCAATAAGCTGAAAATATATAAGTTCACAAAAAATATTATTGAAGTATTACTTAGTATGAACAAGAATTAACGCTGCAGATTCCTTTATTTTAGGATTTTTGTTAAAAAAACACAAAAAACTGGAGTTATTGATGCAGATCTGCAACATGCGCTCGAAGACTTTGACAGTTGAATGAGAATATTAATAACCAATTGTAGTTAGTCCCAATGATAAAATTTGCAATCGTTGTTTGACTTAGTAAATATATTACGTTAATCCATTCATATTTATATAGAATGGCGCCAAATGATCCTCCTGCAGACTCGCAAAACAGATGGGAACTGGGCCCGAGTTCCCAAGAGCGTGCGGAAACTTTTGCTGTACACTCAGAGGCTATATTTCAACCTTTCGACTCCACATGCACTAGACGCAGAAGACGAGTTCAAAGGGTACTAGAGAGCCCTGGCCAGCTGGCCCTCCCAGTCAATTTCATCATTATCGAGGAGATCCACATCAAAGTGCGGAAAAATAAAAAGGCCTCAGGTGAAGATGATATCGACAACAGGACGCTGTTTTGAGTCTTGGGTACTTCCCAAAACGTTGGCAAAAGGCTCAAATCGTTATAATTCACTAGTCTGGGAGAAGCCCGTCGGTCGTTGGCTTATACCGACCCGACTCAGTCTGCTGTCGTCCATTGCGAAACTATTTGAGATATGCCTGTTGACGAGGATACTAGCAATTAATGAGGCTAACTAAGGATATCACCCTTTCAGTTTGACTACAGGACGGCACACCGAGCCCCTGAGCAACCGAATAGGATGGTAAACTTTATATTTGATATGTTCTAGGCAAAGGAATATACGGTGGCTGTTTACCTGGACATCCGTCAGGCTTTTGATAGTGTATGATCAGGAAAATAATATCAAGACAGGGTGATGCATTATCGAGCGATTTTCTTCATTCCATCTAGATGAAATACATCCAACGCCTACGGTCAAACATAAAGGTAATGTCGGGCTCAATCTTCCAAAAGGAAGTAAAGCTGTACTTGGTTTGCACACAAGAACGAAGAAGCAAGCAAGATGTTCTCAGAGATTGAAAAATAATCACGTCCCATGAGTGTAATAGTGAATGTGTAAAAGAAGCAAACCATTAGCGCGTCTTTGATCTTCTGTTAATTTGAAGCATTTTAATTTTTAATCCAAAAAATTTCGATCTTTTGCGAATAGGCAACAGATCTCTAGCGTGTAATGAGTATATGTGGAAAGTTGAAACAGAGGGCGATCGAGCATGCGTTGGAAGACTTCTGTGCCAACTATTTATTGATTACGCATGACGCCAGCGTGCAGTTCTGAACAAAAAACGGTTATAGAGCCATCTATACTAATATGTATTATAAAGAGAAAAGATTTTAATGTTTGTAACGAGTAAACTCATAAAGTACTGAACCGATTTCAAAAACTCTTTCACCATCAGAATGCTACAATATGCCTGAGTAACATAGGCTAAATTTAGTATTAGAAAAATTAGCCATAAAATATCTTTCAACAGAAACTATTGATATGCTAGAACAACAAAATTTTATATAATAAAATCCTGGAAAAATTTGTTTGTTTGTTTGTGTGCGAATCAAGCCTAAACCGTTTAACCAATTTGTATAAATTTTGATATAGAAATATATTGGAGTTTAGAAAATAACATAGGCTACTTTTTGTTAAAATCAAAGGGGGCGTTGCTTGATCAGCATGAAAAAAAACAAGTCGATATGGAAATATCCGTATGTCTCTCTGGCTGTTCTTATAAAATTCAATATATTTGAGTCTATACGATTAATAGCCTTTATATGTGCAAATTTATATACTCTTATTAGATCTATTAGATAACTTGTATTCAATCAACACGCTTAAAGCACCTCCACCCATGCAAGCCTACTACTCATTCCGAGTTTTTGTATGAAAAAATTTTATTGATGTTAGTTTTGCTAAAAATATCAAAATTTGGTAACCTTCCGTTAATCTTTATCAAATAATCCATTCCATCCAGAGCTTTAGGTCGGACCACTAAAAGGCACTGCAGCTCCCATACAAACTTGTCCAACTTTTCTGAGTTTTTATATGAAAAATTTTTAATTTTTGTTGTTTATTGAATGAATTTGATATATCTAACATGATTTCTCAGAAAATATTCTATATAGGTCAAGCTCGGACCACTAGAAGTAATAGCTCTCATATGTATTAAGTTGGGTACTATTGGAGTGGTATATAGCTAAATCATATTTAGGTTTATCCTACCATTTTTCATTTTGAATGAGCATTAATGATGTACATATAACAATTTAAAATTCTCTCTTTCTTTCACTCATTAGCATGTCATAATTCGCATTTAGTTCTTCCTTATACCAGTAGTTCGATAATGTGCTCATGGTTTGATTGCTTTTGTTCATATTCAGCTAAACAGAGTCTTATCAAATAAATAGACTGCTTTTTGACCTTTTCAGATGTCGTTTTTTTGTTTTTTTTAGTACCTTGTCACCGTTGTCGAAGTGTTTAGTACTTTTTTTATAGGCTGTTAACAGTCAGTGAAGGGAATAAATCCAATTTGAAGGAACGAACATTAAGCCGAAAATTGTAAATGATGAAATGAATGAATGTCTGTTCGTTCGTTCGTCCGATTCTCCTACACAGTTTCTCTTACTCATACCCACTTGATTTTTACTCTCTTTTTGTACTCTCAATAGTCGAACTGACTGACTGCGTGTCTGACTGTCTGTCGGTCTGTCTGTCTGTCTGTCTGTCCGTACGTCCTTCTGTGCGCCTGTCTGATTGATTGAATGAATGAATTGTCTATACACACGATATGGTGGTAGTTTGAGTTCTTCTGCGCTGTACTTCATATTATTTGATTCACCTGTCGGTATGCAGCATTACAAGTATTTTAGTTTGGGTCCTAAAATATAGTTTTGTAGTGGGATTTTGAAAAAGGTTTGGATTCAATTGAATATATGTACATATGTATGTCGGTTCCATTTGTACAAATGCATTTTCGTTTTGTATCAATAATAGTGACAGTCGAGCATTAGCTACTATTTCGTATATAAATCGCCGCCATAATTTATGAGTCAACTTTATGAAAATCGCTTCTTCCAGTCGATTTCTGTTTCGTAGTTTTTTTTTTTTTTTTGATTATATACGCCATTTTGAAAAATCAGCACAAACCGTCAGCCAACCAGTCAGTCAGACAATGCACCAAGTCGAGCATAAGCGCACATTTTCCATTTGCACAGAACCTACCTACCGCCCAAGAGAGAGTCAGTGCTTCAACATGATTACATGACGTGCCGACGTTGTCCATCCCTTTTCGAAAGTTTTGCGCTTCACGCGAATAGCCAACAAGGCAAGAGCACGAAGGCGGCAAGATGTATGGACGGACGTACTAAATGACTACGGCTATAAAGTATTTGGCAGATAGGCTGCCGAGCGTCCGGGCTTGGGCTCTGGCTCCACTGGCTGGCTGGCTGGCTGGTTGGCTCTTTCGTGCCTGGCACGCGGCAATACGGCACGGCCAACACAAAAACTACTCAACGACTACGGCAAAGACGACAACAATATGGCTATGCCGGGTAGTGCGCGGGGTATAAGAATACTTATAGCTCGATTCGAGTTGATTCTTTTGCTACTGGTGTGCTGCATACCGTCTGTCCGTCTGTCTGTCCTTCCGCTAGTCTGTCTGTCTGTCTGTTGAGCTGTCTATGTATTACATCTACATACATACACAGCTTTGTGTAGGCTGTTCCATTCGTACTACCACTACTACGGACACACACACATATGCATATATATTATTATTATTATTATTACTCTTCTGCGGCAAGTCAGTTCATAAATTCTTCATTTCATTTTACGTATAATTTTCTGTATTTTCCCGCTCTTCTTGCTTTTCCGCGCACGCTCGTTTTCCGTTTTCACTGGCGAAATTTTCTCGTTTCCGCAACACAGGCTTGTAGCAACAAATTGGAGTGGCTATGGATTTTCCTTTTTATTCTTATTTTTGGCATCCATTTTTATTTCTGCTGCTTTTGTTATGATTTATTTTGGCTTTTTTTCAACTTCTTCAATGGTAATGGATGGACTGAGTAAACGAAATGTTTAACTACAGGAAGACATACGAAACTATTACAAAGAAAATACAACAACAACAAAAAAAAAAAAGAAAAACTTTTGCATTTCTCTCGCTCATAAAAGTTTTGATGGTACCGAATTTTGGTTAATTGGATTGCAGATCTTTCGCTTAATAAAGGGTTGTAACTTTAAAAATGTTTTTGATTAAACTTAACAAAATACGAGTATGTGTAGTGTATAAACTTTTATAATAGACTTTAGAAAATTGGTAATTTGAATCCGGAAAAATGTTTATATAAACTAGCGTATCCGGCGTGCACTGCTTCACATGGTTGCTCTATTATGTGGCATGGAAACGTTTATTTATTTAAATATTAAACAGCTAATGCTTCCATCCCGAATGTTCCAATCAATGATTCTGCAGGCGGCTGTTGCTATTCTAGTCAGGAACAGGCAGAAGTCTTGCCCGATAGTTTGGAGAGCAGATTTTTACTGGTTGGAGTCTTCTCATCAAATGCCCCTGTCGATAAATTCGGTCACCCTAGAGTAGGTAAGGTAGCAGCTTAGGAAGTTGAAGGCTAAGAAATTACCAGGTGAAGATTTTTTGAATAACAAAACGCTAAAAGTACTCCCAAACAGAGCACTATTATTTAAAGTCTCGCTCTTTAACAGCATCCTAAGACTAGTATATTTTCCAAAGGTGTAGAATTCATCGCTCATTACAAACCCTAATCCAGAAAATCATTTTACCAAGGTTGACCGATTAGTCTCCTTCCCTTCCCTATGTAAGATGATAAAAAGAGTAATTTTGAGTCATATTCTGAAACTAAAAAGCGTTACCCAGAGAATCTTGAAGTTACAGTTTGGATTTAGTAAAGGCACTACGGTACAGCTTTATCGTGCTGTCAATTTCGCCCTTGAAGTGATGGAATATAAGAAATATTTTGTTGATATTCAACAAGCTTTGTATTCTTCTGTGCAAAATAAAGAGCATCCTAACCCTCAACTGTTCGAGCTCATAAGCAGCTCTTAAAGGAAATGATAATCAATTTTGTTCAGTCGTCAATCCAGCAGATTCGGGTGGTATCCAAGGTGCACTAAAGACATCGAAAGGAACACCTTTGGTCCCACCCGAATCCGCTGGCTTGACGACTGAATACGGTAAAACCAAGTGCCACAGCCAAAAAGAGAAGATTGAAACTCTGTCATCCACAGGAGCACTGCACATCGTTTTTAGTACTTTACTTTGGGCGACTCGAATTTCTTTTAGAAGGGACTTCCATATAGGATTCATAGTGGATTCAGAATGGATTTGTATATAATCACTTTGTTGGGGAGAGATAGCTTATTTCTTGGGACCAGCAGCCACGTCATTTTTCTAGCTTTCGATTAAACTATTTTCTGCACCATTATTATTATTCTGTATGCATTATGGTCCATTGAACGGGTGGTCCATTAAGTGAACAACTTTTTATACCTTCTATGCATGGGGTAAAAGGGTATATTATAAGTTTGGCAGAAAAAGTCGAGACAGATCCTGTCTATCCATACAAAAATAAATGTATGTATGCCTGTATATCTGTGATTTGTGGATTGCAACACCGTTTTGCAGATCACCATGAAATTTTGGGTAGTTGTTGAGTACACTTCCGCGCATAGTATAGGCATAACACATCTATCCTATGAACTACAACGCGACGATAGCAATTATAATTCGCAAATAATTTTAACATCATATCAGTCTTCTGATTAATATTTATGCTTTAGGTTTCAGTGTTTGAAAGTGGATGATTGTAATAGATGGAAGTCTAAGGCGTATGTCACGGAAGGGTGAACACAACAAGGGGGACAGTATGAGGATTTTTCGAAAGTGTTACAGCGTTTTTTTTTTTAAATTACCTTTAATACGCGGTTATGATGCGAGGGGGGGCGGGGGGGGGGTATGGGAAAGCATGGTAATCGGACAGAGATGTAGAGGCAAGTATGATGGGCTATAATTCTTGTATTTTTCAAAATCCGGCAGCTTATATCAGGGCATATAGAGTCACTAGATACGTGTTGTGTCGTGATGTAGGGAATTGTAGAATGCCATGATAAATCGAAATATGTATTGCAAAATCAGACTTGAACAATTTTATTCTCGGCGATGTCTCACGTATACAAAAGGAAGACAAAGAAGGGGCATAGCAGTGCCAGGAGTATAAGCTTAAGTCTGCTGTCCTTCAGCAATTTCATGCAACAACATTTCGCAAAACTAAATCGCTACGGAAAGACGACGCTCTGCATTTGGTGGTATCAGCAGAGTATCGTCTATTATAAGCTGTTGAAATGCCCAACCTCCAATAATGGATGATATTGCAAACTATTAACAAAAAAGATGAAAATCAGATTTTTTGTCCACGACAATGCACCATCGCACACGTGAAGATTGGGCGAAATTACTTGCAGGCACTGAACTAGACGATGCTACTCCATGTCAGTTATTTACCAAACCGTGCCACTTCCCAGCACCAATAACTGGTCAATAAGCAGTAATTTGATGCTTACGAAATTTACCGAAAATTGCTTGCTAAATGATTTGCCTCCTAAGGGACGGACTTCTTTTGCCCTGGTATCCACAAATTTTCCGAGAGATGCATCAATAATTTTTTTTAAATTTCTATGAAAAAATGGATCTAAGCATATGTGTACATGGTATATTCTTGATAAGCATCAAAAGTCCATTAGATATAGACATGTCCGTCCTTCTGGCTGGCTGTCCATATGAAATTCTTGAATTTGGAAACTATAAAAGATAGAGACATCAAGTTTGAAAATTTAGACTTTCCTATTTTCTGTTCATATAAAGAGACCACCCTCCACCAGTTTTTTCAAAAGTTCGTCAAAAAATGTACAACATATTTTCTTATTTTCAAATAAGTTTCTTCGTTTTCTTGAAATATTTTATTGTACTAAATTATTGGCTTTTATTAGTAGATGTATGCTAAGGGTCTCCTACCCCCTTCAAGAACAGCTGACAACCACCTTGCTCTACACCGTCAATTATAATTTATTTCTTTTTTTGCGGGTCTTTATTTTTACTGTGATATATTATATCCATAAATTATATCCACAAAATGTGGCCGATAAAATTTCAAAAACATGATTTAATATCTTCTAATTAAATATTACAGGACTCTCTAACAGCAATCCTAATGCACAGAACTGAGTTATTATACGACTACGTAGACTTATATCCTTGTGACGCTTGGCTAGGCTATTGCTATTGGTCGGCTATTGACGAACTGATCGTTCATGCATGAACGGCACCCCATAAACTGGCAATATTAAATTTAAATTAACCGGAAACGTTTGCGCACTCAGCAGCTAATCGCACTTGCGCGCCTAATTGCGTTCAATATCCGTTCCGTTCGATCAATATACACCGTACGAGGTCACCGTATGATCTGGTGAGCATGGTTTTGCTACAAGTGCGGACACGCGGTAAAAAGAGATAAGGGAAGAAATGGACAGTCGTCGTCAGTTTGCCACCTGATCAAGCGCAATCATGCGTATAAAAGGTGTAGAAAGGCCGGAAGACCAGTTGAAGGCTGGAGACGTCAAACGTCACGTGGCCGTCGTTGGCTGCTTTAAAGAGCAAAAAAAGAACCCCTTCCCTTCGTATGGCACTCGATTAATTGTGCTAAAGGCCAAATCGCACAAACATTTGATCGTCTGGTCTTCTTGTCGTCAGCTTCTCGTGGTGAAGTGTAGCAGTCCGGCCGGCAGGCAGGCAGGTAGGCAGGCAATTAATAATTTTTATGAGAAATGTTTGAACACATAAATTTCATGGGCAATTTGTAAATCATGCAGCAAATGCATGACTTCAGCTCGAATAACTGCAGTTCTAGTTGGGGGCGGGGGCGTCGGTATAAATGGTAGCTATAAATGGTTGGGCGTGCAAAGTTTTAGCGCAGGCGCTCTACATATTCGTATAACCGTGTAGGTGGTGTGCTCTTGCTGCAGAGGGTTGGGGCTGCGTTTAGTTGCCTTGAAAGGGGACGGACGATACAAGGCATTTGCCTTGGTCGTTGTGTATATACGAAATGACGTAGGGGAGGGCATTCTATAGTTAAATTTGTACGAGTATGTCTGTCTGTCTGTCTGTCTGTCTGTTTGTATATATTTGCCTACATACCGCAAAGTAAATTTGTGAATGGTTAATGAAAAACTTTGGAAAACAACTGAAACTACTACAACAACAACAACTAGAAAAAAAATGAAAACAATCAGAGCAGAGCTTCAATTCGGCTAAATAAAATAAAATTCTGTGCATGAAGTTCATTCTTTTTTCACCCTGCCCTCCATTCGTTCTTGTTCATTACTTTTAATGAACAGGTTGCGGGTGGATTTCGCTGATGCATTGAAGCACCAGCAGCAGCGTGGGGAGCCAGAAGTCTACGAAGGCCTCCCGTCTGCCAGTATACAGCTTGAACTATGTAAATTTCTATATCATATTTACACGCAACATTTAACTGTGGCTTCAAATATTTATAGTGATTCCGATTTCGATACTTTGGCACAGGTGCGACGCTGTCTAAAGTCACTGCCCCAAACTATGGGGTGGTTATTTAAGATAGGCTGTAGGAAAAAAAGGAAAAAAAAAAAAGAAAATAATAATAAATAAAATAAGCTGAGTTGTGAAAATTAATGAACCTTGAAAAATGTGTTAAAAGTTTTTATTATAGGCGAACGAAAAAAAAGGAAAGGAAAGCAAAGAAAAGTAGAAGGTATTTCATATACAAGTACATATATTGTTGGGGGGGCGGGACTCTGTTGAAATGTTTGCTAGAGTGTCATCATTGATTAACAATTTAAAAGATGCAAGGGTTTATTAAGCGAATATATTGATTGATAATTTTTATATTAATGAGTAGCTGTCAATTATATGAGCGGATAGTGGTCGTATGGGGGAGGTTTTCAAGGAACATTACTTTTCTTTGTACTTGAAATCATGAAAAAAATCCAAATCACATCGTTTCACAATTTTTTCAAGGTACTTTAAGGTTTTCAAATTTTATCTATAAATAAAATGAATTCGTAGACAACTTTTTGTTTGTTTGTTTGTACATCAAGTTCAAATCGCGAGACCAATTTGTATGAATTTTGGTATAGAAATAGTTGGGACGTTGGAAAAGAACATAGACTACTCTCTGTTAAATATTCGGAGGGGCGATATACCTAAACTTTACACGGAGGAAGTAGTAAATGCTGATGAGTTGGGTTATGAGCTGGTGAAGAAAGAAATATTTTTTTATACCCTGTATCCAAAGGGTAAAATGGTATGTTATAAGCAGTAGGAGGCGAGGTATACAACATCAAAAGTCGAGTCGATATATACATGTTCGTCTGAATGTCTGACTGACTGTCTGTCTTACTATGTATGATAGAGCCTTTAAGTTTGGATATTTAGATTCTCGTATGCCGTCTTTAGATTCAATCCAACCGAGAAGAAGTGTTGAAGTGTGCCTAGCCTGTGTGGGGCTATATCTCCAAGTTGACGTTGTACTATGAATAAAGTGAATAACATAACCAATCTCTATACCCAAGTTTAGTTTCATATCTTAAAAATTGAGAGACTTCTTTTTATTAGATTTGTGTCGTCAATCTGATCATAAATTTAAATACATACTTCACGGGGTTTGTGATGCTTCAAAAGGGTTCGTAGCAGCGCATGCCAGGTATGCTAGTACATATGAATAAAGTAAAAATTCTACGCTTCTGGTATTATAATTCAACTCCTCCTTCGAATCTGGCTAAGGCTTAGTTTTTTTCTGCATTTTTTATTTTGTTATAAAAAAATGTTTCCATTTCATATTCTTTATGTATGTATGTACATAAAATTTTTATGTTGAAGCGCTTATAATTCCCAACTAGTTTTAAAAAAAATTAAGAAAGCTTCGATTCTTTAGCACCGGAATAGGTAATATAACCGAATGATAATAATAATTGAAAAGACAGCTGAAGTATGATGGACTTAAAATATATTTTTTTTTTATTCCATTAAAGTCTGTTCATAGCACGGCTCTTACGATTTTGTTGACATTTTGAAAAGTGTGTGCACGGCAACCATAGAACCACACCACTAAGATATGATATGGGTATTTAAATACCCTGATTTATTACACTGTTGGTGTTCTTAATTGCTTAGAGAACATCTGAAGCTGTATGATAAAGTTGCACCTTTTTCTTATTTCCCTATATTTGACAGCATTTCCGACAAAGAAAAAACTTGAAAAAAAACTGAAATAAAACAATTTAGCACTATATCTCACTTGGCCGCGTTAAAACTTTTTTAGTGTCTAAATTTTGTTGGTTATTTTAATGCTCAATATGGGTATGGAATGTCCAAAAAAATAAGTTTTCCTACAGTTAACCTAGACTGTTGGTTATGATTGTACTTCATATATAGTATATAGAGTTTAGAGCCGATTAAACGACATTGGAAGCATTATTGGATCACGAAAAGCACTTGGATTTACATATACATATTAGAAGTGACTCAAGAAGCAATTTCACATCGGTACCCGTTAAGGGTGTGGGAGGTGACCAGACATTGCTTTTTTTGATTTTAACTTTTTCACATCATATGAAAATACCAAAAATCACATCAAACTATCTTTCGTATCTTTGCTTATATCCGAGGTTTACTTGTTAATGGTATCGAAAGAAAGAGAAGTCATTGTAAAAATGGAGACTATCTATAAGGAAATTACATAAACTGAATTTGGTAGCGGCAAAGCCTGCCGGGTAAAGCAATTTACTATTTCGCTGTTACTTTTCGCAAGTAGCATAATTTGAAGAAGGTAACAGCGGTCCCCATTAAGTTTATATCCATGCTCTTGAGCAGCTTCACAAAATGACACGATGTGTTCTTCCGTCTGTCTGTTTGTTGCATGTCAGTCGCTCAATTTTCTGTCAGTCATAATGAAAAACTGTTTGAAGATTCCTTTGAAGAAACCATTTATAATCTTTATTTTTCGAAACTGCAGATGTTGAATAATTTTTTATATACCCTGTTTTTATAAACGTATGTAATTGACAGAAATAGGCATATAAAATCTTTATCAGCGAGAACTTGGAGACTATAAGAGATAGAGCCTTAAGTTTGGTTTTTTTAGACTCTCCTATTTCCGCTTCAAATAACTAGCTCTCCATGGACCATGCACTGCTCTTTTCAGAGTTTTTGTATGAAAAAAAACTATTAGTGTTTATTTTGCTAGATATACGAAACTTTGCTGTATTTTAATCAACTCTAATGAAGCATTCCATATAGGTTCATATCGGTCCACTTGAAAATGTCATCCTTCCTGAGCTTTTGAAAGAAAAATATTTTGTTGTGGTTAAGTTTAGCTTGAAACAATAAAGAATAATTCACCATTACTTAAAAAGTGCTGAAATATCTTATAGCTGAGAATGTCTGCTTTTCAATGGTGTTTTCTTATATTTATTCTATCAAGATTTGAACAGAAAACAAAACAGTGCAAACAGTTTCCCCTTCTTCATGACACAATCTAATCTAATAAATAACTTCTACGATCTTAACTTAATTTGTGCAACTTGTTGAAGTGCCGGAAATTTTTTTGCAAAAGTAAATTTACACATTTTGTTGTTGTTGTTGTGAAACTTCGTTAACAACGGTTGTAAAAGAAGAAATCAACAAGCGCCAGCAAATCAAAGACAAGGACCTAAAAACGGTATGTACTACCCATGTAGTATGTAAATATTCGCAGCTAAACGCTGACATTATTAAAAGAAAAAGTTCCAAATGCAAATGCCAGAGATTTGTTTAATTTGTTTCCGGTTTCCGGTGCTTCCGGAGGGGAAAAAAAAACGAAAAGCGCAACAAACATATAACAAAATGGCGAAATGTACTTACGATATCCACTGATATATGCCCGAAACGGTTAATTCACCCTTGTCCTCGAGGGCGTACTCAATGAGTTCAGTGTATGTGAACGGTGGTTTCTTTGGCCTGTTGTTGTTGTCGTGCATCGTTGTGGGGTGGCAGGTGGATGGTGGACGGGGGATGATTTGTTATTGGTTTGATTTTTAGACACATTTAAGAAGAGGAAAGAACAAAACAAAATGGTGTTGAATTAGTTACGAATTTGATAGAAAATCCAAAAGGCGCAAAAAAGCTTAATTAATTGACTGAAACTTACGCTTTGACCGAGCTTTCCTCGATAACAATATTCTCGGCGACAATCATATCACTGCCATCTAGTTCCGATGTTACCTCCATAACAAGTTCCTCGAATTTGCGACCGGTTGGCTTGTTATTGTTGTTGTTGGTGGTGCTATTGATTGTTTGACCGGCAGCGGTGGTGGATTTAGGCGAACGTGAACGATCACTAGTTGTAGCACATAGCACATGTTGACCCGTTGATATAGCCGGTGAGGATGTATTCGATTTATAAGTGGGTGGTGATGTAGTTGATGAAGTTGCGGACGCTGTATGCGTCATAATGCCATTACATTGCATCTGCATGGCATTCGTACGCGCATTGCCACTTGCGCCTATATCTGGCGACAAATGTGGAAATTCATCGAATTTGAAATTCAATAACCATGACAGATTCTTATCCTCGAAATCGGTGTCCACCTCGGACAGCTGTTGCTGCTGCACTTGACGTGATTTATTGCAATTGTTATTGCTGCTGTTAATACGCGCGCTTGACTTTTGCTGTGGCATCAGAAAGCTATTCGATTGATTGCTCATAGGCATGGATAGCGTTTGCTCCGTCGTTGATGTCATTGTCAGCACTACCGATGGCGGCGTCTTCAATTGCACTGTGGCATTTAATTGTGCAATTTCCGATTGCAAGCCAGAATTATAACGATGATCGAGTTCAAGCAGATCCGTACTCTGCCATTCGCCACCTTCATCGAAGGGCGCATTGCTTGCTGCAATGCAACCAACGGCGTTGCCGCCACTGCCTGCATCGCTAGCGCAGACGCTGATCGGTGCGCTAAATGTGGGCAGCGTTGCGCCGCCACCGCAATATGACGATTGTTGCAATGGTGTGCAAGCGGCAGCAACGGGCACCAACAAATTGGCATCGTATGCGAATAGATCATTAATGAATAAAGTGGCTGCTGCGGCAGCGGCGGCAGCTGTATTATTGGAAATGGATGTGGCAGGCGCAAAGGGTGGTAGATCATCAGTAACAGATGTGGATGGCTGTGCAGGCGGTGGCACTGTTGCTGCTAATATCACTGGCGATTCGTAGTTCGTAGCACTGGTCAATGTGAAGTCACTATTGCTGGTGACGCTGCGCTGCTCCAGTTGACGATGTTTCTTCCACGGATTACTTTGATGCTGATGGTGATGAAAATCGTTGAGCTCATTGGCGCTGCTATTGATTTCTTGCACTGTATCGTCCTCGTTGGAGTCACCAAGTTTACGTTTCAGAAAGTTGTATTCGCATTGTCCTTGTGGCGCATCCAAGGTATTCAGTGACTGATTGTTATTATTATTGTTGTTGTTGTTGTTGTTATTGTTGCTAATATTGTTGTTGCTGTTGCAGCCACTAATATCGTCACTGCCGCTACTATCAACACTAACGGGCATATTCACAATCATTTTTTATATAATTTACTCAAAAAAAAAAAGAACAAAAAAAAAATAATTCACTGCTATATGCTAATTGCGATTTTTGTTTCTATATATTTAAATATATTTATTTATTTTTTTTTTAATATTTATTTATTGCTCTTTTTTAAAAAATTCAACATTCAATTCAGCTTAAAAAGTTTTATTGCACTTCCGCTAGCGCGACCGTTTGGCTACTTCGTCAAGACTCCGACTGAACCATATGTACGCGCTCAACTCACATTGAATAACCGAAAAGGATAGAACTGAACTGCCGCGACCGTCACCGTCTCCGCAGTCGTCGTCAAAGTCGTTGCTCCAGTGAACTCTGCGCACTATTTGAAACGTATTGAAAAGAAGTTGAATGGTGAACTGTCAGCGCAGTCAAATTGTGTCTTCTTGCAACTAACTCACAGCCTACTGCATGCAGCGGACATCTTACTTGCTCTCACGCGGCACGACAGGCTCTCGTGCTCATTAACCCTGCGCAGAAGCGAGCAGGCAGTCAGTCATGCAAAAACAAACGAAAGAAAAAAAAAAGAACAGAAAAAATTGCTCATAGTTCTATGCACACAATCACCAATTTCAATTCCAATTACTCCCACAATGGCTTGCTTGCATTGTAGAGGACGATAGTTGGAGTATGAAAAAGGAGCGAGCGAACCACATGTGCATCGCTTCAGTTCAGTTCAGTTCTGTTCGATTCGTTTTGGTTCTGGTTGGTCGCATTTCGAGCCAAGTCGCCGTATAAACATGTGCGCCTTCTATGCTAGCTTCACGTTGCCACACTTATGCATAGGTAAACACAGGACAGGCCTCCCCGCTTGCCCGATGAAGCGTTTAAATGCATAAAATTGCTGAAGCACTTACTGTCGATGTTTGTATGCTATATGGAAATTTTTTGAATATGACCGACCATAAGCCGTTACTGACATCTACACCGTATGCGCCTGCTCTTGTTGCACATATTTCCTGCGAATGCATTAACTCCACCTGCTGTCTTCTTATTCAGATGCTGCAGGCAAGTTCCCAACTAATGAAGTATTTTGACAACCTGTGGTTCTACTTTAGAGCACAATACTTCTCACCGTTTTTACGGAAACATAACTTTAACCTTATATTCTAAATTCTAAATTATTCGTTCCGGTGGAGGAGTGCTGATATCAGTCAAATCGTGTCTGATGTTGGAAGTTTCGTTCCGATATTTTAACATAAATATGCCTCCTTCTTCCGAAATGAACATGTAATTGCTTCACGCAACTGCAGTTGGCCATATTGCTACACTTTTATGAAATATAGATCATCTTATAATTGTAGATGACTTTATTTTAACAGGTGAAAAAGGGTCAATGGCAAAGAAAATCTCTCTAGATAGTCTTCTTGATTTGTCCTTGCATCAGTGCACCAAGATTTGCAACATTTCAGGCCGTCTTCTCCGTCATCTCCTCTTTGTTGACAATATCATCCTACTAATGCAACCGGGAGAAGATCACATTATGAGTATGGTCGGAGAGGACGATGCTTCCCCCAATCGAATAAGTTTAGCAGTTCATCTAGAATTATGCTTCAAATAAAACATTTATACGTTTAGAAGTGATGTGCTTCATATACTCCCCCAAACAGAAGCTTATCCAGACAAGTGAATGCCTAAACGGGGCAATCCCCAGACGAAGGAATACCCAGACAAAGAAATCCCCAGACAGACCACCCCAGTGAATCAATCTGCGGCCTGAACATTTAAGAATCGCCGGGAAGAGTGTTTCTAGCCACAGACGAATTTTTGATGAAATCAATATGAACTTTTGAGAATCGCCGAGGAGAGCGTTTCCGGCCATTATCGAAGTTTCGATGAAATCAACATTTCTTGATCAAGGCTGTCGACCTCTGGATAAAATCATGGACTTCTGGTCACCGTTAATGACCACTCCAGACGAGGACCTCCCCAGACGGAGGAATTGACCCCCTGGAGCTTAAAAGACTTGACCCTGCGTTGGTCAACGGACTTGGCCCCTTGGGTGATAAATGGTCTTGGCCCCTTGAGGAGTCAATAGAATTGTACCCTTGGGCGGTCAATTTGCTGACCTCTTAGCTGGTCAATGGACTTGACCTCTTAGCTGGTCAATGGACTTGATCCCTTGAGGGGCCAACGGACTTGATTTCTTGTGGGGGATAATAGAATTGACTCCTTGTAGGTCAATAAACTTAACCCCTTGAAGAATCAATGAACTTGACCCCTTGGGGGTTAGTGGATTTCACCTTTGGGTGTCAATGGACTTGACTCTTTAGAAGATCAACGGACTTGACCCCTCGGGTGGTTAATAAACTTGACTCCTAGGAAGGTCAATGACCCGAAAAAGATTTCTAATAAAATACAAACGCAGGTATATCTCGGAATAATGAAAAATGCGGGAAGAGCTAAAATATTAAATCTGTCTACCTGTTCGAATGTTTGTTTCGGCTAATCTCCTTAATAGCTAAATCAATTAAGACGGGATTTTCACTGCCTGATAGCTGACTTCACCTATCATATAACCGATAAACAAAATTGAACATATTTTTGCATACATTTGAAGCACAGGGATAATATTTGGCATACATGTTAATGGGATCAGAAGAAGTAAGATTCATTGGAAAAGTTGGGATGGTTTGGCTGTGTATAGCATTTCACTAAAGAAGTTCTTTTTACAAACACATATAGGTGGACGGTGGCATTATATGGAGGCGTTTACATTCATTGATATATAGCAGGGGTGGCCAACCGGCCGGTAGATACGTGAAGCTTTCGTCCATAAGAAGTCTCCATATAAAATTTTTAGTAGATAATTTTTAAGCAATAAAAAAGTTGTTCACAGGAAAAATCAAATATGTGAGTATTGTCCCCCTAAAAAATGGGCGTGTCATAACAATTTTATTGCTTCAATTGGCATGTCTATATCGACTCGACTTTTGATCAACAATAAATATATACAATATATAGTTAATGTGGTTCATCATGCCTCCTTTTGCCTGTAAAAGACTTAGTGTACGCTCAGACCTACATGGCAGTGTACACAAATGATTGAACCACGTTAAACCGCAAAGATAACAGCCTACAGCGAGCTTTAGAACTGTTTCTTTATGGAAAAGAAAGAAATCCCCAGTTGTCGGTTAAATGGTAATATTAATGAATGACAGACAGACCTTAATATCAAATTTGAAGCATATCGTATGTACTTGTAAATTAGAAAGAAGTGTATTTAGACAGTAATACTGCAAAGAAGCTTCTGTTGTCATGCTCGATGTTTGCTTAAGGGTGAATCCCAATGGTGACGAACAAAAAAAATTCTAGGAAGTCCGTTTCGTCATTAATGATAAAAAAAAACAGAACAATAAAAAAATGCAAAACGAATAATCTGCCAACAATGAAACCAGTTTTAATATTAAAAGTAAGCTTCGGCAGAATTAAGACTATGACACACTTTATATGCGCTACATCATTATATAGGAAATCGATAAACGATGCGCTACAAAAAAAATAAAATGGAGTTAATGTCAAAATTACTTCTTTGAATGCGGTTTTAGTACTACGAAAAAAAAGTAATTGGTGAAATCCTGACTTCGAACATACTTCAAAAAAAGACGGACCCCAATATTAATCCCGAATGTATATACTATCTGCCTGCTGCATTAAATTGTCAATAGCAGCTAATATAAATCAAGAAAGAACGGTGCTCGACTTCGAGATACACTGTATATTGTGTATGGGTGCAATATTCCAAAATAATCCGAACTGAATCTGTGTGATTTCATACATTTTTACTTTAAATAACAAGAAAACTGAAAAATTTAGTTGATTCTCAAACAGAAGATTTGGTATCGATTCTTGGTAATGAATTATTACAACTTAGTGCTTCATGCATAACCCATGAAAAACTTCCTTAATTTTTTAATGAGTTATGCATTTAATGAAGTTCATCATGGATAATGAATGGGGTATATATTCCGAGCTGAATCCATTTGAAATATTAAAATTGAGAAATGGAGGACAGGTTTGTAAGAAAGATTACACTTAAAGTAGAGCTACCACGTTTATTTAATACATTTAAATGAAAAAAGGAATTGGAGTATCTAAATATACTCTCTAATATCTCGGTTTTCGACTTTTGATGTTGTTCCAGCATAAATTTCCTGAAGTCTGCTTTTGCCTGCAGCACATATCTGCACAGACTTAATACACCCTTTTACTTTTGGATAAAGCGTATAATTGTTATGCAATTCGCATCAAGTGTGAAGGGCATAAAAATGTTTATGTTTGCCAAACCGCGAAAGAAAGTTTGGACAGCGAAGAGAATAAGATCGACGCAGTCGACGCAAATATTAATTGATAAAACAAACCGAGCTTGCAGGCCGAACCCAGTTTTTGTGTGAACACAAAGTCAACAAGTCCACACATCTTTGCTCAGAGTTCATTCTTCGTTTATTGTGAAATGTTGCCATTGTCGAAGCTTCGGTGTCCGCGCGCCGCGATGCTACTGTTAGTAGTTATCTGTTGTACGCAGTTCCTGAAGCCAGTGTATAGCAGGGCTAGTGCCAAACCTAAAAGCAAGGACGAATGTCCACGCATTAAATTGAAGCGTCAATGGGGTGGCAAGCCAGCAAATGGTTTGGATTACCAGGTGCGACCCATAAAGTACGTCGTTATACACCATACGGCTACGCCAGGCTGCGATAAGTTTATTCAATGCTCGAAAATGCTGCAGAACATGCAACATTTTCATCAGCACGAATTGAAATTCGACGACATTGGGTACAAGTAAGTAAAGGGTGTAAGTAATCCCTGTGCTGCAGTAATCCCAAAGTTATCAGTTGTGAATTTGTTGAATTTAAATTTGCCTTGCGTACGCGTACATTCTGCAGTTTTCTGATTGGCAACGATGGACTTGTCTACGAGGGTACCGGTTGGGGCGTACGGGGTGCTCACACTTATGGCTACAACATGAACGGCACTGGTATTGCTTTCATTGGCAATTACATTGGTAAGTGCTTCAGCATAGCTTAACTCTATGCTTACCTATTTGTATTTGTGTTTTTGTAGAGAAACTGCCATCACGCGCGGCACTAGATGCAACCAAGAAACTGCTCGCCTGCGGTGTCAGCAAAGGTGAGCTGAGCAGCGACTATATGCTTTTAGCGGGATCGCAAGTTATTGCCACGCAGAGTCCTGGCCTTACTCTCTATAATGAGATACAAGAATGGAGCCACTGGACATCGAGTCCATGATGTATTAGTAACCTTTTTTACTTACTTCTTTATAATCGCAACGAAAGTATAACTTGGTCTTGGTTCAAATTTTGCAATTAATCAATAAAATAGCGGAATTCTTTAAATAAAACATAGAAACATTCAATCATAGAAATTTATGCCATTTGATACATGTAGTTGGTTATATAAAAAATCGTCACGAACGGCTGGAATGGTTATGCCTTTTGTATTATATGAAACTGCACATGACCATTTGGTCATGTGTTATTATTTGGCGGTCATTCGCTAATAGAGAGTATAAGAGTGTGAACTATTGATAATTTGTTTGGTATATATTGTATCATTGGAGCACATTTATTATTTTTTTCCTTGTAATTTTATCATAGAGCCCCATACGACAAACTTAATACTATTTCTTCTCGCGTAGCCATTAACAAGTATATCAAGTGTCATCCAAATCGTTAGAGCTCTTGCCGAGATACGTGCCATAAATTTATAATCACAAATTGCTGCAAATGTGTGCGGTGGAACTAGGCTATTTCTAAATGATATGATTTTCTTTTGGTATTTTTTAGTAAATAAAGAACTTAGAACATTTTCAAATAGGTTTCTCTATCGGCGTTGCTGTGTTTACTATAGACGAAAAGTAAAACACAAACGGATGGAGACGGCGGGAGACCAACTAATACTGGCCACTGGTGGCTATGACCACACAATTAAACTTTGGCAAGCACACACCGGCAACTGCATAAAAACAATGCGCTTTGTCGACAGCTCGGTAAGCAACATTGCAATCATCGCTTAAGGCAGTATGGCATTGTCGGCATGCCGCATACAAAATAAAATATTGTGTTTTTTTTTGTAATACTTAACAAGTGATTCTTGCAGCAAGTAAATGCCTTGGATCGCACGCCTGACAAAACACGACTCGCCGCTTGTGGCTATCAGTGTATACGACTCTACGATCTGGAATCGAGCTGCACAGTGCCGGTAATTAATTTCGAAGGCGTGCAGAAGAACGTAACGCGTTTGGGCTTTCAGGAAGATGGCAACTGGATGTTTACTGCCGGCGAGGATCATCGTGTGCGCATATGGGATATGATTTCGTCACCACCACATTGTTCACGTGTTTTCGACTGTCAGGCGCCTGTCAATGCAGCCTGTCTGCATCCAAATCAAGTTGAGATTGCAATGGGTTCACAAAATGGCGGTGTTTACTTATGGGATGTCAAATCAGAGGTGCATGATCAGTTAATACCTGAAATTGACGCTGCTATACAAGACATTGCCATCTCACCGGATGGTCGTTATATGGCTGCTGTAAATAACAAGGGTAATTGTTATATTTGGACGTTAAGCAGCTCACCCAACCAGCGTTTGAGCACGCTGCAACCGAATAAAAAGATATCTGCACACAAAAGCTATGTGCTTCGTTGTAAATTTAGTCCCGATTCGCGTCTGCTGGTCACCACGTCTGGCGATGGCAGGGCACGCATCTGGAAGACTGACGATTTCACAATGTGGCGCGAACTATCCATTGAGAACTACTGGGTGTGGGACGCAGCATTTAGCGCCGACTCAAAATACTTGTTTACGGCTTCGTCCGATGGTATCGCTAGACTTTGGAAGCTGTATTCAAAGAACCTAGAACGAAAGTATACCGGTCATACAAAGGCGGTTACAGCGCTTTCGTTCAAGGATGAAATTGTGACCGATTAGTTTTTAATGTATTTAGTTAAGTAGCGGAGGCAGTCTAAAGTACTCGTAATTGCGTTATGTTGTCGAAAAGTTTTACGCAAAACAGCCAGCCGAGCACGGCAAACACAATAGCCGTTCATACAACATTGGTTCATATCAATAAATGTCTTAAATTGGCGAACAAATGTAAATTACGGGCATAGTCAAAGCGAATAGAAAGCATAAAAGTTAATGAAAGAATTCTGAAACGCTTGTCAGTATAAGGAATTATTTTATTTCCTTTTACCTCCTATTCAATTTCAATTAATGTTAACTACGAAATAAAATAAATACTAAGAATTGTTTATATACATAATATACATATGTACAGACAACTCTTCTGACAAACTGAACAATAATCTTTAATTATTTCAACACGCTGCATTGTGGATGCTCTAAACAGTACCGATTGAAAAATTCCGAAGTAGGGATTAAGAATGTTCCTTACAAGATCAAATTAAAAACTGAAGCCTATTCATTGGAAACTTCTTCGATTGGACTTTTGAAAAGTTTGAAGAAAATTCTCATTTTTGGACTACTGACTTTGTCAACAAGCAATATTGGACAGCAATCTACTCACAAATGTTTAAGCAGACTTCAATGTATTCACAAAAATATAACAGAGTTAAAGGTATATTTTTAAAAAGATGTAAAATTAACCCATACAGCTCCAGCAATCTTTTGTTACTAACTTTATAGTAAAATAAGACTACCTTTCGCACAAAACGTGAAGCGTACAAAAATGCTTATTACTCTTCGAACAAGTCAAGCCGCGAAAATAAAGGTCCGATCGACGCTAGCGACTCATACATATATGTATGTATATATGAATTGATAAAACAAACTGAGCTTGCAAACAGCGCGCAGTGTTTCTCCGACCACAAAGTGAGCAAGTCTATAAGTTTTGCTTAGATTTTATTTCGATTGATCGTTTGTTGTAAAATGTTGCCATTGTTGAAGCTTCGGAGTCCGCTCATTGCTTCGCTATTACTGGTACTCATCTGTTGCACGCTGTTCTTAAAGGCAGGTGCCAAATCTAAGGACGAATGTCCACGCTTGAAATTGAAGCGTCAATGGGGCGGCAAACCAGCAAAAGGTTTGGACTACCAAGTACGGCCCATAAAATACGTTGTCATACATCACACTGCTACGGCAGACTGTGATACGTTTATTCAATGCTCGGAAATAGTGCAGAGCATTCAATATTTTCATCAAAACGATTTGGATTATGACGACATTGGCTATAAGTAAGTACAGTTCGGAGCAGAGGGTTAAAGCTAAGATTGTGCTTTGGGGAAAACCCAATCGATGACCCCCTGTGAACTCTATTATCATTTGCGACTCTTTTGAATTTAAATGTACAATGCAAACGTTCACATTCTGCAGTTTTCTGATTGGCAACGATGGACTTGTCTACGAGGGTACCGGTTGGGGCGTACGGGGTGCTCACACTTACGGGTACAACATGAACGGCACTGGAATTGCTTTTATTGGCAATTACATTGGTAAGTGTTTTAGCATAGCTTACTAAATTCTAAGCTTACCTCGTTTTTGAATTTTTGTAGAGAAACTGCCATCACGCGCGGCACTAGATGCAACCAAGAAACTGCTCGCCTGCGGTGTCAGCAACGGTGAGCTGAGCAGCGACTATATGCTTATAGCGGGATCGCAAGTTATTGCCACGCAGAGTCCTGGTCTTACACTTTACAATGAGATACAGGAGTGGAGCCACTGGACATCGACTCCTTGAAGATTGCTTTTCATGACTTAAATATTTTTCGAAACATTGCACCACCCTTGGTATACATATGTATAAAATTCTGTATTAGTTAATTATAAATTAAATATCAAACAAATATGTATACTAATACACATTTGCAAATTACAAATAAAATTTTTCACGCCATGCTTTCTCTTGAAGTTTGCTCTTATTTCCCTCGAGTGAGTTCTGTTTGTGTCATCTAAACGGTTTGTAATGCCAAATTTCTGAAAAGGATTGAATTGAGTCATCCATTAAACAATGTCCAAAGGTAAGTTAAGATTATAAAATTGTTCTCAAATTTCCAAATTACTATACATATAAACAGATACACGGGTATTTCGTTATCACACATTATAAAACTATATTTCGTCTCAAATACTTTAATAAAAAACATTCACATATTTGGAGGTACACTTGTATACGATTTAACAATTTTTCTATTCAATATATTTCACATATGCTGCTTAGTATTATAGGGTAGAGGTCAACTTGGATCACTTTGGCGTTTTTTGATACGCGCACAACGGCAACATAGTTCCGACATCGATTTCCAACAATTTTGATGGAAACAGGCACCACAAGTATTGCAACGTTGAGTTTTTCTTTTGCTTTGCCATGGATAGATTACTTTTTCGTTGCTGCAGTATTCGCATACGAATCCTCTGCCAGTACAGAGCTGAAGCAAAAAAAAAAAAAATTTAATTAAAAAAAAATATATTAATATTTATGATAAAAATAAACGCTTACGACACAGCTGAATACGTGCTCTTCGCACAATGCAATCAATTCTACGATAGAGCGCCGCATACTTCGATTTTGCACATCGACAAAATCGCACATGGACCATATATCTGGATCGGCTGTTATATGTTCGGGTACATCTGCAAAATAGGCTTGTTCCCTGAAAAACATAGAAAATTTAAACGAAATTACTTATAAGATTATTAAGATTCAGTGCACAGAACTTACTTAGTTGCAAAGCGACAGCGCGTTATAAAACTCTTAACGAACTTCAGTTGCGTACGCTTGTGACGCGCTATAGCCAGTACACGATATTTTATATATAAAGCCGGATTTAAATCAGGTACGTAGAATAATGGAAACGTATACATTTGTTCAATTAGACGATATGCGAACACACTGACCGGATAGCACTTGAAGTCCCAGCTGAAATATTTAAATATGTTTCATTAAAGTTGAAATTTAATATGGTGGCTTCTTATGCATAGTTTAAATATAATTACGTATAAATATATCAAAGTGCGTGTTCCGCTCAATTTCGAAGAAGACTAATAGCATGTAGTAGTCTAGGATATGCAGTCTGCTTATTTAAAAAAAATTATAAGGCATAGAATCTTTGGAAAAAGACTTACGCGAGCGAATATAAGAAGTAATATAAAGTAGAAGAAGAGACAAATGGTAAAAATAAAAAAAATAAATTAGAATTTGCTTGAAAACGTCAGCAAAAGTCATATCCTAGTTCCACAGCTAGCATAAAATCCGAATTACTAAGAATTTCTAACGATTCTATATGGCTGAATTGTTAATAGTTCTTAAACACTGCATAAAAAAATGTTTGTAAACAGGCTATATTGAGTTGTTCAAATTTAACTTATATAAACAGAAACGAAATAGGGTGTAGAATGTGTCGGATTCCTTTCTGTATCCATAGGATTAAAGGCTCAAATATAATTTGTGCAAATTTAACTGTCAGAAGAAGACAAGGAAGACCATATTCTTGTATGAACAACGAGAACTTAAAGACTATAAGAGATAATGCCACATGATTAAATATTTAAAATCTACTGAATATAAATATTTATTTTGATATAACCTAAATTGCTAAGATTAATACGAAAAAGATTGATTGTTAAGTCAATAAAAATACGCTGAAAACGCATTGCCCAATCTATGAACACATGTGCATTTCCCAAAACCACATACCGCAGTGCACGCGGAGCTTGTATTTATTCCAAGAAATTACCTATTCAGAGTTTATGCATAACACTTTAAATAGCTCTAAGACTTACACACATATTTTCACTCACTTTTGCAGTATTTTTGCCGGCGTAGCAGAAATCTGATTTCGATGGCAGCCTGTGCACATGTATTTGCCCAAGTATGTGCAGTATCGAAAGTGTTGCATATACTGTTTGGATACACGCATACCGCAACCGGCACAGCGACAGTTTTGCTTGTGCAAGAGCTCAAGGCGACTGTGGGTAAATAAATGTTAAAAAAAGTTTTCTTGTTTATAAATTTTAGAAAGAACCTACCTCAATATCGGATGATCGGTAAAGATGATCTGCTGTCGCGGCGGTGCCCAGTACTTTGTGCCGCGGGTCATCGGAGGTATCATTGTATCACCGTCTTCAGGCACTTTTTTAGTTGTGTAACTCGTTGGTAACGGTATCATATTTTGTGGTGTATCGTCCTCGGAGACAAGCCACTTCATATCTGATACTTTGGGTAGTTGCGTATCATTAAATTTTGAAATAAGTGTCAAACCAACGGATTCCGCCGAACGTACTTCGTTGCTGTTACCACTTGCTTCCGCATATGGTAAATTTTCGGTGGACAACTGAAAAATATTTACTATTATTATTATGAACCAAATTTGAATTTTAATTCAAAGAACACAAACCTCGATACGGGGTAAAACTAAATTTACAGTCGCTGCAGTATTACCAACAGGTACAGAAGTACTGCTCTGCTGCTTTTGACGTGCCCACTTGACATGCTCAATTGCCGATATGCAGGCTTCGGATATGCGAAAGTGTGCATTTTCTTTCTCTAGATCGGTGTTGTTGCGCGAGAAGCGTGACATTTGAAGAAATGCAGCCAGACTTTGATTAGATTGTACTTTGGAAGACAATGTCAACGAATCTTCGCTTTGACTTGACATACTGCTTGCATTTCCTCCATGTCCTACAATATTAACGGGCGCTGTTGGTTCCGTACGCCGAGTATTGGTTCCGTTATTGGATGGCGGCGGAGATGTGTAGTCCAACATACTTATGCCGTCCTGAAACAGGTTTTGTGATGTACGTTTTCTTAATTTTTTACCATCAACGGGCAAGAACGTATCCAAGACAGTGTTGCTATCAGGGCTTAAAGCATCGGAGCAACAGCTTTCCCCTGCATAGTTTAATGACCAACTCGTGTAAACAGGAGTAGACCCAAAGAGATTCGAAAAAAAACTATTGATTGGGCTTGAGCTCTTTGTGGTACGCAGAGTTTTTTGTTGTTTCGTTACTTCCATTGATTTGGCCTTTGGCAGTTCCTTACTCTGATCAGTCCAAATTTTAATGTCGTCACAATTGATCAGTTGTATACACTGGTCAGACACGATTGATGCCGAGTTGAATGACGCAGTGTGTGAACTAGATGCGTTCGAAGACGTGGTTGAAAAGGAAGACGCTTGACTTCTTCTGCTACCCGCTGAAGTGGATGGCAGCATATCAAGTTCATCAATGTTATATGATAACGCTGGTGACTCCGAACTGCTAAGAGCATCAAATGGAGCACAAGGTGCTTCTATTTTGCCTCTTTTCGCTGGTTTCGTTGTTGTTGTTGTAATTGTTAAAATTGGCTTAGTTGTTAAATTCGTTGGCGTTTTGACAGTTGGTGAACACAAAGTTTTACAACGTCGCCGTGTGCACATAGTGTCATTGATGTTATTTGCAGTGCTCAGCTCAATATTCGGTAAGCTTTTAATCCGACGGAATTCACCAACTGTAACAGTATGACGAGGAACTGCGGGCGACAAGTTCATCTATTGGTAGAACAAACAAAAGTTAGAAAGAATTATTATAAATATTGGACTAGTACTCACCACTGCCTCTTCCTGCACAGTATTTAAGGCAGGTGTCGTCGGTATGGAGAAATTCGGCTGTGATATTGTGCGTCTGTGCAGCGCCGTTTTTAGATGTGGTTTGAGGAACATGTTTGGCGTGCGCAGCAGTTGAGCGTCCAGTTGGCTTAACAAACTGTATTGGTTCAACTCAATGGCCGAGATACATATAAAAAGCGCCGTTGCGTAGTTACTTTGCCGCAAGAACGCATCAACATTATAGTAATATTCGATGAGCTCCTTATCGGCGACTAGGCACTGTAAACATTGCGTCAGCGAGTGGGACGCAAGACACTGCGTAATCCAATCATTTAGAAAGTCAGTAACACCTCGCGGCAGTTCGACGTGTGTAGACATCTTCGGAAAACTAGGCGTAGGCCGTGCTGAGGAGACACCAAGACCGCCACTAGTATGCAACATCTGTTCGGTATAGCGTAAGAACTCAAAGTCATCCTTTAGCCGTGTCAGTGCGTCCCTGACTTCAACATTGTCACTTTTACTGCCGAAGGCTTGATTCTGAAAACAAGTTTACGAAAATAGAAGTTAAAAAAAGCGATAAATTAAATAAAGTATATATAATCTTGAGCAGCATTGAATGATATGTTTGTTTAGCTATCAACTTCTTTGGAAAAAAAAGTATCCGTGTTATTTAATGGAACACACTTTCTATGTCTATGAGCCAAAGGGGAAAAACTGATCTGATAGGTTTAACAGATTAAAAGGTATCAAAATAGACACAACTGTTGTGCCCACATATCGCTTACATCGAGGACGAATGATACGTGTGAAGGAACACCCTCTACGAAATGTTTTCTGACCAGGACTGTACCAATAGATAAACTTTTCTAACAAATTTGTTCAAAATATATTTGAGAGCGTCTTAGACCGGATGTGAGAATTGTGCATTTAGTAGCTAGAACAATAAATATTGAGAAAAAAACATCTGACTCATCAGCATCGGCAGCCAACGGATGATGAAACCAGCTTTGCGATTAGCTTGCTTTCGTCTTTATCTATTATATACATATTTGCATATGTATTCAGCAGCTACGCTTTCTTTGATGACCTTATGCCACAACGTTGCATTAATAAGTATTCACAGTACGCACCCCATTGAGTCGAAATCCGTGCAGCAATATATCCACACATGCTGCTACAATATGTGAACAGGAATCATAGTTCGGGGCGCCGTCTACGCCATGGCTTCGAAACCAGAAAGTGGTTGCACGGCGCAACTCTTCGAGAAGTGGACCCAGTAATACGTCATGTTTTTTGGTGTCCCGCATGCGACGCGTTTCACATTTGCGTCGCATATCGTAATTTGCTGTTATAAAAATCGGGCTGCGTTTTGCAGTTTTATTGTCATTTCAATGCAGTTGCACAAACTTTTACACTAACAAATAAAAAAAAAAAAGAAATCGTTTGCAAATGTTTTTGTTATGATTAAGCGATATGAGACGTTCATGCAGCATGAGCCAGTGTCATGAATTAATATATTTTTGCGCTGAGTTGCTGCATGAACGTTTACATATGCACATATGTACGTGTTATTATAGTGTTTGAAAATACACTGCTAAAAAAGCAAATATCACAGCTTACAACACTGCAAAGCGCACATGTTTTCCTTTTTTGGCTGCAGAACGTAATTGTGCAAAGCAATAGTTTATTTTATTGTTAATTCTTTCAAAAAGTACAGTTAAAGTCGCTACATTATGGATACAGACAATATACGTGTAGATGACATACTGCCTGCCATTAATAGGGCTAAGAAACGTGCTGCCGCTGCCGATGATGACGACCAAATGCAGGTGGATGCGCAGACTGGCATCGAGGGCGGTGCAGCTAGACCCCAAGTGACCAGAGCTAAGCGCATCAAAAGTGATGTGCGAAAGATTTCGGTGCCTCCACACAGGTGTGTAAACTATCAACGTAGCATATGGAAAACTAATTGTTTTTACCAAAATCCGAGTAACCACACACAATGGCGGCAAATAATTTGCAACGCGGAAGCAGCATTGCGAAAAGCGGCCTGTAGTGCTCTAAATTATTATTTCTTATGATATACCAGATAGCAAATCATATGAAAACTGTTTTATTGCAGATATTCGTCCCTAAAGCAGAACTGGATGAAAATATTCACACCGATAGTGGAACACGTAAAACTGCAAATACGATTCAACATGAAAGCACGACAGGTATAGCATTCACAAGTTGTTTAGTAGTTTTATATGTTGTTAAGTTATGCATTAATATTTTAGGTAGAGCTGCGCATTAGCCCCGAAACGCCCGATATTTCAAATCTGCAGAAAGGAGCAGACTTCGTGAAAGCATTTCTTTACGGCTTTGAAGTAGACGATGCTTTAGCGCTATTGCGTCTCGAGGATCTGTTTATTGAAACATTTGAAGTGAAGGACGTAAAAACATTGCGCGGCGACCACATGAGTCGCGCCATTGGACGTTTGGCGGGCAAAGGTGGCCGTACAAAATACACTATTGAAAATGTAACAAAAACGCGTATTGTGCTAGCCGACAGCAAGATACACATACTCGGCAGCTATCAGAACATACAATTGGCTAGACGCGCTATATGCAATCTTATTCTCGGTTCACCGCCCAGCAAAGTCTACGGCAATCTACGATCTGTGGCCTCGCGATTGTCGGAACGTATGTGATAGGCGTGTGTGTGCGTCTGCACGCAAAGGTGAATTCGTTTAAGATATACATATAAATATATAATTTTTTTTTTAAATAAATAATTTTAATAACATTAATTACAGTACAATTTTAATAAGTTTTGGAAATGATTACGGTTTTCGTCATACATACATAGTTCAGTTTAGTAGTTTTGTGAGCTTAGAGCTTTGTAGCAATTAGCAGCAGCAACAAGAAGAGCGTCACTGCTGCTAGCACAAGTATGATGCACATTTTTCGATTCTTGCGTTGGTACATTTCAGCGCGTTGCAGTTGCCTGAGACCCTCCGATACGCGAGTCTGCGTCTGCTCAACATTATAATCGATACGATCAAGTACGGTACCTTGCTCCTCTACCATCTGCCCGAGATCCTTAAAGATATCATTGAGATCGTAGATTGATTTAACTATTTTCGTAACCTCTGCCTCACGGTGCTCCGCCAGTCGTGTATTTTCCTCCTCAAATAGCAAAAGCTGCTGTTGTGTGAGACGGCTGGAGACTGGTTTCTGGAAATGTTGATCGATATCGTCCTGCTGCGTTTCATCATCTTCGTATAGATACTTATTGTTCGCCGTATTTGCTATCAACGCTGAGCCTTGTGTTGTCGACACAGTTGTTCCTGCTGCAGTGTCGTGCGGCTGCAGAAAGTTATCAAATGTATCCACAAAATTATTGCCGCTCTGATCGCTGCTACTGGGACCACCTAGTTCAACATTAGTAAATTCACCATTTTCAAAATACTTTTGTGAACGCTCCTCACGGGAGTTCAACTGTCGTATGTAAATGTTCTGGCTGCCGCGAAATTTGTTGGTCAGTTCCTGCAGTTGCAGCAGCAAACATGTAACGGCATTGGCGGTCAAACGTTGCTCACACTTACTGCCAATACCCAGACTTGACCGCATGCACTGTATGTGACGATGCGTTGAAGTAATGAGCTTTGCTATCTCTTGACTGAGTACGTCTATTTCGCCTTCCTCCTCGGAGTTTTCATCAAATGCCGGCCGCAACAGGTGACGCGCATGCAGTGAACCGAGCTCATCCAGCTTGGGTTTTATTCTACATATGTTAATTTTTATTTAATTATGTATAGACACATATTTTAGGCTACCATATTTAACTCACTTTGACATAGTGTATTGCGCCTCCTCGAGCTTGTCAATCCAGACTGGAGGCGTGCCATAATCATCCTGCAACTCCAAACCTTCTTCCGCTTCACGTATGCTGTGCTTTAACAAACGCTCAGCATCACTGCCGCGCTACCGAATACAAAAAAGATAATAGTTACAATCGATTTTATTATTGGTGCGTGCCGCTGCCATATGTTTGATGCATTCTTAATGTAAAATAGATTTAATTACCCTGTCATCAATGTAGTGATGCCGATTTTTCGACGCATTGTTACGCATTATAACAAAGACTTCGGTCAGATTGCGCGATGTCATCTTCTTGCCGTTCTTTTGATTTAATTTCGAAAGCAAAATATATCTTTTTAAATAAAAACATTAACGAAATAACAAATTGGCAGTAGCTCAATCAGCTGTTGACTTGTTTTATTGCTCAAATATGAGACCGCCCTGCCTCCCTTCAAAAGTATGTATACAATGAACACATCGGGCGAATGTCAGTGCTCGTGTGGCATAGCGCGAAACAATTTTTCGCGTCGCCGCACAGTGGTTTCAAGTCACAAAAATATTTAAAAATTTGTCGTTGTGCTTTTTGGGGTTGCAGATTTTTAACTATGTACATAATAATTCAAATCGGTACCAAAATATGATGGACTTAAAATAAAAGCCTGTAGAGTGTTGGAATTTTGGCAAAATATTGAAAAATTAATATTGAGAAACTACTTAAGAATTATTATGGCAATCAGATCGAAAGACATGTCTATATTGCAGACAGACAGTTTTGCTGCAGTTACCCTGAAGCTCCAACCTAGTTCCGGTCGACACTTTCATCCAAACTGCAGTAAAAACACGTTTTGCGATCTAACGGAGGTTTGTTTTAGATACCGGGTTGAACAGCAAATAGAAATCAAATTTTGTTCACACCAGCCCAAGTTGGACTACTCTACAAAGCTGTTACAACAACAAATGAGTTTAGTTACAAATGGTATTCGAAGATGCGCACAGAGGTACTTTGAAGATTATTAACAAGTTTTACCAAAGTTGTCATAAAATCTTGTTTAAAAAAATGTATTCTGGGATGCATGTGGTACTTCAGAAATTTCTTTCAGTCAGTGCTTTTCGTAATACTTTGAGATGATTCCCAAAGGACTCAATATGCTCAAATCGGGTGGACTATCTTAAATCTGACAGTTTCTCAAGGGCATAAGGAAATAGCAAGAACAATGTCAGCCTGGATATCAACTGAAGAACCACGCAAGCTAAAATATGCAAATTAAAAAAAGATTCCCTTCTCGAATGACGAAAATAAAAATCTTTAAAACGATGATAGGCATGTTCTTACTGTATGAAGTTACTGTGTAGTGTCGGCTGAAACAGCTTTGGGAATTTAAGAGTGTAGAGTTCTTCTAAAAACTTATATAACACGTTTACTTCTCCTGGTCCTCTTAATATGTATACCAAATTTCGTCTCATCTATCTATATACCAAAATACAATCGAATTGTTTTAGCGGTTTAGACATACATAAGAGCGGAACATACATCCAAAGTTTCGCTTTTATAATATTGGTAGGATTATACGGATAGACAATAGAACTTCAGGGAACCAACACATAATTGATGTAAAACGGAATAGAGGGCGATCGGCGACGCGTGACATGGCCATAAACATTCAGACTAATTTTGTATTTTACTAAACATCTCATTAAATAAAAATAATTAAACTGTCAACAAATAAAAACAAAACAAAAATAAATCACGGCTTTATCCGAGTTATCGACGCCTTTAACTGATATTTCTGCTTAAACTAATCATGTATTATATGCTATTTTATGAGCTCAGTTCGAAATTGATTTTATCCATCTTTAGTGTACATAATTTCAAGCAGTTTAGTGGTGTGAAGAGTGAGGGAAACAGCAATTACTGTGGCCTGGTAGCACTGACAGTGCAAACAGTTTCACCATACACGGTATGGTGAAACTGTTGTCATATGTTTTTTTAGTGCGGGGTAGGAGATTGTATCGTATGGAAGCAGCTCGTGAGTGCATTTTTCGAATTGTGAGTAGAAATGCAACAGCAAAGTGCGTTACATTTTGAATGACAAAAAAATGAGAGTGCCGGGAAAATAGAATTTGTGATTAGACCCAACGTCACAACAAACATATGAAATCGATTTGAGCTAACACTAGTGAACTATTATGAAATGCCTTTCGTGACTGGTCTATGAATCATATTGTGTATGAGTATACACACACGTCGACTTTTGCGCACAAAACTAGAATAGAATCGCACTTGCTAAAATCTAAATAAACAAAACGACTTCGACGGACGGTTTCTTGTTATCGCCGATTTTAACAAGTTCCCACTGAACGCAAATATTTGCGCATTTTAAAAGTGACAGCGGCATAGAATTAGGAATCAAGCGGTCGGATCGACACCACACACGTTGTATTACCAGTATGAGAAAATAGCATAGTGCAAATGTTTTACTTGTAGAATCAAAAGTGCATTAGTTTAATTACCCACTTCTGATAAGAGTTGTCAATTATTTTTAATTATGATGAAATAAAAAACAAAACGAATATATGTACGTCGTAATTCCTGGAAGAGCATTCATATATGTATAATTATAAAGGTATTTTTTATTTGCAAATCTCTTACAGAGCAGAAGATTACGGCACGTTACAGACAAGAAAGAAGCATAAAATGTCCAACGGCACGTCGCCGGCCGGCGCATCGGATACGCCTGGGTTCAAAGCGACTGATCTTGAAGTAAGTATAAACATTAACGACTTGTTACATTACTTTTACTGATTATTTGTTACAATTTGCAGCCAATTATAAATACAAGCAATGGTACACAAGCTGATTTGGTAGATGGTTGCATACGTCCGATGCTTAATAAGCTCAACAGTGTCGGTTCGCTTGAAAAAGTCGTACCGCCTTCACCAAAATTACAGAGTCCGACCGTGCGGCGTAACGTCAGTGACGGCAATCTAATGGCACAGGATGTAAAGGAAGCACGGGTACGCGTCATTTACACCGGCGGCACAATCGGCATGATGCGAAATGACAGGCATAGTAAGTAATAAAATCATTTATATTAATTTTTCTGGCATGTGTAGATACATATTTCGTATTTAATAGTGAAAATGTTTTATATTTGGTTTCCTTTTTAATTTTCACACATAAAGTCTATCGATGAGCTGGGCAAGGCGAATCATACTAAAAAGTGGTATGTAGTTTCTTTGGTGTCGGCATACGTTCAAGGTCTCTAGTCATCATATAAATAGACATCACAGTTTTGAGTCTTGTTTGTTGTTTAAAATGTTTGCACTTGAAGGCTTGTACGATTCCAAGGCTACATGGCTAGGCCATATAAGAATTAAAGAAAAACAAATGAAACAAAGGCATAAATATTTTCTCTGAATTGCACTCTGATGTTCAAAAAAATTAAATTCAAAATTTGTGAAAAAATATTTACTAGCAATAAAAAAAATTAACATTATAGTCCTAATGAGCAGAGTATAAAAACTGGTTTCACAGATATAAACGTTTTTCTTCTTTAAAAAAAAAATATTAAAAACTTAAAAAAATTACTGATCAGCTCAATAAGACGAGTTTATAGCGCGTTCTGAAGGATGTGAAATTTTGAGTAAACTTCTAACTTTTGTATTGCGTTTCCATTATATATCATCACTTTTTATAATTTTTTTAGTGTTGGCGCCCATACCGAATGCACTTGTAAAAAGCATACGCAAATATCCTAACATACACGATGAGGATTATGCATTGCAGCGCTTTGGCGCAGCCGCTTCGATGGCACCACTAGTGTTGCCCTATGTGCAGGGTGAGCCACGACGAGTACTTTACCAAATCACTGAGTATATACCTTTGCTGGATTCGAGCAATATGACAATGGACGATTGGGCGCGTATAGCCAAGGATATACATGTAAGTTAGACACATTGAATAAAATTTATCTATTTTTTTTTTATCATACGATCATATGCTCTATCTCTCTCTCTTTCTTTCTTTCTTTACTCATAGCAATCGTACGAATTTTTCGATGGCTTTGTTGTACTACATGGCACCGATACGCTATCGTACACCGCTTCAGCACTCTCGTTCATGCTAGAAAACTTGGGCAAGACAGTTATCATAACTGGTTCACAAATTCCGATCTTCGAGACACGCACCGACGGCAAAGATAACTTTACGTCGGCATTGATATTAGCCGGCAACTATGTCATACCCGAAGTGTGCGTATTTTTTGGCAATAAGCTAATGCGCGGAAATCGTACTGTTAAGGTCAGTTCGAATTCGTTGGACGCATTCGATTCACCTAATGTGCCGCCATTAGCACGCATTGGTATCAATGTGAATGTCGACTATAGGCTAATCTTTAGGCCGTGTAATGTCGAACGCTTTACAGTGCATTTGAATTTGGATAGCAATGTTGGCATTTTACGCATTTTTCCCAGTATATCATTGACAACGTTTCGTGCGTTTTTGGCACCGCCCATGAAAGGTGTTGTGTTGCAATCTTTTGGCTCAGGTAATATGCCTTCTAATCGTGAAGATTTGCTGCAAGAGCTACGTGCTGCTTCGAAGCGTGACGTAATTATAGTAAATTGTACGCAGTGCCCTACTGGGTCGGTGGCCGAAATCTACGATACGGGCAAAGTGCTTTTCGACATGGGCGTCATACCCGGCTATGATATGACACCAGAAGCAGCATTAGCCAAGCTGTCTTATGTGCTTGGCAAGTCGGAGTGGTCCATTCATGTAAAGAAACTGGTGAGTGGCATAGATTAAATTTAGCATTTAAAGTATTAATTCGTTAACAAATGTCTTGTTTTGGCAGATGATGCAGTCGAATCTTCGCGGCGAGCTAACGTCCGCGATTGCTTCTAAAATGGAGGAATACGATCTTGTTGATGCAGTTGCACGTTCACTGCACCTATCCAGCCCGCAAGAACTGGATCAGTTGGGCGCAACACTCTTCCCCGCAATGATAAATGCTGCAGTTGTTGATAGTGATATTCGAAAGGTTTGTTATAATAAATTCATAAAAGAAAATCTTAAATTATGTGCACGAATTGTTGCAGATAAATAATCTTAAAGCGTATGGTGCCGACTTGTCCGGCGTTAATCACGACCATCGCACTGCATTGCATCTGGCTTGTCATCAGGGAAATATTGAAATGGTAAAACATCTGCTTATGAACGGTGTTTCGGTACATATACGTGATCGCTACGATCGTACGCCACTAATTGAAGCCATCACAACAGATAACCACGAGATCATACATCTGCTTATTGGTTGTGGTGCACATTTGACTGGCTCAATGCGCGCACTTGGCGAACAATTATGTGCTGCGGCAGCGCGTGGTTCTCTTCTTCGTTTGCAGTCTTATCAGTACGCCGGTGCTGATCTCACACAGCCGGATCCTTCAGGGCGAACAGCCTTACATGTGGCAGCAATGCACGGATTTTTGGAACTCGTACAGTACTTATTGCCCAATTATGAAAGTCTTAAAGACGCAGATATGTTGGGTTTAACGGTATTGGACTATGCAATGCGTGCAGATAAAACCGATATTGTTCAGATATTAAATGAAACAATGGCGATAAATTCGCATACTTAATTTATGCTTGCATTTCGTTTATAAAAATATTACAAAGAAACTCATTAGATCGAATCAGAGAAAATCAACAAAAAAGAAGCTTCTCTACATATTAATCGTATGTTCCTATAAATGTATCTAACTCAAAAGTTTGTTATTTTAGTCGATTTAAATACAGCTTAGAACCAAATACTGTTTTACGAGTTTTATTATTAATATTCTATAATTTACAGCATAGATGGTCGTCCCAAGATGACAACTTGGTCTCTTTTGTATCTTTTATTTAACAAAAATAGTTCAGTTTGTAAGTTAAATTTTTGAGACTCAATTTTGTTCAACTACAGCTAGCGTTGAGATCGGAGTTGCACGTCTGGAATCAATGGCAATACAAGGTTGTTATGCTTTAGAATAAAGTCCTTCCAATTTTATAATTCGCAGCCGTTTCACCACAGTAATACAAAGAAATAATATATTTTATATTGCAGCAGATTTCCGATGTGATCAAGTATATGTCGTAATACTTTATATAGTCTCTGAAGGTAGCTTCTTTAATATTTTACAAACTTAATTTTATCTTAGTTATGTCCGTCCGAACAGTCTGCATGCACAAATACATAATGCTTATAGAAGAAAGAGTCATTAAGCACGGTTTTTTAGATACTGCTTAGTGTAGATCATTCTCTATAAAAGTACTATACGGCACTAAGTTTGTCGTAATAATTTTTAACGTTTTTTTTTTAAAAATCGATCTAATTATTAAGCAAACGTATGTAATTTTGTTGATGAATATGTAACGTGTTTAAGGTATAAATAAATAATAAAAATTATATGCGATATATGTATGTTATATACGATGTACATATGTATAAACTTGATCTGACCGATAAATTACTTTGATCTTATGATGTCCGTCTGTTAGCCTGTAACAGTCAAACAAGCGCAATATTTTAATTAAATTTTTTCGTTAAAAACTTATTGCTCCTAACAAACTTATATTTGTTTAATAAGAATACATATTTAATCATTAATGGAACTGATTTATTGGCATTAATTTCCAATTGAATTTCTCTAAATCTCATAGATTTGAGTAGTTCATTAAAACGTTTGTACAATTTTTGTTCGGTGTTGCGCTGCTGCTGCCTGTTTACAGCCGCCCTGGTCTCATGCAGAGTACGTGCCACCCAATAGTTATGTATATGAATGTGTTTGAGTGACTGCGACAGCAAGCAGTACGACAGTGCTGTAAGATTTTTTTTATTTGACATTTATTAGCACTAAAATTACTGCTGACATGGAACTTCTATTTTGTTGATAGAAATAGTTTTTTTTTTTTTTGGTAAATCTTTATTAAATTAAGTGTGTGCATGGAGTATTTTGAACTAGACAGTACGGGTTTACATATGCGTAATAAGTGTGCAGTATCAGAACAGTGTTTTGTCGAAAATTGCACGAAGGAATAAAAGTTTGCACACGTCAGAGCTAGCCCGACGGACTGTTGTCCAATTGGCACAATTCAACTCACTTCACATCCATCGTCTTCATCTCATCTAACTCTTTTCGATGGTCAACGTAAACTCGCCTTGCACCTATTTCCTCAGGGCCAATTTCTAATAATTGTGTTCTTTTCGCTGGGGTTGTTTCTATTTTTTTTTTTTCATTTGCAGTCAAAAGAAACTTAAATGTTACGAAAATAAAAGGTACTGGTACAATAGCGAGGGAACACACGATTTGTTGGATATGTGCGATATCCTCCTGGATCTAAGCAGTTTAAGACAGTCTATTGGTTAACACGAAAATGTCTACGACGACAACGAACGAAAGCGACATACAATCGTCTGCGGACGAACAGTCGCACCAAAAACAGGTAAGTGGAAAATTAATTTTATGTGCTGTTTACTCGTTTGCTGATGTCATATTGAATGGTTTGGTTTTGTTTGCAGCAACCCATGTTTGTGCTCAACGAAAGCGAATCGGACACCGATTATAGTAGACGTAGCGCTAATATTGAGGAGTCTGTAAAACAACTGGGTCAACGGTTGAGTTCTTTGAAAATGAAAAAGTCCACATTAGGGCACCATCAGGCACATGTTTATGGTGGCGGCGCCGATATGTCCGGAGTTTCATCGAATGAACCACAATATACGTCAACACCTGTACTAACACCAGTCAAAGAACACGAACGTTCTGAGCGTTCGCCATTGTCTACAACTGGTAGCGAAAAATTGCTGCTAATGCGTCAGCAGCTGGAAGAGAATAAGGCGCGGTTTGCTCGACGCTCCACAAATAATCAGCAGCTTATGCAGTTAGTAACCAAAGTGAAGGAAAAGATGGGCGTCACACAACAAAGCTTAATAGAAACATCGGAGCTACGCAGATCAATGACCGACCTGAGCTCAGCTGGCAGCGACAGCAACGATCCACGTGAGCGTCATCGTTCAGCGACAGATTTGTCCGGCCGAGGGTCTATTAATATTGATCGGGAGCGTAACAAGTATCTGGAAAATCGCGTGCGATTGCTTGAAAAGCAACTAAACAAAGAGCGAAATACAGTGCAACAAGCATACGAGCGTATAACGGATCTTGAGCGCGACAACGAACGGATACGGCTGGAGGTGGTGCCAGAACAGTACTCGGAATCTGCGAAATCAAAAGCAGAAGCAACGAAGAGTAGTATAGAGGCTGATTTAGAATCGGACAACGATGACCAAGTCAAATTAGAAATGGCAAAGCAAATACAAGATTTAAGGCTTGAGTTAGAGCAATTACAACAGAAGTGCGATCAAGCTGAGAATGAGATAGCCAAGCAAAATAAACTAGAAGTATCTGATAATATGGTTTCGGAAAAACTCGCTGAACTTGAGGCTGCTGTTGAGTCGTTACGTGTACAGCTCTGTGAGCGCGATGCAACAATAAAAAAACAAGAGGAAGACATTGCAGAGAAGTCAATCGAACTAAATATTCTAAATGCCAACGTCAGTGTACTCGAGGAGAAATTGGCGAACAGCTTGAAGAATAAACCCATCTTTTTGCCTAATAGCGATGATGACACTGACACCTCTGGCGAACTAAAATCTGAGTTGCATCAGTTAAAGCAAAAGTTAGATGAAAACAATAAAGCGATGATTAAACTGAAGCTGAAATGTAAGCAATATGAGAAACAACTGGCGAAACCAAGCACAGGTTCAGAGCTCCAAAAAGAAATAACACGTTTAACGTCAAGGAATGAGGAATTGCAGCAACAAATTACCGAACTAGAAGATGAGAAGGGTCAGTGGCAGTTGACTCAAGTTGACGATACAACAACTGCAGGCGTAGTTGGAAAGCAGCAGACTGAAGCCATACGTCTACTTGAAGAACAAAAGCTTGAATTACAAGAAAAGCTGCAAACTTTGCACCAGGAGATGGATGCAGCACGTGTTAAGTCGGAACTAGCCGAAGCTCATATGGAGGAGCAGCTAACACATCGTGTGCAAGAATTGGAAGCCGAACATCAGGAAAAGCTACAAGCTTTAGAAAAGAAGCTTTCACACTATATTAGTGAAAATATGGAATTACTAGATAAGATCGATAAACTGAGCAAATCATCGTCTTCCGCCGAATCGATTGAGATTGTCGAACGACTAACGCAACAAGAGCGTGCCGAATTGGACGAGTTCAATAAGCGTTTAACGCAAGGCGAGAGCGACGGTGAGGATGTGGAACGTGATGCCACTGTTGTGTTGCCGAGTTTGGTAAGCGAGTTAACCCAAACGGATATTGCTTTGGAGGTGAGTGAAAGTTTGGAAAAGCTGCGTGAAGAAAGCACCGAATTGAAAAATAAAATTGAGCTGTTTACGAATGAGCGACGTGAAGTTCTAGATAAAATGGAACATCTTACTGCTGAAAACACGAATCTGCTGGCGAATGTAGCCGAGTTAAGTGCACAAAAGACGCAACTCGAAGCAAAATCTTTGGAGTGGTTGCAGGTCAAATCAAAGTTGGAAAAGGAACTTCAGGAGACTGAGAAAGAGAACGAGCAGCTTTCACTGCAAGTAAGCGAGTCTAGCGCTCAAAAGGCAAAAATCTCACAAGAGCTAACATCGCTACAGAAATCTTCAGAAGTTGTGGCAGCGCTAGAAAGCACCGAAGGTGTAACGCTCTTTGAGAAATGCGAAAAGTCGCTATCAAAGCTTAACTCAGAATTGGAGGCATACCGCAAGGCTAACGACAAAACCGCTAAATTCAACGTGTCAAAGAAACTTGCAAAGGAGGCCAAGAACGTACATACGCAGCTCAGCGAACTTTTGCAGAAAGTAAAAGAGGCGAGCAATGCTGTAGAAACAGTGACAGTTGTGGAGACTGTGGTCGCCGTGACTGCGCCCAATGGCAAGGCGCTAGCAGAGTACGAGCAACTAACGGCACAAAATAGTGAGCTTAAATCTGCAGTACGTGAACTGCAACGTGAACTGGAAGAGATGCGTGAAAGTTTTGAAGGTGCAGAAGTGGTAAAAGTGGCGATAACAGATGCGAATGTAACAGACAATAAGGAGCTGGACAGATTGCAACAAGAACTCAGCAATTACGAGCAGCAATGTATTGATTTACAGTCTACCGTAGAAGATTTGCGTTTGAAGCTGGCAGAGACTAGTACAGCACTTAAAGAGAAGTCAGAAGAAGTTAGCGCTGAGCAAATCAAGAATAACGAGCTTAATGCAACAATTTCCGATTTGCTACAAGAACGTAAAAAAGAAACTAATAAAACTGATGTTAAGGAAGTAGAAGAGCTGCGGCAGCAAATTGAGGATTACGAAGAGCGTAGTACTAGTTATCAGTCAACAATAGAGGATCTGCGTGAGCGATTGAGAGAGTTGGGCACTGAAGTGGAAGAGAAGACGGAGGATCTCACCGAACACCGCGAAAAACTGGTTAAACTAACCAAGCAGACCGAAGAATTTGATCGAGTTATTAACGATAAGGAGATGTTACATGAAAAGCAAATTGAGCAATTGACACGACTGCGTCGTGAACTCGAAGGTAGGTAGTACCGAATTGGTTGAACACAATTTTTGGATTCAGTAAAATTAAACTATTTTTTTATTATATTAGGCAAGTGCGAGACATACGAAGGCGAGATGGCCATCCTTCAAACGCTTGTTAGTGAGCAAAAGCAGCAACTCATTGAAGCGTATAGTGAAGGTGAGCACAAGATGAATCTTAAACTGCTGGAACTGCAACAGTGTAATGAGGAAATCGTACAGCTGCGCGCCGAAGTCAAAGAGTATCAACAACGTTCAATAACAGTTGGCGAACAGCTGACCAAGGAACTCAGTTTAGAGTGCGAAACTCTTCGTGAGTCTCTAAAGGTTAATAAAGCTTTAGCCGCACAACAAGTCAACGAGCTGTCTAATAAGCAGGAGACCATCGAGACCTTAAATCAACAAATTATAGACTTGTACAAGACAATGGAGGAGAATACTAATCAGGTATATGAGAAGGACGATGAGCTCCAAAGGTACAAGACACAGGTCGAAGCACAACGCAATGCAATGGAAAGTCTACGTAAAGGTAGTGAAGAGCAGAAAACGGTTGTGGACAAGTTGTTGGAGGAGCTGCATTCACATCGCGCCAACATACCACAGCTTGAGGCAGAACTCCAGCGTCTGAATGTGACAAATGCAGAACTAACGGAGATGAATAAAAATCTTGAAATGCGTAGCAAGGAGAATCGTGAGAAGCTCAAAAAGTACGCGGCAAACCTTAAAAAACGCACTGCCGAATGCCAGGAACTTGAAGCACGCCTTAATAGTAACTTACAGATTGGTAGCGTCCAACCGAACGAAACAATTACTGAGAGTAGTAAGAGTGACGAACGTGAATCGCTATTAAAACAAATCTCTGAACATGAGCATGCCTTAATCGAAGCCAAGTCCACCATAGGCAAACTAAACGAAGAGCTCAAACACAAGATACATGTTAACATGGAAAGCCGCGATACCATTAAGAGCTTAAAACATCAATTAAAAGAAAAAGCAGAAGAGTTATTTGAATTGCAAGAAAAGATATCCACGCATGTAAAGCAAGTGGCACCCTTGCAGTCGGCGGCTTCATCAGTGTCGTTTGACCAGCAAAATCTCGAGCACGACTTAAATGAAAAAGTTGCTGAAATCATGCGGTTGGAAACTGAGTTAAAGAATGCGGCAAACGATGTGCAAGGGAAGAATGCCGAAATAAATGCCTTGACTGCCAGCAGCAATCAGTTGAGTCTGAAGGTGCGACAGTTAACCGATACTTTAGCCTTAAGTGAACGTACGGTTGAGGAGATGCGAATGGAGCTTAAACATAGAGCAACAGCTTCAGATGATACAGCATCGAATCAATTAATACAAGATTTAAAACGTCAATTAGAATCGAAGTCTATCAAGTTTGATAAGTCCAAGGAGGTTATAAAGCATCGCAATGCAACGATACAAAGTCTTCAACGTGAGCTAAAGGAACTGCGTGATAAACTTACTGCCCAGCCTGAAGAGGTGATTGAGACAATAACGGATACGTCTTTGAAAACAGATTTTAAGCATTTGTATGAACAACTGCAGCTTGATCACATACAACTGAACGAACGTTATGCCGGTGAAAAATCTGCTTTCGAACAGACAATAGCGCGCTTAGAAACATTACACGATGGTATACAGGCAAAACTGCAGGAGGATATGTCATATATTGAAAGTTTGGAGAACGAAAATACTCAGTTGAAGTCAAGAATGGCTGAACTGGAGGGATGTGCACATGGTATTGAAGAGCAAAAGGCGGTTACGTATGAACGTATACAGCAATTGGAACAGCAATTGACCGCTTATACAATGCAATCCCAACGCAATGAAGAAGATTTGATTAGTCGCGTAAATACGCTCTCCAAACAGGATGAAACGCTCAGCAGAAATTTACACACACTGCAAGCCGAAAGAGACGAACTGCAGGAGCGTCTGTCCTTGCTTCAAGCGGACTTCAAACAGTTATCAACTAAACATGAACGAATAATTCAAGACAATCAAATCGAACGTGTCAATCTCGAGGTGCAAGTTGCAAATGAAACGGATGAGCTACGCGAAAAGCTATTGGCAAACGAAAAAGAATTGGAGCGCCTCCGCGCAGTTTACGATGCCAAATTAGCTGCCAAAGTCACTGAAGTTGACGAGCTGGAATGTGAATTGAGTGATCACATGGATCGCGTGAATGGTGAAAAACGTGCGTTAGCCGAGCAACTGGAGAAATCGCAGGACGATTCTGTCCGGCAAATGGATGATATAGTACGTCTGAGGGAGTCATTGCACATGCTCGATCAAGCTAAAATAGAACTGGAGCGTGAATGTTCTTGGTTGCGTCTGCAACAGGAAAGCGCACAGCAAGACCAAATGGATTTGCAAGAGCTCCGAATGCAGTCCATGCAGGACAAAACCGAAATTGATAACTTACGCAATCAGATCGAAACGCTCGCGCTGAATCACGATCAGGAGTTGCAATCTCTGCGGCAGCAGTTGGCCGATCTTGATACACTCGGCCAAAATCAGACCGACGACCAGGTCTTCATCGAGACAGAGAACAAGCGTTTGGCCGATTTGCTTGCAGAAAAACAAGCTCTAATTAACAACTATGAACGCAGCGGCCCTAACGCCATGGAACCCTCCATTTCTGAGATGCAGCGCCAGTTGATGGAAAAGAACGAAATGGTCACACATCTACAGCATGACTTACACACACTACAGTCCGAATTAAACAGTTTACGTCAGGTGCACTTGCCACCAGCATCAACGGGAACAATAGCAGATATAATGGCTGGTCCTGCCATGTTTTTCGACAATGATCAGGCGACGCCATCTCCATTCGACGAAATCGTGCAACCACGCAGCATTGCTAGTCAGCTTGGAACAGCAGTTTCAACGCCGTCACATGTTATTTCACCACCTCCAGTACCTGTTGTAGCCGAGCTGGCGAATGAACAACCTACTATCGAGGATTTGCAACGAAATGTATCGGATTTAGAAAAACATGCACAGGATTTAGAAACGAAGCTTGCGGCGCGTAATCAACTTGTTGCCGAATACGACGATCGTTTCCGTGAATACCATTTGGTAGAACATCAAAACCGGCAGCAAGCAGAACGTCAGTACGCCGATTTACAACGCGCACTAGAGGAGCGCGATGCGCAGTTGCGAAAGATGGAAGCCAGCCAAGGCGTGGCTCATGCATCGGAACAACAGCGAATTGCCGAACTCAACAAACACCAAGCTGATTTGCAAGCACAACTGTATGCGAGCCAGCAGGAAATCGTGCAATTAAAGGCAGCATTGGAAGAACGCGAGCGTCTCGAGGCAATTAATCAGCAAATACAACAGCCAGCAAAACTTCCTACGCAGACGCCTACTTTGGATATGTTTTTCGGGTCTGGTGAAGAAACTGTTTCAGACGCCACAAAATCAACAGCAGCTAGCTTCTTAGAGCTGGGACTACCCCAGGCGGAGCCTGTAGTCGAAGAAATAATTAAGCCGAAAAAAGCCTATGTCTGTCACCCGTCAGAAGCAGTTGGAGACTGGGGAGTAGATGAAGATCCATGGGCTACTGCAGCATCGGGAATGTTCGAAACAAGTATTTCTGGTGCAGCTCATAAGGACACACAACTTGCGGCCCAAGTAGAACAGCAGGCGACACATATTAAGCAGTTAGAATTTAAGTTGGAAACTGCAGAACAACAGAAACAAGAGCTGCAGTTAAAATCGGCGAAACTGATGAAGAAGCTAAAAGAATTAAAAAGTCAAGTGTTAGGCAGTCAGCAACAACAACAAAAGTTAACCTCTTCTAATGATCTGGATATGGCTATTTACGACGAGCTAAAGAAACAAATCGATTTGTTGGAGACACAACTGAACGAATCGCGAAAGGTTAGCGAGAATGAATCTCTCGAAAAGGATAAACTTAAGAAACGTATAGATGTGCTCACTGCAGGCAATGACCGTATGTCGGAAATGAAGGAGAAACAAGATCGCGATGTTCAAATGTATCAGGCGAGAATACGTGAACTGCAGGAGCAGTTAAATAGACTTGATGATTGGGGTGGAGAACAGGCACCTGCTGCAACAGAGACAGCGCCCACTGCTACGGTAGGAACAGCAGAAGCTCCAGCAGTTTTAGCAACGACTAGTTTAGAGGTATCGACAGTAGACGTAGCAAAAATAACAGAGTTACAGGCCGAGATTCATGATCTGAACGCCGAATGTCAAGAACTGCAAGCTATGCTCAGCGAGGAGAAATCCGCAGCGCGGCGGGCTCAAGAGGCAGTTAACACACTGCAACAGATAATAGCAGCGGATCGAGAAATAGATCAGACGGAACGAAACAAAAAGGAAGCCGAAGAGAAGGCGCTGCAAGCCGAAATCAGCAGATTAATTCAAGAGGAGCAGCAATTGCGTGAGCAACTTACCGCATTGCAGTTCCAGAACGAGCAATTGCAACAACAGCCATTGGCTAATGAACCGTCAGAAGAACTGCTGAAACTTAGAGCACTGCGTGACGAGCACATGCTCTGCAAAGAACAACTTGCAGCGCAAACTGCTGCCGCAGCTCAAACGAGTGCTTCGACAGCACAAAACAATGAATATTTCGCACAGCTCCAGGAAAAAGAATCAGAAATAATGCATTTAAAACAACGTATTGAGGATTTGATGCGTGAAGATCAAACCGAGAAGTTGGTGCTCGAGATATTGACCAAAAACCAGGAGATACACATGCTAAAGTTGCAGCTGAAACAGTTAGAGGAGGACAAGCTTGAGCTGGCGCAAAAGCAAACAGAGAGTGTAGCACCAATACCGGCAGTTGATGAAAACGCCGAACTACAGTCTGCGCATAGACAGCTGGAGCATAAGCTGTCGGAAGTTGAGGCTCAGAACAGGCTGCTTGAACAAGAGAAGTCGCATATGGAAGAGGAGCTACGTATACTCAACGATCATGTGATGAGTACATTGGACCTAGAGGATAAGGTTAAAAGCTCGGTGTTAGAATTGGATATGAAGAATATAGAAATCGGTGAGCTACGTGATGCGCTGGAGAGCAGTAAGCAGAAATGGGAACAAGCCGTTGGGCAGCAATGTACGGAGCTGGCGCAACAATGGCAGGAATACATGGCGCAACGTGAAACAGAATTCGAGAGTACAGAGAAAAGATTACAGGCGCGAATTGATGAACTCTTAGCACAACAGAATGAGGCGACCAAGCCGACAGAGGCGAGAAGTGAAAAAATCGATTCGCCATTAACAAGTCCGAGCGAGAATACGCTTGAACTAACTGACTCATCAAACACGAATGCATTGATTTTTGACATGAAAAAGGTTTTGGAGGAACAAGAAGTTGAAATTGTCACGCTGAAGGAGCAGCTGGCCATACGTTCGGCCGAGTATGGTCGGTTGGCGGCACAGTATGATCCTTTCAAGCTACAGCATACGTTAGCAGCTGGCAATGCTGCAAACAGCGAAGACTTGCAAAAGAAACTCGACAAGGCGCTGTATATGCTGCATGAGCGTGATATGCGATGTGAGGAAATGACTGTTGAGTTGGGACAACTATTAAATGAGCGCGATACGCTACAGTTGAAACTATCGAATACATTGCGACAAGTGGAAACGATAAAGGCGCACACGCAATATACAGGTGTATCTGACGGTAAGTAAAAATTTAATGTATTTCAATTACGCATATAACAATTGATTTTTTTTTTTGTCATTAGCGACGGGCACGACATTGGGATCTAGCGGCGCTGTAGGCACTTCAACCACATTTGTTGATAGTCCTTACAAGAGCACATCGGCGGGCGTAACTACTGGTGCGGCGACGGTCGGCGGCCATAATATCGAATTAAATGAAAAGTAGGTTTATGCGTTAAAATTTTATAAACTTAAAATACTCTTGATAGACATTTTAAAAGTAGAAGAAAGTTTTAACTCTAAAAAAGAAAATAAATATTTTCATGCATATACGTTTTCCAAATACTTTTTTCTAGATTATCCCAGCTCCAGACAGTCAACCATTCCAAAGACAAGGCTATAGTAGATGAAAGAGAGCAGCGCGAGCGCGATATGGGTCAGTTGCAAAAGGATGTGGCAAAACTTCCACTTGCCAATGTCACACCAGAGTCTATCGATATTGATACATGTACGTTGCTTTACTTTAGATATGAATATATTTCAATTTTGTAATATTTAAATATTTTCAAACAGCTCAAACAAATCGCTCGCCATCAACGGTGCTCTTCAATTGGCTAATGGGAGGCAGCGGCAAACCTGGCACAGGCACCGAGTTCACTCCACAAAACTAACCAAAATTGTTACTGGCCGCCAAGACCACGTTTGAATTAGTTATTTGTGTTTCTTAGTTGCACTTCTGTAAACGTAATTTGTTTTTGTGTCGATCTAGATTCCTATTATTATCCTTTTTTTTTTCGTTATTATTATTTAGCCTTTCCATACAAACTTACATAACTTAAAGAACTAATAACATAATGTACCTTATATACAGTTATGTATGCGCGTGAGAAAGAGATAGCAAGTTTATAAGCAAGAATATTAGTAATTGTGAATTTTTAGGCAAAAGTTAAATAATTCGAGCACATATTTTATTAGTATGCCAGCTGTATATATTTATATAGCGTATGTATAAATTGTACAAAACGAAATAGCAATAAAGCGCATATTTTATAAAAACAAAAGGATGTGTTACTGTCCCCTTTCGGTCTTCAGAAATAACTTACTTAAATGGCCGTCAACCGTGTAGCGGTCATGGCTGCATCTAGGAAGGCGCGCCAGCCTCCATAGTCTTGTGCGCGCTGGTGCCAGTCGTTTTGAATGACCATACCTGGTCATTCCATCGAGTGCCCGGTCGTCCTCGTAAACCATGCGTGCTGGAGTTCTTTTACCCATTCGAATGAGGCGTCCAGCCCAGTGCAGCCGCTGGAATTTTATGCGCTGGACTATGTCAACCTCAACGAATAGCTCGTACAGCTCGCGGTTCATATGGGACCTAAACTCGTCGCCGACTCTAATAGGATCGAACATTCTGCAAAGAATTTTCTTCCCAAAAACTTCCAACGCTGTCTCATCCGACTCATTCACGGTCCATGCCTCTGCGCCATACAATAAGACCGGGAATGCCAAACTTAGGTTGTCGGGATTTTTGGATTAATTTTACCAGTAAAGTCATTTAATGTTTCAAAAACAAAAATGCTTTAATTTGCTGAAAACTGCTGATGGGACACATGGGATGGGGACACATGGCTAGATTGAGCCCGGCTGCTGTACTTGTCAAAAAAAAATTTCCTTGACATATAATTTGTCAAGGAAATTCCTTTATAAAATAAATTCAAAATTGGTATCAACAATAAGTATAAACAATAAATAATAAAAAAAAAAAACTGAATATAGTAATTGCGAATGCAAAAAAGGACATCGGCGAGATGGCTGGAACTGCAAAGCGCCGTCTAATGGCAGAGTACAAACGTAAGAACATTGTTTGTGTAATCAAGGTCGAGTATAGAACCACTGGCACAGTTCCAATGCCTAGGGCCGGCTGGCTGATGTAAACAATAATATTTAAAACTGAAAGCCTTCTATGCAATATTTTTCTTAGAGTTTATTACGGAGCCGACAGAGGGTATTGTGGCTGGGCCCATCAGTGAGGACAACATCTTCGTATGGGAAGCTTTTGTCACGTAAGTCTATTTGCTACTACATGCCTCGTTATTAAAACGATCTTATGGCACCTAACTAACTCTCACTACAAACTTATAAATCAAAAATAAAAGTCATTGCACGACTATGGACAGCTCTTTCTCGACCACACTTTAAATATATATATATATATATATATTAGTTAATTCTTAGCATATAATAGCAAATAGTTTTTATGTAATTTTAAATTATATTCAAACTATTTATAAATAAATAAATAAATAATTAAACGCTGCACACTGTACAGTGGACCAGAGGGCACCTGCTTCGAGGGCGGTGTTTATCCGGTACGGCTTGTATTTCCAGTAGACTATCCATTGAGACCGCCAAGAATGAAGTTTACATGCAACATATTTCATCCAAATATTTATGCTGATGGTAGAGTCTGTATATCAATACTGCAAGACGCCGGCGATGATCCAACGGGTTATGAACTATCAACTGAACGTTGGAGTCCTTTACAAAGCATTGAAAAAATATTATTGAGCGTGGTTAGCATGTTGGCTGGTAAGTTAATGCATAAACCGAACAACTAGCAAAAGATATAGAGATACTTCTTTTTTAAACACAGAACCAAATGTCGATTCAAGCGCCAATATGGATGCAGCCGTTATGTGGTGTGACCACCGTGAAGAGTTCAATAAGATAGCCAGAGGCTTAGCGCGTAAAACGCTTGGACTGCCAGAATAAGAATTAAGCAAGAATGATTCAGTTGAAAAAAAAAATAAATAAAATTGCTCAATAAATATCAGCAGTTTTAATTACTACTTTTTGTTGCTACCAATTAAGTTAATGTATTTTATTTATTTTGGTTTGCAAATAAAGTACTTTTTCGATGGTCCATCTCTAACTCACCCTTATTTTGCACTAAATGATTTTTGTACAGATTGATTTTCGTTCCATTTGCCATTTACTGTGTGACCGTCGTTTAAAATTTCAAATGGTCATGCCTTGCTTGGCGCGCGTTCATTAAATTTAAAAGAGAAAATGTTGAAACTCATAAATAATAAGAAAAAATAATAATAATACTTTAAACTAATCTCCAAAAAAATTATTATAGAGTAATTAATTCATTCATTCGGTGCTCTAAAATGTTTAACTACAAATAAATTGTGCTTTTATCGGTAGCATCTGAAACTATGTATAAAGTTCGGCCGTAAATTGATTAATAATTTTCAATCGATACTTTTTAATAAGAACAGCAAAATATTTGATAAATAGTAATTTTTATAATATATTAGCTTTATTTGAGACTTCGCGCACGTTTAGTTGTGACAAATATGGCATCGCACTACATTTTTACTGAAACATTTTCAATATGTATCATAGGCTATACTTCTGCAACAAGTAACTGCAGAGAGAGATATATGAAGTATATGTATCTAAATTTTATATTTTATTTAAGAAATATTATTGTTACTCACTGAAAAGCTTTGTCAATAAATTTATATAATTTTTTATGTATTTGAAACGATACTTTCTGTAAAAAGTCATTTATAGTAAAACAACCAAGTTAAAAGTGTTTGAATGAATTAAAATAATATTATTTTTGAATATATTAAATGTATTAGCTTAAAATATATTACAATTTATATTTCGAAACATATACATGCGACTATTTAACTGTAAAAAATATTTATTTTTGTAAAAAGGGGATTCCTAAATATTGGCATATGTAAGAGCTGCAACTAGAAAAGTGAATTTCTTGCAGTTTCTGTTGACTTTCGATCACGAATTTTGAGAATTTTTTTTTTTTGTGCAAAAAATGAGCCAGAAACGCAAACAAATCAGTTTTGAACTGAAAATAAACATAATAAAACGTTTTAAGTCAGATGAAAAAGCTGTTGATATTGCAAGACATCTTAATTTAGCTCCTACTACAGTAAGAACAATTTGCAACCGAGATGCTGATCAAATAACAAAATTTTCAAAAGCTGCTACCCCACTACAATCACAACAAAGTATGAAAAACAGAAGTCCGCTGTTGGTTAAAATGGAAGCTCTTCTCTCGGTTTGGATAGAAAATCAAAACCAAAGAAAAGTGCCTCTGAGCAAAATGATAATTCAAAATAAAACACTAAGCATTTTTAATGATCTAAGAAATGAAACTCCATCATCAAGCAGTGGAAATTCCGAAAAATTTTAAGCAAGTCATGGTTGGTTCGAACGCTTTAAAACTCGGTCAAATTTGCATAATATTGCTCTGAAAGGAGCATCGGCTAGCGCTGAAAAATTTCAACTTAAACTAAAAGCAATTATCAAGGAAGGGGGATATTCACGTAAGCAGGTATTGAATGTCGATGAAACGGGCTTGTATTGTAAGAGGTTACCTAAAAAAACATACATTTCCAAGGCCGAAAAATCTGCTGCTGGGCACAAAGCCAGTAAAGATCGATTCACACTTCTTCTAGGAGGAAACGCCGAAGGGGATTTTAAATTCAAGCCTTTTCTTATTTATCATTCTGAGAATCCAAGAGCCCTTAAAAAATGTGAATAAAGATGATCTTCCGGTTCACTGGCGTGCGAATAAAAAAGCGTGGATGACTGCCACTCTGTTCACAGATTGGATTGCAAATTGCGCTGTTCCCGTCCCGTCCCGAACTGAAAACTTATTGTTGCTCTCAAAAAATTGAATTTAAAATGCTGCTTCTGTTGGACAATGCTCCAGGACATCCAATATATTCAGATGATATTTCCGAAAACATAAAATTTCACCTCCACCTCCATCATACAGCCGATGGATCAAGGTGTAATATCCAATTTTAAGTGTTACTATCTACGGCGAACGTTTTCTCAACATTTAAAAGCAACTGATAAAGAAGATAAATTATACATTCCACAGTTTTGGAAGGATGGCTGTGGAAAATATAAGCGATGGAAATTTTTTTTGATCAATGATCCCGACGAAAATCGCAGTGCTAAGGCAACTCAATCTGTTGCTGATGCTTTACAGTGCTACAAAAATGTTTACTTGAAGAAAAAAGCAGTCTTTATTCAACAAACTTTAGACGAGTTTTTGAAAAAAAATTATACTCAGCCGGAAGAAATTATCAGCGATTAGAAAATTAACTTTGATTTTAATTTCATTTCATTCTTTTTTCTGAGTCTATATTAAACGTATGAAATTGTTTAAATACTGATTCATTAACGACGCAAACCAAGATCCTGGTGTATTGGGAATGTTAACGGCCATGCTTGCCAGTCACAAAACAGCTGTTTTGTTTCGTTTAGTTTTTCAAGGTTTGGTAACATTGTCGCACACAATTTTGAAATTTCCTACACTACACGAGGAACTGTTGGTGCGGCGTGTTTGTTGGTGCGGTCCGTCTTGTGTTGGTTTGCTGCGCAAAATAAATTGAAATAAACAAAATAATAAATAATAAATACCGGCATATCAAACACTATTAAAACGACCGTGTGCGCACAATTGACAGTGGAGCAAACAACTATTTTACTTGTGTAAAAAAAAGCAAAACAGAAAAGTTTCAACCATTTCAAAGCAACTAACCAAACAATTAAAATTACAAAAAAAACAACAACAAAAAAAACAACAAAAAAAAAAACAAATATACAGACACACACTAGCTGACGTACATATAATATATATACATACATTTAATTAATATATAGTGTGTTGTTATCGTTTGTTATCGTTTAAACGAGTCCAGTAAATTAAAGCGAAATACACAAAAGCCATGAAGACTTAGAAAAGAAATATACATAAAAAAATATAGTATATTATATAGGCATTTATATAGAATCATATATATATATATATATATATATATGTATATGTGTACAAACGTGCATGCAAATGTATGTGTTTTAATATACGCATGTTGCCAATTTTTTTTTATTCATATATACAACACAAAAGAATTTTTACCAAAAAGTAAAAAAATATATTTTTTAACTTATCAAAGTGCTGGTGATATAAAAAAAAAAAAATATTTATGTGTCTAATTGTTTTTAAAAAGCAAAAAAATCCAAAAAAAAAAAATTGTGAACTTTGTTGTCTTGGGTTGTTGTGTCGTGTTTAAGAAGAGCGATCTAGTTGATTGGCTGCAACAACAACAACAACAATAAAAAAAAGGATAGTAACGTCGTCCACTCAGCACAACATGGATCTATTGTGTAACGAGAATATAGTCAACGTTAATGATTCCGCCGATAATATAATCTTGAGTCAAACAAATCAACAACAACAACAACAACAACATCATCATCATCATCATCATCAGCAGCAACAGCAACAAAAACTCCAAACACAACAGCAACAGTTTAGCCGTCCAATTTATATAACAGCTGCCGTAAGCAGCAGCACTGGCATTCCGGCTACATTAACAACAGCAACAACAACAACAACAACAAATACAACATATAATCATCTTCAACATGCCAACTTGGTCTGCAGTAGTGTCGGATCCACTAGTTCGCATTGTTTCAGCTCAGGCGCTAGTGCTAGCTCCTCGCCGGAACCAGAAACCGAAACAGAACCCGAAGCGGAATTAGAGCATGCAGAGAGCAGTTCATTGTATAGCAGTGAGTTGGTTCTAACAAATGTCGATCTAATGCAGGAGCAGCATGTCGTCTATATACAACAGGAGCAAACACAGCAGCAGCAACAGCAGCAACATGCTACAACACACTATCCAGAGCAACAACAACAACAACAACAGCAGCAGCAACAGCAACAGCAACAGCTTACCACAAATGCTCATACAACAACAAATTATTTCACTGCAACTGAGGATCCAACGTTCCTAACCGATCGCTGTTTGGAGAACGCGCTCAAAGCAGAAGAGAAACGTCCACCGATTATCAGTTCCTACTTTGATACCGTGCAGAAGGATATAACGCCACCAATGCGCAAGATTGTTGCCGAATGGATGATGGAGGTATGTACCAGTTGACATATATATATATATAATATAGATATTTCCTGAACCCCCCCTGTAGGAAAGACGAGATCTTGAAGATAGAGCCCTTTTGAGCTTAAATATTTCGACTATGTTACAATGTATCATCGTCGCCTATGTTCCGCCCAAAATTTGTATACCCTATCAGTTGAAATGATATATTAAGTTGCTGCAAATCACAACAAAATTAAAGAAGTTACCGCCTCTTTGTGAGATTTTGTATGAACAAGTTTTTTATATTCTCCATACTTATGCGACAAATACCAAATTTTAAAAAAAGTATTTCTTTTAGGTCCACAACGTACAACTAGTAGGAGTAACCATCATACAAATTCTTCCCATGCAGCTGTGTGTTTTAATTTTGTTAAGAATGGTGAGGCTTAGAAATAAGTTCCCATAAAAATTTTAAGTCTATTGTGTTCGCATTGGACTTAAATATACTACAGCGTTTTAAGGTCCTGTACCGAAGGTACAAGATCCTATTAGTTTTTTGCAAATGTATGTAACAGGTAGAAATAGTGGTCGGAGATCCCCAAAGTTACTCCCATTATGGGCAGAAGTGATAGAGGAGTCGATATAGCCATGTCCGTCCGTATGAACTAAAGGATCTCGGAAACGGTAATAGATAGAGTCTTCTTACTTTTTGCATTCGACTAGCACTTCGCCGGAATTTTACAAGTTCATTTTAAAATTTTGACCCTCCGCCCCCTTCTCCATAAAATCACCACCAAGTCTAAAAATTTCCTCGGCACAAAAAAAATATGCCAGTATAGAGATAACGTCCCTCTTAGCCAAAATCGAAAAATTTCATAAAAATCGGATAATAAATGACGATTTTATAAGCAATTGAATTTTACCGAGCTATGATGCTTCCGTCCTCCCTTTGCTTTTCATAATATTATTCGTACAGTAAGAAGTGGGAGGAGCAAAAAAACTTTTCGTTAGTACTTTATTTCTTATTAATTTCTTTTCCTTTTTTGTTTTGGACTGCTTGATCGGTCACAAGCTAGGGAAACATTTTTGTTTGTCCGGCGAGATGTACTGGTACAGGGCCTCTTACAGTCGGTTACGCCCGACGGTGATTTTCTGGTTTTCTAGTTTTGATGTATCATACATCAATTCTTTTTTTTTTTATCACCACTTTTTATTTTAAAGGATCCAATAAGATCTTAAATCTAAACTAGAAGATGTTGAAAGTGACGACCTTTTAAACTCCTGGTTGGTATTGCCGTGGTCAATGGTGGTCTGTCCAAGCGATTTATGTGCTTCATCAAACGGTCTTATTATCTGCTTGAGAAAAAGGAGAAGAAGAACAACGCAGTTAAGTGGTTCTTCAGGGTTATCCTTCGGTCTAGTAAAAAATCTAAAAGTTTGGCGAAAATATTTCCGTATTAGCTCGTCTCTTAAAGGTAAAACATACATTTTTACACCAGTCACTATTGAGTTTGATGTTCCATCCTTTAGCTCAAACTTCAAAACTGTGCAGGTATTCTTGAAGACCGTCTGCTGCCTCGTATTCGTCGGCGAATGATGCAATAAGCATTTTGGATGATAAATTGCTGGTGGTCGCTGCATCTGTAACAGAAAGATCCCCGCTGTAAAGATAGAATACAGAATCGGTCCCAAGACACTAACCTGCGGTACCTCAGCTAAATCTGGGAAAGAGGCTGACATACCCGAGCGCACTTTAACAGAAAAGTAACGGCTTTCTATGTAGGGAACCGGGAATGCATCTTTAATTCTATTAAAGAAAAAAACATTCCACTTGCATTTAATTCGGACCAGTAAGGAAAATAAGTCCATTTTAAGTCAAAAGTATTATTTTTTAAACACTTTTTAAGGTAATACTTTATTTGTGAAAATTTCAATTTCAATATCAACTTATGGCTGTTCTTCTCCCTCAAAAAATCACCATAACACCATATATTTTTCCGTATGACTGCATACAAACTTGCAAAGTACACAACTAATAAATTCTATAAATTCGTCTGAGGGGTATTAGAACTTTGCTTATACCGAACTGTTTTTTTTTCCCGCTTAGTTTGCATTTTTAATATTTGTTGACTCAATGCAATGGATTCAATTAATTATTATTATTATTATTATTTGTATAATACATCTGTACCCACATTGCACTATTGTGCACTCGAGCGAATATCTCTGGCGCCATACCTATGATCGTCAGACGTTCATCTAGGTGAACTGCAACTCAGTTGTAATTGTGTAAGCAACAGAAAAAAAAAAACAAAAATAAAAAAAATTAATTCAATAAGTTAAAAACTATCATTGATGAAACTGCTTACTTTTCAAATTTCATTGATTATATTATAATCTAAAGTTTATTAAGGGCATTGAATTTGTATTGTATCGCTGAGAGATCGACACTAGTTGCTACTGGCATTGTTGCTAATTATGCAGTTGAATAAATGATTTTTTTTAATTAAGCTATTATAGTTTTTTTTTTTAGCTGATTAATGGAAAAAATATCATTCGAAGTTGTATTTGTTTCTTCTCAATAGTTCTCAGTATCTTCACAGAAGGTATTATATTGAATTTTGTGGAGTTATATTGGAAAAGAAAAAAATAAATAATAAGAAAGAAATTAATTAAGTAACCGTGCTCTAAGTTTAAATCTGAAGATCTATCTTACTGCATTAAAAATGTCTAATATTGAAAATCAGTTTTTTGATGGTGGACTTTCGCATAGAAATAAACCCAAATGTATATTATTTCGAGTACAAAGGTGTTAAGAATGAAATCACTTTTTCGCAAGAATAATCATTGAAAATTAATTAAATGCATTGATTAGCTCAAATTAATTCATATGATTCACAGGCAGTTCTTCATGATAGTCATGATATAGTCAGCCCGGCTGAATAATGAGCTTTCGTATTAGAATTCTTAATACGTGTCACCGTTGCTATTCAATGTTTCAATATGTCTTCTCAATCGGTCATTAAAAACATAAAAATATAAAAAATATTCGGGTCCCTTTTTCTTATAACAAAATAATAGCATTTTAATAAATAAATAAAAAATGTTTATTTGTTACGAAGTACTCCAGTAGCACTGTTCATCTCCAAAACGAGCAAAGATTTGTCCGTACACAACTGATGCATCGCAAGCCTCTTTAGAGGTTAATTTCTCGTCAGCTAAATCGTTTGACATTGACAAGAAGAGATGGTAATCCGTTGGTGCCAAGTCCGGACTATAAGGTGGCTGCATAAGGATCTCTTATTCGAACACCCGGAGCTTCTAAAGCGTCACAATCGAAATGTCTGTTCTGGCGTTGTTCTGTTGGAACACAATTTCTCTCCTATTGGCCAAAGCTGGCCGCTTATGCGCGGTTGTTGCCTTCAAGCGGTACAGTTGTTCACAGTAGAGGACCAAATTGAGCGTTTGCTCATAGGGTAGCAGCTCATAGTAGATGATTCGTTGTAAAACCCACCAAACACACAGCAAAACCTTGCTGACCGTCAAACCGGGCTTGGCAACCTTTTGAACCGCTTCGTCACCCACTTCACCCACGACTGTTTGCGCTTCATGTTGTCGTAAGTGACCCATTTTTCATCGCCAGTCACCATTTGTTTTAGAAACGGGTCGATTTGGTTGCGATTCGCAGATGGAAATTCATTCCATGAAGTATTTTGGTGTCCAAATATCGAATTTTTTTTTGTGTAGCCAAGCTTCTTCAAATGCCTTTGAAGAAGTTGCCGAGCGATGGTACGGTTGCTACTGTGGCGGTCTATCTCGATCACTTCCTTGATTTTATCAACTTCTTTAACGACAGGTCTTCCGGAGCGTGGTACATCTTCCACTTTCTCCACACCAGAACGCAAACGATTGAAGCACTGTTGTGCAAATTGAACAAGTATCGGCCCCGTAAATATCTTTTTTGCTTTTCGGGTAGTAAAGACCTCCATGTTCGACGCGTTGTAGCTTACAACTGAATTGTCCAAGCGTAGTACTAGACATTCACACCTTTCAATCGCCTTAAAGTATGCCCCCATACGACAAATACTTAACGAGTTATACCTAATTGAAAAAAAAAAGATGGTTTGGCTTCGTTCTTACAGCTTGAGTACCATGCATGATGTCAGCTTGTCAACTTGTCAGGTCCAATAATTCTACCCTTTGGTATGCCTACATTAATACGGTGGAAAGCTTTACTTCTAATGTAAAGCCTCTGTGGAGCAGGCATGACTTCAAAAGAAGCTAGTGTGATGCTGCTAGTTTCGACTTGAAGTTTTCAAGTAGGGCTTCTAGCCAGACTATAATAAATTCTGCTAAACATCTAAGAAAACAGCACAACAATACTTTTAATGCTGGAAAGGTTGCTCGATGCACTTGTTCCGGATCACCATGGTGATGGTAGTCTGAACGCCCTCAATATACTTAGTCAATATTCTAACATAATATGTTCTTTCGAATATTTTCTAGTCGTGATAATCAAAGCATACTTACACTGAGCGCAGAGGTGGTGGTTGTAAACCATGGTACGGAAGAGAAGCATCAAGAACATGTCTTTTTTTTGAAAGCCGACAATTATTTTTTGGTTTTCTTTAAAGGAAGTTTAATCTGCAGATGCATCTTATGCGGCGAGATGAGTTTTAAAGGCCGTTGAATAGTTCAAGAATCTTCTTTTTAGCATCGTCATAGCATATATAATAATAGAAGTGCATATGAATATATAGACGGTACAAATACCAAAAAAGGGGTTTTTAAAATTGTTCTCTGTTTCTCTTATCTCCGAAAGTTTCGAAACGTCTAAGCCTATTTGGATTGAAATTTCACTGTCTGATAGTTGTTGTCAAAGGAATGACTTAGGCTACATTTCTTTGAAAACGCAGGAGGCGATGTCCCATTCACCATTTAAGAGGTGAACAAAATGTGTCATGGCTTTGCTTTCATTTGAGGTACAGGAATGATATTTTGTGTACATATTAATGGGACCGGCAGAAGGTCACATTAAGAGTTTGTTCGAAATAGGAGAAGGCGATATAAAGTTGATATTTGGCATACATATTAATGGGTGAAGTAAAATCCATTGAAAAATCTGGCATGCTTTGGCTGTCTATAGGTAATATACACAAACAACATTAATTTTGACAAAAGTTTTTACGGTTTGAAGCGTAGCGTGCCGGGGTACAGCTATTATCAATATATAGAGTTATAAAGAAGTATCGTTTGGACCATCCAAGCTGAATATAGTCTTCTAAATGTTGGGCTATTCAATGCTATTCTTTTTTTTTTTAACTAGAGACACGCTTCTCGGAAAAGTGACACCTTATGTGTACATCTTCTCAGTATTTTATGTTTCATATTTTTACGCTAGGCGTAACATATAAGTAAACATCATATATATATATATATATATATATATATATGTATAGCACCTTGTATAATCTGTATATAATGTTTGCGACCAACTGTTGCTAGTTTATACGTAGTTTGCATACCGACATTCCATATATGTAACTGCTTTGGTTCAGCAAACGACCGACGAACTGCTGCACTTACCTGGTTTGGTTTGGGTTTTCTAATCTTATCACGAAGTCGTTGGCTGAGCCGATGCACCAACGATAATACAAAAACAATTGTATGTTGTACGCTACAAACATGACAAAAAAAAGAGGGGTATATAAGGTTTGTGTCGTATGTATGTAACAGGTAAAAGAAACATAACTGTTGAGTATACATATATTTCGGATTAAAAACAAAAGACCATTTCATAGAGCCTACAAGGTAGGATATTTTTACTCTCAATTGGTATCAGATCGGTTCAGAATAATATATATGACTATATAATGTACAGGGTATCTTTAAGTTGAGCAGACTTGTTTGTAGCTTGTTTAATTATATTTTTTTTCCATAGCGGGAGTCACATTGTGTAGTGTATTATTATTAGTACATTACATTGCATTATTACATACATACATACATACATACATATATACATGCATACATTCATATATAGTACATATATATACATAACAACATGTGTTCGCATTGTATATATGTATGTACAGACCTCCTCTACACAATATAAACTATTAGCAATTGTAAATTATTTCTATTTCCGATAATACGAAATGCATTTTTTTTTTTTATTTTTTAACGACTTCGCAGTCTACGTGGAAATCCATAATTTTTTTTGTGAATTTGGTTAAAATTTTATAGGTTAACTGGAAAACTAAAATATGGAGACTTTTGCATTATATGCGACAAGAGTTAACGAGTTAAGAGTTTAGTTTGCGTAGCCAATCTGCTGCTCTGTAAGTTGAACATATTTGAATCACGTTGCAAACTTTATGGCGCACGAGCCATCATCAGAACATCAGTAATTTTTCTCAAGAATTTGTTTTCCAACAAATCTTTCCGGTTAGAAGTTAGAAATATTATTTTTATAGGCAATAAAAGTTTGCGAGGAATTTCTAGCCTTCAGCATGTTCTCATTTCCTGGAGTTAGCATATCAGCAGTAGTAGGGTTCTTAAATCTTTGGCAGAAATTTATACCATCCAAATCAATTTGAGACCTCTCTTCCAGATAAATCGACCGACCCTCTTCGCTTTTCATAGTATTCCTGAGCTCTTCTAATATTGTTGGCTTGTTAGCAAAATTCAACGGTCAAATATTTCCAATAAAAGAATCAACCCAAGTATTCTTCAATATGGCACAGTTACCTAAATTACACTTCAATAGTTCATTTGTTTGAACAACCTTGTAGGAACCACATATCGCTTACGCACCATAGCCATAAAAATGAGTTTCATGTTCAGAATTTTTCAGAAAAAAAATGTTCCATAGGCTAATTGAAGATGTTTTGGCTCTTCAGCCGCAGAATTACTTAGATCTTGTTAGGCAGTAGTCCAAGTACTGTAGGTAAAATTCACACAATTTGGTTTCTAGAGTTTTCCAATCGCCAGACTGGGCTCATTTTAAACTCAACCATTGAGAGCAGCGTTATTTTTGATACTTTGATCGATTTAATGGGCGTAATACCCCATCTCCCATATAAGCAATAAACAAATCTTTGCATCCATTTAATGTACAGAGATAAATGGGATCGGGAGAAGTAACGCTATAATTTTTGGTCTTAATCGAAAGGGCATATGCTTCGCAAACATATGTCGTATGACAGAGTGCTCATCATATCGACTGAATAAAATTTTAGAAGATTGAACTCAAAAAGTGGAGGCCTTCCAGCTGTACCCTATCAAAGTTTTGCTGTACATCAAAAAAATACAGCAGACGACACCGTGCACTTCTTGCAGGTTATCATAGTGATGCTCAGTGAATTCCTTATGTGAAAAACATTTTAGTAAGGAATCTTCCTTCAAAGTGGTGACTGCGGATCATGGTAGTAAAGAGCAGTTTTAACTGTTGCAAAAGCTTTTGTAGTTTGCTTCATTCCACAAGTTGGACTCACCTTTTTAGTTCGAAATTGCATACCGGAGAAGTTTGTTAAAGTATTCTACATAGTATGTTCTACGCCAGGCTAAACAATCGGGCATATTCTGGTTCAAAATGGATTGGTTTGCATCAGATAGACAGCATGGTGACTGCTGCAGATTCATAGATATTAGGGTTGAACAGCTGTAACGCATCATCTACATACTTCGTAAAACTTGTGTTGGTCCAGTTTTTATTGAAATTTCGTTGCTTTAACGTGACTTGGCAATACTCTTGGCTGGAGAACTTAGAAACATGCTGTGACTCGAGTATAAGTGGTTATAATCTAACATAAATAGACGACTGAATGGTATATAAGCCTACAGTAAAGTCGAAAAAACTGAATTCAACGTACGAGAGTAGCTTAAATACTAATAACTTTTGACTAGAAAACAATGAAATCTATTCCATATATTTAGGCCCTGTACCGAAGGTACAAGAGCCCATTTGTTTTTGTGCAACTGTATGTAACAGGTAGAAATAATGGTCGGAGACCACCCAAAGTAACCCGAATTATGGTCAGAAGTAATAGAGAAGTCGATATAGCCATGTCCGGTCGTTCGTATGAACGAAAGGATCTCGGATACTGCAATAAATAGAGAGACTTCGTTTTTTTTTTTTTGCATTCGACTAGGAATTCGCCGGAATTGCACAAGTTTATTTTAAAATTTTGGGGCATCCCCATAAATTCCCCCACAATGCGAAAAATTTCTTCGGCACAAAAAAAATTTTAAGTATCGGATAATAAATGACGTTTTTACAAGCAATTAAATTTGAACGACCTATGATGCTTCCATCCTCCCTTTTCTTTTCATACATACAAAAAAAAAAAAATGTGTTAGAAGGCTCTTATTTGTACAGTGAGACTACTTGCTCATAAGCTAGGGAAACATTTAAGGTGTTTGTTTGGCGACCTTTATATAATAAAATCGTAGAAAAATTTTTGTTTGCGCGCACATTACGCCTAAACCGCTAAACCAATTTCTATGAATTTTGGCATAGAAATAGTTGGGACGTTGGAAAAGAGCATAGGGTGCTTTATAATAAAATCGGGAATACCCTAGCGCCCATATAAGCGGTAATACATTTTTTTTCTAACTTTGAATGAACTTGAGATACAGCGATGAAATTTGGTACACATGGCAATGGAATCGGGCGAAGTATTCCTATTGAGTTTATTCAAAACTAGTGAGGATGATGCCCCCGCCCCATATAAGCGTTATACAACATTTATTATATATTTTTGCATACATTTGAGATACAGTAAAGAAATTTGTTATACATATTAATGGGACTTGGAGAAGCAACCTTATAATTTTTGTTCCAAATACCATAAAATAAAATCAAATACAGAGCAAAACTAATCCGAAAGGTGAGCACAATGCGATAAATTTTACTTCTGGACAGAATTTATGCATACGGCCTCATTTATTTTTGTTGGTGCTATGGAATATATTTTAAGACCTATTCCGGTCGCTTAGACATTGCTTATTTCAGTACTCATGCATGCGATATCAGCAACTTCCCTGCGAAGTATATATTCTACACACGCTTCTTTGTATTCAGGTGCACATTTGTGCTTCACTTTAGCTTAAATTGTGGTTGAATAAAACTTAAAGCTTTGGGAGTATATTCGCACAACCAACTACTCATTTGTTTCTGCTGCGCAATTATTTTCATTTTATAAATGCATTAGCGACTTAAGGCTTTTTTTCATTTCATTCCATTTCATTCCATTTAGAAGCAAAGTTTGGTCTACCACCTCGTTTGCATGGCAAATGCATTCGCATTTTCACGCATTTCTCTGCAACACAACAGCAACCGGGATGGAGCATTGTTTGATTAAAGTAGAAGGTGCTTGTTAATGTTGCTCTCAGTATCAAGTCTCATGCACACGCCAGCGTAGGCGTGTTCTCTTTCGTGCATGCAGTACCACAAACAATGTTGCCAGCACATTCGTATAAACGGTTTACTATCAACAGGTAGCACTGGACGAACTTGCTTCTATTATTGTAGCATAGCCTCGATGTGCGTGTTTTTTTTTTCTGTGAACATTTTGTGCATTTACAGTTAAAATCTGTGCAATTGTTGTAATAGACTGCAGTGAGTTGAAGGTGCTGGCTGTTACATAAACAAATACAACAAAATTTAAAAAAATAATACAAAAAAAAAAAAACGGGATGCAAATGCATATTTCGTGTTGCTCTTAAAGTTGGCCAAACTCTGTTATTAGTGAATTTAATATGTAATATGTATATGTAACGGGTGCCTCAATGCTTTATGCTATATGCAAAGATATTGTAGTTACCGTGCGTGAGGAGAACTACAAAAAATTTTTAAACGAAATTATTTACAAAAATAAAATATCGAAATATTGGATTCTTATTATATATCGGAAGTGTTTAAAATAACTGCAGACAAAAGTGCTAAGAGTCATTTTGAACTCATCATCTATAATATTGAAGAAGATATTCTAAAAACTTTTGTTGAAGGTAAATTTATTTTCTTAGCTTGAAGTTTTAGATTAATTATTGGAACGCTCCGGTAAACTATATACAATATAGAATTATGTATTACAAAATAGAAATTATTTTCTTTGTTGACCATATGTAGAGAAACTAATGAAGCTTGATTTAGCTGCAATTGTTGTGCATCTTGCAGCGATAACAAACAAACAACCAACCAACCAAGCAACCACTTGGTGCAACGTCTTGCTGTGCTGCTGCTTGCCGACAGATGCAAACTGCTCCGTGACAAATGGCAATAGTTGAAGAATGCAAAAAAAAAAAAAAAAAAAATTGAGTCCTACTTATGAAAAGAACGAAAACGAACGAAGCCAGCCAGTTGTTGCACTTGGCTGAACTGTATCCTTGTTGTTGTTTGCATGTAATGAAATAATGAATGCAGCGAATGACTTTACATGACGACAAGAGGCCCCTTGTGTCGTAGCGTAGAGTAACAGCTGCCAGCAATAGTGTACGTTCGATACAATTCGATATCGATAACGATTACACGCTGCTGTCTTACTGTCTGACAGGACTTTGCTGCCGTTTGCTGTGCATGTTAATGTTGTTGGTGGTGCGTTACCCCCTCTTAGCGCCTACCTGCTTGTTGCTTGCTTGCCTGCCTGGCTTGCCTTATTATTGTTTTCTTACCTTTTTTTTGTTCACTATTATCCTGAGAACTCGTTCCGTCGCCGTCTTTATAACCGTCGTCGTTGTTATCCTAAGGCGAATGAACTGTTGCGCTTGGTGATCGTTCGTCCTCGTTATTTTTGTACAGTTGTTGACAAAAGGATACGCAATTTGTTTTGCTTGCAATACATATTTGCTTCAACATTTCGTTGGAAATTTTTTTGTTATAGAATTTCTTAAAGTAGATTTTTTTTTTGGTTTATTTTGATTTTGATTTTGATTTTTTTTTTTTTTTTTTTGTCATTCCGTATATTGTATTTTTTTTTTGTTTAATATATGTGTATGTGTCTAATTCGCTTTTTAATACCCTGTAAATGTTATGTAGTGCAGTGGTATATTAAGTTTGAGTGTAGTAATGTCGACATTATATAAAAAAGTACTATGAAGCTTCGAAATTTGAACTCTACAACGGTTTCTTTACAATGAATCATGAAACTTGATGACTTCTAAGATTTTTATCCATTAATTATGAAACATGTCATATAGTTCGTATAGGGGCTTTATCATATATTACGGATTTTTGATAATTAAGTCTCAAATATTCGGGTTTCTAGAGAAATTACTTCGTACAACGTATTCTTAAGTCAAGCACACTCGATTGCAATATTTTTGTTGTTGTTGTTTTTATTGTACTTTATTTTGTTGTTGTTCTTTCCGTTGTAGATTTTGCTTACATTTTAAATCGAGTTCGAAGAAGCGGCAGCAGCAAAAATTAACGAGCGAGCAACGTTAAAATATACCAAAAGCAAAACATTTACTCCAGCAAGCATTGAAAAAAGCAAGCGCTATTGATTTCATTTAGTTATACATATATGTATATATGTGTATGTATAAGTGTCTCATATATGCTCAAATTTTTCTCACGCTCTCGCACCGCAACCGCCTTTTTCGTTTCGTTGGTGTCATCGCTCTCGGGTTTCGGGTTGAGCGAAACACAAAATCGGTCTTATGCCGACCGCTCAAAACGAACAGACTCGTTCGTCGCTCATTTACTGACAGTCGGCAACTGACCCAAATGAGCAAAGTAAGAGATAGAGTTCTAACTTGTGTTCATATGCGTATGCATACACTGCATGTATTTGTCAACAAAATTTAAATACAAAATAAAAGACAAATATGTTTATGGGCGAAACTAATTTAATCTTTAAATACTTTTTAAAAATTATGCTTATAAAATAAATAAAACAAAAACATTAAAACTATTTCAATTATGAAACTTACAAAAGAGAAAAAAAATTTCCTATATTTTCCTGTACGTAACGTTTTGCATATTTGACGGCATGTATGTATGTATGTTTTTTTTTGATCCAGTTCAATGTCGTAGTCCTGGATAATCTCCATAATTTTATATTTAATGTAGAGTGCGGTATGTGCGTGAAATACCTGGACCATTCCAAGGGTTTTTACCACGATCTCAGTATTTGCATACGTTGTCTTCATTATTTGCAAAATAGATTTTTACATTCTTGTAGCTAAATCTATTTTGAGCGAGATAAGCTTTCGCTTTACAGAAGCCTTTATCTACTCTTTAATAGCGAGCTCTTTGTTTCGGACATGATCCATAATGCTGCTGGATGTTACTGGCGACATTTGCAGAGCATTATATATTGGGTTTATGATATCGCGAAACCCTTCACTATCCATGTTGTCACAATTTGAATAAGTGATGCAACTATTGCCTCTTCACTAGTTTCATAAGATATTTTTCGTTTTTTAATATTTTGTTGAACTTCGGTCAACAAATTGTGATCACTTAACGATTCAAAAATTTCTTTATGTTTTGCATGCATATGGCACCACAAACGTTGCATATTGACTGATTTAGAATTTTGTCTAATTTAAAAAACATATATGCACTTGTCGACTCATTATTTTATATCAACTTGCACAAATAACTCTTTGTAAACGACTGCGAATTTCTTACTAATGCATGTTTATCCACATACGCAACACACATACATGCGCAAAAGACCGTTTGTCGATTTTTTACGAAGCAAAAGGTCTCGACTGAACACAAGACCAGATAGAGACAGCAAAAACGGTTGTTGGTTGAGCGAAGAGCAATCCGAGCAAAAACAATGTTTGAGTGTTTTTTCGCGACAGTTTTGTATTGTGTCTTTGAGTAACTTGTCTTTTTCTGACTACTTGCAAAGAGGGACCGTTTTTTGCAAGCTCTGGTATATACATATACCAAGTAGTATATATGTCGTTGTACGAAACAAACCAAAAATCATTTCAAGCTCAAATTTAGTTTACATTAGCAAAGAATTTTAGAATAGGCGTACCCAAGGGTAAACAAAAAAATTAACCAAAAAATAACTCAATGCATGCAGTGACCAACCTCACATGTACATATGTGTAATGCTTTTCCTTATTCTCAGAACAAAATAGATGGCATTTGGTGCACTTGAAGTGAGATCGCTCGAAAAAGAACTTCGAACTATGTACTTCTTTTTTACTATGATGCTTTACTTACTTCTTTGAATGGCCGTCAACCGTCTTCCGGTCATGGCCGCGCCAGCCTCCACAGTCTTGTGCGCGCTGGCGACAGTCGTTTTGAATGCCAAGTACGAAGAGATCTCTGCATACCTGTTCATTCCAACGCGTGTCGGCGTCCACCAATCACGCTCTTTCATCTATTGGAATGAGGTGTCCAGCCCAAGGCAGCCGTTGGAATTTTATGCGCTGACCTATGTCAACCTCATCGAATAGCTCATACAGCTCGCGGTTCAAACGGAAAATGCTGCGAAGAATCTTCTTCTGGAAGATTTTCAACACTGTTTTGTCTGAATTAATCACGGTTCATGCCTACGCGCCATACAATAGGGAGTATCAGCGTCTTTTGATCTTGATTTTTTTTCTTTCGAGAGAGGGTTTTACTTCTCATTTGTTTGCTCAGCCCAAAAAAAAACATCTATTTGCAAGCGTGATGTTTCGCCTGATCTCCAGGCTGACGTTGTCGTTGCTGGTAATTTCGCTGGTAATTGTAGACGAAGTTTTCTACAACACGGAAGTTGAAATTCTCCATTGTCACCACTAACATTTCAAGATGCGATGACAGCGAGAAGACATCAAATACTTAGTCTTGTTCTCATGCACCGCTGTACCCATAAGCCGAGACTATTTTTTAATCTCTATAATCGTCTTGCTGACTCGCCGTTCCTGTGTCCTGATGATATCGATGTCATCGGCGTAAGCGAGCAACATCATTTCCATTTGGAAGATCGAACCCGACATACTCTGTATGTACGGGCACTGGCGTAGGATGTATTCCATCAGGAGATTGAAAAAATTGCACAACAGAGCATCGCCCTGCCTGAAACCTCTCTTGGTATCAAAGGGGTCGGAGATGCTCTTACCCACCCTGACAACGCTTTGTGTGTTACATAGCGTCGCCATGCAAAGACGGACAATCTTTGCCGGGATACCAAGTGCAGACAGGGCGTCGAAGAACTTCGATCGTATCGGCGTTTCGAAAGCGGCTTTGTAGTCGGCAAATAGGTGGTGTGTGACTTTGTTAAACTTATAAGTCTTATCCAGAATTTTTCGTAATATAAATATTTGGTCATTGATCGACCTTTTTGATCTGAAGCCACACTAATATTATTCTATCAGTGAATCCATATATGGCCGCAGACTATTACACAATACACGGGACAAAATCTTATATCTGATGGAAGAAGACTTATTCCGCGGTAGTTCTCCAGCGGGTTCTCCTTCAGGTCAAAGAACACTGAAACGCCTTGTTAAAGTTCATAAAAAGCAAAAGTTGCAAAGTACCAAAAGCAAATAAAAACAAGTAAGAAAATCACAGTCGGGCGTAACCGACTGTAAGAGGCCCTGTACCAGTGCAGGTCGCCTAACAAACACATTAAATGTTCCCCAAGCTTATGACCAAACACATGACCACTTCTCACTGCACGACTAAGTGCCTTTTAAACCATTTTTTTATGTATGAAACGAAAAGGGGGGTCGCTCAAATTCAATTGCTTATAAAATCGTCATTTATTATCCGATTTTGATGAACTTTTCGGATTTTTGCTAAGAAGGACGATATCTCTATACTGGCATACTTACTTTTTTTTGTGCCGAAGAAATTTTTACCCTTGGGGGTGATTTTATAAGGAAGGGGGGGGGGGAGGGGCAAGTTTTTAAAATAAACTTGTAAAATTCCGGAGCAGTCCTAGTCGAATGCAAAAAACACGAAGTCTCTATCTATTACCGTTTCCGAGATCCTTTCGTTCATACGGACGGCCAGACGGACAGACGGACATGTCTATATCGACTCCTCTATCGCTCCTGACCATAATGGGGGTAACTTTGGGGGGTCTCCGATTATTATTTCTACCTGTTACATACATTTGCACAAAACCAATAGGCTCTTGTACCTTCGGTACAGGGCCTAACAAAACAAAGAATGAATACAAAAAAAAAATTACAAATAACAAATTTTTTGTGTTATTTTCGATCTGTGTTGCTTTTGCATTTAGAGGTTTTGATCGGTACCGGTTGCAACGATCAAAGCGCATCAATAAAATACAAAAAAGAACCGTTGCGCATTTGTTATATATTTTTTGTGTTTGTTGTGACGCCGCATAGTCTGTCGCTAGCGCTGTTTTGGTTTAATCGCTGGACGGACGGACATAAAAGTTGGAACAGTTGGACAAAAATGTCTTTTGTTGTGTATACGACCAATACGTACCAGGGTCGATATCAAAGTTCCATATTATTTGTTTTTTCGTGCGATTATTTTATATTTCAAAATATATCGTTTTTCGGGCTGCATATAATTATGTATTTCAAATAAGTTTGTTTGTTTTTCCCCCCTTCTTCGAAATTATTTATCGCAGCGCCGGTTCATTAAATATAATATTTTATACGCACATTTTATTGAAAATCGAGTCTTTTTAAAAAAAATAATTTCAGTTTTTGTTAAAATTATTCTTGATTCTTGGACTTTTGCATCCTCATTTTTTTGTTTAAGTTTTTTAAAAAATGACCGAAAATAGATTCAATCATTGTGCTGACGAACTTCTTCGATTCGCGGCACAATGTAAAGAAATGCGCCCAGAGGAACAAACATCCTTCACAACAAAATTGTTGAAGGATGAATTGAAGAGTCTGTGGCGTGCGGTCAAGGTTTCTTACGACAAATTAATGTGTCAGAAACCAGAGGGCTTGGACAAAGAACTTATCATGGCAAGGCAAAGTATATGTTTGAGTGCCTATATGACATGTGGTTCCATGATAGATATGACTTCTTCACTTTCAGATAATTTTTCAGAGCATTGTACTGTGTCACATAATGTTTCTTTACCTCCATGTGACACAGACTTGTTTTACGGTGATTATAGCACATGGCCAAGTTTTCGTGATATGTTCACGGCCATCTATAAGTCGAACTCTAGATTACAACCTGTTGAGAAGTTGTATCACCTGAAACAAAAAACTCGTAATGAAGCTCGAGATATCGTCAACAGATCTCCGCTAACCAACGATGGGTTTGAGTTAACGTGGCAGAATATGATTGACCGATATGAGAATAAACGACTGTTGGTAAATTGTCAGCTCAAGGCATTGTTTGGTTTAGAGCCTGCCTGTAGCTTCAGAGAATGGCGCGGCCATTAAAAAGCTACAGCGAGAAATCAACAATGCAATTGCCAAACTTAGAGTCTAATAGTATCAGCATCGAAAATTGGGATGCTATACTGGTGTTTCTGTGCTCTACCCGTCTTCCAGATAATACTCTGACGCTATGGGAGCAGTCTTTGGAAGAAAAACGAGAGATTCCAAAGTGGAAGGACATGGACACCTTTTTAACAAGCAGGTTCCAAACGTTAGAAACGGTCTCAAATCTTCGTAGCTCTTCGAAGTCCGTTTCTGTTAAGCCTTCCTCAGATTTTAACAAGTCGAAGCGTTTGAATACTTTTCACACAAATGTAGCATACCAGTGTCATATGTGTCAGTCTTCGGAGCACAATTTGATCAAGTGTCCGATATTTTTAGCCCGCAGTCCTAAGCAGAGGACAGATAAAGTGAGAGGGAAGCAACTTTGTTTTAATTGCATGGCTCACAGTCACATGAGGAACAAATGCAAAAGTTTACATAAAGTGCTCAAAACCCCACCACACGCTGCTCCATTGGAACACTACTGCCAATGTTTTCAATTCTAACCCCCCTTCTCCGGCAGTTCAGTCGAATTCCAATGGAATTCCAATGCAAGTACGTCGCAAGCAACGAGAAGCAATAGTTTACAATCTTGCTTTGCATTTTCAACCAAGAGTGTGCTCTTGGGAACAGCTTTAGTGCAATTAAAATTTAATAATATGTTTGCTTCTGCTCGAGCACTGATAGACTCGGGATCTGAAGGTACGTTCATTTCGGAAAGTCTTCAGAGACGCCTTGGTGTGCGATGCGAACGAGTGTAGGCACATGTTTCAGGGTTGAATACATCTCTAGCTGCTAGAATTAACAGGTCATGTCGCTTGATATTGGAGTCCTCACTCGATCCAAGTTTCAGATTGGAAACGAGTTATTTTGTTTTACCCAAACTTACTGGATTTTTACCCAGTAAGAATATTTCAATGCCGTCAGATGTCAGTTTTGATTTCCCCCTGGCCGATCCTCAATTTTTCAAGAGCGATCAAATCGTATAAAACAAAATATTTTGGGTTCATTGCTGGCTCAACAAACAGTTTTTGGGTGGATTCTTACTGGTCCACTCTCTCCCCCCACCAGGTGCAATACGATTTCTATTGTATCCTGTTTTACAAAGTTTAGCTTGGGTCAGCAATTAGAGACCATTCCCAGTAGGGCTTTTCAGAGTGTTGAGGACGAGTTCTGTGAACGAAATTTCGTCAACACCACTCAAAGCGATAGTGACGAGAAACATGTGGTCACTCTTCCTGTTCGCCCTAATTATCAGTGTGAGCAGCCTCTTGCGTAGTGAGACTGGATCTCAGAGTTTAATTATGATGAGGAAGTTAATGAGTGTTTGACCTTGCAGCCCTTTTGTAAGGTAATCCCCCTAAATGTCAATGAGCGACATCATTTAACTCATTATACATATTTAAAACCGGAAAGCACCCCTACTTTTTCGATCATTTTAATATACAAACGCGTGTTTTATTTACTGTTTTTTCGTGCGAGTGCTTTACAGGCACTGACGACCCTCCCCCACCTGTCTGCGCCAGCAACCACAATTTTAATTTTTATTGGGTGTTCCAAAGCCTAAGGAGCGGCACAGCGAACAATTTCAATAAAAAAAGCCAAACTTGAATACTTTTAACTTGCTTCCTGAGAAAAATTAATCAATGTGTGGTCAGTTAAGTGGTCAGCTTAAGAAATAAGAATGTTTTTCCTACAAAATCCACAAAGTGTAGATGAGGGTTTCTTCTTCTAAAAGTGTTTATCGATATTCATGTGCTGCATGCGTCCATATGAAATTATGTAAGAAATACTAAAAAACGGATGGTGAGTTCCAGAGTTTGCATGGAATTATCACAAAAATGTAGAAATAGCTCGTGATGTGACTACTTCACCTAAGTTAAATGACTTTATAAGCAGGGTTTCTCAAATATGTGGTATAGGTGAAAATACCGCCAAAAGTCACCAAAGATTTGAAAGCTAACCCAAAAATATTGCGACGTAAAATGTCTATATCAGTCCTATTGATTTTTACGTTGATTTTTGACTAGAAAATTCATAAGCAGGCTTGAAGGAGGACGAATATGGACCCTTTATCTAATGGTTTGTTTTTGCCAGGCTTACATATAGCTATGACTTCTGCTAGCAACCGTGCCTTTGGAAAATAGTTCAGCCTTTGTAAAAATTTCTACGATTTGGTCTTCTTAATAATTTTTCACATATCGATGTGCACAGTTTGGGGGGTCGTTCGTGGTACATACTGTCAGCTTAGCGAACTCTCTCTGGGTCCAAAGTGGCATCAACTTTTTTAAATGAAGTCTGTTTGATGTGTTTTTTAATAAAGGGCAAGGTTGCTCCTGAGCTCCATTAAAATTGTTAGCTTGATGACATAAACCAACGACTTTAAGTTACTTCATAAAAATAAATTCATTGGCGTTAAATCATCTGTGCGAGGTGGTCACTCGATCGGTTTATTTTTCAAGATAACATGGGTACCGAATGTGTTGAAACCACATATTTTTCGTTTGTCCGCTCGAAAATAGTCTTCCAAGATGGCATAATAGGATCTCTCTCATCCTCATGGAACCATATTTTCAGCATGAAATACGAATCACACCATTGCTGGGTCTGTTGGTGTCCAATTAAGCATATTTTGCTTATTGACAATGCCATTAGAAAAACTTTTGAGCCCAATAAGACAGACAATTGATCTATCTTCAATATTAATTTTAGCTTTGAGTGGATAAAGCATGTCTTGACCTATTATTCCTATAAAATTCTGGTTATTAAGTTCAATAATTTTCCACTAAAGTGTTCCAGTATATGGAAATTCTTTCGGCACTTCACCGCTGAAGATCATTTTTCAGGATTTTCTACATTATTAACCATGTACCTAGTATATGTTCCAGTATTAACTTATGGACTTCGAAACACATCATACATCTTTATAACAAAATATGGCTAAGGAGCATCTCAATAAAATAGTTTGTTTGCTAAGATTTCTCATCGTCAGCACATGTGCTTGTTTGTTCTAAAATCCAGCTAGGCTTTCGTCACTAGGTTTTTACCTCGTAAATAAGGGGTTTTTTTTTGTTTTTTTTTTTTTAATTTTTTTATTGCAACTAATAATCAATGAGTTTGCATTGTACACACCTACATAGATGTATAGATTATTTACGAGGCAAAATATTACAATGAAATAAATCATTGACAAAAGGGTTGCGGTTAAATTCCTAAAAGTGAGAGACAACCTTATTATTAAGCTGTAGTTTATTGTGCATCTCGAGCTAGCTCCAACCGAAGAGCGTAAAGCTGTAACTTTTAGTTAATTCGATTAGGCTTGAACCGTATGAATGAATCTGTGTTTGGGCATAATGCACACGAGGCACGGCCGCAGTTTGAGCGAGCGTTGGATGCACTAAACTGCTTTTGTTTTTGTTATCTGACACTAATGATCGTGCATATATATAACATATATATTTGTATAAATAATCTTTGTGGGTTTCAGTATTTTTCTCATTTTGTTGTTGTTTCGTGTCAACTTAATTACCGTGCACTTTTATAATTATTTTTATACCCTACATATATGGTGAGAAAGAGGGTATTTATCTGGTTGTTTGGAGAGTTTGTAACGTTTTTACCTTAAAGCAAAAGCAGAAGAGCTGTCATTTTTTGAGTTATCCAACTGGCATCCAAATAAAAATTCTAAGTTGTTGTATTGAGAACTCATGTTCGAACCTGTTGTTGTGTGCTCATATACATAGCAACATGTTGCATGTTGCATTGCATTGCATGTTGCAACCGCAGTAACTGTGTGCTACACTGATTTTAGATTTATACGAATGCTGTGGGTGGCATGCGAAGTAAGTTTAGATGAGAACGTTTGTGGAAGGTGTTTAAAACCTCTTCTTATTAATATCCTTTTCACAATTTTATGCCATATCACACGAAAGCAATAGCTAAACTGAAAAAAATTACCTTACGTAGGGTGCGCTCAAGATAACAATTTTACTTACAACAATAATTTTGTTGTTGTTGTTGTTGTTGTTGTTGAAGAAACTTTAAACAAATATTCCAAGAATATGTCGTCGTCTAGCATTGAGTAGTGTCAGCGTAGTCGTAGCTCATTTGAAATATTTTTCAATGGAATTATCTCTCGTACACCTTCGCTCTGACTGAGTGAAGTTTTGATAAGGCCAACGTTGAAACCAAAGCGAATCAGAAGTCGCTGTACTGTTCGAGTTCACCTGTGCCTGCCTGCCTGCCTGCCTGCCTGGCAGGCTTGCATTCCTGTGGTTAGCTTTGGAATTTTGTCATTGGTGGTTTGCATTCCTTTAAGCATATTTTGTGCACTGTCCGGAATTCAGATTTCAGACAAGTTTTGCATATGAAGAATGCAAGTCAGTCATCTTTTCTGTTGAAAATTGAATTGAAGCACTTGGCAAGTGATCTGATATAAAGTATTTACAGGCTTACTCTATCTTCATATTATATTTGTTTTTTTTTTTTTTTTACTCATTATGGTTTATCTTACTTCATATAATGTTGGTCCGTCCATTCATTGGCATAGCGCGACACTTATGACTTTTATCTCTTAATTTGTTTCGCTTAATATTTGTACGAACAATGCTGTGACTGGTGGTACCTGTTGTTGTGGTTGATGATTGGCTTCGTCACATTGTATTCAAGAATGAAGGCGTACATTTCATGGATTTACCATAATATTTTATATATACATAGTTGTATTAACTCTGTACCTCAAATAGATGCAAAGATATGACGAAATTTGGTCACCCCTTCCGATTTTGATAAAACTTTATAGACTTTATTTCCCTGATCCCATTAACATGTATAACAATTTTCAAATCTGTACCTAAAATGGATGGAAAGATATGACAAATTCTGTTTATCGCTTATATGTAGGGTGGGGTATCGCCCCCTCCGATTTTGACCAATCTTAACAGGTTTACTTCTACTGATCCTCTTAACATGTATAGCACATTTTATCTCTGTACCTTAAATGGATGCAAAGATATGACAAATTTTGATTATAGCTTATATGGGGGAGAAGCAACGTCCCTCCAATTTTGTCAAAACGTAGCCTATGTTCTTTTCCATCGTCCCATCTACCTCTATACCAAAATTCATACAAATTGGTAAACGGTTTAGCCGTAAGAGAGGAACATACATCAATCCATCCATCCATCCATCCATCCATACATCCATCCATACATACATTCATACATCCATCCATCCACCCATACATCCACCCATACATCCATCCATACATCCATCCATACATCCATCCATACATCCATCCATACATACATTCATACATCCATCCATCCACCCATACATCCACCCATACATCCATCCATCCATACATCCATCCATCCATACATACATCCATACATCTATCCATACATCCACCCATACATTTATCCATACATCCATCCATACAGCTATTCATCCATACATCCATCCATACAGCCACCCATACATCCATCCATACATCCATCCATCCATACATCCATCCATACATCCACCCATACATCCATCCATAAATCCATCCATCCATACATCTATCCATACATCCACCCATACATCCATCCATACATCCATAATTTATCCATACATCCATACATTTATCCATACATCCATCCATGCAGCTATTCATCCATACATCCATCCATACATTCACCCATACATCCATCCATACATACATCCATACATCTATCCATACATCCACCCATACATCCATACATTTATCCATACATCCATCCATGCAGCTATCCATACATCCATCATACATCCACCCATACATCCATCCATACATCCATCCATACATCCATCATACATCCACCCATACATCCATCCATACATCCATCTATCCATACATCCACCCATACATCCGTCCATACATACAGCTATCCATCCATACATTCATCCATACATCCATCGATACATCCACCCATACATCCATCCATACATCCATCCATACATCCATCCATACATACATTCATACATCCATCCATCCACCCATACATCCATACATCCACCCATACATCCATCCATACATCCATCTATACATCCATATAAACTTTCGCATTTTTCCAATCATTCTCACATGCCTTTTTTGTTACTGCTTCGATCTCTTCAATCTTGCCCAAAACTCAGTCCTTTCATGGATCGACTAGACGACTAGTCCGGTTAATACGGTGATGGAGTTATGATTATGATATGGTTTTTGACCAAAAATTCATGAAAAAGTTGGTTCTTCTGTCTTCGTATTCCTTCACGCAATCAGCAATCATTACTTGAAGGCAATATATGACCTTCTAGCAAGAACTCAAGATTCACTACGCCATGCTTATCAAAGAAAACTCTGAGTAGAACCTTCATAAAATATTTGACTAAACTTTTCGTGCGTTCTCCGGCCATTGTTCTTCTGAACTCTTTCATTGGGATGATACGATTTCTGGTCAAAATTTAGCAATTCCGAAATAAACTTCGCTGCTCAAAATATGTGCAAAAATTTCATGGCATTAGCCAATCGATATGCCGACGATTCTCCATAACAATTTTTTTTGCACTGTGTCTAGGTTTTCTTTCATTGTATATTTGTCCATGTGCTGTGTAGTGTGTGCAGCCTCTTAAAAGTCTTTTCAGAAATTTTTAATAGTACAAATTAGTAATTAATACGAATTATTAGATTTATCAATTTTTAATGCCTTTAATCTTTATCTTATATATTGGTTCTGTAATTGTTCTCCCAAACGGCTGGACCGATTTTGATGATTTTTTTTTTTTAAATTTATTTTGCACATATTTCGCATATTGAGAACACTTTTAAAATCAATTTTTGTTTGTAAAAGTCCGGTTAAGATCAAAGAATTATAGTAAAAGTTTTCCGGGAAATTAAAAAAATTTTTATTCATGACCTTTTGAAACTTTCTGATGGAGAATATATCTTTATTATATGTAAAGAGTACTAGAATACATATGTATGATCCGCTATTTTTGCAAATGCATCATTTATGCTGACTTTAAACTTCCTTAATGGAAACTTTTATAGAATATATTTTATTGGTTTCTTTTCCTTTGTCTTCAAAAACTATTCTGGTTGTTTTCCAAACAAAGAAATACATTTATTTCATCATTCTCACCATTAAAAATGCGATTGAAAGAGTCTTAAGGTCTTGAAGTAAAAGAAAAAAGGCTAATATTGTTTGGTAAACTTGGCATATGCCTTCGCTTTCACTTATTCCTTGAGTAAACATGTCAATGAACTAAAAAGAACGAACTAGTTCATTGAAAATGTATGAAAAAATGAACTAGTTCACACATTGCATAACGTGTTTACTTTTTTATACTCATTGAACTTTTATGACTACATATAGGATTCACATAATTATGAAAGGACGAATCCTACTTACTTCTTTTTTTATCAGTTTGTCCGAAAGTTTTTAATGCATTAAAGCATACATCGGAAACTCCATAAAGTATATGTATTCTTGATCAGTTCGTCAAGATGATTCGAATTAGCTGTGTTCGTCTGTCAATTTTTTTTTTGAAATATTTTCAAATTATTGACTTATACATATATACTTCGAGCTTAGGATCCACCAAAGTTAATTATATTTTCTTCATTTTTATTTCGACGCAATTGTTTACGAGGTTTTATACACAAATGGTTCTGTTTTTTTTAATGTATTGAATTTACTTCTGTATTCGCGTATATGTAAATGTATTTCCATATGGCTTTCCAATCAGCTGATTTAATTCCGAGTAAACAGTGGAAAAAAAATACACAATACAAAAAAATATCTATTCATAGAAACACTAAACATCATGGAGTGCGGACTAGAGGTGGGCGTAGGCCATGCTTTATTTTGCGTAAAACCTAAAATTGCACATAGACTAATTTTTATTTCAAGTACCTAAGATATATTGAAGATTCACATACCCGTCTGGCTAAGCGGGCTGCTCCATGGTTCATTTGAGGGTTTTTGATTTAAGATAATCATTTCAGTAGCTTTCATGCTTAGATGATCCACATATTTATTAAACACGATAAATCTAACCTCTAGAAAAAAATTTTAAACACTTTTTTTTTACTTCTCTTTTCTAATTTTATTGAATATATTTTTTTTTGGTTGCACTATTACCTTTTATGACTGATTGACCCTGCTCACTGCAGTTGCCCCACTGCTTATGATGCTCTACTTAGTTGGTTCATTGCCCTCGCTTGAGCTACAAGTGTCACTCGTTTTCATTTTTTCTATTTTTCGTCTGAAATGTATGACATAAGCAGCAGCAATTATTGTTTGTAAATTGTGGTTAGATCTTCTTGCCTTTTATCGCAGGTGCCCTAACTCTCTCTCTCTCTCTCTTTCTCTCGCTCGATCGCTTGCTCGCTCTCTTTCTGAGTAACAAACAGGTATTTCACAGCATTTTATTTCACTTTTAAGGTCCGGCAACAACGTAACAAATAATTCTTCTTATTTAAAAAAGAAATTTATTTTGATTCAATTGTATTTTCTTATGCACTCTACTCGTTAAGTTAAAGGGTATATTAAAGGTCTGTGCAAATGGGCCTATGTAAAATTTTCGTTATCAGCCAGGAATTATATTATATATGTAAATATATGAGATTTGATCATATATAAATAGTTCCAAATGAAAATGAGTGGACTCGACTACGAGATATCGATTTCCATGAGGGCTACCCCTTCTAGTGATCCGATCTTCGCCTATATGGATTATTTTACCTCGAAAAATCATGCAAGATACACCACAATATGGCATAAAGTTGAATGAGCTCGACTACGAGATATCTTGTTCGTAAAGATTTGTATGAATCAACCCCTTCTAGTGACACAATTTTCACTCATATGGATTATTTTCTTAAAAATCATCGAAGATACATCAATTCTTACTAAATAAACAACAACAATTAACTAAATACTCATAGAATAAGTAAAAAAAAGGTTGCACAGATTAAATGGAATATGTATTTGATAAGGTTTAACAGTTAAGTAAACCAAATTTGGTATTTCTAGCTTGCGCGAACCCCCGATTAGGGAGAACGAGTCTCTCAGTGAGAAATAGTATTCCTTTTTTTGTTTTAAATGTAAAGAAATTTTGCATTTTTGAAAGTTTTCACTGCTGTCAACAATATATGTCGATCTAGCCTGTGTGCCAACTGGGTTATGAACTTCCCTATAAGAGTACCGCAGTTTGAGAGATATCTTGCTGAAAAGCTGTGTAATACTTTATTGGTTTACATTGAAAAGCCTCACCGCTTCTTTAATAAATAAGTAAGTGGCGAACCCTCGGGTTGAGAATAAGAGTAATTTTTCCCGTTCCCGTGCCACATCTTGTACTGGTGATTTTTCTGTTTTTGGCTTCTTTGGAGCGCTACCAAAAAGATTTATTTTTATTGTTTCGGATTCATTTTTTTGTTTTTGTGTTTTTATTGATGAATCATGTATCATTAATAAAATATGTTCCTTTTAGACAGGAAAACTGTTCCCACTTTTCCAATGAATCTTACTTTTCCCATCCCATCAAAGTGTTCTCCAAATTTCATGTTGGTTACGCTTATTGATTATTTTTTATATAAGGGCGGTGCATCACCTCCTCCGATTTGGACCAATCACTTCTCCAGATTTTATTAAAGGTATGACGAATTTTGGATATGACTTTTATGGGGGTGAAGCATTTTTGTACGAAATTTTTGTTGTAGTTAATTGAGGTAGAAACGCCGAATTTTAGGTGTATTTTGCAACATTTCTACCATAAAGCTTTAAATCGGATCAACACAAGTTGTGGCCCTCATGTACAAAAAGTCAAGTCGATATACAATTACTATATATACATATGTCTGACTATGAACCATAAGAACTTGGAGACTATAAAGAATAGAGATTTGAAGTTTTCTCTTCAGATAGGTATTGGTTTATACATGTGACAAAGCCTCTGTAATGGGTTGTACTCATACAAGACTGCATCTACTATCTGAGTTTTAGAGCAAAAATTTTGTTGGTAAAATTGACAAAATGAAGTATTTTATATCGGACCACTAGACCACCCATACAAATCTGTTATGCTTAAGGGATCCATATTCCGTATTAGATCTCAGTCATTCTAAAAGAGAGTGTCACTCTATACTCTATATTTCGGGAATAGCAAATAATAACAAACATTTTTAAATGAAAATATGCTCCCTAAAATTTTTACAGTTTTGAAAACCAATTTTTGAAGCACTTTTTCTCCAAAATATGGGTTGTGAACGCATCAATAGTTCCTTCGGGCATAGAAAAACGTTCACCACGCAGTTTATTTTTGATGTTTGGGAATAAATTGAAATCATTGGGTGATAAATCAGGGCGTGTGACCCATCAATTCGATATTTCGGAGTGCTCAAAAATATTCTTGTGTGAGCCGATGTGTGAGAGCCTGCATTGTCATGGTGGAGCGAAATTTTTGTTCGGCGGTTAGTTTTGCAAATTTCTTTAAAGACTTCAGGCCAACAAAAGGTCGTGTATCATACAGAATTGAGCGTCCATGATCCATTCAGCCAAAGAAACAGGCGACTATTTGTTTCGCAGTGCTTCGTGGAACACCCACAGGGTCGATAGCTGTTTTGTTTCCGGTTCTTACGCTTCGTCACCTGTGACAATCTCATAAACGTATTTTAAAGCACCACCATCCTATTTTTTCAGCATTTCTTTGCACCAATCCATCACAGCCCAAAAAAACTTTTTTACGGTGTAAGGTGCTCATGCAAAATCTTATATTGCTTAGGAATGCCTCAATCTCACGGTGCCAGATTTTGCCTATTGAGATTAGTGTGTGGCAACACACTTCCCAAAATATAAATAGTTGCTAAGAAACTTGAAATTTATTTATTTTCTATAGAATTTAATGCATCTTGAAATTTTATATGGTTTGCCTAATTTTATTCGTTACAGCAAACTCATCGTATTGCCCTCGTACACATACGTCTGCCTACTTATAATGATACGCTTAAGGAATGTTACGCTTGCTGTTGCAAAAAACAAACAGAAGCACTGACTTTATTTGCTCTTTTGATTATTAACAAATTAACAACTTTATGTTGAAATGCATGAAATGAATTTTTAGGATTTCAAATGATAGAATCTTTCGAATCTTTCGTGTTGCATAGAGTATCTATGGAAAAATCAATTTAGAGCAAACTGTTGCTCTTGAATTTTTTGTTGTATTTTTTTTTTTTTTTTTTTCAACGTTCGCTTTGGCGCCCATAATAATGCCAGACGTGATGCAATTATTGCGCTTCGAATGCGTTAATTATAGAAACTGCATAAAGGACAAGGGTTACACGGCAGATTAGGTTTCAAAGGAGATCATATGACAGGTGCATACAAATAATTTATGAATCCATATATGTCTGCTATTTTGACATGAGTTTTCTTCACATGAGTATATAAAATTACCCAAAATTTTATTTAAAAAAAATTCCATTAATTCAATGATGGCAAATTTTAATGCTTTGTTGTTGTAGCTCTTACTGCATAATCCTTAGCTGATGTGTGTCTGTGTGTGTGTGTGTGTGTGTGTGTGGGTGTGTGCAAATAAATCGCATTCAAAAAGAGCAGATACAGATTTTCTTTCTTTCATTTATTTATACATAAATCATTCATAAAATTATATATACTCGTAGTATATATGTACATATATATTTAATCTTTGTGGATTGACTCTGCCAAAGATGGCATATGTACGTCTGATCATCTAAATTTCGTATATTATGTGTAATCAATGAATGAGCGAACAAACGTATGAGCGACCCACCGAATGAATGTATGAATGACTTTTCTTTGTTGCCGAACTTTTTTCGCTCTGTATACAAGAATCGTCCGTTTCCTCTTGTTAATCATTTATAGACAAACGTGCATACATATGGCATGTATAAACATATATAATCAGGTATATAAACATGTACAACTACTATATAGTATATGCCATAAATTATAAAAAAAAAAAAAATATAAAAAAAAAAACCAAAACACGAAGAGGAGTGCACTTGACTGTTGAAGAACACATTAGACGCTTGTTGGCTCCACAATCGTCAGTCATTACCACAAGAAAATCAGCAATTCTTGAGTGTATAACCCACCTGCCAAGACTTATTAGAACTTGGTGTTGGTCACTCACACTTACCCATCATTCAACCCCATAAGCGCGTTTTCTGTTTTCCTCCTAGTTTTTGATTTTCACAGCAAATGGACGCGTGCGCGCGTAGTAATTTGATCGTTCCTGCATCTAATGAACGTGGGTATTGCTTGGCTACCGCAAAATGTTGTTAGGCTAAGTCCTAGCTATTCCCATGGTGAAGCTTATAGTATAAACTTGATTAAACATGTTGTAACCCTTGGATGCATGGCTGGCTGGATGAATGGATGGTTGTTTGTGTGTACGTTCGCCGCTTTAAATTGAAACTGAAAGCAAACTGAAAACCGCAAAAATCTAATGGATTTCGTTTTTCATCTTTATATGGCTAATATTTTTTTTATGGTCAATTTCCTGCTCTTATTATTATGTAGTAAGAGTGTTAGAGTATAGATTTGTATGTGTTAGTGTAGCATACTAGTGCGATCTGAATTCATGAAAATATACGCCAAACTTTTCATACTTGTCCAATTTCGATCCCAACCAATTTCATCGCTGTACCTTAAATAGATGCAAAGATATGAACGATTCCATATAGGAAGGAATGAAGGGGGGGAGGTATGTGGGTCATTGCTAAGACTATTTCTTCCTATCTCAATAACATGTATACAAAATTTCATCTCTGTACCTTAAATAGATGCAAAGATATGAACAATTCTGTATAGGAAGAAAGGAAGGGGGGGGGGGGGTTTGTGAGTCATTGCTCCCTCTGATCTTGGGGAACTTAAGAAGGTTACTTCTCCCTAGTCCATTAACATGTATACCAAATTTTATTTCTGTACCTTAAATGGTTGCAAAGATGTGATGAATTTTTTTTTTATCGCTTATATGGGGGGTGGGGGCGTAGCCGCCCTATGTTCTTTTCGAACGTCCAATTTATTTCTTTACCAATATTCCTATAAATTGGTTTAGCGGTTTTGGCTTACGAGCTATTATACTATTAGTAGCATGTACTGCTGCTACCTGACCAAACCGAAGAAGTAGTGCTTCTGATTTCCCAGATAGAGGATTCTTTACGCAGATACATCCAAAGACGAGTACATCTGTAGACAAAGTAATCACCAGATGGAGGCAATATCTAGACGAGGGAATCCTCAGACGGAAGAATCCCTAGAGGAAGTAATCACCAGACGGGGGAATCCCTTGACGGACAATAAACCTCCGTCCTTTTTTTCGTTAAAATTTATCTACCGTCAGCCAATGTCGCTGCTCTAAATTATCTGCTTTGACCAAGTAAGGGTCAATGGACCTGCCCTAAAGGAGGGGGGGGGGGGGGTTAATGGACTTGGACCCTTGGGGGTTTATTGGACTTGATAATTATCTTCTTTGGGGGTCAATAGACTTGATCCCTTGGGCGGTCAATAGGTCAATGGACTTTACTCCTTAGGGGGTCAATGTATTTGACTCCTTGGGGGGTCAATGTATTTGACTCCTTGGGGGTCAATGGGCTTCACCCCTCAGTCCATCCACTCAGTGACTTGACTCCATACGGGGGTTAATAGACTTCACCCTTTTGGGTTAAATGGAGTTGAACACTTGGGTTCAATGGACTTGACCCCTTGTGGAAGTTAATAGACTGGACCCTTCGGTGAGTCAATAGGCTCGATCCCTTGGAGAGACAATGGGCTTGACCTCTTGGGGTTCAACAGACTTGACTCCTTGGGGAATTATGCCCCGTCTGGTTATGTCATTGAACTCATCCTTAACGACGCGGCTGATTTTAATGGAAGTTTTGTATGTGTTTAAAAGGGTTTCTGGATGGTTTAGATTCCTAACTGGGTTCGGAAGGGGGCGCTGCGATCAGGTGCTAGAATTGTTTTAAAATTGGTTACAGACATTTTTTTTTACTTCTTTAACCCAATTTATATGGCAAAAATTTTTTAATATAGAGTCGAGCAATTCGACAAACATCTGATATAGTAAGACCTGGATTAACAGAGTCTTCTGGATCTTGATTCAAGAGAGCGCTCAAAGTTGCAGCTGTTAGCAAGCGTGAAACTTCGCTTGATATTCAGGCGGACGTTGCTGATCATTTAAGATGCTAGATAGACGAAGTTTTATACAACATTCGATAAATAGGTGATGTGTTTCTTGGCGAAACTCACGGATCATCTCCAGGTTTTGTCGTACTGTTGATATTTGATTACTAGTAGGCCTTTTCTGGGAATATTATGGCGTATTATGCGAACTCCATGTTTGATCTGCAATTTTAATAGTTTAAAGTCAAATACTATTGGCTACCATGTCTAAATATTTCATACAATAACTCTTGATCAACAGTTCATCACACTGACTTACTCATACAGTTTTCCTGTCCAAGTGTGTCTGCGCGAGCTGCTAAACAACCAACATGGCATGTCAAGCAATTATATATACACACACACACACACACACATTCATAGACTAAGATTGACTAAATAAAGAGTTGATGTGGCGGAAATATGAGGGGCATAAATAAACGAATGAAATGAGAAGTTCTAACAATAGCACGCTTAAAATATAAAGTGTGGAGAACGTTTTGAAATATTTAATCGTAAGTCGTAGAAGTTGTGTAGCATTAGTAGTAGACGACTCGTCGTACATCGTATATTTGGTCAGTCAGCCGCGAAAGAAACGAAAAGTAGAGAAAGAAAGACGGCGGACAGGCAGACAGGCAGGTAAGTGACGAAAAGTGTAAACGGAATAGAATTGGCAGTGGTTTGTTCGTGGATTTCATAACCAAGAACCACACAAACAAACAAACAAACAAACCAACAACCCAGCGAATCAACGAACCAACCAACTAACCGACCAACCGGCTTTGCCAATTCGTGTTTTTGCTTTTACTTTCTGAATTTTCTGTGAAGAAGCATATGAAAGCGAAGAATGGAGATTGCTTTATTAGAAAATAACGACCAGACCAGACCAGTCCAGAAGAAGACGATTTTGGTCGTTTCGTACGATTTTACACTTGACTGCCTGCCGGTGTTGTGGTGTTGCACAGTGGGCGAAATGTTAAAAATTAGCGGAACATAATTAATATCTTTAAAAAAATAATGAAAAATTTGATTTTGTTTCGTTAAATTGAATTTTTCGCCCACTGTGCGTTGGCCACTTTTGCAGAATTGGTGATTTAATTGCGCTACGCACGTTTCACTTATGCGCATATATATTTAGACGTTATCAACTATATTGGTTACTAATTTTTTAATTATTTATTTTCCAGGTCTGCGCCGAAGAGAAATGCCAGGAAGAAGTAGTGCTACTTTCACTCAATTATATGGATCGCTTTCTGTCAACGAAACGCGTCCCTAAGACACATTTACAAATACTAGCCGCCGCCTGTCTGCTGTTGGCCTCAAAACTGCGTGAACCCAGTTGCCAAGCGCTCTCCGCCAATCTTTTGGTCTTCTACACGGATAATAGTATTTTCAAGAATGATTTAATTGTGAGTATAGAAGTTCTATAATGTAATTTTATAAAGTATCTCAAGCGGCTTCCATGGTGAACTCATTTATTTGACTAGTATGGAGATATATAAGTCACATAAAGTTGAACATTTCGGACCATTCAATCATTAAGGCATGAAAAGTAGGATGTTGAATATTTTTTTGGAGACACAGCTACATGATAGTTCCTTATGAATTATTTTTATAATAGTGACCTAGTAAAAATTGTTCCACAACTTCGTATTACAACCAAAATACTGCATTAGCTATGATAAATATATTTGTGCACCTGAGACTTTTGCGTTGACTCTCGTTGTTGGACTTTGACATTGAACTTGTGTTTTTATTGTGAAATTCCAGCGCGAAAATATGTGCGCTGTCCTATGTTGTTTATATATAATTTAGCGCCGACGACGACGACGACGACGATGACGACTGGTGACGAGCGACTAATTTCAATATTCCAATGTGTGAAATATAATTTTACTAGTAGGGCATTTGCCACGTATAAGCCCTAAACTCTGCCCTCTGTTTTATAGCTCCACATGTTTATTAAGTCGCTTCTCTGTAATGAGTTTTCCACAGAATTCGCACATCTTGTGCTGTGCTGTGCTGTGCAGCTTGTGAGATGAGATGAGTCGCGCTGGCGTAAGTTTATTTGTAGATATTTCACTGAAATAAGAAGAGCGTGTGAAAATTTTATTTGTTGTTGCAACTTTTAAACTATTTCACAATGTGAAATTGCATTTGGTTGTACTCAGCAATCATTGTCGAAATTGTGATTAAATTTTAATACAGTTAAAAGGTTTATACAGTTCAGCTTTTAAGATAAATAAAATAATTAGTTATTGACTTCTGCACTTTCAACTTTGGTGGCATTGACAGATGCAGTGGGGAAAAAGTTTAATGGATTTAATATGTTTTGCATTTAAGTGCAACTGGGTTGTGGTCTTTGTCAGCTATTGAGTTTGATCGCATATCGATCGCTTATCGATGGCCAACTTTAGTTCAAATGTAGTATAAACACAGATTATTTATACAATTGGGTGAGTAGGAAGCTCTCATAGTCTACTTGTTTGATTATATACTTAGGTGGCAGTCAACCGTTCGGTCATGGCCGCATTTAGGAAGGTGCAGCAGCTGCGCTGTCGCAAGTTGTTCAGAATGTCAGAGACTTCTTCATACCTGGTTATTCTAACGCATACCCGGTCTTCCTCTATTTTTTCGTCCTCCAATCATGTTTTGGCTCACCATGTAAACCATGAGCTCATTTAGCCATTCGAATGAGGTGACCAGCCCAGTGCAGCCGCTGGAATTTTATGCGCTAGACTATGTCAACTTCATCGAATAGCTCGTACAGCTTGAACCGTCATACGGGACCTAAACTCTCAAAGACTTCCAAAGCCGTTTCGTCTGACTCAATCACGGTCCATGCCTCTGTATCATACAGTAGCACCGGGAGTATCAGCGTCTTGTAGATCTTGATTTTAGTCTTTCGAGTGAAAGCTTTGCTTAAAATTAGCTTGTCCAGCCCAAAATAGCATCTGTTTGCAGGCGTGATTCTTCGCCTAATCTCCAGGCTGACGTTGTTCTTGTTGGTCATTTCGGATCCAAGATAGACGAAGCTTTTTACAACATTAAAGTTGAAATTCTCCATCGTCACTGACCGTCCAAGACGCGATGACGGCGTGTGAGAAGACACCAAGTACTTCGTCTGGTGCTCTTTCATCGCTAGACCCAGGAGCCGAGACTGTTTTTCAATCTCTGAGAACGCCTTGCTGACTCGCCGTTTCTGCGTGCCGATGATATCGATGTTATCGGCGTAAGCGAGCAGCATCACTTCCTTTTGAAAGATCGAGCCCAACATATTCTGTATGTACGGACACTGGCGTAAGATGTATTCTATCAAAAGATTTAACCAATTGCACGACATCTCATCACCCTGCCTGAAATTTCTCTTGGTATCAAAGAGTTCGGAGAGGTTCTTTCTTCCTCTGACAACACTTTGCGTGTGTCATAGCAGTATCATGCAATGACAATGGATCTTTGCCGGACTACCATGTGCAGACAGGGCGTCGAAAAACTTCGTTCATAGCGGCATGTTGAAAGCGGCTTTATAGTCTACAAATAGGTGGCGTCTGTGTTTTTTTTAGACTCACAGGTCTTTTTCAGGATTTGTTGTAATGTGAATATTTGGTCATTGGTCGACCTTTTTGGTCTGAATCCACATTAATATGGTCCTAGCTATTAATCCGTATATGGCTTCAGCATATTACACAATACGCGCGACAGAATCTTATATCCAATGGAAAGAAGACTTATTCTGCGTTAGTAGGCGCAAACAGTGGGGTCTTCTTTCTTAAAGATAAGATAAGGAACACTGAGATTCCAGTGATTGGGAATGCGTTCATCGGACCATATCGTGCATAAAAGTTGTTGAATACTCCTAACCAACTCTTCGCCGCCGGTCTTTAATAACTCAGCTGGCAGCCCATCAGAACCTACCGATTTGTTATTTTGCAGGTTTTTAATAATTTAGTGGCATCACTAACTGGTGGTTCCGGTATAATTTCTTTATCGGTGGTATTGTGCGCTTCATCCTAGTGTAAATGACTCCTCCATAATCTCAGTGATTCCTGTGCATCAAAAACCAGATTTCCAGTTTCGTCTTAACAGAAAGTTACTTTTGGTTTGAAACCTTCGTTCAGACGTTTGACCGTCATATAAAATTGTTCGTGCTTCATTCCTCTCAACATCTCCAAACGCATTTCTTGCTCTTTTTTCTTGCGTCGGAAAAGGCGTTTCTTCACAGGCATTTCTCTACATATCTAATAGATTGCTCCCGACTGCAGAGTTCGCCGATATGAAGCGTTCTTCTCTGCAGTAGCATTGCGACACTCCTTGCCATACCAAGAATTAGTCACAGGTTTTGTATAACCACTGCTCACATATATCTTAAGAAGACGGAGAGGTTTGCTGGAGCAGTCGGGAGAGTGTGTCTGAGAAGGCTTCGGCGGTATTGGACCGAATCGATATTGGTATATATATTTATTTATACTTAATAAGGACATCGATGCTCCTTTTCTTTTAATAAACTTCTGCTCAATTGTAAAAAAAAAGAAGAAAAGGAATTCATTGCGAAATTAGCAAAAGATAAAGGAATACAATGGCACGAAAAAAATGCTTAATCAGAAATTTTAAACGAAGCTGCTTTTCTTATGGTCTCTTTCACACAAGGATAGACAGATACAAATAGTTTTCTTCCTTTTGGCTGCTGCTGTTGTGCTCGCACACGTATACGAGCTACGATTTGTTGTCTATTGATCATCATCATCATCGGCATCATCATCGCCATGGTCGCGCATCGATATTCATAACCATGAACATCATCTCCGTCCTCCACCGTCAAATAGTCTTAACAATGTATGCGTAGTTGAGCTTGTGTGTGTGTGTGTGTGTGTGTGTGTGTGTTAGTGTGTTGTCCTCAACGTAGTCTGTCTGTGTGCCAGGGCGTCGACATTGATGATGATTTTTATCAATATATCGCCTAGCGCGTTGTCGTTTGTAGTCACGATCCTCAACGATCGAACGAACGAACGGAAGGGACTGAGCTAAAACAAAGTAATGCAAAGTAAACAGAACGCAATGACCTTGCAAACTTGAAACAACGAGGTCGGTCGGCAGTACGGCGAGGAGCTACACAAATGCCTCCCAAACGTTGCTTAAGTCATTATATGACTGTGTCACAAAGCAAAGCTGAACCTAAACTAAACTAGCAAACCTAAACAGTCAAACAATATGAAATCTCAGTCAAAAGTGAACAAGTTGAGGCAAAGCGAGGTGAGCTGACTGTTGTATGCAACATCAGACCAGCCGCGTTGTCTGTCGCTGGTAACTACATAGTTGTCCGTCCGTCGTGGTATGAATGGAATGGAATACTATAATGCGCTCTAAAAGGAAACAACAACAACAACAACGACGATGACGATGACTATTAATAGACATATATAGAATATATATCGGTGTCAGTCGGACGACATGCCAGCAAGCAGCAAGTATAACTAACTGCTAGAAGATGTGCTGAGGATGTGCTCTGCAGGCAGGCAGGCTGGCAGGCAGTCAGCAAGGTATTCATGAGAAGCAAACGCGGAATATCGTGAAAGGTGTCGTTGGCGTTGTTCTTGCCGTTGTAGTCTGCATTGCTGTCTAGGCCTAAGGAATGCATATATCATCCTTTTTCTAGACTTGGTTTAACTTGGCGGTCTGCCCTGAAAGACAGTGGCCGTGACGGTGACGGTGACTGCGACATATCAATGGCTTTGGCGCATGCGCAAAAATCACAGTCATCGTCCCGCGTCTGATTGCTGCTGCTGCTGCTGCTGCGGCGACTGCTATGTGGGAGACACTGTGGCAAGCATATATAGTAACTAAAATAAATTGTCGCCGTCCAGTGCCAGCTCGACTAACTTGGTTGAATAAAAGTGGAAGTGAAGAAGGAGAAGAAGGAGATATACCAATGTAACTAAAATGTACTTTGTGGTCTCAAGTTCAAGCTGCGTCGTTCAAAAGAAGAAAAAAAAATTAAATAAACAAACATGCAAGCGTATGGCAGGGGAGTTGTGGTTGTGGTTGCGGTTGGGATTATTGGTTTAATGGGTAACTTTCGATTGAGCCGAATTAAACATAATGGTGGTCTATATATTTTGCTCGGGAAATATTTAGAACTGTTGTCTTATGGAACATAATTTTTTAAATTGTGCTTCAATTTGAAGCTAGGCGGGATCTCATAATTCACGTGAAAAATCCATGTAAGAATTCTGTAAAAAAAGCTGATTTTTTTTCAGAAAAATATTTATTTAATCGTCATCAATATCTATTTTCTTCCCATGCTTCCATGGATTTTTTCAGTTTTGGGAACAGCTTCGAATAAACTTCGGCTTTCGACATTCTCAGCAACTTCTTTAATAGTGTTCCAACGATGCTCCAACGATGCTCCAACACAATTTCCTTTACCGCTTCCTGTTTTTTTTTTTGGGGGAAGTTTGGATCATCATTAAAGATTTTTTTTTTTGCCATTTCGGAACAAACTTCGTCTTCCGACATTCTCAGCAACTTCGCTAATAGTGTTCCGACGATTCTCCAAAACAATTTCCTTTATTGCTTCTACGTTTTCATCGGTTTTTGCAATGCTGGGGCGTTCATAAACATCTTCTCGGCCTTCTGTGAAGAGCTTGTGCCATTTCTATATACCATGAGATATTATTTCTCCAGCAATATTTTTAATATATCCGCGGTAAACTTATTTCATGCAATTGCCAGTACCCTGCTCGCGCAACGCCTATGTCTTTAAGTAGTTGTCTGTTGTGTGTACTGGTGATGCATGCAGTTATGTGATGAGCTGCAACAGCAACAATGTTGGTAGACTAGTTATTTTATACGCGAGGACGAACGCACAGTCTGTGGCACTTCGACAACATACATGAAAGACACCGATGGGAGGGAGCCGCATGGAACAGCGGCGACAAAGAAGGAAACGATCAGCAAAGGAACTCAACTGATCTGATCAGCCGACGAGTAGACTCCTCGAGTCAAGAAGTAGCCAGCCAAGCAAATGAAATTTTTTTTGTTTTTCTTTTATTTTTTATGGGGAGTGAATTGGTGGGTAGTAGTCGAGTCGAGTCGAGTTGATTCGAGTTGAATTGAACGAACGACGCCGACTTATAAACCAGCCAAAATCACGACCTCGGCGCTCATAATGACTACGACAACGTTGGCCAAGAAGAGACGGTATAGATGATTCCGATGATGATGATGATGATGATCATTTGCATTGAAACAGCGCAGACAATGCGCAAAAGGAAGCTTCCACAGTAAGGTCAGCCTCTGCGATGATGATGATGCTGAATATACATATCATGTTCTGTCCCGCTGTCTGCATGGCGTATATAATATACACTTAATATGCTCGCCAATAATGATGCTCACGATGTATTTTTTGTTGTTGTTCTTAATGATGAAGAAGAGTAGGAAACATTCAAACCTTTACCTTGTACGTCGTCGTCGTCTTCGTCGTCGATGAGAAAATACCTGGAATTTTTTAGTTAAATGGTATATTTTATACGCGCCGCCGATACGTTCATACGCATACGACAAGCATATATACATATACATATATATATAAAGCAGACAAGACGAAATTTTTGAGCTTTTTTTATTTATAAAAAAAAAAAAAAAAAAACACTCGTACATATGGAGGACTTAAATGCGTGTTGTGCCAAAAGCGCCGCCACCGTTGTCGCAGACTAACAGACAGACGGACGGACAGTTAGAAGGTGGGTTGTAGGATTTTAATGGCACCGAGAGTATGTTGAATAGTTTTTTTTTTTTTTGACAAATGGAGTATAATCCTTGAAACAGCTGATTTAGTTTGTCAATATAGTGCAGTAAGGATCTACAAATTTCAGAAAAATCAAATCAAAATACTTTCCAACAAAAAAAAAAAGTAAACTTCTGTCAGGAAGTTGATAAATTTGGAGCGTGAAATTTTGTTGGTGCCAGGAGCGAGACACATTATAAATTTTTTAAACAACTTGCGCTTTAGCCAGACAGTTGAACTATTTAGGTCTCATATAGGTCTCATATATGTCTCTGATAAGATATTAAACTTTAGTTGGTTTTTTTTTTTTTGCCGTTAAGAAGGCAGCACACTTTATTAGTCCTTCCCTCTTTTATCCGTGTCGTCAGCAAATATAGCATTGTGGAAGTCCTAGGGAACCTTCATTCCGTTGGTATGCCCAGTGGGCATGTTCAAAGTGAAGAGGTAGAACTTAGTATACTCTCCTGTGGAGCACCTGCGCGGTTTTTTTCGTGCTGTACTTCACACCATGCAGAACCACCGAAAAGGTGGGAGAATGCCCTTTAATTTGCATAGTAGATCGTCGCAACGTACCCTGACGGATGTCCAGGTAAATAGCAACTGTACATTCCTTTGCCTGGAACCCATTTAGGATAAAGTCTACCAACCTATTCAGCTGCTCAGGAATTCCTTGTGCTTTCTTGAAGCCAAACTGAAAGGATTGTATCCTTTGGTTAACCATGTTGATTGCCAGTATCAACATCGTCAATAGGCATGATGGGTCGGTATAATTCAACGACCAACTGGCACTTTCCGGACTTGTAAATCATAATGATTTGAGCCTTTTTCCAACGTCTTGAGAAGTTCTTAAGTCTCAATGCTGCATTTAAAAGAAGTACCAAAAGCGTATCGCTTTGAATTGTAGCACTTTCAGAGTCCTGTTGTCCAGACTATCTTCACCTGGGAGACTTATGTAAATTGCTTCCAACTTTGTTGTGGGACTGAATCTTCTCGATAGAGTTATGTTGGCTGGGAGGTCATTTGAAAGCAATTATTATATTGCTCAATATGAGACAAAAAAATGTATAGAGTCTGGCCCATTTCCAGAAAGCAATGAATGTAATTATTCTGGTGGCGGTACCATTGGCGCCAATGCCACTTAGACAGCATTTTCGGCGCACGAACTGGCAAATGTTAAAACTGACAAATGCGCAAAGGTTTCGTAGTCGTTAAGTTTTCTGAAATTTTCCAATTTTCATGGAAAAATTTTTTTTTTCTGCATTTAACTGCGAAAACTATTTGCGAATCACAAAATTTTTTTTATTTTTCTTAATGACATAAACTGTTTACGAATCATAAAGTGTATGCAAAAGTAAAATTGTAGTTTTTACTGCTTTTTTTTTTTGCAGTTTCTTATTTTTCAAAAACTCCAAACTTCCAATAGACCAAGCGCCTATAAAATAATAAACGTAGAAAAATATCTACCAGCGTAACGCAACGTCATGTCGCCTCTGCTAAATGAAAAAACGCGACAATTGCGCATAACTAATTTCCTCACTTAGTGCTCTGCCTTGGTATGCGGAGCTCAAAAATCAAAAAATGCGTAGCTATAGTTAGTTCGTATGGTCAAAAAAAAAAAAAAAAATATCAAACGTCTAAGTTTAAAAAAAAAAAAAAAAAAAATTGTTGAGACATACCGGAGTCGCTCAGCCCGCCGGCCGGCATCTGATCGAGCAAGAAACGAACGAACATTAAATGTTTCATTTATTCGTTTGAATTGTTCGTTTGTGCGTTTGAACACGCACTGTCTGTTACTAGCACGTTTTTATACCCTACACAAGCAATATAAACCGGTTATTATATGCTGGTCGTAGCATATGTCATAATGCTTTATGCGTATTACTGATTTTTGATTGACTGTAGCAGGTGATATATTTTTTTTCATTATTCACATTTGGAGCATATTTAATATGAATTTTGCTTCAGTTAAAGTTCATAACATGCTTAACTTTTACTTTATTATAAATGAATTTCAATTGCAGTGTATTAATGTTTCGTTGCCATTAAACATTCAGTTTAGTCTGGCTTTATTGTTAGGTAAAGTCAAGGTTTCATGCGTAAAGCGACTTTTGCAAATTGCCCTTCAGTGTTTCACGAATTTTTATTAACTTTGCTGTTTGTTGCTATTTTCCCTTTTTTAGCCTTGGTCGTTGGTTGAACAAATGAAGTAGAAATGCTGTACACGACTTTGAAATGGTTTGCAGACCGAATTTCCATACCATCATACTCCTTGTTTCTTTAAATGTTATTAAAAGAATATGGTTCTTTGCGCACTCTACTATCCAAAAATATTATTGTTGGTAGAGCAGTTTGTCGGTAGTGCAGGAAGGAACTATTGCAACAAATTTTTATTAAATTAGAATTTAACAAATTTTTTTTTTATCTTATGTTATACGAGGATCATTTGAGAGGTACGCTTTAATCGTAATAGCATGCTTGATGATTTAAGATGAACTGGTCTCTCCTTCCCGCTCAAGCATAACAATTATATTTTTGTTTATTTTTTTTTTGAGTTTGTTTATTTGTAATACTTAAATAAATATAAACTATCCATCTAATGAACTGTTATGCTTAGCATAATAATTGACTGAAAAAAGAAATATATATCATTTTTAATAGTTAATAATAACAAAAATAACAATTGAAAAAGGAAATATCTTAATTGAAACTTATTTCGTTGTAATCTCTTTAAACTTTTTTTCTGGATTTATGTGACGCCAGTAACTTTACCAAAATCAATGTAGCATGCACTGAAGTCCGTATCTGGGTTCTATTCCGTTCACCATAGATTTGTTCAACGTTTAAAGTAATTCACCAGAATTTGCACCGCAGAATATATCAAGACATTTAGAGGTGAACAAGCATCACATTTGGCATTCAAGCACTCGTTCTGGGCTTATCACACAGTATATCACCGACCCAAGCATGCACAAATAACTTCGCAAAGTTCCATTTTAATCGGATGGCTGGTGTATTAATTCGTAAAGGACACCCATATATATATATTAATTTTTATATATGTATACATATATATGTAGATAGATGAATTACCTTGTTCAGGTGCGCTGTGACAGTTTGCTTTTTGACGTATCATGTATCAGCAATAATTTGTGTGGGTTTAGTTATCGACCCCTCCGATTTAAGTAAAAAGTAGCCTATGTTCTTTTCCAACGTCCTATCTATTTCTATACCAAAATTCATATAAATTGGTTCAACGGTTTAAACGTGATGCGCGCTCAAACAAATAAATACAAATTTGTATACAATATACTAGGTGAGGTGAGAAGTAACCTCCTTGGGAATGAAAAAAATGTTTTAAAATTTTTTTTATTTTATTCAATGGAGTCCTCTGTTAATTCGATACACTTATTCCATAGATTTTCCAACTTTTTAATCCCTTCCGAAAAGCTATTTTCAAGAAGGTCTGTAAAATCCTCCTTCGCGGCGACGATGATCTTCTCGCGCGAGCTAAATTTTTTATTGATGAGCAATCTTTTGAGATTTGGGAAGAGATAATAGTCCGAGGGAGTCAAATCGGGCGAATAAGGTGGATGAGGAAACAGTTGGAGCCCAAAATCGTTGATTTTAAGCATGGTTGCGATGCTCTTGCAAAAACAAAATTTTTTTTCGCTTCATGTGAGACCGTTTCGCAGCGATTTCGGCCTTCAATCACTCCAATAATGCGCAATAGTACTCGTTGTTGATGGTTTTTCCTCTTTCGAGCTAGTCCACTTAGAATTTGCAATGAAAATCAGAGAAAACGGACGCCATGACCTTTCCGACCCATTGAGCCTCGCTCAGCTGCTTCGGAGCACTTGTGCCGTCTTCAGTCCATTGCAGTCCATTCTGTTCCTTGTCGTGTAATAGTGGATCCAGGTTTCATCAACAACATAGCCAAACACTCTTTCAAAGTGCGCGCGCATTATTATTTTTGGTCCGGAGTCAACATGCGCGGCATCCAGCGACAGGATAATTTTTTCATATGCAGCTCAGTACTAATCCTTGTGCAATCGTTCGCGCACCTTTATTTCATGCATTTTTTTGACATTGTCCTGTATAACCGCATTTGAGGGCCTGCCGCTACGGACTTGGTCGGCCACCTCGAATCTCTAGAAACCAAGATTTCACGGTGTTATCTGAAGGAGCTCCATTATATTTATTCTATTTTTCTTTTGTTTCCTTTGCCGTTTTGCTTCTCAAAAAATATTGTATATGAATGGACTATAGAGCACCATAATCTTTTTTTCAATTGTAGTGCATTCTGGCGGTCAAGGATGTTATCTAAGGATTGTCAGAAAAAAGAAACAAAGTACATAATTAGGTGCCAAGTCAGTGCGTAAGAGCTGACACTGTCGTGATGAAGAACCATCCTTCCTCGGCGATTGTTTTTCCTCAATACTCTGAAAACTTCTGGCAAACAAATAGTTTTTTCACCGTCCTACATTGCCAAATGGCTAGTTTTTCCAAAGAAACAGGCAATGATTTGCTTCGAAGTAAGTTGATCGAAGCATCCCTGCTCTAGAGTATGAGCTCTAAGCAGCGTTGAAATATTATCATTTTAGAACCCATTTAAATCAGGGGAGTATTGGTTTATTTGTCGCAGCATAAATTTTAATAAATGTTTTATTGGCCGTGTGTCGCCCACTTCTAAGCCTAGCGTCCATAAAAACTCACTACCAACATTATTTGGTGTTATTCGAGCAACATATTTTCAACCTCTTCAATGAAACATCGAAGACTCCGCAGTATATAAATAGTTTTGGCTATGTCTTTCCGTCTGTCTGTGTACATATACACCCTATTTCTTTATGTTCATAATGTTCGTTCCTTTGTGGCGCCTAGAGACTAAACCCGTGGAGTGCTTTGGATGAGTTGATGAATCTTGCGATCATCACTAACTAGACGCCATATTGTGAAAAGAAAAAACTATCATTGAACATCATGTTTAGGTTTATCTTATTATTTTTCATTTCGGATGATTAGTTTTTGACTTATATTGCTTTAAAGTTGGCTAGCTACCATTCATATGTTTTCGCTCTTTCATTCATTAGCATGTTATAATTCTCATTTAGTTCTTGCGTACACCTGTAGTTGATTCAATGTGCTATTGCTTTTATTGCAGTCGGGTTTTAAGCAATTTCTTCTTTAATTGAAGTAATTATTTTTAAATAATAATTATTTGAAAATCAATAGGCTGTGAGTACTCCATATTGTAAATATTTCTGTACATTGCAATATTTAAGATTGCGCAGCTTCCTGTTTTTCTTTTGACTTAAAAATTTACTGTTGTATCGATACTAAAAAGCATCCGGCTGTTTGTTGTAATAATGTATGTACTTAAGATTATATAAAAATCTATTCGCGTATTATGTATCTCTGATGTACACATCATGTTTTATTATAATTACATATGTATGGCGCGGCGGCGGCGGCGGCGTGTCTTATTGTTATTTTCTTATTATCTTTGCTTCTAAAGTAAACTCTTCCGCAATTCGATTTTTATTGTTATTAATTTCTATTGTATAAAGAATTAAGAAATAAAATATTTTTGGTTGAAACACAGAAAGGCAATTGAACTCATTACTAGGTGGGTCAACAGCAACGATAAACCCTATAAAAATAATTGGGAACATAATTTTTTCAGAGAGAGATACATGTGAGACGGAAAGGAAATTTACTAAAAAGCCTGATCTTACGAATTGTTTGATTTGACCGATTCTCCACCGATTCCAAAAATGATGAACGTCCCTACTATTTCTATACCAAAATTACATTGGGTTTGCGGAAGTGGTAGGCTAGAAGCTTCAAATTTGTTATATATTACATAAACTCGAATAAAATATCCCATATAGGACTATATCGAACCACTGAAAGAGTTAGTTTTTTTAATGGTTTTATTTGAATCAAAAAATTTGGTGTAAAAAGATGAATCCATGTATACTAATCAAACTTTTTATCGGATATTTTAGAAGCTAGAATATAAATATACAGACTTGGACTATAAATTTTTCTCTAAGATGATTTTACATTTCTCTTCTGCTCAGAATGTAGATGGCAACCAAATATGCTCAGTCGGGATTTCTATATTTCAGATCATTTTCATATAAAAATTTTATAGTTTGCTAAACTTCGTGCAACCATGGTGTAATATATAAAAATATCGAATTATATGTGTGGTACCAGCTGATAAGAAACTGTAAGCACGAAAGAGAAAGAGTGATTACGCATTTTCTTTTATTTTTATTTTTTATGACAATTAGTTACTAAAAAAAAAAGGAAAAAATTTGAGAGTATAGTTCACATGCTACCACCTTCATATTATTACAACGTGGTTCAGTGCACATTCTCTTTAGGTCGGTCCGTCGGTCGCTCGCTCCATTTGTACTCGCACTTGCTGTGTATTTGTTGTTGTTGTTCTTTTTATTAATGTTGTAAAACTGCGTACGTTGTTTAAATATTTAATTGTCCTAAAAAAAAAAAATCGAAACAACGCATTGGAAGAAATGAGATAGAGCTAAGCAGAGACAGAGACAATCATACAAATATACAAAACGACCAAATTTAAGCTATGATCCAGTTCCTAACAATGATTGCGCGCTGATGCACATATTATGGTGCTATACCTGCACCGCACGTGTAGGGTAACGTATTTATTTTAGTTCGCATTGCATTTAATGTTGTTTTAATTTGTATACCCTACAGCTATAACGAAAGCGTGTATATTAAATTTGTGCGTATGTATGTATGTACAAGTCGTTTAATGTCTATGACATATAAGTTGTAGTGTACAACGTAGTCGCGCATACTCGACATAAGCGTGCTTCATGTTTTTCATACTATTTTGTATGCTTCAAATGGAAATCAGCTTCGTAATTTGTTTGTTTTTATGTTCTTCGCCTGCCTAAACATTGACCTTTCGCTTGGTGCTGCACGTTAAATTCCAAATTGAAGTAAATATTTTTAAAGTTGAAGTTTTCAGGATGCTAAGCTGAGCTGGAGCTAATGTATTTCGTATATTTCAAAATTTCGAAGCAGATTTTTCATAATATTTTAATGATGCTGCTTCGGCTGTAGAGTGGAAGAGAGTTTGGAGATCCGATTGCGGCACCTCCAAAACATGGGTTGTAAACGTGTAGAAAAACGTTCACCACGCAGTTTATTTTTGATGTTTGGGCTTAAAAAGAAATCATTGGATGATAAATTAAGGCTGTACGGCGGATGACCCATCAATTCTCTTGTGTGAGCGGATATGTGAGAGGTTGCATTGTCATGCTGGAGGGTGATTCGTCTTCGGCGGTTGGTATTGGGAATTTCTCCGTAGATTTCAAGCAAACAAAGGGTCATGTACCATACAGAACATATGCCCCATTCGTCCGAAGAAACAGTTGACCATTTGCTACGCAGTGCTTCACGGAATTCGTCGCGGAGCGAATTACGAACACGATTGAACCCACCATATGAGCGATATACAAAGGTTTTTGATGGTGCTTCATTGGCATACAAAGAACTGAGTTCATAGACACACTCTTGTTGAGATCAACCCCATCGAAAGTTGTGAAAAATAATCCTTCTCTTGAAATTGCCATTTTTTTTTTTTTTTGGCAATTATTCCATTCTTAGCCGTATCTCCTTTATTAATTTTAGAACAGTTACAGATGATGTCACTTAACATTAATAAATCTTTCGATACGTTCGATAACCCCAGAAATAGGGGTATCATATCTCTGAAGCTACGAACATTCTATACCAAAGCGTTGTCTTCTTCACTGTAGGCGGCGGGGGCGACTATGTATACATATAACTAGTTGTTGTTGATTTTGTTGCCATGGCTGGCCGCCCAAGTTAATAGTTGGTACTCATTTAAAAGACCAATGCACTGCACATACCACTTGACTCGATGGTCTTCACATTCAACCTCGGTTCAGTGTTTGTTCCTCCAACGCGCATCATTCATTCATGCGCATTCGCTACGTTTCAGCAGATTGCCTACCTGTCGTACGTCTTGCTTCACTTCTCTACGCTTCAGACAAAGCCTGAGTTTATGCTGCCACCACACCTCCTTACTTCGTCACACCTCATCTTGCAAAAATCGTCATCATCTTCATATGCACTGATTGTGCGCAAATGAGCCAACATTGAAGAGGCAGCAGCAAAGCTAGCAGCAGCAGGATTTACTTTAAGTGCGCTTGGTATCTCCAATACTAAGGATGAACAAAGCGTAAGTTAAAAAGAAAAAAAATAAAAAAAAAAAAAAAACCAAAAGAGAGAGAGAGAGAGAGAGAAAGAGCTAACAACGTCGGCGACATTGACAACAGGCAGCGATGCTGCATAAATCGGATTGCTTTTGCCAAAGATGATCGAATTCCTGGAACTCATTTCTCGTTGCTGGATTCCTTTTACGCCCTGCGCGCTGCTGCTGCTTCTTCTTCTTCTTCTTCTTACATTATAGTATGTTTGTCTGCTTCTTGGTTTTTGTTTCGCTTAGCATGCTTTTTGGATGGACGCCATCAACAGCAGCGAGGTGACCGACTGTATAAGATTCTATTCAGCGAATTTTTGCGCGAATGTGAGACAGTTTACCCAACCGACAGACAGACAGGCAGACAGACAGTCAGATGAACAATACGACAGAGGGACGTTTGAATGAACGGAATGGGCGACGATTGCAAAAAGAAAATAAAAATATATAAAACACTCAACGTATGCGCATTGGCTCCTTTAAAGTACTGAGCTCGCAGCCTGGCTGGCTGGTTAGCTGACCCTATACCGGCTCTCAATCCTTGCTCTCCACGTCTTTGTCGACTACTGATTTTGTTGTTGTTGCTGTTATGCTAAGCCATCGCTGGCGATATAGCAACTTCTTTGGTGGCTGGCTGGTATACTCAAATCAATTAATAAACAAGAGAATGCGTAATGCTGGGTGTAACCGAAACTTAAATACTCTACAAAGTAGCTCTTCAAAGTCATGAGAAATATATTTCTGGAGCTTTGTAAGCTCATATCAGCCTTCATATGAATAAAAAATTAGTTCTACCTCAGCAAACATATATTTCAGATTTGCTTCATGTACAAAGGGCAACGGAAGAAATAGTATCCAATGAAAAACTGTGCTCTCTGTTTAAGAGAAACCCTCAGTTGGACATGAATTTAGGGTTTCTCTTATACAGAGACCACAGTTTTTCATTGGAACTAATTTTTTCGGTGCCCTTTGTATATGAAACAAATTGAAATAATATGTTGGCTGAGATAGAACATATTTTGTTAAACAATTTCAAAAGTTGAAGGTTACATATATATATATTTTTTTTTTTCATGTTCCGACTTCCATAGGCTTTCACTTCATAATATTTCCAATAACTGACTACATATATACAATAAAAAACAAATATATATAGTCACACGAATTTCGAGATTAATTTTTCAAGTGTTTTATATATGTATGTACATACATCTACAGCAATGTGTTCACTCGACTCGTTGGCAGCCTCGAATTGGATGACGATCATGATGATGATCTTCATCTTCATCTTCATGAAGAGGATAATGCTGTTCGTACTTTATTTCACTTCATTCGTTTTGGTGGAGCCAAGCTATGCTGCGATGCTCCTTGTTTATCTGTCTCACTGTCTGACTGTCTGTCGATTAGACGTTCGGTCCGGTAGTCGCCGTCATTGTCGTCTTTGGTGGATCGATCCCTTGTTGGTCAGTTCGCCGCACGTTGTGATGCGTTTATATTTATTTTATTTATTTATTTATTTTTTGTTTTTGCCCAACGAAAATATGTCTTGTCGGCATCGTTTTTTGAAAAGCAAAAAGAAATTAAAATATAAAAAAAGAAGAAGAAGAAAAATCGCACGACCAAATAACTGCATAACTTAATATGTCTGTGCACACGGCGTTCTGCAGTCCTCCATCTTTGTATCCCTATACATTATTATCAAGTCTAACGAAAAATCCGTAAAAAAAAAAAAAAAAAAAACAAGAGAAGAAAAGAAAAGAAAAGAAATAAAAATAAAGTCTCCCAAGTTTCTCACGAAACATGGCTCTTTCTCGCTGTCTGCCTTTCTCTCTCACACTTGGCATGTTTTCTTGATTTCAGTCTTAAAGCGTATGGCATGAGCGAGAATGAGTGCTTTAAATTGAGTTCTCTGATTTGGTTCCGATTTGTTTTTAGTAACGTTCGGTTTGTTTTTTGAATTTTTTATGTCGTCTAACGGTTTTTAGTTTTCTCTCCATAAAATGTGTTTAAAATTTTGACTTAGGCGATAAATGAGGTTAATACGAATTATTGAAAATTTTTGATATAGTTTAGAATCCCAGTACTGACTAATGCTTTCCTTCATCATCAACGCAGAGCTCATATGGCAGACTGCTAAAGAGTGAACTTGAACGAATAGTGAACTTATTGAGGTGAAGTTTCGTGAAGTCTAATAATACGGGAAAGGTGTTCAAAAAGAATAGTTGTTAAACATTTTTTTTTTATCCAGAAATGTGCTCAAAACATATAGAAACTGGGCGTTAAATTTCTAAAATATTTAATCAAAATATTTTATATATATATTTTGGAGGGAGGGGAGGGAGGGTCTACCTCTTTCTTCACAAAAACACCCAACGACTTTTGCCTATTTTTATGATAAACTTTTTTACTTTAGTCCAATACTGATTTTAATTTTTATATGGTGGTTTCTTAGTGACATCACGTGACCCCTTCACTTATAGAGGGAGCATACCTCCCCGCATTCCACCCAGAACTTACCAATCACGTTTAAGGTTTTCATACATTTTTTATTCAATAAATATGAAAATTAATAACACAAAAATAGAACTCATTTTTAAGGGTCCAAATTTTTGTTTGTTTTTTTTGTGCGCTCATCACGCCTAAACCGCTAAAGCAATTTGTATGAATTTTGGTATATAAATAGATGGGACGTTGGAAAAGAACATAGGCTACTTTTTGTTGAAATCGGATGGGGCGATGTCTCACCCAATATTTCATACAAATGTGAGTAAGCCCAAAAAAAAGAGGACGTGAAATTAGGTGTCACCATAGGAATTTTTGAGGTTATATTTCTTTAAATAAAAATGTTTTACATACAAAAATCATAAGCTTTTATGGGTTTATACCAAAAAGTTGGACATTCTCCTTTATTTTTATATATCGCCACGGGTCCGAAGTTTCTTGCAGCAGTAAATTTTTTCGATTGGTCACCTTTCATATGCCTATACATGGTCTGTATGCACGCACATATATGTACATATGTGTATGAATGAAATTACATTTATTTATTCCGCAGACAGAGAGCAATATGCGAAAGTTCTAAAGAACCAAATCGTTTCACAGAACTACAAGTACGAGTACATACATATTTATGTATTGTATATATATGTATATATATATATATACATAATATACACACATACCGACAAAATTCAAACAAAGAAAAAACGGTCGTCGGTAGTCGTAAAAAATCGAAAAAGATAGCGACTTGAATTCTTTTGGCGTGGACTGAAACAATCTGAATAACTTGATCTGTATCCCGAGTTTTCTGTTGAGTGGAAAAAAAAAAAAAAGACTGGAAGAGAGAGGGTACTGGCAGTGGCGGCAACAACAGCTCCAATGGGCACGATATCGGCAACGACGGCGTTGTCGGCGTCGTCTTTCGCTCGACGGCTCTTATGTGTATTTGCATAAAATTTTCATTCATAAAATTCGCGCTTCGTTAAATTTGCTCACAAATCGTTTAAGCATGCGCGTCGACAAAGAAGTGCCGAAGAAAATAAAAAAGAGAAGAGCAGGAGGAGGAATACTCACTCGATGCGGCTCGACTCTACCCACTGTAGTAGTTCTAGCAGAGCTCAGTTCAAAGATGTGCCTGAGTTTGTGAAGGGTGCGACAATTGAACTGAAATAAAAGTAAGAAACTACTTACAAGAAATTTCAAATTTATTAGCAGTAGCTGATGCTTGAGATTTCATGAATATATTCGATATACCCATGTTCGTTCTTGTCCGTTCATCTAGAAGTAAGAAAGTACAGATAACAAAGCTCAAAATTTTATAAAACTTGAACCTGTTGATTTTTTGGAAAATTTAATAAGAAATCCGAATGCGTTATTCGATTTGAATCAGATATAAAATTTATGCCACGATGTATCTTGCTTGAAAAACTCAAATGCATCAGAATTAGAACTTTGGTTCTCGAAATTTCCGATGGCTATAAATCTTTTTTCATTTAAAAAACATCCATGTATTCCAAATAAAAAAGGATAGACACGAAACGCGTGAATCCACAAAACCAAAACCCTTTAGTATAATGTTTAATTGAAATATTCTGAATTTTAGAATTTCGATGTTCTCATAGAATTTATTTCTTGCGCCCCTAGATATATACATAAATATAAAACGCATGATTCAGCCTTTCGTTTTTGCAAAGTTTGTAGCACGTCAGGATTTATAGCTGTACAATAGCTCAAAAATTACAACAAAAAAAAAACATGTTTTTAGGATTTTCAACCCATATTTTCTCCGTTCAAAAACTGTGTGCAATTCTATTTGCAAAACCCATATAGGGCAGTGTCGTCTATAAAGTGGTTTAGTGACCATTCATATGTTTTCTTTTTCATTCATTAGCATGTTATAATTCCCAACTAGTTGTTGCTTACACCAGTAGTTGGTTAATATTTTTTTTTTTTTTTCCGTCGGGTTTTTGTATACTTTTTAGCAATTTTATAAAAGTTTAAAAAATTGTAAATAGAAACCCATTTAAGAATATGTATTAATTATTCTATTTATTTTAATAATTTTTAAAACTTTTAACGCTTCAATTGTCGCACCCACTTTGTGTGTGATTATGTGAGTAATCGGCCAATAATCGCTGTCGTCGCGTCGTTCCGCATATGTACAACTTTATGATGTCGCATCTCTCTTACGTCTCCAAACTCTTCTGCCTTTCGCATTTTCTTTGTATTTCATGCTCTCGCCGCAAGTTCGGCGTGTAGACTTAACCGCTTGCTCACGCGTATGATTCGTCTCAGCCAGCCAGAGTAACCCAGCTAACAAATCTTAAAAGGTTCCTCAAATTCAATTTTAAACACAAAAACATTTTAAATCCATAAAAATATTATTTTAGTAAAACTTTTGTTGGTTATATCCCGACAATATACTTTTACCACTTCTGCACCTTCAAAACTTTCACGCATCTCTTCCAGTTCACGTTGCAGTTCACGTACTGCAGATTTAAGCTCACTATTTTGTGCCGTTAGTTGCTCGTACTCTGCTAGCGCCTTGCCATTGGGCGCAGTCACGGCGACCACAGTCTCCACAACTGTCACTGTTTCTACAGCATTGCTCGCCTCTTTTACTTTCTGCAAAAGTTCGCTGAGCTGCGTATGTACGTTCTTGGCCTCCTTTGCAAGTTTCTTTGACACGTTGAATTTAGCGGTTTTGTCGTTAGCCTTGCGGTATGCCTCCAATTCTGAGTTAAGCTTTGATAGCGACTTTTCGCATTTCTCAAAGAGCGTTACACCTTCGGTGCTTTCTAGCGCTGCCACAACTTCTGAAGATTTCTGTAGCGATGTTAGCTCTTGTGAGATTTTTGCCTTTTGAGCGCTAGACTCGCTTACTTGCAGTGAAAGCTGCTCGTTCTCTTTCTCAGTCTCCTGAAGTTCCTTTTCCAACTTTGATTTGACCTGCAACCACTCCAAAGATTTTGCTTCGAGTTGCGTCTTTTGTGCACTTAACTCGGCTACATTCGCCAGCAGATTCGTGTTTTCAGCAGTAAGATGTTCCATTTTATCTAGAACTTCACGTCGCTCATTCGTAAACAGCTCAATTTTATTTTTCAATTCGGTGCTTTCTTCACGCAGCTTTTCCAAACTTTCACTCACCTCCAAAGCAATATCCGTTTGGGTTAACTCGCTTACCAAACTCGGCAACACAACAGTGGCATCACGTTCCACATCCTCACCGTCGCTCTCGCCTTGCGTTAAACGCTTATTGAACTCGTCCAATTCGGCACGCTCTTGTTGCGTTAGTCGTTCGACAATCTCAATCGATTCGGCGGAAGACGATGATTTGCTCAGTTTATCGATCTTATCTAGTAATTCCATATTTTCACTAATATAGTGTGAAAGCTTCTTTTCTAAAGCTTGTAGCTTTTCCTGATGTTCGGCTTCCAATTCTTGCACACGATGTGTTAGCTGCTCCTCCATATGAGCTTCGGCTAGTTCCGACTTAACACGTGCTGCATCCATCTCCTGGTGCAAAGTTTGCAGCTTTTCTTGTAATTCAAGCTTTTGTTCTTCAAGTAGACGTATGGCTTCAGTCTGCTGCTTTCCAACTACGCCTGCAGTTGTTGTATCGTCAACTTGAGTCAACTGCCACTGACCCTTCTCATCTTCTAGTTCGGTAATTTGTTGCTGCAATTCCTCATTCCTTGACGTTAAACGTGTTATTTCTTTTTGGAGCTCTGAACCTGTGCTTGGTTTCGCCAGTTGTTTCTCATATTGCTTACATTTCAGCTTCAGTTTAATCATCGCTTTATTGTTTTCATCTAACTTTTGCTTTAACTGATGCAACTCAGATTTTAGTTCGCCAGAGGTGTCAGTGTCATCATCGCTATTAGGCAAAAAGATGGGTTTATTCTTCAAGCTGTTCGCCAATTTCTCCTCGAGTACACTGACGTTGGCATTTAGAATATTTAGTTCGATTGACTTCTCTGCAATGTCTTCCTCTTGTTTTTTTATTGTTGCATCGCGCTCACAGAGCTGTACACGTAACGACTCAACAGCAGCCTCAAGTTCAGCGAGTTTTTCCGAAACCATATTATCAGATACTTCTAGTTTATTTTGCTTGGCTATCTCATTCTCAGCTTGATCGCACTTCTGTTGTAATTGCTCTAACTCAAGCCTTAAATCTTGTATTTGCTTTGCCATTTCTAATTTGACTTGGTCATCGTTGTCCGATTCTAAATCAGCCTCTATACTACTCTTCGTTGCTTCTGCTTTTGATTTCGCAGATTCCGAGTACTGTTCTGGCACCACCTCCAGCCGTATCCGTTCGTTGTCGCGCTCAAGATCCGTTATACGCTCGTATGCTTGTTGCACTGTATTTCGCTCTTTGTTTAGTTGCTTTTCAAGCAATCGCACGCGATTTTCCAGATACTTGTTACGCTCCCGATCAATATTAATAGACCCTCGGCCGGACAAATCTGTCGCTGAACGATGACGCTCACGTGGATCGTTGCTGTCGCTGCCAGCTGAGCTCAGGTCGGTCATTGATCTGCGTAGCTCCGATGTTTCTATTAAGCTTTGTTGTGTGACGCCCATCTTTTCCTTCACTTTGGTTACTAACTGCATAAGCTGCTGATTATTTGTGGAGCGTCGAGCAAACCGCGCCTTATTCTCTTCCAGCTGCTGACGCATTAGCAGCAATTTTTCGCTACCAGTTGTAGACAATGGCGAACGCTCAGAACGTTCGTGTTCTTTGACTGGTGTTAGTACAGGTGTTGACGTATATTGTGGTTCATTCGATGAAACTCCGGACATATCGGCGCCGCCACCATAAACATGTGCCTGATGGTGCCCTAATGTGGACTTTTTCATTTTCAAAGAACTCAACCGTTGACCCAGTTGTTTTACAGACTCCTCAATATTAGCGCTACGTCTACTATAATCGGTGTCCGATTCGCTTTCGTTGAGCACAAACATGGGTTGCTGCAAACAAAACCAAACCATTCAATATGACATCAGCAAACGAGTAAACAGCACATAAAATTAATTTTCCACTTACCTGTTTTTGGTGCGACTGTTCGTCCGCAGACGATTGTATGTCGCTTTCGTTCGTTGTCGTCGTAGACATTTTCGTGTTAACCAATAGACTGTCTTAAACTGCTTAGATCCAGGAGGATATCGCACATATCCAACAAATCGTGTGTTCCCTCGCTATTGTACCAGTACCTTTTATTTTCGTAACATTTAAGTTTCTTTTGACTGCAAATGAAAAAAAAAAAATAGAAACAACCCCAGCGAAAAGAACACAATTATTAGAAATTGGCCCTGAGGAAATAGGTGCAAGGCGAGTTTACGTTGACCATCGAAAAGAGTTAGATGAGATGAAGACGATGGATGTGAAGTGAGTTGAATTGTGCCAATTGGACAACAGTCCGTCGGGCTAGCTCTGACGTGTGCAAACTTTTATTCCTTCGTGCAATTTTCGACAAAACACTGTTCTGATACTGCACACTTATTACGCATATGTAAACCCGTACTGTCTAGTTCAAAATACTCCATGCACACACTTAATTTAATAAAGATTTACCAAAAAAAAAAAAAACTATTTCTATCAACAAAATAGAAGTTCCATGTCAGCAGTAATTTTAGTGCTAATAAATGTCAAATAAAAAAAATCTTACAGCACTGTCGTACTGCTTGCTGTCGCAGTCACTCAAACACATTCATATACATAACTATTGGGTGGCACGTACTCTGCATGAGACCAGGGCGGCTGTAAACAGGCAGCAGCAGCGCAACACCGAACAAAAATTGTACAAACGTTTTAATGAACTACTCAAATCTATGAGATTTAGAGAAATTCAATTGGAAATTAATGCCAATAAATCAGTTCCATTAATGATTAAATATGTATTCTTATTAAACAAATATAAGTTTGTTAGGAGCAATAAGTTTTTAACGAAAAAATTTAATTAAAATATTGCGCTTGTTTGACTGTTACAGGCTAACAGACGGACATCATAAGATCAAAGTAATTTATCGGTCAGATCAAGTTTATACATATGTACATCGTATATAACATACATATATCGCATATAATTTTTATTATTTATTTATACCTTAAACACGTTACATATTCATCAACAAAATTACATACGTTTGCTTAATAATTAGATCGATTTTAAAAAAAAAAACGTTAAAAATTATTACGACAAACTTAGTGCCGTATAGTACTTTTATAGAGAATGATCTACACTAAGCAGTATCTAAATAACCGTGCTTAATGACTCTTTCTTCTATAAGCATTATGTATTTGTGCATGCAGACTGTTCGGACGGACATAACTAAGATAAAATTAAGTTTGTAAAATATTAAAGAAGCTACCTTCAGAGACTATATAAAGTATTACGACATATACTTGATCACATCGGAAATCTGCTGCAATATAAAATATATTATTTCTTTGTATTACTGTGGTGAAACGGCTGCGAATTATAAAATTGGAAGGACTTTATTCTAAAGCATAACAACCTTGTATTGCCATTGATTTCAAACGTGCAACTCCGATCTCAACGCTAGCTGTAGTTGAACAAAATTGAGTCTCAAAAATTTAACTTACAAACTGAACTATTTTTGTTAAATAAAAGATACAAAAGAGACCAAGTTGTCATCTTGGGACGACCATCTATGCTGTAAATTATAGAATATTAATAATAAAAGTCGTAAAACAGTATTTGGTTCTAAGCTGTATTTAAATCGACTAAAATAACAAACTTTTGAGTTAGATACATTTATAGGAACATACGATTAATATGTAGAGAAGCTTCTTTTTTGTTGATTTTCTCTGATTCGATCTAATGAGTTTCTTTGTAATATTTTTATAAACGAAATGCAAGCATAAATTAAGTATGCGAATTTATCGCCATTGTTTCATTTAATATCTGAACAATATCGGTTTTATCTGCACGCATTGCATAGTCCAATGCCGTTAAACCCAACATATCTGCGTCTTTAAGACTTTCATAATTGGGCAATAAGTACTGTACGAGTTCCAAAAATCCGTGCATTGCTGCCACATGTAAGGCTGTTCGCCCTGAAGGATCCGGCTGTGTGAGGTCAGCACCGGCGTACTGATAAGACTGCAAACGAAGAAGAGAACCACGCGCTGCCGCAGCACATAATTGTTCGCCAAGTGCGCGCATTGAGCCAGTCAAATGTGCACCACAACCAATAAGCAGATGTATGATCTCGTGGTTATCTGTTGTGATGGCTTCAATTAGTGGCGTACGATCGTAGCGATCACGTATATGTACCGAAACACCGTTCATAAGCAGATGTTTTACCATTTCAATATTTCCCTGATGACAAGCCAGATGCAATGCAGTGCGATGGTCGTGATTAACGCCGGACAAGTCGGCACCATACGCTTTAAGATTATTTATCTGAAACAATTCGTGCACATAATTTAAGATTTTCTTTTATGAATTTATTATAACAAACCTTTCGAATATCACTATCAACAACTGCAGCATTTATCATTGCGGGGAAGAGTGTTGCGCCCAACTGATCCAGTTCTTGCGGGCTGGATAGGTGCAGTGAACGTGCAACTGCATCCACAAGATCGTATTCCTCCATTTTAGAAGCAATCGCGGACGTTAGCTCGCCGCGAAGATTCGACTGCATCATCTGCCAAAACAAGACATTTGTTAACGAATTAATACTTTAAATGCTAAATTTAATCTATGCCACTCACCAGTTTCTTTACATGAATGGACCACTCCGACTTGCCAAGCACATAAGACAGCTTGGCTAATGCTGCTTCTGGTGTCATATCATAGCCGGGTATGACGCCCATGTCGAAAAGCACTTTGCCCGTATCGTAGATTTCGGCCACCGACCCAGTAGGGCACTGCGTACAATTTACTATAATTACGTCACGCTTCGAAGCAGCACGTAGCTCTTGCAGCAAATCTTCACGATTAGAAGGCATATTACCTGAGCCAAAAGATTGCAACACAACACCTTTCATGGGCGGTGCCAAAAACGCACGAAACGTTGTCAATGATAAACTGGGAAAAATGCGTAAAATGCCAACATTGCTATCCAAATTCAAATGCACTGTAAAGCGTTCGACATTACACGGCCTAAAGATTAGCCTATAGTCGACATTCACATTGATACCAATGCGTGCTAATGGCGGCACATTAGGTGAATCGAATGCGTCCAACGAATTCGAACTGACCTTAACAGTACGATTTCCGCGCATTAGCTTATTGCCAAAAAATACGCACACTTCGGGTATGACATAGTTGCCGGCTAATATCAATGCCGACGTAAAGTTATCTTTGCCGTCGGTGCGTGTCTCGAAGATCGGAATTTGTGAACCAGTTATGATAACTGTCTTGCCCAAGTTTTCTAGCATGAACGAGAGTGCTGAAGCGGTGTACGATAGCGTATCGGTGCCATGTAGTACAACAAAGCCATCGAAAAATTCGTACGATTGCTATGAGTAAAGAAAGAAAGAAAGAGAGAGAGATAGAGCATATGATCGTATGATAAAAAAAAATAGATAAATTTTATTCAATGTGTCTAACTTACATGTATATCCTTGGCTATGCGCGCCCAATCGTCCATTGTCATATTGCTCGAATCCAGCAAAGGTATATACTCAGTGATTTGGTAAAGTACTCGTCGTGGCTCACCCTGCACATAGGGCAACACTAGTGGTGCCATCGAAGCGGCTGCGCCAAAGTGCTGCAATGCATAATCCTCATCGTGTATGTTAGGATATTTGCGTATGCTTTTTACAAGTGCATTCGGTATGGGCGCCAACACTAAAAAAATTATAAAAAGTGATGATATATAATGGAAACGCAATACAAAAGTTAGAAGTTTACTCAAAATTTCACATCCTTCAGAACGCGCTATAAACTCGTCTTATTGAGCTGATCAGTAATTTTTTTAAGTTTTTAATATTTTTTTTTAAAGAAGAAAAACGTTTATATCTGTGAAACCAGTTTTTATACTCTGCTCATTAGGACTATAATGTTAATTTTTTTTATTGCTAGTAAATATTTTTTCACAAATTTTGAATTTAATTTTTTTGAACATCAGAGTGCAATTCAGAGAAAATATTTATGCCTTTGTTTCATTTGGTTTTCTTTAATTCTTATATGGCCTAGCCATGTAGCCTTGTAATCGTACAAGCCTTCAAGTGCAAACATTTTAAACAACAAACAAGACTCAAAACTGTGATGTCTATTTATATGATGACTAGAGACCTTGAACGTATGCCGACACCAAAGAAACTACATACCACTTTTTAGTATGATTCGCCTTGCCCAGCTCATCGATAGACTTTATGTGTGAAAATTAAAAAGGAAACCAAATATAAAACATTTTCACTATTAAATACGAAATATGTATCTACACATGCCAGAAAAATTAATATAAATGATTTTATTACTTACTATGCCTGTCATTTCGCATCATGCCGATTGTGCCGCCGGTGTAAATGACGCGTACCCGTGCTTCCTTTACATCCTGTGCCATTAGATTGCCGTCACTGACGTTACGCCGCACGGTCGGACTCTGTAATTTTGGTGAAGGCGGTACGACTTTTTCAAGCGAACCGACACTGTTGAGCTTATTAAGCATCGGACGTATGCAACCATCTACCAAATCAGCTTGTGTACCATTGCTTGTATTTATAATTGGCTGCAAATTGTAACAAATAATCAGTAAAAGTAATGTAACAAGTCGTTAATGTTTATACTTACTTCAAGATCAGTCGCTTTGAACCCAGGCGTATCCGATGCGCCGGCCGGCGACGTGCCGTTGGACATTTTATGCTTCTTTCTTGTCTGTAACGTGCCGTAATCTTCTGCTCTGTAAGAGATTTGCAAATAAAAAATAACTTTATGAACTGCTCTTCCAGGAATTACGACGTAATCTTCTGCTCTGTAAGAGATTTGCAAATAAAAAATACCTTTATAATTATACATATATGAATGCTCTTCCAGGAATTACGACGTACATATATTCGTTTTGTTTTTTATTTCTTACACATCATAATTAAAAATAATTGACAACTCTTATCAGAAGTGGGTAATTAAACTAATGCACTTTTGATTCTACAAGTAAAACATTTGCACTATGCTATTTTCTCATACTGGTAATACAACGTGTGTGGTGTCGATCCGACCGCTTGATTCCTAATTCTATGCCGCTGTCACTTTTAAAATGCGCAAATATTTGCGTTCAGCGGGAACTTGTTAAAATCGGCGATAACAAGAAACCGTCCGTCGAAGTCGTTTTGTTTATTTAGATTTTAGCAAGTGCGATTCTATTCTAGTTTTGTGCGCAAAAGTCGACGTGTGTGTATACTCATACACAATATGATTCATAGACCAGTCACGAAAGGCATTTCATAATAGTTCACTAGTGTTAGCTCAAATCGATTTCATATGTTTGTTGTGACGTTGGGTCTAATAGTAAAAGGATCTCTTGTTATGAAAGGTAAAAGAGATACCTTGGTTATTTGATCCTACACGGGAGCTAAATGTCTCCGTGTGTCCAAATGTGAGTCGTCGTTGTTGATCTTAGTAAAAGGATCTCTTGTTATGAAAGGTAAAAGAGATACCTTGGTTATTTGATCCTACACGGGAGCTAAATGTCTCCGTGTGTCCAAATGTGAGTCGTCGTTGTTGATCTTAGTAAAAGGATCTCTTGTTATGAAAGGTAAAAGAGATACCTTGGTTATTTGATCCTACACGGGAGCTAAATGTCTCCGTGTGTCCAAACGAAACTTTAATGTTTCTTTCAATCAAAAAATCGTTCTTTTTATAATAGTAAAAAAACACTTTATTAACTTTTATGTTTTATGGACTTATAGACTCGTATCGACGTATCGACTTATTTTATAACTCTTGACGTATCGACTTATTTTATAACTCTTGACGTATCGACTTATTTTATAACTCTTGACGTATCGACTTATTTTATAACTCTTGACGTATCGACTTATTTTATAACTCTTGACGTATCGACTCATTTTATAACTCTTGACGTATCGACTCACTTATTCTTAATTGTACTTAGCTATTTATACTTTTAGAAAGCAAGGAAAAGCATTGACGCAGCAATTTGATATTGCAGAAAATAATTCTCGAGAATGCAATGTTTGCAATAAGTCGTAAAGACAATTTGAATATTGCAAACGTTTATGTTTGCAATAATTCGGAAATATTGCAGACGCTTACGTTTGCAATAATTCGGAAAAATAATTATTAAGAATGCAATGGTTTGCAATAAGTGTAGAGCGCGTTTTAATAAGAATTGTAAAAAGAATTAGGGCGCGTGTGAATTAAATAATTGCAATGCTTGCAATTATGTGAGTGTGCGCAAAATTAAATAATTTTGGCTGTGCAGACTTTTGTGTCCGCTTCTATAGTGTTATGGGCTATGCCGACTTTTGTGTCCGCTATGTCCATTACTATAGTATCTAATGTTATGTTATCTATAACTTCTAATCACAAATTCTATTTTCCCGGCACTCTCATTTTTTTGTCATTCAAAATGTAACGCACTTTGCTGTTGCATTTCTACTCACAATTCGAAAAATGCACTCACGAGCTGCTTCCATACGATACAATCTCCTACCCCGCACTAAAAAAACATATGACTACAGTTTCACCATACCGCGTATAGTGAAACTGTTTGCACTGTCAGTGCTACCAGGCCACAGTAATTGCTGTTTCCCTCACTCTTCACACCACTAAACTGCTTGAAATTATGTACACTAAAGATGGACAAAATCAATTTCGAACTGAGCTCATAAAATAGCATATAATACATGATTAGTTTAAGCAGAAATATCAGTTAAAGGCGTCGATAACTCGGATAAAGCCGTGATTTATTTTTGTTTTGTTTTTATTTGTTGACAGTTTAATTATTTTTATTTAATGAGATGTTTAGTAAAATACAAAATTAGTCTGAATGTTTATGGCCATGTCACGCGTCGCCGATCGCCCTCTATTCCGTTTTACACCAATTATGTGTTGGTTCCCTGAAGTTCTATTGTCTATCCGTATAATCCTACCAATATTATAAAAGCGAAACTTTGGATGTATGTTCCGCTCTTATGTATGTCTAAACCGCTAAAACAATTCGATTGTATTTTGGTATATAGATAGATGAGACGATGGAAAAGAACATAGGCTACGTTTTAACAAAATTAAAGGGGCGTTGCCCCACCCACCATATAAGTGATAAACAAAATTTTTCATATCTTTGCATCCATTCAAGATACAGAGATGAAATTTGGTATACATATTAAGAGGACCAGGAGAAGTAAACGTATTATATAAGTTTTTAGAAGAACTCTACACTCTTAAATTCCCAAAGCTGTTTCAGCCGACACTACACAGTAACTTCATACAGTAAGAACACGTCTATCATCGTTTTAAAGATTTTTATTTTCGTCATTCGAGAAGGGAATCTGTTTTTAATTTGCATATTTTAGCTTGCGTGGTTGACATTGTTCTTGCAATTTCCTTATGCCCTTGAAAAACTGTCAGATTTAAGATAGTCCACCCGATTTGAGCATATTGAGTCCTTTGGGAATCATCTCAAAGTATTACGAAAAGCACTGACTGAAAGAAATTTCTGAAGTACCACATGCATCCCAGAATACATTTTTTTAAACAAGATTTTATGACAACTTTGGTAAAACTTGTTAATAATCTTCAAAGTACCTCTGTGCGCATCTTCGAATACCATTTGTAACTAAACTCATTTGTTGTTGTAACAGCTTTGTAGAGTAGTCCAACTTGGGCTGGTGTGAACAAAATTTGATTTCTATTTGCTGTTCAACCCGGTATCTAAAACAAACCTCCGTTAGATCGCAAAACGTGTTTTTACTGCAGTTTGGATGAAAGTGTCGACCGGAACTAGGTTGGAGCTTCAGGGTAACTGCAGCAAAACTGTCTGTCTGCAATATAGACATGTCTTTCGATCTGATTGCCATAATAATTCTTAAGTAGTTTCTCAATATTAATTTTTCAATATTTTGCCGTGCAGTTGCAAAACTAATCTCGATGAGATCGGACGTGCATTACTTTAAAATCGTATTTGTGTTAATCGAGCAAAACAAAAAAATTCAAAACAGAATAAGAAAAAGAACAATTTACAGCATAAAAACGGTAGTTTCAATATAAGTGCAACAACAACAATAGCAACATCACATCATGAGTGATAACGATGAGGATGATACCGCTATCGCTTGGCAGATGCCAAAAGTAAGAAAGCGAACGAACTCGACGTCGCCTAAAGTTGTTAGAAAATTAGTTATTAGAAGAGAAAACGCAACTGATAACGAAGCTGGAACATCAAATCAAAGCAACAACTTTTATGCAGTGCTGAGTGATGACGCTGAAAACGTAGAAATGAGCCAGACAAATGAAAACGATGACAACAACAAAAATACCAATTCGACACCAAGGACTGATATTGAAGATGCTGCTAAGCCACCACCTATCTTTATATCTAATGTCAATGATATTAACAGTATGGTAAAATATCTGTTAACTAAGATAAGTAAGCAGGATTTTAGTTATAAGTCACAAAGAGATGGACATGTCAGAGTTATGGTAAAAACGGTTGGCAACTATAGGGAACTTGTTAAAACTCTACGAGAAGATAAAGTGAAATTTCACACTTATCAATTGAAACAAGAAAGGGCATTTAGAGTAGCTGTTAAAAATCTGCATTCGTCTACGCCTTGTGAAGATATAAAAAGTGAAGTAGAGGAACTAGGGTTTAAAGTCAGAAATGTAATCAACATCAGAAGCCGTGTTTCAAAGGAGCCACTTAACATGTTTTTCATCGATCTCGAACCTGATAACAAAAACTTAAATATTTACACTGTAAGACACATAGGAAATGCAATCGTTCAAATAGAACCGCCAAGGAAAGTTAACGATGTTGTCCAGTGTTTTCGATGCCAAGAATATGGACACACAAAGACATACTGCACCAAAAAATTCAAGTGTGTAAAATGCTCGCTAAGCCATCCAACTAATGCCTGTCCAAAGGATAAAGATTTGCCAGCAACATGTGTAAACTGTTTAGGAAACCATGCAGCTAGTTACAAAGGTTGTAAAGTTTACCAGGATATTATAGCTAGGAAAACATCTGCAAATCCTACTCGCCAAGCTGAAAATAGAAGCTCGCAAAATTTTTCTCCACCTTACAGATATAACAATATAATTTCTGAAAACCAGTTTACTTATGCTCAAATATTAAAAGAGAACTCAACACCAAAACAGGACAGTGCTTTAGAGAGAATTGAAAAATTATTAGAGAAGCAATACGAACATACTAACACAATTCTTAATATGATATTGTCTCTTGTAAACAAATTATGCAAGTAGACCTTCGTATTGGTGTATGGAATGCTAACGGGCTTTCCAGTCATATTAATGAAATAATATTATTTTTACGCACTAACAATATCGACATAATGCTGATATCAGAGACACACTTTACAAGCAAATCTTATGCAAATATTCGTGGGTTTGATATTATAAATGCTAGTCATCCGGATGGCAAGGCTCATGGAGGAGCTGCAGTCATAATTAAAAGTGGTCTAAAATACAAGGTATTGGATAATGTTGCAGAAAATGCCATTCAAGCTGCTAGAATAGAAGTACATTGTATGCACAGAAACCTAGTAGTAACAGCAGTTTATTTCCCTCCAAGATATTCACTGAAAACACATGATTATTTAAAGTTCTTTCAAAATCTTGGTACAACATTCATTGCTGGTGGTGACTATAACGCCAAACATCCGTGGTGGGGATCTAGACTAATAAACCCAAAAGGAAGCGAGTTGTTTAAGTGTTTAAATAATAATTTATACAGGACTATATCTACAGGAAAACCTACATATTGGCCTACAGACAACAGAAAAATTCCTGATCTACTGGATTTTGCTGTGTATTCTGGAATATGTCAACAACACCTACACATAGAAGAAAGCTATGATCTGAGTTCTGATCATTCTCCGATAATTATCACGTACAGAACTACAGTATATGCTAAAGAAAAAATGTATAGAATTATAAGTAAAACGACAAATTTGCCTGCATTTAAGGATTGGCTGGAAAACAATATTAATGTTGACATCTCTCTTAAAAACGAAAATGAGATAGACTTAGCTGTGGAACATCTGACTAATGCTATTCATGAAGCAGGCAATTTCTTCACTCAAGAATCAAGGTCAGGTATAAATAATTCTTCTCAATCTTTAATATCCTATGAGCTAAGGCAATTAATTAAAAGAAAAAGACAGCTTCGAAAAGTCTGGCAAATCAGCCGCAGTCCACATGACAAGCAGTTATTTAATAAGGCAACCAGTGACTTAAAGCAACAACTTAAAAAAGTAAGAAATGAAAATACGGCAAATTATTTAAGACAGTTGGATCCATTTGCTGCAAATGAGCAGCATAACCTTTGGAGAGCCACAAAATATCTTAAACGACCCAAAAAGAGGAGCGCTGCAATTATAAATAGTAATGGTGAACGGTGTAAGTCTGATTTTGAAAAAGCAGACGCTTTTGCTAATCATTTACATGCAGTGTTCCAGCCTTATGATATAAACAACACAGCTACGAAAGATGAAGTTTTAAACTTTCTAGAGTCCCCTTGTCAAATGAGTCTCCCAATTCGTGAAACATCGGTTGCTGAAGTAGAGGCTGAAATCAAACTGATAAAAAATCGGAAATCACCAGGTTTTGACAAAATAGATGGTTGCACGCTAAAAAATCTTCCACCCAAATGTGTGCGCCTTTTAACCTACATTTATAATGCAATGCTGAGATTAAACTACTATCCATCTCAATGGAAATGCGCAGAAGTAGTCATGATACTAAAGCCAAACAAGCCAGAAAGTAACACATCATCATACTGTCCTATTAGCTTGCTGGTAAGTTTTTCTAAAGTATTTGAAAAAATACTTTTAAGAAGAATCTTGCCAGTTCTGGACGACCTTGAGATCATACCGAAACACCAGTTTGGGTTTAGACGAAAGCATGGTACACCTGAGCAATGTCATAGGATTGTCAACACAATAGTTGACGCATTTGAAGAAAAACAGTACTGTACGGCTGTGTTTCTGGACATCCAGCAAGCATTCGATAGAGTTTGGCATCCTGGCATCTTGTACAAAATAAAAAAAAAGCTTCCTGCACCTTATTACCTATTGCTTAAGTCTTACCTAACTGATCGTTTCTTTTATGTTCAGCAGCAAAACGGATCGTCTGCCTTACACCCTATTAAGGCAGGTGTCCCTCAAGGAAGTGTACTTGGCCCGGTGCTTTACACTATATTTACATCTGATATGCCTACTACAGAAGATACTACAGTAGCAACGTACGCAGACGATACTGCTGTTTTAGCTGTTAATGATGATCCTGCAGAAGCATCTGAAAGCATTCAACTGCTCTTAAATCTTATTCAGGATTGGCTTATGAAATGGAAAATTAAGATTAACGCCGAAAAATCAACGCACGTCACATTCACACTTAAAAGAGAAACATGTCCTAAAGTTCAAATAAATGGAATTGACATACCTCAAAGCGATTCTTTCAAGTACCTGGGGGTACATCTTGACCGCAGACTAACTTGGAAGGTGCACATAAAAGCAAAAAAGACGCATATAGACCTAAAAACGCGTAAAATGTACTGGCTTCTTGGTGCTAAGTCACAGCTAAGCCTAGAAAACAAAATTATTTTGTACAAAGTAATGATTAAACCGGTCTGGACGTATGCCATGCAACTTTGGGGTACTACAAGCAACTCTAATGTTGAAATAATTCAACGGCTTCAAAACAAATTGCTTAGACGTATCGTCAATGCTCCTTGGTACGTTACTAACTATGCCATTCACCAGGACTTGAACATACCTTTCGTCAGGGATGAAATAGCCAAAATCTCTGCAAAATATCTTGAAAGACTGAATAATCATGAAAATGAATTAGCTAGAAATCTTCTTGATAACTCAATTACTCTTAGAAGATTAAAAAGATTTCATGTCCTTGACATACCATCACGCTTTTAATTTAAGAATTATGTATTAAGTAATGTATATATGTAAATACGCTATAGAATAGATTTAGTCGTATAATAGATGATCTCATTGGAGGTCATCTATTACTGTGAATTTTAATTGTTATACAATTAGCTTATTGTCCTAAAGACAGATTGCAAATAAAAATTCATTTAAAAAAAAAAAAAAAAAATTACACATATTACTAAGACTACACACACACAGTGTGAACATGAAAAATGCTTACAAACACCGATGTACGTTTTGTTGATATCTCAAGAAAGATTTTGAAAAAAATGAACAACAATAGTATATAGTAGAAACTCGACTATTCAGGCTGGTTGGGATCGGAAAGCATTCTGGATAATCAATTTTCCCGGTTAATTGAGCTAAAATTTTATATGGTTTTTTTTTTTAAATTTTTGTTGACTAGCTTTTCTTGGATTCAGTAAAGTTTTATTATATCTTGTTGTGTAATGCCGGACAATGCACTGCATCCATGTTTGTCATCTTTTAAAGTGCTTTTCGAAATAAATAAATCATCTACAACAGATTCATCAGATCCAATTTTTCGTTCAGGTTTGTTATGCGTATGAAATGGATTTCTACCGTGCAGTTATATTCATAGACACCATAATTTTTTGGATGATGCAAATTGTTCCACAGGTTTTTCAAAACTGTACAAGTGACAGCGTCCCATGCATTAGCATAAACCCACGGTAGCTTCTTAAAGTCAAATTCCTTATTAAATTCCGTTCTATTCTTAAGCGTGACTAAAAATGGCTTATAAAGCTCCATATTGCGCTCTGATCCATAGGCAAACACCTCCAAAAAAGGGCTATTCAATCTTCATTGTAAATTTGCTCATTGGTGAGATTTTCCATGGAGCTAAATTCAATAATCAGCTGAAGATGTTTCTCCTTGAGCATTAAGTTTCTGAATTCCATGCCGATCTTTTAAATTTTGTAGCCCACCATGGGAATATCCAAACTCTGAATTTATGTTTAATTTTGAGTGGAAAATTTTAGCTTTTTCTTTTATCTTTAAGCCAGAAATTGAAGTTCCTTTAAAACGTTCTGGCCGGAACCACTCATTAGTGAGTTCCTCCGTAGTTTTTAAAGTTTTCCGGTTTCAAAAACCAATAACAGAATCAAAAAAAAAAAATTCCGGATGCTAGAGGTATTCACTTTTGGTTCCTCCGTAGTTTTTAAAGTTTTCCGGTTTCAAAAACCAATAACAGAATCAAAAAAAAAAAAAAAAATTCCGGATGCTAGAGGTAATCACGGTTAATCGAGGCAAACAAAAAACTTGAATTACATTGATTTATTTCTCGGATAATCGGCGTTGCTGGTTAAGCGAATCACGAATAAACGAGGTCCTACTGTACATAATTGTTTTTCTTAGCTTTGAATGGGTAGAGAAGTGGTTAAGGTATAAGAAAAAAAAAAAAAAAAAAGGCAGAAAAAAAAAAACAAGGGAAAAGCAGAAAAAGAGAGCAGTGCTGGCGTTTCCGTAGGACTTTTCAATGAATTAGTATTGGAGGTAGCTGATATCCACACGTTAGCACTCTGGAAAGAAAAGAAACTCAGATCACGCCAAGCTTTTTTAGATTTTTTGATTCAGGATGTGTCAATTGATTAATAATTGAAGAAGAAGCATTGAAGAAAATTTTTACATGCTGCTTGTTCGGTAACTCCTTGCAGGATTCTTTGCTGCTTTTATTGGTTTTCACACAAAATTTTATTTATATATTTTTTTTATATAGCGTAAATAATTTTTCATTTAAAACGAAACCATTTCGACTGCTCATTTCCGCTGCAAATTTTCATATTAATTTTTATACCCTGTACTTATAACATTAAAGGGTATATTAAGTTTGTGCAAATTTATGTAACAGTCAGAAGAGAGGGAGTAGTAAATTTCATAAGGAGCTTGGTAGTGCTATTTTTTTGGTGGAAATTAGAGTACATTAATGCGTAGATACTACTATTTTTTTTGGGGGAAGAGACTGTATAATCTTGATAGACATGTCCTTCTGTCTGGCTGTCTGCTTGAACAACGGAATTTTGGAGACTATACGGTTTAATGTCTTTCCTGAACATTATGAGTTCTAATAAAATATTTCATATGGACTCAGTTCGAAATATAAGCTCATACAAATCTATGCTTAAAAAGAGATGTAAAGTATCTCGAAGTCGTACAAACTGGATTCAATTCATCTATCTTATTTTAGCGAAATAATTTGATTCGATTAAATTGTGAGCTGATAAGAACCAGAGAAAAATGGAGGGGTTTTATTTATGTAGCCAAACCATCTTTCAATATTTTGTGCAAGTCTCCGTTTATTAATCACGTTCAGTAAAAATTTATGGAACTTAGCTAGTATATATGTATGTACTTAGAAGCAATTTAGGGAGTAGCTTAACAAGACTCAATTCAATGTTCTCAAAAATAGTTGAAGATAAAACTCAAGATCTACTTGCTCCATAGTATAGATATTCTCCTACGTTACAAACTTTTCAACTAACTGTTGAATCCCCCTAATTTCCAAGATGTGCGAAGGGCATAACGAATAAAACATGAACATCATCATCTGTTGGGACGTCTCCCCAGCCGCAGTAACAGTGAAGTTGGTTGGTGGTGCGCTTTATGAATTATTAAAGACCATGCAAGCTGTGTCGAGCAGTGATCCACGCAGGCGCAGGCGCAGACGCATATGCAGCAAAGTCCAACATGCGGCAAGAAGTTGCAGTAGCGGGCAATGGCTGTGCGGTGTGGTGGTTGCGCGGTAATAACTAGAGGTCGCACGTTTGTTGGGAAATAAATTCGCTTAAGAATGATTCCACTGACTTTGTGCTGTTGATGGCTAGACGGGATCTTATTGGAATAACATTCATATTTGTGTGTGGAGTGTTGTTGGAGGCGGCGTGTTAAAGTCCGCCTCAGACAAGCAGCGAGCCAGACGTAAGGCAGACAAGCGGATGGATGGACCTGCAAACAGACGGACAGACATACAGACAGACAGACAAATGAACGAACGAACGAACGATTTTTTTGAATGGAGTCTGAAGCAACATCATGCTATAATGATTTACTACATTAATTCGAATAAGACATAGCGTTCTTGTTCTTATTTCTCGACAACTGTTCCAACTCACATCCAAGCCACATAAGACGAGTGCAATGTGAACATTTGTAATTTTTTATTATCGTGCAGAAACAAGCTATAAAAATACGTTACACACACACACACACACACACACACACACACACACACATGCACACACACACAGTGAAATTCTTGTAATAGTAAAATAAAAATTCTGTAGAAATGCTTTTTTAATACCCTGTCTTAATACCCTGCACAGTTCTTGGAAAACTACGTCAGAGGCTTATTTTAGTTGATAATATTTTTTAATTTTTTAATCTATGCAAAACTTTGACATCCTTTTTAGAGCTTCCTTATACATCATATATTCGTAAGGTCGTATACGTTCCTCATGTAGACCAATAGAACAGAATCTACCGTCATTTTTTAATTTTAAATGTCTCCAGACAGTTTGAAAATTTCTATACTCTCTGTAGACTTTTTAAATTAAATTCTATTAGAAATTGAATTCTGTCCATAAATTGAAGGTTAGGAGCTAATTAGGCAAGTTTCACATTCAACTCACTCCATATTATGTTGCAGTTTTATGGCTACTAATAAAGTTGACAATCCGCATGCAATCTCCACCTTTCTTAAATTTCATAGTTCTAATATTTCTGTAAACAAGCTCAGTTTCATGGTCAATTGAAGACTTCGGCTGCTAAGCCAAAGTCTAGCCAATTGCAATTACAGAACACTTCATGGTGTAAATTTTCAATCAAATTTTATAGACCTCTCACTCACAGCTTATGAATAGTATTACAATTTGGATATAATGTTTCCAATAATAATAATTTATTTCACTCAACACCAATAATATTTGTTATATTAGGGGTCGTATTACGTACCAATCAATTGAGTACAATATTTTAAAGTTCTCCATTTTAATTTAAAAATTTAATTCCTTTTTTTTAAATTAACTTGTGGGCTACGTCGTCGGCGACATGCATGCATACAGAAAATATAAATGCTGACACGACGACGCCGATGACGACGATCCCAAAAATATTTTTTAAGGTATAGAAAGATAGACATATATAGAAATTATAATTCGTTTCTTAAATATGGATGGTAAATCTATGATGTGGAATCTTTTCAACCGCCTCACTATTACAGTGTTATGCAGTTGATTTTTGTGTGCTCTCTAGGTTAGCCTGCGGACAAAATGTATCCCTAGGCACTTGACCGAGTCACTTTGATGAATGTCAACTCCATTGATTTGCACTTTTGGACATGATCCCTTCTAAGCGTAAGGCATTGAACTTCATTATTTTTCATTTTTTAAGCCAATCCTCTATTAAATTTGCTGAAGTTGCATATGTTCAGATGCTTCTCTAGGATCTTCACTTACAGCTAAGATCGCAGTATCATCAGCGTACTACTTTCACAGCATCTGTAGTAGGTATATCCGATGTAAATAAAGTGTAAAGTACCAGAGCCAGTACACTTCCTTGTGGAACACCTGATCTTATACGATATAGGGTAGACGATCCACTTTGTTACAGAACATAGAAGCAACGATCAGTAAGGTAGGACGTAAGTAAAAAGGAAATATGGCATAGGAAGCACATTTTTTATTTTATAGAGAATACCAGAATGCTAAACTCTATCGAATGCTTGCTCGATGTCAAGAAAGACGGCCGTACAATATTGTTTCTCCTCAAAAGCATCAATTATTGTGTTGACAATTTGTGGAATCGGGAGACTGATTTGACAAATTCCTGTATATACGACAAAGTCCAGTAGGTCAGAAGTTTTCCTACTATCGCTAGGCCAATATGTTGGTTTTCCTATAGATGAGGTACTAAATCTATACTTATTCCAACACTTATACAACTCTCTGCCCTTTGGGTTCATTAATCTAGAAACCCTCTAGTGATGTTTAGCATTATAGTCATCGCCACGAACTCTCCTTTATGAGTTATGCCGTCCGAATGATTTGCTTTTATAACTTCAAAACCACGCAAAACCAAACAAAGACAATTGGGATGATTGAAATGAAGCTTCGTAACACTTTTCATGGAATCTACTAACATAGGAAAGGTTTGGTCGAGTATATAATACATGTCTTTTAACCAATAATCACGATTAAAAAACCGGTATAGGATAATTTTGTGCAGTTACAAATTTGTCTCTGTTATTTCTTAACTGATTTCTAATTTTGTTTGAGGAGTTGTAGGAAAAATGACCATATCTCCAGATCACACAGTTACCGAACATCCAGTTCATCAGATTAACTGTGAGACCAACTGTGTAACATGTTTCTGGCCAAAAATAGTCTTCTAACTTGGCACGATAACGAAGTTCACTGAAAGTAACATAGCAGTCATTTTTATCCATGAAAAAAATATGCTCCAATCACACCTTTGGCATGAAATCCACACCACACGTTAATTTTTTGTGGATGCAGTAGAGTCGCTTGTAACACATTGCTTATTGAGTAATCCATCAAGCTAAAGTGACTATCAGTTTTTTCTTCAAGCTTTTGGAGAGCACAATTCGAAAAGCATCGGTGCTTCAAATGTTTTAGAGGCTTCAGGCTTCTTAAGTTAATTTGATCAAAAACCATATTTCTATTTTTCCATATAGACAATATAATGTTCTATATGTATGATACAATATAAATATGAGCTGATTTTTTCGAGGAAAGTTCTAATCTATACCTACTTGAGTAACCTCCCAAGGAATGAAAAAATGTTTTAACAAATTTAGTTTTTATTTTATTCAAAGTAGTCCCCTTTTTATATCGATACACTTATTCCAGCGATTTTCCAATTGTTTGATACTGTCCGAAAAGTAGTTTTCCGCAAGGGCTGATCTCCTCGCTCGATCTGAATTTTGTATTGATGAGGTTTGGAAAGAGATAATAGAGATAATAATCCGAGGGAGCCAAATCGGGCGAATAAGGTGAATGATGAAGCAATTGGACCCCTAAATCGTTGATTTTACCCATGGTTGCGATGCTCTTCTGTGCCGGTGCATTGTCTTGCTAAAACAACATTTTGTTCGCTTCATGTGGGTCCGTTTCGCAACGATTTCGGCTTTCATTCGCTCCAAAAATGCGCAGTAATACTCGCTGTTGATGGTTTTTCCTTTCTCGAGTTACTCCACGAAGAGTATACCATGAAAATCCTAGGAAACGGAGGGCATGATCTTTCCGACCCATTGAGCCTCCCTCAGCCGCTTCCCAGCACTTGTGCCGGCCTCAGTCCTTTGCCGGGCACTCATTTTGTTCTCTGGCATGTAATAGTGAATCCAGGTTTCATCAACAGTTGCCAAACAACAACAGACGCCAAAAGTCCACCAGATTCCGCATCAGTATGGCCAAACACTCTTTGGAAGTGCGCTCGCGTTTGTTTTTTTTGGTCCGGAGTCAACATGCGCGGCACCCAGCGGCAGTTTTTTTTTTTTTTTTCATTTGTAAAATCTCGCCCAAAATACGGCGTGTGCGCTCAGTATTAATCTTGTGGTGATACTTCTTTAGGCCCAGCAGCATACATTGGCTGAACGAAGACTAGTATCCTTTGGAAATCGATGATTGGGCGGGCTTTTTTCGTCATGCCACACTTACTCCGCTTGCATCACACCATAGTCGCCACAGAGAAAGAACTCCTTTCTTGAATCATCGAATTCTATTGACTTACCATAGCTGACGAGATCGGGTCATGCAAACCGAAGGGAATTCCTGCTTACATGTGGGTAGAAATAGTATGGATAGCCTCAACTGCTTTTGGCGGGCATTCTTATTAGCGACCATGATGGAATTTCGCGTGGAAGTATATTGGTGACAAGAAGTTAGTGGCTTCCGGTTTGACGCCGAGCAAACTGAAATGATTCAATAAAAATTAAATTATCTTTTTCTTAACATCAGCATCTAAAAGTGATTGCTGCTCCGTTTTGAGTTTCAAAAATATCCTCTCGCAATTCAATAAGTTTCAATAATGTTTTTTTAATTTTAATTTTTTTTATACTCTATTACTATTTACTCATTTAACTTTATTTGCTTTTTTTCTGCTTACAGAAGTGGGAACTACTCGTGCTCAGTCGTTTGGGCTGGGATCTGTCCTCTGTGACACCATTGGACTTTCTTGAATTACTGCTCATACGTCTACCTCTAAGATGTAACAAATATCCTGATTTGAATGTTGAGAAGGTGCGCAATCATGCACAGGCATTCATTTCGCTTGCAGCTAAAGGTAAATATTCGTTGTTTATACTTTTTTAAATGTATTAAATAAATATACATTTTTTTTTTTACTTACGTAGAGCATCACTTCTTCATGTATTCGGCAAGCACCATAGCCGCTTCTAGCATTGCCGCTGCTTTGGGTGGTCTCAAGTGGCATTTGCGTACTGGACAGAATCTGCGTTTTCTACTTAGTTTGCTGACCGATCTAACTAGTGTGGAACAAGTAAGCAAGACATTTTCTTTTAATTCTTAAATTTTATTAATATTATTTTTCATTTTTTTAATATTAAAGGATTCATTGCACGAGTGCATGCTGAAAATGGAAACAATTTTCGAGGAGCATAGTCGCAAGTTGCAACCTTACTTAGTCAGTGTTGAGCAGCATCATCAGCTGTCTCAGACATCGCATCAACAACAAATCCTGCCTCATCAACAGTCACACCATTATCACCAGCAGCATCATCAGCAACAGCAACCGCACAGCTACCATCATCATTTGCATACCACCGGCAAGCAGATGCTTAATGCTGCCGCAGCAGCTTTAATGCCGGATCTAACGCAGACATGTAAAATGCAAGCAAATGCGCAGCAGGATGTGCAGGATATAAAATTCTAAGGTGATTTAAATATCCAAACGAAAAAAAAAAACAAACACAAATACACGCACACAAAACTACATATGTATGTTTGTTAGTGGCGGAGATCTATGCCCCAAAGCGTGGCATGGTAATAAGAAGAAAAACAAAAAAAGAAAAGAAAAAAAAAAAAAGGAATATGTAGGAATATTTCTATTTTATGTAGTACATATATAAGTCACTTTCCACTATATGTCTGTGGGGTTTTTTTTTTTTTTTTTCGTAAAAATCGAAAATAATCTTTATTTTTTTTTTTTTTTATATATATACAATTATATATACATATATAAAACTTTTGTTTATTACTAAAATAATTAGTAATGTGTGAAAGCATGTTGAAACGCTTGAGTTTTTTTTTATAAGCATTGCCTATAAATAATATAAAAAAAAAAAAAAGGAAAAGAAAACTAAATTTTCGCTAAATTTAAGGCAAGAATAATTAATAATGAATGACTTTGTAAAAATGAATGAAAGTAATAAGTTTTTTGAGCATATACAAAGAATATAAATATGCAATAGAGTACACAGCGAATGCAGTTATACAAAAAATAATTAAATGAAGAAAATATTAATGATTGAATTTAATAAAAACGCAAAATGAATAAATTTTTGTTGTAATTTTTTGTTGTTTGAAAATTGCATCATATACAATAATATATTGTATAAACTAGAAATCTGTTATTGAATTATATAGACTGAAAGAGACAGCACACAAAACTGTTCTAAAATCAAATAAAAAACAAAAAAAAAAAAAACAAGTTAAAACGCATAAAAAAAAATGTTTTTGGCATGTAGAAAAACTATTTACATACACTTACATATTTACTTTACACATAATAATATTTACCTATTTATATATAAACTGTTTTGTACATTAAAAAAAGTAAAGAAAGCAAAACAAAATCGAGTCAAGAAAAGAAAAATGAAATGTAAATAGTTCGTATAAACAAAAAAGAAATTCAATAATTAGTTAAATGCAACTAATTATTGCATTAATATTAATGACAATAGCTTACATTTATTTGTAACAAAACACTCATCTATTCAAAGAAACATCCTTTCGAGTTAAAGTAAAGCTTCTGATTAAACAAGTAAACGGAATTGTTCAAACCGAAACTGATTGAAAGAGATTTCCGTATAACCTTCGAATAAAATAAAAAAAGGTTCAATTTGATGATATTAAGTTTATATCATTCAAAGAAATAAAAAAAAAAAAATGTTATATTGATTTAAACGAAACTCCTAGACACACACATTGATTGCAAACATTAAATTCTAAACATTAAAAAAAAAAAAAAAAACGAGAGCATTTGAAGATATTTAAGAAATTTAAGCATTTCGAAAACTTTAAAATATTGGGCTTATGTTTATGAAGTATCTGAACAGCCAGCCAGACTTGAAGTTAGTAACTGCTATAGTCTCGGAGAACTCTTACTCGCTAAAATACGCAAAATAAATATTATTAATTTATGCTATATACTATATTAAAGACCGATTAAATGGTTTTCGCATTAAAATATGTACAACAAAACTTTAACTTTAACTTGAAATGGAGCAAGAAATTAACAGTCTAGACAGACTGTTAAATGAAATTAATATTAAAAACTAATTGTTAAAAACTGCCACCGATTACTAAGCTGCACTATATACAGACCTGTTTTGAAATATTTAAAGCTGATGTTCGCGAGTTGCATTTAAACCTAAAAATTCTATTAACTTTTTAATCAGAAGATGCATACACATAATATAATAAATATATTTACTAACCAGGTTTTAAAATTTTGTGATTCAAGTCGAGTGAAGAAAAAAAAAAAAAAAGAATACAATTTCTTTAATTAATGTATATTTTTTTTTTGTTTTTTTTATATTTCCTTAATACTTTATTTTCAAAAACTTAAAATGTATATTTGCTTAAATAATAACCAGGGAAATTAAATATGTATTTTTTTTGTTTGCGTTTCAATCTCTTTTTTTTTTTTTTTTTTTTTTAAGTTTATTTAACAATTTGTACCGAATTATCGTAAATTCTTTTATAACCTTCGTGTCTAAAAATTCAGCCACCAATAGGGGCGCGCCGGCTTAACTAACAATTTATATGAATATGAATATTCTAATTTTACATACTTATTTATATATATTTGGAGAAAAAAACTATATATATACATATAATAAGTGTGTTCTATATATTTTAATATGTTTATGTATTGTATCTTATTTACACAAACAAACACACAAACACACACATATATATATATATATATATATATATATATATATATAGCAGTTTAACAACGCTGTCCATAATACGGACACATAGATTGATAATAATTAATTTGGAACATCTCCTCGCTTAATATTGAACATAATTATTTACACAGGGTTTTTATGTTGTGTCCTCTATATCTGCATAACTGAGACATTATATATACATATATGCTTCTTGTATGTAAAGCAAAGTAATGTCGTTGGGTCCGCGAACAGTTCCAAACTGTTTTATATTACATATATAACATGAAACCGTTTCGTTTCCCCTGTGTGGTTTAATAATATATAATTTTTTTTTTTTTTTAAATACTATTAACTATATGTACTATTATTTGTTTAATTATTTTAATGGTCAATTAAAAATAAATTCAATAAAAAGAAATAACGAAATAATTAAAAATGAAACTACTCTGTTTTTTTTTTTTTAAGTATTTGCTTAAAAGCAAATTACTTTTTAAACTCGAACAAGTATTTATTTTTTTTTTTATTATTATTTAAAACTATATTAATTTAAATTATAAATGTTCTATTTTCTACATCCTTCTATATATTTTGTATAAAAATGAAAGTATTTTTCGTTTAGACTCCGAAAACGCTTAACCGATTGAGTTTAAATTCACAGACAAACTTACGGTAGGTCATGAAAGTAAGCCGTTGGTTTTGTGCAAATGTATGTAACAGGTAGAAATAATAGTCGGAGACCGCCCAAAATTACCCACATTATGGTCAGGAGTGATAGAGGAGTCGATAAAGACATGTCCGTCTGTGTGTTTGTCCATCTGTCCGTCAGTATGAACGAAAGGATCTCGGAAACGGTAATAGATAGCGACTTCGTGTTTTTTGCATTCGATTAGGACTGCTCCGGAATTTTACAAGTTTATTTTAAAATTTTGCCCCACTCCCCCTTCTTTTTATTCATATTCGCGCAGTGAGAAGTGGTCATGTGTTTGGTCATAATCTCGGAAAACATTTAATGTGTTTGTTAGGCGACCTGAACTGAAATTTCCTTACTTGTCTTTTATTTTGGAGTACTCAGAAACCTAAGAAATTTTTATTATTGCGGCAGCTTTCATGAGGAGGGATTTAATATTGTATGGTTGAGTGTTGTAGTTGTTGATATTGGAGATTGCATCTAATGTCGACAGCGAGCCGCGTCAGATGACGACGTTTTTGTTTAAAAATAGTTTAATTGCTTCAATGATGGCTATTGCTTCTGCAGAAAATATAGAATATTATGGTAGCGTGTGCCATATTGAAGTATAGCAGTTTCTGTTTGCAATTTTATTTTGAAGTGATTCATCGGTGCAGATGAAGGTGAGGTTTTTGAGGTGTGATTATATTCGGTGGAACAAGACGTTGATATCGGGAGTATGTGTTACCATTTTTGGTATTTCCGAAGTGATGTATATATGTATTAAGGTTTCTGAGAGGTTTTTTTATGTCTAGTGGTTTTTGAGGAAGGTATGACATGTTGTTATGATTGCCGACATTTATAATACTTGATATGGCTGATGCTAGTTTAGGCATTCTATGTGATTTGTGTTGTTTGATGTGTTGTAAATTGTTGTGTCCTTAAAATTCTGTAATGTGTTGTATAATTTAGACAGGATGTAGTCTCTTTTTGTTTCGTTTGTGGGTATGTTAGTTTCATAGAGCATGTGGTTGAGCTCGTGAGTGTTGCAGTTGAATTTATTGATAGTTAAGCACTTTAAAACAATGAGATTTTGATGTAGCGAAGAAATAGGTAAACTGATATGAGTACCCCATTTATTTCTGTTGTTGAAATTTGGACCAAGCATTCTTTTAAGGAGACTGTAGGTATTTGAATATTGTTGCATGAGATGTTGCATATGCAGTTGTGTTTGTTGAATCGAGCAGACTTTCTCCAACCGAAATTGTTTGGGATGTAGAAAATGGTTTCTAGTTCAATGTTTCGCTAGGGAGATAGGTCGGTATGAGATGTTATCTTATATGTTTGCTTTTGGTCTTATAATAATAATAATGGGGCTAGTTCTATATGATTGAGGTATGAAGTTATTGAAAATTTTGTTGAAAAGTTGAATTAATCTAGTTTTTGTTGAATGTGAGCTATTTTTAATCATAGAATATGTTGTAATTAGTTATGTTTCCTTTTTTTGTTGTTTTTGTGGGAACCCCAGAGTTGAAGCCAACTATTGGAATATCCTAAGACAATCGGTTTGTGTACGAGGAGTGACTGTGGTTTGTTTTGGTTATAAGTGTTGTTTGTGATCGTTTGTAGGAGCTTGAGTGCTGGTGTTGTTGTGTTGTATTAGAGGTATTTGGATAAAAGAGGTTTCTGTTAGTTTTAATTGCTGCTACTTAGTTCCAGTTGTTTATTGTATTTGGGGCATTTTCTGTCCAGTAAACTGGGTTTGCAATTTATGCAGTTTTTGTTGTCCTCAGCGCGTTTATCGCTGCTTTTGCATGCTGGAGTTGGGTGGCCGAACCGTAAATAGTTTTTGCAGCATAATGGGGGTTGAAATATATGGTCTGACGCTTACCTTTTCGTAGCTGATCATTATTAAATACTATTAATTTTTGGATGCTTACGTAGCACGGTTTTCATATACCCTATAGCCACCTCAAAACCTCCTTTTAAAGGTCAGTGACCCTGTGACTTAATCAGTGCAACAAGATGAGTTGATCTCGCCACTTCTGGCTGTTCGTCTGCCTGTCTACACATGTGTCTAGATACGGAAACTAGTCCAACAGCTTTCATTCATTTCATTTCATCATTTCCAAGATGTCCAAAGGTGTTTCTTTTTCTTGTTTTGTATTAAAATACTTTTCTTTTCTTTCAGTTCTACTCAGCAGACTGGACAGACCTACATATCATGGATATTGTATTAAAACACCCATATCAGCGATATACTGCTCTGGAGTCCACATTTGTAGCCGTGTCGGTAAGTGAACTATGTACTAACATTTGCTTAACCATTCCGTCCGTATAATATAGCACTTAATGCCAAGAATATGTTTTAGTATATCAGAGAGACCTACTTCTATAAAAGTTGGCATAGCTTACCAACATGATATAGACTCAATATTAAGTGACATTCGATTTCGATCTCAATTTTCAGAGAATCACACAAAACCATTTAATTTAAGCAGAAAATTGTTTTTTCCGATTTTACTAACGAGTAGGGTTTCCCTGTCCTAGAGGAGATACTACATTTGTTATGACAGCGCGCATGGAGTATGTATACATTCTTCATTAGCAGCAAAAGTCCAGTCAATATAGCTATGTCCGTATGTCGAGATCGTAAAGACCCTATAAAGAAAGATCCACCAAAATTTGATTTTTATATTGGCCTAATTTGTACAACTGATTCTTACACGTGAATGCCACACCCATCATGCTTATATGTATGTCTCTTATAAGCGTTGTATGCGACTGCGGCTGCTACTACCTAACGACTAGTAGTTTGGCAGGTAATTAGGTGGTAGCTAGGTAGCTAGTTACCAATCTAAATACTACCTAACAACTGGTAGGTAGGCAGTCGTTAGCTAGCTAGTTACCTACCTAATTACCTATCTGTATGTAACGACTGGTAGTAAGGCAGTCGTTAGGTAGCTAGTTACATACCTAAATACCTATCTGTATATAACGTGTGGTAGTTAGGGATGCGTTAGGTGATAGCTAGGTAGCTAGCTACCTAACTAGCTACTATATAGCGACTGGTGGTTCAGTAGTCGTTAGGTGGTAGTTATTTAGCTTATTACCTATCTAACTACAACCTAACGACTGGTAGTTAGGCAATCGCTAGGTGGTAATTAGGTAGTTAGTTATTTACCTAATTACTACCTAACGACTGGTAGTTAGGCACATAAAGCACAACAAATCTTCACATTATATGAATGTAACGGTGTCTCTATAAAGACTTCTCGTCGTTTTTCACTCCAAATTCGTCAATTTTAATGCTTAGCCTAACGGTTCACCCAAAAATAAGAATACATTAACCAAATCTTTAGTCAATCAGGTAAAACTCCGACATATTCTGCATCGTGTATGCTCATACATCAAGATATTTTCGTAAAATATGACAGAAAGTAGATGAATAAAGCTTCAGTTGCTGTGAACGATGGTGTATCCACGTATTGAATATAAATTATTGACTATCGAACACACTTCAAACACACTTTTCTAAACCAAGAACTTAAATTTTTTTTTTTTACAGATAATTCAGTAAGATTATTTAAGCAAGGACGCACGAGCAAAGTGCGTCTCACAAGTTTTCTTGCCTCTTAGAATTTTCAAAACTTTGAAGAACTACTCTGGGAATCGATATCAAGCCAAATGGGTTTGTACTCCACTTCTGCTTGGTAGAGAAAAAACTTATTTCGACTTGAGCCTTTAGTGAACATATTTCTGGCGTCTTTTTATGTTCCATTCCGAGGATTCTTGAATTTTTGAGCTGTTTGGGTCCACAAAAAAAAAAGACTTATCTGGGTTATTTTAACATTTAAAATACATTTATTTCACTTCTTTTCTTTTCACTTCTTTCAGTTTGACACATTTTTTGTTTTATTTTCATTTATATGTTATTTGTTTTTGTTTTTTTTGTTTGTTTTTATTTTTAATGTATTTTCGTGTTTAGTTTCATTGTTTTCACCATGTATTCACATACACATTTAGTTTAGTGCAAAACATTACGTTTACCACTTTGTCTATGTATTACATCTATTTTTAAGTTTTTCTTTTTGTTTTTTGTTACTTTTATAAATTGAACCTTTTTATTCTCTTTGGCAATATTTTGCGATTTTTCATTTTTTTGTTTTTTTTTTTTGAATTTTTTGTCGAACATTTTAAATATATTTTTTTTTATGTATAATATTATTGATTTTAATCTTTAAATGAATTATTAAATTTAGTATTTTTTTTTCAGTTAGAAACTACTTGTTCCATTTATGTGTGTATGCATTCGCTAGTTTGTTTGTCTGTATGCGTGTCGGTTTATATGTACAAAGTGTATGTGTGAGGCTTATTAAAAAAAAAACATTAAACATTAAATTTTTAATGATGTGTTCGAGCTGTGTATCAGACATATAGAGAATATTTTTAAGCCAATAAAATGTTTAAGAAAGATTAAAAAAAAAAGTTTTTATTAAAAATGTTACATTGGCGCCCGAGCAGGCATGTTAAAAAGAAAAAATATGAAAAGCCATATCAAATAAATAAGAAATAATAAAAAAAAACGAGTGTTTATCATTTTTTAGTTTTAAATAAAAATATTAGAGTGGTGCCCGAGCAGGCAGAAGATATCATATTGTAGTGATTGCATAACCACTGATGCTGTCAGTTAAGCCTTGACATGAGTCATGTTTGAGCCGTCTATCACTTATAATCTAACCATATTCTAGGGCACAAAAGACATAACAAAACGTTGTAGTGCCCGTTTTCTTATTAGTGGCGCCCGAGCAGTGACTATTAAATGGTTTTGGTATTAATTTAATAATAGAATGCTTTAAAAGTTGTTGAATAAATAGTATTTTTAATAAAATTTTTTTTTGGTATAGCGGTGCCCGAGCAGGGACCATTTAACTGTTTTGGAATTAGTCTTTAATACGTTATAAAAGTTTAAAAATTTAATAACGTTAGTTACAAAATTTTTTGTTCGTTACAGTGGCTCCCGAGCAGGGATCATTAAACTGTTTTGGTATTAATTTTTAATACAATGCTCTAAAAATTTTAAAATAAATAACATTCGTTGGTAAAATGATACGAAATTTTTTTTTTTTTGTTACAGTGGCGCTCGAGCAGACACCACTAAACCGTTTTGGTATTAATTTATAATACAATGCTATAAAAGTTGCTAAATAAAATAAATATAAAACTTTTTTTGGTTCTAGTTGCGCCCGAGCAGGGACTATGAATATGTTTTGGTATTAATTTATAATACAATGCCATAAAAGTTTCTAAATAAAATAAATAATAAAAAATTTAATTTTTTTTGTTATAGTTTTTGCTATAAAAGTTGCTAAATAAAATAAATACTAAAAAAAATTTATTTTTTTTGATATAGTTGCGTCCGAGCAGGGACCATTAATTTGTTTTGGTATTACTTTATAATACAATGCCATAAAAGTTTCAAAATTAAATAAATATAAAAAATTTAACTTTTTTTTGTAACTTTGGGACCATTTATATGTTTTGGTATTAATTTATAATACAATATTATGAATCTTGCAAAATTAAAAAAAGAAACCTTAAGAGTAGAAAATGTAATTAATTTTTTTTTACAGTGGCGCCCGAGCAATTGGGTAATTAATTTTCAATGTAATTTTATAAAAGTTTTAAAATAAATAAAGTTAGTAGTTAGTAGTTAAACTCATACCAATTTTTTTTTTTTTAAATGGCGCTCGAGCAGGGACCATTAAATTGTTTTGGAATTTATTTACTATAAAATGTTATAAAAGTTTAAAAATAAATGACGTTAGTAGTTAAACTTATAAAAATTTTTTTCTTCAATTGGCGCTCGAGCAGGGACCCATAAAAAATTTTTAGATTTAATTTTTTATGCAATATTTAAAAGTTAAAAAATGAATAATGTTCAAATTGTTGTTTTTTTTTTTCTAACAAACCTCACATTCTTGTATTCGTATGTATGTATGTGTGTATGAAAGTATTTGTGTTTCTTCATGTCTGTGTCCTTGTTACTAGCTTAAACAAACTATATATATTATAAAATACCTTTCCATAGTTTCTTATGCATATGTATACATATTTATATACAATATAACGAATTTGGTTTTTTTTGTTTTATTTTTATATAAAGAAAAAAAAAAAACAATGAAAAAGAACTTCCAAACCTTGGAGGCAAATTTCTTTTTGGAAGCCTTTTTTCGTTTTGTTGTTCTTGTTTTATACATATATGTATGTTTGTATATAGTTTTAATGTATAGACTTTAAAATATCAAATATAAACCTGTTTTTTTTGTTTTGTTTTTTTTTTTAATATTATTCTTTTCAAAATAATTTTGTTGTTCATTGTTTTATTTATACTTAATTAATTTATTATTAATAGGTATTCTTTATTTTTATACTTTGTATTTATTCGTTTTTTGTTTTTTTTTTTTTAACAATTCACACATTTTTTTTTGTAAAAATTCCAAGCCTTGCTGTTTTGTATTTGTATGAGTTTATTATTTTTTTTTTTCATATCAAAGAAGTATTTTTAGGTACATACTTATTTGCTAGAAGTTTCGGAAGTAGAATTATTGGAAAGTAGGTACTCCTTCTAATGTCTCGACATGTAATAAATAATAAATGCAAATATTTATAATTATTATGCGTAATTAATCTCGAAATATTTAAAGAAAGAACAAAAAAAAAAAATATGTAATTACAAAATATAATTAAGTATATTAGTCGAAATTCCGACTTAATTATACCCTGCACAGCGTTAAGCTTTTCTTTTGGAAGTATTAACGAAAAACGAAAATATTGCAGCTGGTAAGCGCAGTTCAGTACAAGTTGGATGTTCATAGCTGTTATATTTTGAAAGCTAATAAGTTGAGATTTTGGAGATATAAACTTCAATTTATGAGCTCTCTCATTTCTCCATTGTATCGATTTAGAAATATGTGGAAAAATGTTTATAAAAATACACTTCACATGTGCTATAAGTATTTGATTCGACATTGCATATATTTTGATGATCTATGTTTCATATTTGATGTACAAAACATTTGCAGAAAAAATGAGTTCCAAAAGCTTAGAAGTAAAAAAGGTTTCTAAAATGGAAGGTGGGTTTTTTTTTCTGTCGGGCTATGCTTTATACTGTGTGTGTGTGTGTGTGTGTGTGTGTGTGTGTGAAGGGTATATCAAATTTTTGTATGCAATTGTGTAGTTGTTATATTCTTTTAAATTTTCAATGTGCAAGTGGTGCATTATATATATATATAATAGATCCGTACATATGTATATACTTCTGGTCATAAATTTTTTTTTTTTTGAGAAGTTCTAGTTTCCATTTAGTAGGTTGTAAGTAAAAGTTTTTAAAAGAAAATTTTTGTAAAGCTAGAAAAATAGTTAAATTGAAAATTGGATTCTATTAACCGTCAATTTTTCCGAAGGAGTTTTGTTGCACCATTTAAAAATGCATCCGCTATGATAAGCCAAAAAGTTTTGCTAAATATTTATTTATTTGGTGTATTTTCTGCAGTTTGAGTAGCACGTTGTTTAGGTAACAGTTTGAATAGCATTAATGCTTAGCAATTTTTTAAGTTTTGAATATTAATTTATATTTTAATACTAATAACTTTTTAATCTGTAGATGGATTTTGCTGAAATAAACGCTTAATGTTGCACACAATAAAGCTGCTTATATTTCACTAATTAAATTTTGTCTAAAAAGTGCATCATTTACGTGATGCGTGCACAAACAAACAGACAACAATTGCGTTTATACAATTATGTAATTGAATGCGTGTCCAATACTTGCTGCAGACACGACAACGTTTTTTTTTTTTAATGCTAACGGTCAAACTTAATTCGAAACACTTAATGGTGAAGTTTGAAGCCATGCCTCGATTTGTGGTTAGCCTCAAAAGATGTAGCACTCTACCGACGCCATAGAAAGTTTGGAAAAAGTGATGGCATACGATGGGCAATAACTCGAATAAAACATAAGGTTTAGTTCTTTAAAAATAATGGGGATTTTTTGATTAAGAACGGCGGAAGCGTATTTGTACACCCATACCAATATTTTTGTCAAGAAGAAGATTCAAATATTTGTTTTACTCAAATCGATGTCTTGGGTATCTACTGTTAGCGGTAATGTTTATTGGACAATGTCAGTCTAAAATATGTAACGGAAGTTTGGCATTTGGTTGAATGAAAGGATGTGTTTCCTTCCGCATATTGCCTGATTGAGGGATCGATTTCTTGGTGTAGTGAACCAGTTGCGACATCATTTATGGACAGATTTTGGTCTTAGTAGACGTGTTGTGCTTGTCATATTTGTTCGACTGGCTATGCAAGTCCTGATGGGGGTTCCTCCTATTGATCTTGAAGTTATAAGACGTGATATCGGATTCAGTAAAAAGAAGCAGCTTCCTTTGCTACAGGGAGAATGGTTGTCCGATATAGACCCGAATAGTTTAGGTTTGTTCGGAAGGAAAAGGCTACTTGGTGAGTGTGTACTCTCAAGTTGGCAAGGTAGAAAAGATAGTACTGATGAGGGGCGGGTTACAAACGGGCACATTCGTAACTGCACGTTTATTGTGGATAGGCCTGACTTTGGGTTTAACCGCTGTCTTGACTTTTTGTTGACTGGTCATGGCTCTCTGAATGCATTCTTGCATAAAAGAGTACTACATACCAGTGCTATGTGAATGCCCACTGTACAATGATGTCAGGGATCTTACAGCGTGGGGGATTGTACGTCGTGATGGTGGGTATGACGTAAGTAGAGTACTCTCCACGGCAGATGAGTGTAGGGCATTAAGTTGTCACCAAGGGTACACCAAACTTACACCAAACTCGGATTGTTCTTCGTGCTGTGCCAAGAGTCTTTTGGTTTTGTACAAATTTATGGTAGAACAGGTAGAAATAATGGTCGGAGATCCCCCAAAGTTACCCCCATTATGGTCTGGAGTGAGAGAGGTGTCGATATAGCCCTGTCCGTCTGTCTGTCCGTATGAACGAAAGGATCTCGGAAACGGTAATATATAGAGACTTCGTGCTTTTTGCATTCGACTAGGACTTCTATGGAATTTTACAAGTTTATTTTAAAATTTTGACTCTCCCAAAAAATGTTTCATATTCGTGCAGTGAGAAATGGTCATGAGCTTGGTCATAAGCTAGGGAAACATTTAATATGTTTATTAGGCGACCTGTACAGGTACAGGGCCTCTTACAGTCGGATACGCTCAAATGTAATATTCTTATTTGTTGTTGTTGGCCCAGTTACTAGTACCTCGAATATGAAGTCGTACCAAAAGGTTTGTTCTGGGAACATGGGCGTTTTAGGGTTGTAATCGGTCTCGGAACTTGGCCCGAAACATCAAGTTCTTTTATGGACTTTTGGGGCTATACGGGCTGACCGCTTGCATTGCTATTTAAATTTAAAATTTTGTATGGGTTGCAAGTAAAACTAGTATTTGTTCTAGTTTACGACGATTGACGAGTACCTTAATCTCGAACCATTGGGGCTAGAGGCTCACAGAGTGTACCTCATAGTTATTTAGCCCTGGCCGTTGGTGAGGATCTTCGGGTAGTCACGTGGTGATTGTTTTTAACGCTCGAATGCGGCCAAAGTTTCTATGGGAGCTTGACATGGAGTTGCGTTCACAACCGAGTGTTGGGAGCCATAGACCAACAGAGGTTTCAGATAGGTCTCGCCTTCATTTACCAAGAACTAAAGTTGGACAGCCAAAGCGGCAGGCGTTCACGTAAAACCTCTTGGACTTTCTATTAGCGGAAGTGGCATGCTCAGTTATCAGTTTTCTACAAAAAATAATTAATTTGAATTTTTTATATAAAAAAATAAAATAAAATAAATAATGGAAAAAAACTTAAAAATTAATAAATAATTTTTATAATAAATAATTTTTTAAATAATTTTTAGTTAAAACTTTTCGAACTTACTAACGAATAGCTAACCTTTTTTCGCTAGCGAAGAGCTAGCTCAGTTTAAATTCGTGTACCGATACCATAGTTTGGAAGATATCGCGGTGTATAGACATATGTACGCATGTATGTAAATATATATATATATATATATAAAAAAAAAATCGGGAAGAAAGGTATTTTTTTTGTACAATTTTTTTTTTCTGTATGTGTCTAATCCAAAATTCTTTGTTATGAACTATTTTTTGTTTTTTTTTTTGTTGTAGTACTTATAACTCTATGTATATAGAGCTTTGTATATAAGAAATAGTATATTTTATGTATGTATTTGTACGCGTAAGAAGCTGTGTTAACAATCTTTTTTGTATTTTCATTTTTAAATAGTATGTCTGTACGTATATATGAATGTATAATACGTGGTCTAATATTTGTGAGATATCAATTGCATATTTTTATTTTATTTTTTTTTTTGGAATACATACATATACATTTAGTATATATATATATATATATATATATATATATATATAGTATATAGTATATTACTTATACATTTACTATTATTATTTAATTTTGCATTGTTGTTGTTTTGGTTTTATTATTCACTTTGTTCATTAATGGATGGATATGTTTATCAATAAGTTTTCTTTAAATTGTTTTAGTTTTATTTTTTAGTTTTTATTTATTATTATTTTTAATTTTAGCTTCTTATGTTGTTGTTCATGAATCCCATTGTTGTCGAAATTGTTTTGTATCATTTGTTAGTTTTATTATTAAATTTTGACTATTTCTGTTTCATTATTTCGTCTTTAACAATTACAACCATTAATATTATATAGACTTTATTTCAATAAAAAAAAAAATTATAAAAAAAGAGAAATATTTTTTGTTTTTTAATTATGAAAAATTGGATTATGGTAAAAGTTTTTAATGTTTATACTTTTCATAGATAGACTATATTTGGCTGTCTGACTGTGTATGAGTATTTAAGAGAATTATTTAAAGAGTTTTCAACAAATCTTGCTAAAACTTGTTATGGAGACTTTTTTGTATTAAACTTTATAGCCTATACCAACTATATTGTTAGGGCTTAACATGAACGGACATATAAAATTGTAGAAGTTTATATATATTTTTTTTTAACAACTTTAGACAATGAATTATTTATGAAAAGTATTAAAATATCGGCTTTGCCGAAGTTTAAGTTTTTCTGCTATTTTTTGTATTATTTTTAATGGTATTTTATTTTGATATTTATTAATTATTAATTTTTTTTTTTTTTTTGCATCACAACTATAAACTGCTATTTTTTTTTTGTTTAATTCCTTCGATTATTTCTATTATTGTACAATTTATATATGCCAGAAACGGATTAATTTCGGTTGATGGTCGTAAGATCAAAGTGCAGCAAGCAATGCACAATGCAACGCACACACACACACTAACACACGAACGTACATGCAGTGCGTACCAAGCAAGAGCCCTATGCATTGGTCACCACCACATGCTGTAGTTCGTGTTGCGTTATGTGCGCAATTTGCTGTAATGCAGGGCCGGCCAAATTCTAGCACAAATACATGCACACCTTATGACCGACCCGGCTTTTCGTATTATTATACGCTGAGAGCAGAAATGACACTCAGTACATATTGTGATATATATATGTATGTATGTATGTATGTATATATCAGTCAGTCGTGTCATTTATATTCGCAGCGTGTCATATAATAATAAATTAACATACAGATTTGACATTGAGTGACATTTACATATGTATTACATTTTTTGGTTTATTAAAATACTATAAAGGCTACGGAATGCCACCGTACCAGATTTTTTTCTTTCTACGGTTGTGATTAGAGTTTAACAAAAGCAAAAAATATTTTTTAATAAACTATTATTTCGTGCTATTAGCTATTAAATTAGTAATACTTAGTTAGCAGTCATGGAATAGTGTTTGAAAACTCATTGCATACAGCAATCGAACTAAGCAAACTTGTTAAAGTTTATTTATAGAAAAAAAAAAACAACAACAAAATTAGTATAGAACGACTTCTTAATAAAATGGCAAACAATTAAATAAGTCAAACATGCATTTAGACTTTCGTTTCAGTGAAATATCAAGTGAAATAAAAAAATTCGTCACGAAATTTTAATAGTTTTAGTTTAAACTGCACATGACCAGCTGATGAACGTTTTGTGGTCATGCGCTCGTGTACTTTTGTCATACGAATGAAGTTTCTCAGCAGCATAAAGAGTTATTCAAAGTTCATAAGTTGGCAGTACACGCGTACATCCCTCAAGAAGTTTTACTTCTATGTTTTTTTTTTTTTTTTTAATAGAAATGTGAAGAATTTCGATTTGAAAACAATTTTGATTTTTTTTTTTGAGCTGAGAATTAATTTTGAAAGAGTTTATAAGAAACATTTCGATTGAATTTGAATTTCGAGAATTTTTACTAAATTTGTTTGAGGCCTTTAATGCTATCATATAGAATTTATTTATTTTTTGGTTTAATAGTTATAAGAAAATACTAACAAAATCTGACAGCAATTCACACCAATTTGAATGATGAACACTCATGTAGAATTGATGTGAAACATGTCGTAACAGATAGAGCGGAAGAGAAATGTATAACAGTTAGATATAATGGTCCGAAACGCTACAAAGTTTCAGCCATTATGGTAAGGAGCGTTAGAGAAGTCTATACTATAGACACGTCCGTCTGTCCGTACGTATGAACGAAAGAATCTCAGAAACAGTTATAGATGGAGACTTCGTTCTGTTTTGCTTTCGACTAGGTCTTTGCCGGGATTTTACGAGTTTATTTTAAAAGTGGGAGGAGCAAAAAAATTTTCGTTAGTAGCAATTTTTTAAAATAATTTCCTCCCTATTTGTTTAGCAGGTAGGTTAGTAAAGGATTTAAATCCTTAATTGCTTTGGAAACAGCCACATTGTCACAGCAAATGGTGTTTCCTGTTTACCGATTTGAGTTTATATAATCTGAAGTTAATTCAAGCGGCGACCTGTACTGTTACAGAGCCACTTACAGTCGGTTACGCCCGACTGTAATTTTTTTTTTGGTTTTTTTTTTCTGTCGTTTTAAAGTTATATTAAAGGGTCAGGGTCTAAAGCAGAGAATATCCAGAAAACTGAACCACTTAACTGGGCATATATTTTATGCTGCGTGACTGTACGCGGTAGTGTATACCACATATATATATTGGTAAGGATCTATCAATGTTCATAACTGTTCACCTCGATAAGTGTATAAGTGGCCTATAATGGTTTATATGACGACTGTACAGTACTAGAAACATTTTTTTTAACTTCAAAATGAAGCACTGTAAGATTTTTTTCAAACAGATTTAGTTGTTAGGTATTCATTTGTACACTTCTTATAACAAAGAAATACTGTGTACACTAAATCAATGAATGCATTCGAGTTGCTTTATGCAGCACTCGTTAACAGCATTGAGTTTATATGAATATATAAAATGTTATGAATGTTTCGAATATTTTAAAGATTCGAATACACATTTACAGTTAGTATGAATATATATAAAATGTTTCGAATATATTTGGAAAATTCGTATACACATTCACAGTTAGTATGCATATATAAAATGTTTCGAATATATTTTGAATATTCGAATACACATTTACAGTTAGTATGAATATATATAAAATGTTTCGAATATATTTGGAAAATTCGTAGACACATTCACAGTTAGTATGAATATATATAAAATGTTTCGAATATTTTGAAGTTTCGTATACACATTCATAATTACTATGAATACATAAAAAGTTTCGAATATATTTTGAATATATGAATGCAGATTCATAGTAAATATGATTATATAAAATGTTTCGAATATTTTGAAGATTCGTATACACATTCACAGTTAGTATGAATATATATAAAATGTTTCGAATATATTTTGAATATATGAATACAGATTCATAGTTAGTATGAATATATAAAATTGAAGATTCGTATACACATTCATAATTACTATGAATACATAAAAAGTTTCGAATATATTTTGAATATTCGAATACACATTCACACTTTGTATGAATATATAAAATATTTCGAATATTTTGAAAATTCGTATACACATTCACAGTTAGTATGAATATATATAAAATGTTTCGAATATTTTGAAGTTTCGTATACACATTCATAATTACTATGAATATATAAAAAGTTTCGAATATATTTTGAATATATAAATACAGATTCATAGTAAGTATGAATATATAAAATGTTTCGAATATATTTGGAAAATTCGTATACACATTCACAGTTAGTATGCATATATAAAATGTTTCGAATATATTTTGAATATTCGAATACACATTTACAGTTAGTATGAATATATATAAAATGTTTCGAATATTTTGAAGTTTCGTATACACATTCATAATTACTATGAATATATAAAAAGTTTCGAATATATTTTGAATATATAAATACAGATTCATAGTAAGTATGAATATATAAAATGTTTCGAATATATTTTGAATATTTAAATACACATTCACAGTTAGTATGAATATATATAAAATGTTTCGAATACACATTCACAGTTAGTATGAATATATATAAAATGTTTCGAATACACATTCACAGTTAGTATGAATATATATAAAATGTTTCGAATATATTTTAAATATTCGAATACACATTTACAGTTAGTATGAATATATATTCGAATACATTCATAGTTTTGTTTATTGAATGAAAATTAAAACTGCTAAAAATCACTAAATAATTTATGAATGTATATGAATGTATGTGCTTCTACTGACATGAAATTTTTCTACATACTGTATGAATTTTTTTTTTTTTTTTTTGCAAGTGAGTATATAATGACTATAAAATATTTTTCGTTGTAAACTGATGCACTTCAGAATAATGTGTACAACATGTTGTACTCATAACATTCATTACATTACTGAGTGAGTACATTCATGTGTTAAAGTAAATTATAGACTTAATTCGGACACACTATAATGAAGTTAATGCAATTATATTCAAATCTTTCATAAATTATAATGTATGCGAATTTCATGCATCAAACAATTCTTATTTTTTTTTTTAAGTGTATTCATTTGCTGTTCATTTGCATGCATATAACTGACATATATATATATATATAATATTTTTATATATACATATATATATATACATATATATATATTATTTTTTTTTTGTATTACATTAAAAATTAATTCAAAAAACTAAGTCTACAAATTTCAACAACAAACAAAGAAAAAAATTACATTTAATTTGCTTATAAAGTAAAAATTTTTGTTTGAACTATGCAATCAATCAATGTTGTCTGTGTATAGGGTATAATATAGTCAAGCAACTCGTTTGTTTTTTTTTTTTGTTTTTTTTTTTCTTTTTTTTTTAATTAATTAATGTAATGTAGCATTCAATGCTTGCTTGCGCTGACTTTGTACAAAACTTTAGACTGTACCTTATATTGCTCTTTTTTTTAGCGCGAAACATATTATAGAGCATGTTCGACGAGTTTGTTAGAAGCAATTAAATTTTTTGTTGTTGTTTGCACACACACAGTTGTTGTAGGAGCATGCTCTACAATATGCTCTGCAGCATACTAACATACATAGATTGTTACAATTATATAATGTTCTATTTTTTAGAATATGTCTATTTGAAAATTTTGAGCTTTTGATTATATTTTTGTGAACGCCAAGTCTTGCTGTTTATTTTGTTTGTTTGTTTGTTTGTTTGTATGTGTGTGTTATTTTTTTTTTTTTGTTTTCTTCTACTTTGAATTACAAATTTATGCTTTGTTAAAAAAGATATATTATATATTAATATATTATTTTATATTAATAGCTCACCATACAACTTGCATTGCTATGACACTTTTTTGGTTTGTTTTTGTTCAACAATATTTACATTATTTTTTTTTTTTTTGTTACTTAATGTCTTAAAAAAAAAAAAAATTTATAAAAACTAGCAGCAACATTAATTAAGTTTACATTGCTGTCAGTTTTTATGCAACACTTTTTTGTTTTTATATTTTTTAGTTTAATTTTCCAATGAAATAATTAATTTTTTAAATCTATTTTTTTTCTTTTTACAAAATACATAACTTTTAAATGTGTATTTGTTTTGTTTTTTTTTAGTTAATGATTATTTACAAATTTATTTATTTTTATATCATTTAAATACTAACACTTTGGCACAAATTAATTCACAGTTCTTTTTATTTCTTTTATAAATGTTTCAATATTTCTTATTTAACAAAATTTACACTTTTAAAAATTTGTCTGTTTTTTTTTTTTTTTTTTTTTTTTATATTTTATTTACACATAAACATTTCAATTGTTTTATTATTTAGTACCAGAAATTTAATTTTATTTTTATTTTTTTTTAAATAAAAATAATTATATGCATGCAATTTTAATTACGTATTATAATATTTTAAATAAATAATAAAGACTTACGAGCAGAGTTTGTCAAATTTTTTACATACAAAATTTCTGCCTAATATTTTCTGCTGTCATTGTACTTCTTTAGTTACAAATGTATCTGGCAATTATTTATGTTATAGTATGTGTAGCCTATGTATGTATGTATATCAAAGCGTATACTAAGAAAATTCATACAAACATACACATAATATATATAGTATATATATATAAATATATATTATAAATCTTTTATCGTTCAATTATTTCTGTGCTCTTATTAATTAGTTGGTTTTTTTCTTTATGATTATTTTTCTTTTGATTTATTTATTTTATTTTTGTTAATTTTTTTTTTTTTTTTTTTAAACTCAGGACTCATTTTAAGGAATATACTGTTATTTAACGTAACTGTTATCCTTAGTTAGTTAATTTATGTTTATCTTTAGCTAGATGTATAGTAGCGCCAAGGCAATAGAACACCAAAGTAATAAAACCATAGAAAAAAAAAAAAAAACGAAAAATTATATAATGCTGAAAAATTTGTATTATCGGCTTATACTTGCCCGACTAGCTATAGTGCCAGCACATGTCTTGTCTAAAGAAAGGCTTATGCTTAATGGAAGTTGCGACGTGCATTTGTTAATTGTTAGTTTATTGCTTAAGAAAGGCACACATTCAAAAAACATGCACTGTAGTGTCCCCCCCCCCCCCCCTATACTGACTAGTGAATTCATCGATCACTGGTGGCTAGTGCTGGGTTAATGGAGCAAGCAACAACTAATACAAGTATTATTTTCTTTGCAATATGAGTTTTTAAGGTAAGAACGAGATAACGAGAGAAAGAGAGAGGGAAGGAGGGAGGGAGAGAGAGACGAAGCATAGTTACTGCTGATACAATAAATTTTCTAATTAGACCCTGTACCGAAGTTACAAGAGCCTATTGGTTTTGTGCAAATGTATGTTGCAGGTAGAAATAATGTTCGTATTTTAAGTACGCCAGTATAGCGCTAAAGTCCCTCTAAGTCAAAATCCAAAAAGTTCATCAAAATCGAATAATAAATGACGAATTTATAAGCAATTGCAAAAAATGTTTTTCAAGGCACTTATTCGTGCAGTGAGAAGTGGTCATAAGCTTGGTCATAAGCTAGGGAAACATTTAATGTGTTTGTTAGGTACAGAGCCTCTTACTGTCGGTTTTTTATAATGGATGACATTGCGTAAATTAATATCGATACATATATGCATATATTTTCGTGATCAGCATGACCAGTTCAGTCCGTCTGTCCGTTTATCTGTCTGAGTGATAGTTTCTGTTAAGGAACTTGATCACATAAAAGTCATCACTTCAAAACACCATCGGAATATTGTCTTTTTAATCCACAATTTTTCTAGTTCGTCAATTGTCACTTTTATTTATAACTGTATTTCTATGGTCGAACCCATATATTTTTGCCACTTTAGAAAGCAGGAAATGAGAATGGCTATGAAAGCTATTCACTTTACTAAAGCTATGAAAGGTCTCACAAAGAGGAGACGAAGATTATAGGAAACACTGTATTTCGTATGTTTGTCTATTTTTAGTGTCGCCTTTTCGTTTCATCAAGTTTCAAATCAAAAAGTTGCTAAAGAAGGGTATAAAATATTAAAGCTTTTTAACTGACCGTAGCTTCTATATATATATTTTTTTGCTTGTCAATTGCTGTAAAATGTTGAATGAATCGATACTTTTCGAAAGAAGAATAACCCGCTTAGAGTATCTTAGTGACAATGTCTATGACATCTTTTCCCTTTACCAAAGCTATGAAAGGTCTCACAAAGAAGAAACGAAGATTATTGGAAACACTGCATTTCGTATGTCTATGTTTGTCTTTTTATAGTGTCGCCTTTTCGTTTCATCGAGTTTCAAATCAGAAGAAGAAGGGAAAACAAATAGTTTTTTGATTGACTACAGCTTCTATACATATTTTTTTTTGCTTGTCAATTACTGTAAAATTTGGAATGAATCGATACTTTTCGAACGAAGAATGGACCGATTAGAGTATCATAGTGACAATGACACCTTTTTCCTTTATTAAAGCTATGAAAGGTCTCACAAAGAGGAGATGAAGATTTAAGTAAGCACTGTATAACTGTATATATTTGTCAATTTTGTGTGTCGCCTTTTCGTTTCATCGAGTTTCAATGCACATGTTACATTGATACTTTTCGAGCGAAGAATGAAACGCTTAGAGTATCTTAGTGACAATGTCTATGACAGCTTTTCCCTTTACCCAAGCTATGAAAGGTTTGACAAAGCTAACTGTATAACTTTATTCTGTATGTAAATGTTTGTCTTTTTATAGTGTCGCATTTTCGTTTCATCGAGTTTCAAATCATAAAGTTACTAAAGAAGAAACAAAAAAATTGTGTGTGCAGGCTATAAATTTTAAAGTTTTTTGACTGATTATAGCTGCTATATTTTTTTTTTTTAATATACCGTTACACATGCTACAGCGATACTTTTCATCGATACTTTTCGATTATAGTATCATAGTCGCTACTCGATATACGATAAGCATAAAACGTATATTTTTGTTATTCTGTGAGCGAGCACTTGTTACGTTTGGATGAAATAAGTTTCAATAAATATAAGAAATAAATTAAGCTTGATTTAGGCAGTTTTTTGTTGAATACAATATTCAAGCGAACTGAAAATTACTTCGGACTACTTTTATTTCGTTTTACTTGTTGTGCTTACAAATACGAATACTGCAAAGTGACAGGTAATACTTCGTTCGTTCGAATGAACTGAAGTAGCGAATGTTTTCGGATATACAAAAATAAGTACCGGTTGACAAAAGAGCGCATAATTGTGCGCCTTTTTTTTTTTTCTTAATTTAACATTTTATACAATGTCATCCTAAGCTTGCACACTCGGTCACTTACGAATGGTTGTAACCAAATCACTTGTTGCCAACAATGTAGAACACGCCAATACGCTTTCTCTTTCTTGAGCATACAGCACTCTCTTTCTAACTCTATCTCTCTCTCAAACTCTCACTTTCACCTCTAAGCTATTCAAATGCTTTTTGCTAATTGTTGCTACACTACTGGTGACCGATGAATTCGTCAATCCCGCACTAGTGCGTCTAAATCACAATGTACTTGCATAGAAGTAGGCTAAGCATAAGCCAATATTTGCACAGATATATATCTATTACAGTTACACACTCAATGTTATGTCACGTTTTTTTTTTTTTGTATACAAATTTTTGTCGCATTATTTTAGCTTCTAGTTTTTCTTGTTTCTTGGTTCTATTACTTCGGTGCCCTATTTCCGGCAGCGCTTCGAGTTACTCTATAAATATATATGAAAATTGTTAGTGTTTTTTTTTTTTTTGCTTTGCTTGATTCAATTCATAAGAAATGTTAAGTAGATCAAATGTTTTATATATGTACTATGTGTAGATTGCATTCATTGTCCATTACAGTTCGTTCGTTTGGTATTCGGGAACAGTAGCAGCTTCGCTAGTTTTTTTTTTTTTTTTTTTGTTTCTACTCGTATTAAGCCTTACAATACCTGCCTTAGATACCTACATATATATAGATATATATATAGTATAGTAATTCAGTTAAATTTACAACTCTCTTCTTCTTCATCATCTTCTTCTTCTTATTCTTCTTCTTCAGTGCTTACAATTCTATTAGTTTTAACATGCAATCGCTTACTTTTGCTTACTTTGATGCTGTGTTTTTTTTGAAGATCAGTTATGTTGCCTTCTCACTCGCACGCCTGCTTTCTCTTTCACTTTCATGCCATTGCTACTTGTTCCTTCACCTCTTTCTCGCTCTCGCTCTCGCTCTCACTCACTCACTCTCTCTGTCACTTGAACATTTTTTTTTGTTTAAGTGATTGTCGACAAAGTTGTTAGCTGCATATTCTTTGTGGATGGCGATGCCATGGGTGATGGTGTTGGCACAAAAAGACTCGACGATGCAGTTTCAGTTGTTAGACTACGCTCTTCGTAGACCCGTTCCTGTGCATTGGTAAAAAAGAATAGGAAGTTTAGAAGTAACCATTGTAAAATAGAATTTTAAGTCATTTTGCTTACATGTGACTTATCGTATTTGAAACGTTTCCAGATATTCGTTTTTGGTTCCATGGGTGTACCATCGACATTGTAGTTGGGATTGGAAAAGGTTAGCACCGAACGACTTGAGCCACGCGAATGACGTTTGCTTTTATTGCGCTTTGAGTTGACTATGAGCACTGTAAAACGAAAGAATAATTTAATGGATTATTGGTTTAGTATATATGGTTAAAGATGTGTTAGAAGTATGGTTAGTATAGCTTATAGTTGACAAACATGTTGTTGTAATATGGCTTTGATATATTTTGAAACTAGCTGAATCCCGCCTGTGCCCGAACTCATTACCTTACTTGCTTAAATGACCTTCAACAGTCATTCGGTCATGACCATATTCAGGGAGGCGCACCAGCTTCTGCAATCTTATGCACGCACAGTTGTTTTGATTGCCAAGTACCTGGCCATTCCGACGCATGCCCGGTCGTCCTCTATTGCGTTGTCCTCCAATCAAGTTTCTCTTTCATCCATACGAATGAGGTGACCAACACAGTGTAGCTGCTGGAATAATAGCACCTAAAATGCTGCGGAGAATCTTCCTCTCAAAGAATTTCAAGGCTGTTTCATGTTAATTTCAGTAGGACTGAGAGTATCAGCATCTTATAGAGGTTGCTCAGCCCATAAAAACATTTGTTTGCAAGCGTGATTTTTAGCCTGTTCTCCAGGCTGACGTTGTTGTTGCTACCTCGGAGCCAAAATATACGAAGTTTTCAACAACATTAAAATTGAAATTCTTCATCGCCACCACTGACCTCCAAGACGTGATGACGGCGGGCGAAAAGATACCAAGCACTTCGTCTTGTCCTCACTCACCTCTAGACCCATGAGTCCAGACTGTTTTTCAATCTCTGAGAACGCCTTGCTGACTCGCTGTTTCTGCGTACCGATGTCATCGGCGTACGCGGGTAATATCACTTCCTTTTGGAAGATCGAGCCCGACATATTCTGTATGTACGGGTACTGGTCTATGATGTATTCCATCAGCAAATTGAAAAAGAAGCATCGTCATGTATACTAATTTTTTTTCACTGTACCTCAAATGGATGCAAAGATATGACACATTTTGTTAATCGCTTATATATGGGGCGTGTCATCGCCCTCTTCAATATTGGCCATACTTAATAGGAGTACTTCCCCCGATTCCATTGAATTGTTTACTAAATGTTATCTCTGAACCTCAAATGGATGACGAACTTTGTTTATCGCTTATATGGTGGGTGGGGCATCGCCCCTCCGATAAATGCAGCCTAATTTATTTCTTAGAACTTCAGCTATCATGCAGTGAAAGTCTCATTGAAATGGGTTTAGCCGTTTCGTAGATTAGCCGGAACAAAAATTGTGGACAAAAATTTTATTAATTGGATTTTTGGTCTAAGTGTCGGAGATTACCCAAACTTAGTTCCTTAACGCAAACTTGAAGATATCTTATAAATATCATAAAGGAAGTCCCTAGGGGTTCAAATCTAGTTCTAAACATACCGATACCGTGAAGTAGTAGATGCACAACTTCGTTTGAGAAGGCTACCAATCTCTTAACAGATTCTTCCATGGGCAAGGGCAAATGACAAACTGAGTATAGGTAGACCTATTAACACCTGTTGGTATGCAATCTTTGATACAAGTCAGCGACTTTACTTGACAGACGCAATACTTTTAAGATAGACTAATGGAGGCACTTTTTGAAGCTTGTAGACGCCACCACGGACTTGATAAGGACATCTATCTGCTACCCCTTCGTAGATTTTCAATAATAGTCCTCTGCAGTGGAAATAGAAGAATCAAAGTATCTAAAGTTAGAGTCTCTATTTCTTAAAGTTCTCAAGTTCTACTCATACGCATAGCTAGACAGATGAACTTGTTTATACATAAAGACTCAATTTTATGAGGTCTGGCTTGCCTATTTTTGCCTAAAATATGGGCGTGGCAACCAGAAAACTTTATGAGTGAGTCGTGCTGCTATAAATTTTTATACAAGTAACCAATTATGCCCAAATATGCCCTTTTAATGAGAACTTGACAACTAATAAAGCTCGCCAGTTGTTCAGGCATGAAGCCTAAACATGTAATATGAGGCAAAACTCTCAAAGACGTCCAATAAGAACAACGCACACACAGTGCAGTTGTCATACGCATTAGAGCTGCACTTGATAAGTGCAGCGTGTGTATTTTTAATCGTCATATTTTTAATAGCTCCATCTAAGCGTTGGTATGTAACACTTGACAAGTGCAGCGACTTAATTTCTGATGTACATCGATTTTAATAGCTCTTTCTCCGTTTGTCAAGTGCTACATTGACAAGTGCAGGGACTTAATTTATGATCAATAACGATTGTAATAGATTTTGTCCGCGTTGGCTTAATAGTTTCTGCTACGCGTCTTTTTACATTATAAATAGTTTTAGATTCCGCTGAGGTCTACAACCTCAGCGATAGCATTACAATAGTTTAAAAATAGAATAAGTTTTTATGAATAAAAAGGGAGCCGCTCGCGAGAGCGGCTCAGTAGTTAATGAACACTCAAAACATACGCGTCTCGTTATTGGCGCGTTTATAAATGTATCTTACTATAGAGCTCTACACCAGTTAACGTCTTAAGTTCTTAAATTATTAAACACCATTAAGCAATAATACTCACTAATGATGATCGCCACAATAATCGTCAACATGATAATCACTACGCCGCTGGCTATAAGCATAAAGAATTCTGGGCGTTGGCGGGACCTGCGTCGGTAGTCGTCATCTTCGTGCTCGTTACTGTCTTGATTTTCCGTAGAGCCAGTTTCATTCTCCGTGAATTCGTCAGTGTATTCGGGCATTGTATCTGTATCCGATGATGGTATTTGTACTTCGAATAGCGGCTTTGTCAGGCACTCACGTCCATCGGGACGATCGGGGCAGGTGCAAATATAGTCGACTGCACGATAGAAACATAAATGTGTACAGCCGCCATTGTCCTGTGCGCATGGATTCCATTTTTCTAATTGGCGCTGCATGGAAACCGCGCGTATGTCAAGCGCACCGCTTAGTGCATCTCGCACCTCGAATGGATTGCTGTACGTGTAGCGAGGCATGCGCTGTGAACGGTAGACGGATTTGTTGTACCAGTCCGTCCAGTAAATGTTATTTTCGAACTACAATTGAAGGAAAGAAAGAAAGCATGAAATGATGTTTGGCTCTATGTTAGCCAATTAAGCACGATCTGAAATATACTAACCATGGTCAAGCCAAATGGATGCGGCGCATAGGCAACAAGTGTTGAACGTCGTTTTCCATTGAAGTCAACTTGACCGATGTTGTCTTCCAATGCATCGGCCCACAGTAGACGTCGATTGCTGCAAGTTGAGTTTTAGTTGAGTTTTTTACTTAACATACCAAGCATTGAGTACTTACTTGAAATCAATGGTCAAACCGGTGGGAAAACCAATATTTGAGGTAACAATTTGTGTGCGATTTGAGCCATCCAACGCGCTGCGCTCAATTTTCGAAGGCGAGTCCCAGTCCGACCAGAATAAATAGCTGAAAGTCACGAAAAGGTATTAAATGTTGCTGCCTTAGTTTTGGATTTTATAAGCTGCTTACGCTTTCATTGGATGCACAATCAATGAACGTGGATCGCCCAGATTGTCGTCGACAAGTTTCTTGCGGCATGTGCCATCCAAACGCGCAACTTCGATCACCTTTCTATCCGTATCGGACCAGTAGATATTTTCGGCTACCCAATCGACTGCTATGCCATTCGGTGTGAGCAGATCCTTGCTAACGATAACCTTAGTCTCTGTAAAGTTAAGCAGATTCACGCGTCGTATGACGTCCATATTGACGTCGGCAAAGAAGAGCCAATTCTTGCGATAATGATAGTCGAGCACAACAGCACCGTGTACACCGGAAATGGGTAATACGACGTCCATGTAGTCGCCGCTGTTCAGCGAGATCATGCCAATGCCCGAGCGCAGTGCAATCAATAGATAGTCCTCTGGTAGATTCTGACACTCGGTAGTGCTGTTATCTTTCAGCTTCAAGCCAATCGGACAACGACATGAAAAACCGGAGGGATTTCTTAAGCAAAGATGCGAACAGCCACCATTATTCTTGCCGCAAACATTATCCGGTAATGGCTTGCCAACGTTGATCACCTTGATGTCCATTAAACCATCGATGTTTGTCATGACATCACGCTTCGCAGAGATATTGCTGCGCTCGGCCATGTGCAGCGCCTTTGATTTCCAGTCGGTCCAGTATATGAAATCTGTGGTCAGCGTTAAGGCATACGGATGGTGCAATGCGGACATGATTAGCTTGCGCTGGTTGCCCGTGTAGTCGCACGAATCAATGGTCTTGAGACGCGCATCGACCCAGTAAATGCGTTTGCTCTTCAAATCGAGCGATAGGCCATTTGGCCAGCCCAGACTAGCTGTGACAATGCGTGAGCGTTCGTTGCCATCCATGTGCGCTCGTTCAATCTTACGGTAGTGACCCCAGTCCGTCCAAAACATCAAACCGGCTTCGTAGTCTAGTGCCAGACCACGCGGTGATTCGAGATCTTTGTAGGCGATAACATGTCGATGCGTACCATCCAGCGTAGCTACTTCAATTGTGTGACGACCAGCGTCGGCCCAGTAGATCTAACATAGACAAAAAAAAAAAAAATATTTAATATACCAATGAAACTTCATGTAATGCATTGAAATTTACCATTCTTCCAATTGAATCTACCACCAAGCCATCAGGATTCTCCAAGCTCTCCCCAATGACTTTGTTCACGTGCAGTCCATCTTGGCTTGAACTCATAATGACATTCTCCACAGTATCAGACCAATATATAACACCAGTTTTCCGATCCACATCTAAGGCAACGGCGTTCGAGATTGGTGGCAATGGCAGCACCACATCAATCAGATGATCAAAGTCCAACGATATTTGGCGTATGTCAACTCGATGTGCAAAGATGATATAACGGCTAGGACCTTCGGAGCAGGTGCGCTGATCGTCGTTGAGTTGAACGCCGACTGCACAGGCACACGAGAAGTTAGTCGGATTAAGCAGACACAAATGGGAACAGCCACCGTTTCTGTGGTCACATGCATTGTAGATGCGCCTGCGCGAACGATGGAAGACACGTATGTCCATCAGGTCGCTGGTGTTCGCTATGACAGTGACGACATCCTTGCCAGTCAGTTTATCGGCACTCATGGCGGAACGCGTATCCCAATCGGTCCAGTAGACGCGATTACCGCTCACGTCAAGTCCAAAAGGATGACCAAGGCCATCTGATGCAGCGAGGAGCAAAAGAAATGAAAGAAATAAAACAATATAAGTAAAGCACATGGTTTTCTTTTAATAAGACGCATACTGATGATAGTCTTCCTTGCACTGCCATCATAATTCATATTCTCGAGAGTTTTGGTACCACCATCAACAAAATATAGCTTGCTCTGATCATAGTCAATGGCTAGACCGTTTGGCCATTTGAGGCTCTTGCCCGCTACCACAACACGACTCTTGCCATCCATATTTGCACGCTCGATCATTGCTTCTTCGCCCCAATCAGACCAGAACATAAAACCCTCTGCGTAAAACACAAAATATAATGCATGAGTACAATTGCGCGAGATATGTGTACGCATCCTAATTACCAATCGGATTCACAACGATGTCACGCGGCTTATCCAACTTCTCCCACACCAGCAGCGTGCGCATTTTGCCGTTCGTTGTTGCAACTTCTATGCGATTTGTCGACGGATCAGTCCAGTACAACTTGTCAGTAATCCAATCCAGTGCCAAGCCAACAGGCGAAACGAGATTTGAGTGCACAACCTTCTGTTGATAACTGCCATTTAAATGCGCCTTATTAATGGAGCTTCGCTCGACGTCTGTCCAGTAGATGAAGTCGGTCTCGCTGCACCAGTCAAGTGCCACGGCATGTTTCAAGTTATCCAGAGGTACAATCATGTCCACCTCATTGGGTTCGCGGGGTTTCGTGTTTAGCTGGCGTAGACGTATGTCCTTTCGACGCGCGACCAACACTAACTTATCCGGCGCGCTCTTGCATGTTTTGCTATATGGATGGGCAGATGGAAATGTTTATTGTGCTTTATAAATGTGTATGTCACGACTTACCCATCTTCTTTGAGTGACAGTCCAATGGGACAACCACAACGCCTTGAAATCTTGTTAGGTAAACAAAGATGCGAACAGCCGCCGCGTAGTCCACGCCGATCTTTCTGACAGCGATCCGTATAGTCTGGCTGCCGCGCAGGATGGTAGGCGTGTATGTCCATGGGAAAGTGGAAGTTTTCGTGTACAGAACGAAAACCTTTGCCAGTCTTCTTATTCGCTGCCGAAACAGTCTTCGTGTTCCAGTCGGTCCAGTACATGGTATCCTCGAATATGGTCAGTGCAAATGGATGAGGTAGATGCGTGCTCAGTATTTTGCTGCGATCCTTGCCATCGAAGTTGGAGCTTTCTATAGCATGCTGCTTAGCATCGGCCCAATACAGTTTGCGGTTTGGATAATCAATAGCGAGCCCATTCGGCCAAGTAACGCCTTTCGTAATGATGATTTGACGCTGTGAGCCGTCCATGTGCGCACGTTCGATTTTCGGATTGGGACCTATAAACAAAAAAAAATATAAAAGAACAGTTTCAATGGTTTCTAGCCTAATTACCCCAATCACTCCAGAAGACTAACGCCTCGCCTGGGTGTATGACAATGGCACGTGGTTTGTCGAGATCGTTCGAAGCTATAACAGCGCGCAAATTTCCCTGAAAGTTCGAGACTTCAACGCGTCTTGTGCCAGAGTCGGTCCAGAAGAGTAGGTCGTGTATCCAGTCAACAGCAATGCCTCCCGGAGACTCTAGCCCCCATTTAATGACGTCGCGCACGCGTGTGCCATTCATGTAAACCATTTTGATGACGTCCGTCGATACATCGGACCAGAACATAAGACCCTTGCGGAAGTGATAGTCCAGCGCAATAGCGTTGTGCAGACCCTTGACGATAGCTGAATAGCGATTGTTGCTGAGCGTGACACGCCGTATGTCCCAGCGATTGGCTACGAGCAGCGTCATTGCGCCACCAAGTGCCTTGCAGGTGCGCAAATCGGGACGTAGAATGTAGCCCGATTCACAAGAGCAAATGAAGGAGCCAAGTGTATTCTGGCACTTTTGTGAGCAAACCGGACTTGCCTGGTACTGACACTCATCGATGTCGGTACAACTGTGATACGACGAGGTTAAAAGTATATATTTACATATAGAAGTGTGAGGAAGATATGCTAGTCTTACTTGCGCTTGTTCTCATGCATTAGATAGCCCAGTCGACAGGCGCACTCCTCGCGTCCTTTTGCTGTACGTATACACAACTGCTCGCACTGCTTAGGCTCCGGACACTCGCGCTGAGTGGGACAGTTAACTTCGTCCTCGCCCAGCGGACAATCGTTTTGCCCATCACAGACGTGCTTCTGATGTACGCAAATTCTATAAAGAAGCGCAGCGAAATAAGTATAAACAGAATACAGCAAAAGTGACTTTGCCTTACTTCAGATTGGTGATGTTCTTCTTTGCGGGACAGAGAAACTGGCCTATATCACATTGCAGATGACAATCAACTTCATCTTCAGCCGATGAGCAATCAGGATAGCCGTCGCAGAGCCATGTGCGCTATGTAAATAATGTTTGCCTCATAATACCCTTTCCACTTGCCAACAATAAGACTGACTTACCAATATGCAACGCCCATTGTGACATGTGAACTCGTCTGCACCGCAAGCCTGCGAATGTCCTGGACTCATGTTACCGCAATCATTTTCATCTTCGCCACCGTCACAGTCCTGCTCTTTGTCGCACTTCCAACGCTTCGGTATGCAAGTGCCATCAGCACACTTGTACTCACTTGTGGTGCACTGCGACGGTTTTTGCGGGCAATTCTCCTCATCGCTCCAGTCACCGCAATCATTGTCGCCATCACAACGGAAACGATTTAGTATGCATTGACCACTTGGACCACCCGCACCACCCAAGCCACCGCGACATTTGAACTCTCCTTCCGGGCAGCTATTAATCACTGCCGGACATTTGTACTCATCGGAGTTGTCGTCGCAATCACGTTCACCGTCGCAGCGGAAAGCAATCGAAATGCAATAACCGTCGTTGCAGGTGAAGTGCTCATTGGTGCAGCTGAAATAACAAGTTGAAGCAATTTTAGTACAGATTCAAGTACAGACAGTACAACTCTTTTGCACTTACCCTGTTCGATTACAATGCACCTCATCCGAAAAATCCTTGCAATCATTCTCACCATCACACAGCCACTGCTTTTGTATGCAGAAGCCATTCATGCATTCGAACTGATCCTCCGTGCAGTTTGTGCGCTCGCCGCAATGTGTTTCATCTGAATAGTCGCCACAATCATCATCTCCATCGCAGAGCCACTCCTTGTTAATGCAGCGATACGTCTTCGGGCACATTGTGTGTAAACCAGTCTGTTCACATTCCTTCTGCAGCTTTGGCATCATGTCGCCGGTGCCCTCGCACTCTAGCTCATCACTACCATCAGCACACTCATGCTCCTTATTGCAGCGCCCGTGCAAATCGATGCACTGGCAGTTACCACACTGCCACTGCAGTTCATCGCAGCTAACATGACACATGGGATTCTGATGGTGGCTACCGCCGTACAAAGCTTCACCAAGGCCCTCAGGCAAGGAGTGCGGATCATCGTGCACAATATTTCGATTGACAAATGGGCGAAAGCCCTTCTGCTTGCTGGGCCCGGCTATATAGCCCGACTGCCGATCGCCCCACTCACGCACTCCGTACAAATCGCTGCGTATGCCAGTACCAATATTGCGCAGCTTTGGTGCATCAGCGTTTCCAACACCATTTCCGGCATTTTTATTGCGATCAGGCGTGCTTGGCTCTACGGTGTTCACCTGTCCGAAATAGCTATCATCAACTGCTGCCTGTGGTGCTACCGCTGCTGCCGTATCACCGTGATGCTGTTGGTGCTGATGTGGCGGATAATCGGAAGCACCATTGTAATCATGTTCTTCATGCAATAGTTCGTCCTCATCGTCGGTTTCTACATCCTCATGTAAGCCACCAACGTGCGAAAAATGCGCATGATCGTCAATATGGTCGGCCACATTATGGAGTTCATCAGCATCCAGACGACGATTTGAAGATAATTTTCCAGCGGTACGCAGCTGCGGTTTTTGAAGTATTTTCTGGCCGTTTAGGCCACGTGCCACCGGAGCGGCGCCCGGAAACTGGTGTTGGCCAGCAACACCTACAATACCGTGGCTATCGTCGTCTTCGTTGTGTTCGAAATTATGTTCTGGCCAAGGGAAAGCTGCATCAACTAAATGATTGTCGTGATGATGCCGCTCCTGCTGCTGCTGCTGTTGTTGTTGTTGATGATGATCCTGGGCGCTGCCATGGAAACTATCTTCATTTCCTATAACTGTAAGCAAAAATTAATAGTATAAACATTAGAGAAGTGAATTAGTAAGAAAAAAAAACCATAAATAGTATTTGTAAGCACAAAAAAGTAAGTGAAAGGACTACTCCTAAAAATGAAAGGGGAAATATTGCATTATTAAAATAAAAAAAAAATAAAAATCTGTACGAGAGCCGTTTAGATCGGTTCAAGTTGAAAGACTATCTCGCCAATGTTGTGCAAGGACAATCAGCAGGAGTTGACTTGTAAAACTACTTGACACGATGATAGAATGATTGATCATTCCGAAAAAATCTTGCGATCAAAAATAGCAAAGGATGTCCATTGAAGAATGTAGTATTCTCGCTTCTACTGAGAAAAAAACTTAAAATTAAATTTTTTTAATTTCCAACTCAAACGATTCTGTGTACTTTTAAATAATTGAAAATGCTTTCTCCTTTAAAACAACAGTTAATCGGAAAATGCGAGACAGTTTTCCAACAATTTCTAAATACAGGCTGCCGAACGTGATTGCAGTACAATTCCCAACAGGTTGAACGTTGCGCACAAAGCTGCTGCCATTGTTATTGTTCTGGTTGCGTACAGCTTTGTGGCAGCTTTGTGGCAGCTTTGTGTGCAGCATTCAACATCACAGAAATCACGTTTCTCTGTCTGTTTAGGTATTTATAGCTTGTTGGAAAATAGAAACACTACAAGGACTTAAATGTCATTTAAAAGGAGACAAAATATTCAATGATTTAATATTGGCAGCAATTAAAAGTTTTTTATACAAAAACCGAAAAGTCGACGCAATAGGTAGGACTTATGATCATATCTAAAGATGTTATAAGAACTGAGAGATGAGTTATGACTCATATAGAATAGGAACAGATAGACAGACAGTTGGACATGGCTTCTTCGAATCGAATGGTCGAGCTGATCATGAATGTAACATAGACTCGGACCACTATCTTGTCGTGCACGCCGCACGTTCCAACATGCAACGAAAGCTAGACGTCGGCAAGCTGTAATCAGAACAGACCGCAGCAGCCTTCTCAAACACACTATCCCGACTGCTCCGGGAAACCTCTCCGTCTTCTCGAGATATATGTGAGCATTGGACACATATCACCCGCTCCATGGATAGGGTTGCCAAGCAGGTCATTGGTTATACAAAACTTGTGAAGAATTCTTGGTACGACAAGGAGTGTCGCAATGCTACTGCAGAGAAGCACGCTTCCTATCAGCGAACTCTGCAGTCGGGAGCAATGCGAGCTGTTAGAGAGCGATATCGAGAGAAACGGAGAGAGGAGAAACGCCTTTTCAGACGCAAGAAAAAGGAGCAAGAAAGCCGGGAGTTTGAGCATGTTGAGATGTTACGTGACAGAAATGAAGCTCGAAAATTCTATCAAAAGGTCAAGCGTCTGACTGTAGGTTTTAAGCCCGGAGTAACTTTCATTAAGGATGACAATGGAAATTTGGTAACGTATTAACAGGAATCACTGAGATTATGAAGGAGTCATTTCTCCAACTTACTTGGAGGCGATGAAGCAAACAATTCCGCCGATAGAGAAACTACACCGGAACCACCAGTTAATGATGGAACTATTGTAGAGCCACCGGACTATAACGAGGTCAATTCAGCTGAATTAAAAAGCTAAAGATGGACTATGAGGTGAGTTATTTATTGTGCAATAGGCTGAAGCCATATATGGAATCACTGATAGGACTATATCAGTGTGGCTTCAGACCAAAAAGGTCGACCAGTGACCAAATATTCACATTATACCAAATCTTGGAAAAGACCCATGAGTTCAACGAAGACATTCACCACCTATTTGTCGTTTACAAAGCTGCTTTCGACGCCCTGTCTGCACTAGGTATCCCGGCAAAGATTGTTCGTCTTTGCATGGCGACGCTATCTAACACACAAAGCGTTTTCAGGGTGGGGAAAAACCTCTCTGACCACTTTGATACCAAGAGAGGTTTCATACAGGGCCATGCTCTGTCGTGCGATTTTTTCGATCTTCTGATGGAATACATCCTACGCCAGTGCCCGTACATACAGAATATGTTGGGCTCGATCTTCCAAAAGGAAGTGGTGCTGCTCGCTTATGCTGATGACATTGATACCAACGGCATGCAGTATCGGCGAGTCAGCAAGACATTCTCAGAGATTGAAAACAGTCTCGGCTCATGGGTATAGCGGTGCATGAGAACAAGACTAAGTATTTGATGTCTTTTCGCTGTCATCGCATCTTGAAAGGTTAGTGGTGACAATGGAGAATTTCAACTTCAGTGTTGTAGAAAACTTCGTCTGTCTTGGAACAGAGATAACCGGCAACAACAACGTCAGCCTGGAGATCAGGCGAAGAATTACGCTTGCAAACAGTTGCTTTTTTGGGCTGAGCAAGCAAATGAGAAGTAAAGTCCTCTCTCGACAGACAAAAATAAAGATCTATAAGACGCTGATACTCCCGGTCATACTGTATGGTGCAGAGGCATGGACCGTGATTGAGTCGGATGAGACAGCATTGAAAGTCTTCGAGAGAAAGATTCTTCGCAGGATTTTCGGTCCCATTAGAATCGGCGACGAGTTTAGGTCTGCGAGCTGTACGTACATAGTCCAGCGCATAAAATTCCAGCGGCTGCACTGGGCTGGGCACCTCATTCGAATGGATGAAAGAGCTTCAGCACGCATGGTTTACATGGGGGGCCCAAACCTGATTAGAGGACGACCGGGCACTCGACGGAATGACCAGGTATGGAAAGATCTCTCCGTGCTTGGCATTCAAAACGACTGGCGCCAGCACGCACAAGATTATGGAGACGCGCCCATGACCGGTAGACGGTTGACGACCATATAAGAAAGTAAGTAAATATTTTGACAGAATTTCTACGATTCATGCTATCTCGAATTAATGGCAAAAGTTGACTTAGTTTGCTTTCTGTCGAACTCCTTATACTATTTCACGCAAAGTGTGAATGAAATGTTAAACACAAACTTATAGTTTGTCAATGAATTTATTTGTAACTCAAAAGCATTTTGAGTGAATTTCTGCAAAATATGCTAACTTGACTTAGTTCAACTATTTCTTGTTAAAATTGTCTACCTATATCGCTATATCGCTATATATATATATATGTGTATATAGTAGTAGCTAGTCTTGTTGTTTATCGCGCATCACGTATTTATTTTGTTTCATTTGAAGTATTGCCGTACACACACGCTTGCTTAGAGCAGCTTTTACTGGAACTTAGTTGCATGGTTTCGTTATTTTAATGAATGAAAACGTAAGCTTCACATGCCTTCACGATTTACACACACTGAGGCACACACAGACACACACACAGATACAGAGATTATTCGTCATGCTCTTTTTTTTTGTATCTTTCGTCTATGTTATTGCGTAGCGAATTCATGTTTTAAAGGACTACACACGATATTTGTAGCAACGAGCACAGTTTCTTCTCGTTGTATGTTTCAGTCTTTGCCGAATCTGTGTTGAATGTGCATCGTGGCGCAACTCGTTTTAACTTGGCTACAAAAATTGTTGGAACAGTAAGCTTCGTCAGTTTGTTGTGGCACGTAACGCTCGGGACTCGCTGTTAGCCTTTTTGCCGGCATCGCTGTAGACGCAACCGTTCATCATTTCATTTATTCATTCATTTTGTTTAAGCGTGTTCGTGATTGGCTGTTGCTGCTCTCAGAGAGCGCATGCCTACTCAAAAACTACTCAGAGAGCGTGGCACTTTCACTTTCATTGCTTAATATGCTCACGCGCTCTCGTTTTATGTGCTCCCCTACTTTCGCATAACTGTACACTTTAGCTCTTTTGAACAGCAGTTGTGGTCTAACTCAGTAGGACGCCGATATTACTCGTACACAGGCGCATCGTTGGTTGCCTCGGTTTAATTCAGTTTTGTGGTCCATTAGCTGTGCTGAACTGTTTTACTCTCGCGCAAGGACGAAAATCAATTTGTTTTTTTTTTTACTCTTGTAGAAGAGCAGCAGCGATGTCGTAGTCCTTGTTGTTGTTGTTGTTGTTTTTGTTTATATTTCTGCTGCTTCGGGCTTTGTGTTAAAATTAAAAGGAAAAAAAAATGTGGCAAAATTCGTGGAAAGACAGAAAGTTATTTACAAAGCGGGCGGCCCAAAAGCTTTTTCGTATTTTCTGTTCTGTTCTTTGCTGCTATTTTCGGAATTTTAATTGTAAATAAAAATATTCGAATTTGTATTTGCTTTTCGCACTTTAAATAATCTGCTAAGCTAATATTTTACTCCTGTATTAGTTGATCGTCCTTGTCGTACACAGTTTGCACTATAAATTATAACTTTGCGTACAGTTTGGCTACATAGCCGTCCCACCAGTTCAGTTTCGCAGCCATTTCACTCGAAATTTGCTGCTATTTGCAGTTCAGTTCAGTTCGGTTCAGTTCAGTTCAGTTGATGACATTCGCGTAATTTCAGCATCTGTAGGCAACGTTGGCTGGCAACTGAAGGCGTATGAGTAATATTCTGCTTAAAACGATGATTCACAAATCGCAGCAACATTGGCACGGATATTCTTCAATGAATGTCACATACAGCGTATGGGTTGATTGCGTATTATTATCCTACACATACATATACTACTCGCGTATGTGCGTAGGTATGTCAAATGTGTTTGTGTGTTTGTCAATGTCGCATTTAATTGAAGAAATCGATTGATTCCTCTACATAAATAGACACAGCCTTATAACTCTGACATTCGAGATCATTTCTGGCATGTGCGCCACCTTAGCAAACGAGTTTATTAGCTGCCACTGTAGCTTGGTAAATGATTTACCAATTAGCAATGCGCATATAAATTGGAACATAAAAGTAAAGTAAAGTAAAAAAAAAGTGTGAAGTAATCATAGACGACATTGTACACGTGCCATGAAATGTGTTTTCCGAGAAAACATGTGGGAGTAAAATGGTATTTATAAGTTTTTCGCTATTAAGTTCTTAGACAAAAGATTATTTTTAATTTTAGCAAAAGTATATGAGGCAGCATATGGCTTATGAACGGATTTGAGTTTATACGCCTATGATGCAATGAAATGTTGCTAAATTCTACGAATTATTTATGATTTACGCTATAAGATTTTGCAGTTTCAAAGCGTGTTTGCTGTTGTTGTTGTTGTTGTTGTTGTTCAGCGTGGCATATTCAAATTGTGCAGGTCAGTAGGCAGTAGTTCGTTTGAATGCTGTGATAAGCCATTTCTGCGAACTATATTATTAAGAAATGAATACAAAAAATATAAAATGTAATTTAAAAGAGAGTTAGCTTAAGCAGCTTATTATGTAGCTTATTGTGTAAATTGAAGTTTAAACTATATAAATGCAATTTGTTTATTTATTAAATTATTATTGCATATAAACTAGCTAATATATAGTACTATATGCTTCGAGGAATGCACTTATATTAATTTTTTTTTGTTTAATTGTGTTTGTTTAAGCAGTTTTTGATGTGAAAGAAGCTATTAGTGTGCCTTGGTAGTAAAATCAAGACTGCAAGCGCCATAACGTTGCCTACTTTTAGGCGCAATATTATTTAAGGCTGTACAACGTTGCGTATGAGAATTTATGTGGGCCGTGGTATATGAGATAATGCATGGGAAGCATTAAAAATGAAGAAGATTTTGCAGCATTGTTGGCTTTTTGGTAAACTGCAATTTGGTGTGACCTAGGGGACCCAGTTAATTTTTATATTTAGAGCAAATTGAAATAGTAATTGTCTAATAACTGAGGCGTAGTATGGCCGATTGCAGGAATTAGCTATGCATAGCAGTGAGAAGCGCAAGTCGGAGACACTATTTTGTTTAACCATTTCCACGGTGTGAGAGATCTAGTTCGGTATAAATGGCAGGTTTTAGCAGATGATACATATAAAGAGTTTGCGTGATCAGATATGGAGTCTTCTGTGTAAATAAATTATTTAAATTTGAAAATTTTTGTTCTTTGAGAATTTGTGAAGTTTGTGTAGGCAGTTATCAATGGCAAAAGGATTGACAATATATGGAGGAGTTTTTTTTTTTTACCTATTGGGGTAAAACGGTTTGTTTGGTAAACCGAGTAGTCTGTTCAGCTCTAAGGACACGTGTAAAACCACTTGTTGAGTTTGTTTTTTTTTTTTTGTTTTTCTATTTTGGATTTAAATATATTCTTAATAGGATGACTTAAAACTGCTATTAAATCTGATTCCAAGCATTTCAATGGTTGATACATTGTCTATGGGCTTGCGGGAGAATAGGATTTGAATTTGAAATAGGGGCTTTCTGCAAATATGCAAATGTTTGCATTTTGAAATAAAGTGGTCTGCTTCGGAGTAGTCGCAACAGCATGTTATATCTGATAGGAGGGGATTGAATTTAATTAGAGTAGATTTATTTATATTTTTTACAACGAACGTAGGCAATAAGGAAGAGTATGACAGATAAGGGGAGCCTTATTTTATTTAATTTATTTATTTATCAAATTTTTTAAATTAGTTAAACATATAAGCAATAGCAACAAGGGCCTTCAGTTTGACATGCTTATCAAGAATGTATGTAGTTAAATCTTTATTGAAATCTTTCCCTACTATACTTAGAGACTTCTTCAATGAATTTTTCGGTAAATGTGAATGAATTTGCACTTAGTTGGGGCAAATTTTGCTCAGGATGAGTTAGCCCAATTGTTTATGTCATCAAATAAAAAGGTTAAATTTATTGTCGATTTTTTGCTTTGTTTTTTTTTTTTTAAAACATGAGCTGAAGCTGCAGCGTTGAGCACAATTTGTTGTAAGTAAATAAAAAACGAATAACTGATAGCGGTGAACCTAGAGGTATTCCATTCTAAAGTGGATAAGGCAAAGAGCAACTGGTGGCAACTGGTATTTGATGGTTCCAGATGACTGAAGGTACGAAATTTATTATTTTTGGTTTAATACCCCACTCTGTTAGCTGATCAATTATACTATGTACTGCTATTCTGTCGAGCAATAGAATGTTTATGCGATTTTTTTTTTTTTGATATGCTATCAGCAATTGCATGGTCTACATATTTTCAATAGAGCATCAATTGCAGATTGGCTCTTTTTGTAAACAAACTGCCGAGTAGTTTTGAGTAGTTTCTCTGTATCAACAGACCACTAAAGTCTATTGGCTATTATTTTATGTAAAATTTTTGCTAGACAGGGGTTGAAAGAAATTGGTCGATATGATTGTGGAAGGTGTTTTGAAGATTTTGGTTTTGCGATTAGTATAACTTATGGGCTAGGTAGCTGTTAAGGATGTTGTTGTAGAAATACAGAAGGCGATGTTTGTTTAATTGGGAAGTATACTTGATCATAATATGTATATGTTATGCCAACGATTTGAATTTAAAAAAAAACAGATTTTATACAATTTCGCATTAAAAAATGGCTTTAATACTGCATCTGCTTACATTTATAATGCTTAAAAAAATTGTGAAAGTCAAGTCCTTTATGAGCATCGCATTCAATCATTCACAACAGGAATGAAAAGAAATTAAAGCTTACGATTTTCACGGAATATAACATTGAATTTCCGCTGCTATCGGATTCAACTGATTTAGCTTCATGCAACTTTTTTTTTCATTTCTTCATCGAAGACCACAAGTGTTCTGAGAATTCGATCAAAAGCTGTCATAATTGCTGACAGTCAATGCGAATTACTACGAACTGCAATCAAACACTTTGTAGCTGGAAAGTCTAAAAGTGTGCACAAAGCCAGTAGATTAGAAGGAAGCAGACCAATAGGCGAGGCTAAATGAGTTGAACCGTGTTATATCAATTCCAGGAAAAATAACAAAAATAGTCTAAAATAGTAAACTAGTTTGTCGGTGGGTTTTGCAAAAAGTTAATATTTTGAGCACAGTTTATGAGTAGTAAATAGCCAAGAAAGTGTTATTTGCAGTAAAGAGACCAAGAACTAACACTATTCCTTAAAACACTGACCTCTCCGAACAAAATTGCATCAAAATTGCATAAAAAATTCCACTTAAAATGCATCTTAAAATACTTTGGCATAACTTGCGCAGTTCATTAACCTTTGCATTTAAATTGACATGGAAAACTACTCAAATTAAATCTATTTTTAAGCCTAGAAAGTCAATTTGATTGCCTACGACATTATTCTGCTATGTTGCTGCCTTTCTCTCTTAAAAATTTGCACGTTGCCATGGACGACGTGCTGTCATTTTGTTGCACAGTCTTTAATTCTACATCTACGGCATTCGGATGATGTCTGCTTTACTTCAATGTAAGCCATTGACCTGAGTATTACCTTGAACTGAACTGAACTGAACTGCCTTAATTAGTGAACAATATTACTAAATGGAAAATTGAAATAAATTCAATATCAGAATCTCTGGACATTTAAAACAAAACTATTGAGTGGCTGTGCAAGACTACAAATTGCTTGAAATAAAATACTTCAAACTAAAATTTCTTCTTCTACTTCTTGAATGTTTGCCTAAAAATCAGAAGAAAATTGTGCAGCAGGCGAGATAGTATTTTCAGTTCAGATCAGCTTATTTAATAAAATATACAAAATTTATTCAATAAGTGTTGAGGTTGATTAACTTTTGTATTTAATTATTTAAAATTTATTTGTGACTTGGTAGAATGCTTATTTTTATAAGAGTAATAAGATGGAGGTAGTAGAAAGACTTGTTAAAATTTTATAAAAATAAAAATAATAAGCAAAATATAAAGAGAAACTAACACTAATTATTACAATGAGACAAGTGCATTAATAGGGTGATTGGTCGAAGATCGTCATCTAGAATTGATGTTTTGTGTTAGTTTGTAAAGTCTATCCAACACAAGCTCTATATTGGGTAGATATTGAAGACTTGTTGTGAAAAAATGCCAAGGAGGTTTGAGAAACCTTGAAATTTTATATCAAAATAATGAATCTATTCGTCAAACTTCGTCCTAAAATGGACGATTATGATTACCATCAGAGCGGCTAATTCGAATAACTATGGATCGTTTTTGCAACACGTTTACTTTTAATGGTAATCTGCTTCCTGGAAGACGGTAAACTAGCTGTAGTCGCTGTACAACAGCATTGAAGAAGCCGCAAATTAATCAATACGTCACCATTCTCAGCAAGTGGGGTTAAATGGATGGAACTTTATGAAAGATTTTACAAAAGGATCTTTAGTAAAAAGCTTTTAAGATTCAATTTGTGCAGGAATTAAAGCCAAATGAAAGTTGTATGTGTTGAAGCAGATATTGATATTAATCTTGATTTTCCAAAACAAAAATTTGTTCAGCGATGAAGCTCATTTTCGGTTGAAGCAGAAATGTCGCATTTGGAGCGAAGAAAATCCTTAAGCATTTGTCGAAACACCAATACTTCCACAGTCCATATGCCTTCAAAAACGATGATAGTCCGAATGTTACTGTCAATGGTGAACGATATAGAGCCATGTTTAGAAGTACTTTCATACCTCAATTAGCTGGCATTAATGTTGCATTTGATGAACGAATAATTTCATGTAATTCTGTTATTAATTGGCCAGCAAGATCGTGTGATATAGCCTCATTGGCTTATTTTCTGTGGGGTTATGTACAGTCACTTGTCTACGCCGATGAAACAGAGACATTTGAAGACATGGAAATTAAAATTCAAAGACTTATTGGCGAAATGCTGCCGCAAATGTTGCTGTATGAAAATTAGACTTCCAGATGGCGCCTTCTACGCGCCAGCCTTGGCGGTCAGATTTATAGAATAATGTCATAAAGTATTCTATTCAATGAAGCCAGTTTAAATGATAGTAAAAATGTTTTTCTTTGTTTTATTTTAATTTAAAATTGTGTAACTCTAAAAAAAAAAAACAAGATTTGCAAAGTGTGTTCGTTGATCTTGATTTTTGTATCTAAGAGAAGACTTAGGGCTGCATTGTTTAAATGTAGAAAACTTTGGGAAAGAAAAACAGGTTTCCCTTCTCTACTAAAATATCAAGCATGCGCTTTTTGTGGACTAAGAATTTATTTCCATTTGCTGAAATAATTATGGACTTTGTCAAGAGCCGGCTGTAGCCTTGACATAAATTTCTATTAAAAATCGAAATTCTTTTTCCAAATTTCTTATCACTGCTGTGTCATCAGCGAAGATTGTTGTTGTGAACCTTGGAGGCATTCCGCAAGATTCACAACATCGACATTCGAAACAGCGAGACTGTTCATCGACCTCTTAGATAGCTTCAGTTGGAAAATTGAATTGTTTCATTTTGAATATAAGATCATTATGTCACACGAAGTCGACAGCGGTCTGAATAGACATTAAGAACCAGCAAGTCGAATTGTATCTCTTAATGTTTTGCTTTACAATATTTCTCATCCTAACCAAAGGATGTATGTACTATGCTAGGCTAATGTCGAAACGTGAATTGTTCAGTCGGAAGGAAGTATATCAAAGCTTTTCCTTAATTACTTTATTCAATATTTTAACCAGCCTAGCAGGTAGCAGACTTATTGTTTGTTATTAGTAAGGCGCTTCTGGTGGTTGAAGAATCATTGACTCATATGGATCTGTTTTTTCTATCGATGTTAGATCAATTGTAGATAAATTAGCATCAGCATCATAAGCCCAGTATTTTGTCCATTTAGCATTTCCGAAATCAAATTTTAGGAACTTCAACAAAAGAGATACAAGCAAATGATTTTAGCGTTGATCTTACTTAAGATACAACTCAAGTGTTGAACCCTATCTACCCCTCAGGCGAAATTCTAAACACTTATTTTTTCCCTAAAAATATTTCCCCAGCAATGGCTTATAATAATTAAAAATTATATTAATTATTGCTGCAGCTTGTAAGCCACTTGCTGCAAAATATATCAGTTGAAACGTCTGAAGATCTAATGACTCTGTTACCAACATTTTATATTAGTGGTACATACTAGGAAAAGACGCATATTTTTTAAAACTAAAACTGCTACACCTTCTCTCTCTAGATTCTAATTCTATTTAAAGAACTTGCTAGACTTCGCTTTCTCGAAGGGGAGTGGACACTTACTTTGACACAAACCTACACCAGATTCTCACATTCAATTTAGCTTTAGGTGCCAAATGAAGTCTTGATTACGATAATCCTCTATTTAGGTACAAATCGGAGCACTAGAAATGGTAGTCCCCATATAAATCTGTTCCACTGTTCCGATTTGGTTATATATTGCAATAATCCTTATAAAATATTCCATTAGAGTTGAAGTAGGATTTCTAAAAGAGGAGGTCACAATACAAAAACTTAAGTCGATATAGATATGTCCGTCTGTCTGTCTATCTGTCTGACAGTCTATAAAGCAAAATGCCTTGGAGACTATAAACAATTTTTGTTTTCCTTCATATTTCTACTTTAATTTTAATGAAATATTCCATATAAGTCCATATCGTACCACTAGCAGGGCTGTCCTCCATACAAATTTGTTCCCTTTTCTGAGTTTTTTTTTTTAGAAAATCATTTTTTTGTGGTTTAGTTTAGCTTGGAACGACAAATTGTTTGTATCTAATACTAATCCCAATAAAATCCAGATGGCAATATATGTGCCATATACAAATGTAAGCTTAAATTGGGATAACAGGGTAACTAAAAGTCAACCGTACTTAGCCAGAATGGAATATAGCTTCTACCAAAATATTTATTATATTGCTTAGCATAATTATTTTCGCAATACATTATGAAGAGTTCTAGCAATTTTTTAACTACTGAATACTTAAAACAAAAAAAAAAATACTTGTTATAGACCACCTACTGATCTGCTTGAAGTCGGTACGGAAGGTCTTTTCGAATGCGTAATTTGTATAATTTGGAGAAGTAATGAACAATATCTTTAAGAAAGGAGACCCCGCTGTTTGTCTCCTTTCCATTGAATATAAGACTTTGTCGCGCGTATTGTTTAATAGGCTGTAGCCATATATGGAATCACTGAGAGGACTATATCAGTGTGGCTTCAGACCAAAAAGGTCGACCAGTGACAAAATATTTACATTATGCCAAATCTTGGAAAAGACCCATGAGTTCAACGAAGACACTCACCACCTATTTGTCGTTTACAAAGCTGCTTTCGACGCCCTGTCTGCACTAGGTATCCCGGCAAAGATTGTTCGTCTTTGCATGGCGACGCTATCTAACACACAAAGCGTTGTCAGGGTGACCACTTTGATACCAAGAGATGTTTCAGGCAGGGCGATGCTCTGTCGTACGATTTTTTCGATCTTCTGATGGAATACATCCTACGCCAGTGCCCGTACATACAGAGTATGTCGGGCTTGATCTTCCAAAAGGAAGTAATGCTGCTCGCTTATGCCGACGACATCGATATCATCGGCACGCAGGAACGGCGAGTCAGCAAGGCGTTCTTGGAGATTGAAAAACAGTCTCGGCTCATGGGTCTAGCGGTGAATGAGGACAAGACGAAGTACTTGGTGTCTTCTTGCACGTCGTAATCGCGTCTTGGACGGTCAGTGACGATGGAGAATTTCAACTTCAGTGTTGTAGAAAACTTCGTCTATCTTGGAACAGAGATAATCAGCAACAACAACGTCAGCCTGGAGATCAGGCGAAGAATAACGCTTGCAAACAGTTGCTTTTTTGGCCTGAGCAAGCAAATGAGAAGTAAAGTCCTCTCTCGACAGACAAAAATAAAGATCTATAAGACGCTGATACTCCTGATCATACTGTATGGTGCAGAGGCATCGACCGTGATTGAGACGGACGAGACAACGTTGAAAGTCTTCGAGTCCTATTAGAGTCGGTGACGAATTTAGGTCCGCGAGCTGTACATACATAGTTCAGCGCATAAAATTCCAGCGGCTGCACTGGTCTGAGCACCTCATTCAAATGGATGAAAGCGCTCCAGCACGCATGGTTTAAATTGGGGGCCCAAACTTGAAATAGAGGACGACCGGGCACTCGATGGAACAACCAGGTATGGAGAGATCTCTCCGTACTTGGCATTCAAAACGACTGGCGCCAGCGCGCACAAGATTATGAAGGCTGGCGCGCCTTGCTAAACGCGCACATGACCGGTAGACGGTTGACGGCTATATAACTAACTAACTAACTAACGTTGCAGTTGCCTGACATGTACCTTCTAACTATTTGGCCTGTCGACGACTTCAAACCGATCAGTAGATTGCCTATAAGAGGTATTTTGTATTTTGAATTTTGAATTCAATCTGAAATTTAGTTATTTTTCGCAGCCAAAATTTCAAAAAACAAAAGAGTTCAACAGAAACCAAACTTTTACAGTATGCCAGCAAGTAAGCCATTTTGGTGGCTCTTTCATATACTGTGATGCAATCAAAGCAAATATTATTAATAGAAGCATTTGTACTGCAACAGCATAATGTCACATGCCACACAAGCAAGTTGTTAATAAGTTGCTTGAATAAAACATTTTGGCATAATCACTTCAAAGAGCGTACTTAATTATCAAAAAAAAAAAAAAAAAACGTATAAGCTTACAAAAAGCATAAGCGTGTGCGGATCAAATCAAATGCATAAATGCGTCAAACTCAAAGCGCGTTAATCATTTAATTATCTTATAATAATCTGCCATACGCTTTGCTATTTCGCAGAAATGACTTGTTCACATTTTAAAAAGAAATTCCATTCAAATGAAATGTGTTAACTATTTCAGGTTTTTTATATTTAAATTTTGCACATATGAAAAGGAAAAAAAAATGTCCGCTTTTATAATAAATCCGATTAAAGGTTAAGCATGTCCAAGTATGTTCATATCGTACACAATGGCATGTACGAGCTTTTATATATTTTTTATTTTTTATTTTTTTTCTATCTATGAACACTTTGCTACGCTGACTGCTGGAAAATAGTCATGCAATTCATTAGCAACCAGGAATTAGTAATACGTTGGGGCAGCTGGCAGATTAGTGACATACGTTCTTTTGCTGTCGTTTCTATGCTTGCTATTGGCTGAGCAAAAATAAATGCTATTAAAAACTTTATAAATGGCAAATTACACAGCCACAGCAGGGCCACGTGTAATTCTTTTTTTTCGCGCTAAATTCGTATACAAAGTCAAACAGGATACAGATTATGCTTGTGTATGGCAATTAACTGTTCTTTTGAGTTATTTTCTCAGGAAATAATAAAACTTTGAATTACAAAGAATTGTTTGCAGTTTTAATTAAAGAAAAACAAGAAGAACTATTTCAGTCAAATTTCGAAGAAATGAAACGAAGATAGAATTAATTAAATAATCAAGAATTGTTGACAATTTCATTGTATTGTGGGCAGTTGTAGGTGTGTAGGTGCAACATGTTAAATGAGCTGTCATTCTACGAACGAATTTTTATGCTTTATCTCAAAGCTGCAACATAAATAACTCTGAGTTATAGAAGTAGTTCGTGCACACTTAAAATTTTTATTAAAAAAAAAAGATTGAAATAATTTTCAGCAGCTATTGTATACACAGATCTTTCATCTGCTAAAGCAAACGTTTAAAATATTCTAAAGCGAACTGGAAAGGACTTCAAAAATATTTAAGTAGAGTACAGCACTGAGTTGAAGATATTAAACGCACTTATATGAATAAAGCAGTGACTGTGAACAAGATTCAATATCGAATAAATAACATAAATGAGATCATAGAACATTCTATACACAGGAAGCCTTGTGAACTATTTAATCAAATACTTTCAGCAAATATTATTATGCAAAGAATATGAATTAGAATTAGTTTTCAAAGCCAGAGTTGACTGTCTTCATAGAGTAATACCTCTCAAAATGTTCGAGTAAAACAATCTTAGCTGGAATGACAAGCTTTTCAAACTTGTTCCTTACTTAAGATCTTTATGGAGATCTTACAAAAAAAAAAAAAAAAAAATAAATTAAAAAGAAAAAGCAATATTCATATAGGTTCCAAATTATTGAACTAGCGAGGAGTACATGTAAGAGAAATTTTTTATACATATTATAAAATTTTGAAGAAATTTTTTTTTTTTGTTTGTGTGCGCATCACGCCTTAATCGCTAAACCTATTTGCTTAAGTCTTGGCATAGAAATAGATAAGACGTTGTTAAAAAATATAGGCTACTGTTTGGTAAAATCGGAGCGGGCGATGCTCAACCCCCCCATGTAAGCGGTAAGCAAAATTTGTCATATCTTTCAATACAATTGAGGTACAGAGAAATCTATCGATCTATTGATCTATCGATCTATTGATCTATCGATCTATTGATCTATCGATCTATTGATCTATCGATCTATTGATCTATCGATCTATTGATCTATTGATCTATCAATCTATCGATCTATCGATCTATCGATCTATCGATCTATCAATCTATCAATATCAATCTATCAATCTATCTATCTATCTATGTATCAATCTATCAATCTATCAATCTATCTATCTATCTATGTATCAATCTATCAATCTATCAATCTATCAATCTATCAATCTGTCAATCTATCAATCTATCAATCTATCAATCTATCAATCTATCAATCTATCAATCTATCAATCTATCAATCTATCAATCTATCAATCTATCAATCTATCAATCTATCAATCTATCAATCTATCAATCTATCAATCTATCAATCTATCAATCTATCAATCTATCAATCTATCAATCTATCAATCTATCAATCTATCAATCTATCAATCTATCAATCTATCAATCTATCAATCTATCAATCTATCAATCTATCAATCTATCAATCTATCAATCTATCAATCTATCAATCTATCAATCTATCAATCTATCAATCTATCAATCTATCAATCTATCAATCTATCAATCTATCAATCTGTCAATCTATCAATCTATCAATCTATCAATCTATCAATCTATCAATCTATCAATCTATCAATCTATCAATCTATCAATCTATCAATCTATCAATCTATCAATCTATCAATCTATCAATCTATCAATCTATCAATCTATCAATCTATCAATCTATCAATCTATCAATCTATCAATCTATCAATCTATCAATCTATCAATCTATCAATCTATCAATCTATCAATCTATCAATCTATCAATCTATCAATCTATCAATCTATCAATCTATCAATCTATCAATCTATCAATCTATCAATCTATCAATCTATCAATCTATCAATCTATCAATCTATCAATCTATCAATCTATCAATCTATCAATCTATCAATCTATCAATCTATCAATCTATCAATCTATCAATCTATCAATCTATCAATCTATCAATCTATCAATCTATCAATCTATCAATCTATCAATCTATCAATCTATCAATCTATCAATCTATCAATCTATCAATCTATCAATCTATCAATCTATCAATCTATCAATCTATCAATCTATCAATCTATCAATCTATCAATCTATCAATCTATCAATCTATCAATCTATCAATCTATCAATCTATCAATCTATCAATCTATCAATCTATCAATCTATCAATCTATCAATCTATCAATCTATCAATCTATCAATCTATCAATCTATCAATCTATCAATCTATCAATCTATCAATCTATCAATCTATCAATCTATCAATCTATCTATCTATCTATCTATCTATCTATGTATCTATGTATCTATGTATCTATGTATCTATGTATCTATGTATCAATCTATCAATCTATCAATCTATCAATCTATCAATCTATCAATCTATCAATCTATCAATCTATTAATCTATCAATCTATCAATCTATCAATCTATCAATCTATCAATCTATCAATCTATTAATCTATCAATCTATCAATCTATCAATCTATCAATCTATCAATCTATCAATCTATCAATCTATCAATCTATCAATCTATCAATCTATCAATCTATCAATCTATCAATCTATCAATCTATCAATCTATCAATCTATCAATCTATCAATCTATCAATCTATCAATCTATCAATCTATCAATCTATCAATCTATCAATCTATCAATCTATCAATCTATCAATCTATCAATCTATCAATCTATCAATCTATCAATCTATCAATCTATCAATCTATCAATCTATCAATCTATCAATCTATCAATCTATCAATCTATCAATCTATCAATCTATCAATCTATCAATCTATCAATCTATCAATCTATCAATCTATCAATCTATCAATCTATCAATCTATCAATCTATCAATCTATCAATCTATCAATCTATCAATCTATCAATCTATCTATCTATCTATGTATCAATCTATCAATCTATCAATCTATCAATCTATCAATCTATCAATCTATCAATCTATCAATCTATCAATCTATCGATCGATTTATCGATCTATCGGTCTATCAATCTGTCGATCTTGCTATCTATCTATCTATCTATCATCTATCTATCTATTGATGTTTCTGTTGATCTATAGATCTATCTATCTATCTATCTATCTATTGATCTATCTATTGATCTATCTATTGATCTATCTATTGATATATCTATCTATCTATCTATCTATTAATCTATCTTTTGATCTATTGATCTATTGATCTATCTATCTATCAAGTTATCGATATATCGGTCTATAGGTCTATCGATCTATCAAGTTATCGATTTATCGTTCTCTTGGTCTATCGATTAATCTATCAGCTATCCATCTATGTTTCTTTCTTATAGGCAGCCAAATCATTCAACCGATTAAGCTGACGATTCACAGACGATCTTCAGTTAGATAAGAAAAGAAATCGTGTCAAATTGGATCAAAATCGGAAGCTATCCATCTATGTTTCTTCCTTATAGAAAGCCAAATCATTCAACTGATTAAGGTGAAATTCACAGACGATCTTCAGTTAGATAAGAAAAGAAATCGTCTCAAATTGGATCAAAATCGGAAGCAACTTGAAATCAAGCTGATGCTGCCACCAAAAGAATATGCATTTAGAACTTCTCTAAGCCATATGCATGCTTCATTCACCCATTAAGCTTCCATTACACGTGTTTAATGCCGCCATTTAATTTTATTTGTTGAACCTTTGCCATTTTATTTATGGAAGCTGCATAATGCTTTCTTTGCATGTGTGCCACACATGACATTTCCGCATGTAGGAAGTGTGCTTGCCTTGAATAATATGATCAGCAGCCACGCAACAATGGCGGCAACAATAAACAGGATGAGCTGGCATTTGGTTGCATGACAAGCGTGGATTATTGCGAATAGCTTTTAGAATAATTGTTCGATAACTATTTGCTTTAATAATTGATACGCCCACATTTGTACTTTTCGGAATTCCGAAGAAAGTTTTTATTTTTTTATTTTTTTTTTTTTTATTTTTAATTTTTTTTAATTTTTTTTTTTTATTTTTTTTTGCGGTGATATTTTGTGTTTTACGAAAAAGGACGACAATGTCCGAAGAGCGTTCTCCCGAATTGAAATCTACATAACCGAGAGAGAGGGGTTGAGCGTATATGCGCATACCATGCAATGTATACGTGCGCGTGCATAGTATATAGGTGATATTACGGTTGCGGGGGGATGTCAATCATAAACGAGTAACAGGTGGTATTCGTGTTGTCACTTCGTGTATTTACTTGCATACACGATGTTTATTTATAGACACGAGTGACAATTTAAGTGATCGACTGACAGAGCGAGAGAGAGAGAGATTGATATGCGCATACACGAGGATATAAACAACAACACGAGGAGCTTGTATAGCGTGTATAGCATAACATATGGCATTTTTTGGTAATAATAAATATTTCTTAAATTGAAATTTTTTATATATATAAAAAATATTAAAAATATTAAAAAAAAAAAAAAATATTAAAAATATTAAAAAAAAAAAAAAATATTAAAAATATTAAAAAAAAAAAAAAAATATTAAAAATATTAAAAAAAAAAAAAATATAAATAAAAATAAAAAAATATTTTTTTTTTAAATTTCTTTGCAATAAATTTTTTTTCAACTTACTCAAACGCACAAAAAGCAGCAACATGAAGGATAACCAATACATATTAAATGTGCTTAGTGTGTTCTTCCCGTTCTTCAAGCTTGCTCAGACTTTGTGCAATCTCGCTGCTGCGTGGTTGCTTATAGGAAAGTCGACGTCCTTCTACTCCACACTGTTAATACACTCGTTGTGCCTTGTTTGCTGTCTATTTGACTGTCTGTCTGTATGACTGTCTCTCTTTGGTGAAGTTTTGGGCTGAAGAGCGCGAAACCTAAGTTGAGGCTGCGGCTGCTGCTGCTGCTGCTCCTTCTGCGGTGCTGCTTTTTTACTCTCGCCGCCTGCTGTGCTGTACAAGTGTGAGTATGTTTAGCGTTTGCCTTCACACTTGGTTATTTGGCTGCTCCTGCTGCTGCCTGCCTGCCTGCTCTTCTTGCTTTCTTTTGTGATGCTGACGATTTGCGTAGGTGTTGCGGCAACGACGACGATGACGACGACGACGACGAGCACAAACGCTAAGAGGGCAGCGGTAGCAGCGATTTTTTTTTAGTGGTTTTTGTTGTTGTTTTTTAGCTGCTCAAATTTTTTAAATTTTTTTTTAAACTTGTTTTTGTTGTTAAAACTTTTGACACAAATGCGTACGAAAAAAAAAAATTACACTTAAAAAAAAAATTAATATATGCAACTTTTGGCAATTTATATAGTTTATGGCTTAAATTTTTTTTTATTTTTTTAAATTTTTTTTAAAGTTTTGTTTTATTTTAAAATAAATGTTTAGGCTGTAATTTTTTGTTTGCTGTTTAAAGTTTTATTAAATTGCATTTTATGCTGTACTCGAATAGTTTTGGAATTAAAATTTTTTTTTTTTTTTGATTCTGTTGCACTATATATTTTGTTGTATGCCCGATTTCCGTTCCATTTAACGTTGGATCGGCAAAATCCGCTTAAGTCTTCTCTTATAAACGCGTCGCATGGTATTGCCTTCGATTGGCAAATATTTGAAATGCTTTTAACATATTATTTGCTGTAAGCCGGGTGTAGGGTGTAGGCGCAGACGTTTGTTCGTTCGTTCGTTCGTTCGTTCGTTTGTTAAAAAGTTTTTGCTTTATTTTTTTTTTTTTTTATTCAGTTTTAAGTTAATCTGTTGCTGTTAATTAAAAAACAAATTGAATAGAAATATAATTTGTTTTGTTTGTTTGTATTAACTATTTTTAGTAAATTTTAAATACACATATGTATAAAAATACAAAATACAACACACACACATAGATACAAAGAGACGCATGCATACATACATGCCTATGTTGATTTTGCGCTTATAAAGCAAAGCACATTGGGCGTGTACTGCCACAGACAACTGCAATAACATAAACAACAACAAGGACGATGTAGTAGATACGACAGAAAATATTTAAAAACACACACACACACACACAAACACACACACACACACACACATACACATATATACGCAAGCGCACGCTAAATAAAGAAAAATATAAAATTAAACACATCAGCGCCTAGAAATAGGCAATGATTTTTTGCCCATTCAACTTTACTCGCTGGCATTTGTGTTGTTTGCGTGTAGCAATTTTTTTTTTTTGTGCAGCAGTTTAATGGCTGCTGTTAAATGCTTTAATAATAAGAAATTGTTAACAATTGAAATTGTTTATTGGTAGAAATTTTGGGCAATATTTTTTTTGTTAAGCTGCGCAAATGTATGATACACAAAAATATATAATTTGCTCTTTTGTACTAATACATAGCAAGCAGGATACACGCATATGTATATGTATATACATATTTGGCTATATATGTATATATATATACATATGTGTGTATTGTGCTTATATATATATATATATATATATATATATATATATATATATATATATATATATATATATATATATATTTAGATAGATATATATATATTTAGATATATATATATATATATATAGATATATATATCTATATATGAATGGGTGTGTATATGCTACTACTCCCACGGTTATCTTTGAGTTGGAATTCATTTCTCATCTATTCGCTCTACACTGCATTGTTTTTTTTTTTGTCATTCAGTCGTTTAAAATTTGTACTCAATAAACTAATTGAAACTCCACAAAAAAAAAAAAAAAAATAATAATTCTTTTTGTACAAATTTTAAATGGCCTAAAAATCTCTACACTTGTCTTAGCCTTGATTGTCCTATTTAACTAGCTGCCAATAATTTTCTGACAAACTTTATTTTGTACTAAAATTTGCTATTCTATTTAATTTAGTAGTAATTAGTTTGTGCAACTAATAACTTTTAGCGCATTTATAAAACCAGTCTATTTTATTATTTTAAATTTATTTAATTAAATAACAAACAAAAATACTAATAAAAAGTATTACTTTAAACATTAAATAAAACTAAGTAAACCAATTTGACGAAATATCTATTAAATGTATCTGCGAAATGTCAATTCGTTGAAAATCTTTTGCATAAATATTGCTTTTTGCTATTAGAAATGCTGTTTGAAATACTGAGAAGCAATGCTTTTTAACTGTATAAAATGGTTCACACAAAAATAAAACAAAAAAAAAAAAATGGTTTTCTAAAAGTTTTTGCATTTCATCTGAATTTTGTGCAATTTAATATTTTTTTTTTTTTTTTTTAATGCTTTAAACTGGAATTCACACTAACACATTTGCACACACACACATACATATACAGTTATAAAGCGCTCGTTCAATTTTTTTTTTTTTTTTGCTGTGTTGCTGTAATTGTAACTGTAACTTTGTTGCTTTTGGCGTCTGTCTGTCTGTCTGCCTGTCGGTCGGTCGGTCTGTCTTTTGTCTTTATACGTACGTATCGTTTGGCATTCTCAGAAACACACACACACACACATAAACAGCGACGCACAGTCACACTCACTGAAATCACTGAATGAATACTGAATTTATGTTCTTTGAGTGTTAGACTGGCGGGAGCTGCAGGACGTCGTGAACAGACACACACACACACACACATATACAAAAAATAAACTTTGTTATACATACACAAACATACACGCCAACTGACAGACCGTGTACGTGCGTTAAGCGTCTGCTGCGTTTGCCAGTATCGCGTCGAATGTAACATGCCAAAATCTTACAGCATCTGTGAAAACGGCAGTGTTCAGTCGTTCGTTTGCTTGTGGTCTTTCATTCGGTTTGTTGATTCGGCTTCGGTTTTTCCTATCGTAGAATTTTTTGCCATCATTGAAGGATGCGCCGCCCAATCTGCCATCTTCTACCGCAGACAGCAAACAGCGCCTACGCAGTGTCGTCTGCACATTGCACAGTGTTTCGAATTGAAATTTAAAAAAAAAAAAAAAAAAAAAAAAAATTCCATTGCCTTACTCTCACACACTCAGTCAGTCAGTCGGTATGTGATGTGATCCCGTTGCCGCCCAACGGGAAGAATAAAAAAAAAGAACAAGTTTTTTTTTTTCTTCGATCCTTCCCACACACACACACACACACACACACACACAATGTTCACCAACTGCAACGAGTTGTTTCTTTTGCTTGTAAGCGTGTTAGATGTTAATTAATTGAATAAATGGAAAAATATTATTTTTAGTTTAGAGTGCAATTAGTCTCGAATTGACAGCAGCCATCACTGCCAATTAAAAAGAAATTACAAATCGCCGGAAGTGCAGTCTAAATTTGGCTGCTCACTAATCAGTAATTCAATTGGACAAATGTTAAATGTTAAACTGTCAAGAATTGGAAAATATGGTTTGACCTTATTAACAAGTATTGGAAATGTCATTCGTGTGCCTCAAATGCATGCAGTGATAAGTTTTGTTATTTAACCTTTAAAGTGAGCGGGCGGTGGTGTTGCTTAGTTTCCGCGGACTTTGCTCAAACACATGTTGTCTTCGTCTACCCATTCCAAAAATACGTACAGCAAATGTCAGAGCAATGACGACGAATGTTTATTCCTTAAATGCTTAGCGGGACATTCTTTTTTTCAACTTTGTTGTTGTGAACTACTCCTGATTGCATTAATTTGCTTACCAAGTTTGAGTGGTACATCGCTCACCTCCGACTTTGACCAAACTCACACTGTTAGCTTCTCCATATCTCATTTATATGTAAACCAAATATCATCGCTGTAACTCTAAGTGATGCGAAGATATGGCAAATTTTTTTTTTCCCGTCAAAATCGGTCCAGCCGCAACATACAGCAAAAAATTTAACATATTTGAGAGTTTTTTTGTTCCAATTTTATTACTTGAAAACTTTTTCAGAACAAATAAAAGATCCAATCTTTGTTCGAATCATGAGGCTTTGAGTGCACATTGCAGGTTCATATTCTTAAATCATGGTCCATATTTCGTTTGCAGGTGTCTCACCCGAGGCTTCCCTTGTGTTTTTGTTGAAATTATATATTTTACGGTGATGGATCTTCGAATTAAGAGATGTCTTTCTCGCCTTCTCACAGTTTGAACACCTTCTAATGGCTGCTCAGAGTTTTTGCAAGAAACTTCAGAAAATCTGAAATTTTGAAATCTTCAAAATCGTTTGCATAGACGGAAAAGTTTGGAAAGTCGCCAAAACTTAGCAAAGCATAACTTTCAAGCGGCAACAGGGTAGACGGGTCTTCTTTAATAAACTATCTCGGCATTCTTTTGGCTCTGAGTTTGTCCATTAAATTCATTTCAAAAGCATTTTTCAAGCACAGCTTCACAAAAAACTAATATGCTATGCGGTGGACCAGAGTAGTCACATTACATCAATTTCGAATTGAAGAATCCGTATTGGAATTTAAAATTCCAACTTCGTCTTTAGGTTTCTTTCTAATCTCGAAAAATATCCATAAAAAAAAAAAAACATAACATAAAGAATTAAAATTATTGCAAATGGGTCTCCTAAAATCCAACCATCTTAAAAAAAAAAAGAAACACAGCAATGAGATGGTTGGAGGTTGAGGCAGAGGTCTTCAAAAATGTCTAAATGTGTGTCTAACAGCGACACACTTCCCACACGCCCACATTTCTTTGTCTTTAATGGCTTGCGAGCAGCTCTCCTCGGACCACATGCCACTTGTGGTTATCTTAGACTACATTCCGCAGACCAAAACAAGGGGTGACTTCTGTCACATGGCTATATATTGGCAGAAGATTGAGAAAATCCTTGATCTAAAACTCGGAATTCTCCAATACAAGACACTGAAGATGCAAGATATTCCTTAATAAGGTGCACTCTGCTGGACTTATTGCTACCAAAAACCAAGGCTGTAGAGCAGATTTTCACCAGCTATAGAAGATCCTATTGAGGACAGGGTTTATTGCAGAGTCGCCAATATAATCAGTAAGCTGTTGTTGGTAAAGAACCAAAAGGCGACTGATCGCTTCCTAATAAATTTCCGATCAGGAGGGCGGATGGTTCCTGCGCTAAGTCCATCAGAAGCGTGCGGAAGCATTCGCTGAGGACTTAGAGGCTCACGTACAACTCCAATCACCTCCATCACTGTCCAAGAAGTAACGGCACTTATAAAAGATTTGAAGACCAAAAAGGCTTCAGACGAGCATGGCTTTTATAATATCACACTGAAGGCTTTGTTGACCAAAGCGGTGCACTTCCTGGTTCTCATCATTAACGCGGTGTTTAGGCTAGGATACATACCATCATAGTGGACGAAGGCCAGGATCTGTATGTTTCAAAAAGCTAGAAAATGTTCATTGTCTATGGAATCATATGAGCCATTGAGTCTGCTGTCCAGCATAGCAAAACTCTTCGAGAGGTGCCTCCTAACAATAATACACGGGCACGAGAAGGTAAAGAGAAAGATGCCACCCTTTTAGTTTGTATTCTGTAAGTCATATGGCATGGCAGGACAGCTGAATATGGTAGTAAACTATATCCTAGACGAATATAAGGCCAAAGACTACGTGGTGACCTTTTATGCCCACAGGCTCTTTATTCTCACATTTGCTGACGATACAGCCATTCTGGCCAGAGATAAATTTGACTACATTGCTACCGATGTACTCTAACTATATCTTCGGCAATGAGCAAAATGCTGGAACATCAGTATAAACCTAAAGCTTCTGAATCATTAGTTTGTGCACTTTTAAGACGGCATGCAAGTCTATGGCATTGCTGCTAGATCGCATCTTGCAAAGATCAGAGTTCTCTAAGCAAAGCTACACCGAAACTTTTCGGGTGCCCCTTAATTTTGTGCGAACAGCGAGAGAGTTTTGAATGTGCTTAAAGCGTATAAAGCATTGTCCTACTTAAGAGGCGCAGGTGCTGCCGAACTGGCCGACAGAACTCTCAACTTAATCATTAAAACAGTCCACAAAAACTCATTTTGAAGCACTGTGCCTCAGCGATTTTTGTGATTTTTTCTTGGCAATGTTTGCTGCAAAAGCCGTGCTTAACTTTGAAGCCATCAGGCGACACACTGTAATCGCATTGAATGAATGCGAATTCCTTAAAAAGACATAAAGAAACGAATATAAACGAATGCATAGTCAAAAGAAAGTAAGACTGAAACAAAGCTAAAACACAACAGTAGCGCTTGGCGTTGCTACGACTGCCGACGATGTTAACGATGCTTCGCGGATGCTCTCACACTTGGGCACTCGTTGTCGCCGCGTCTGCTGTTCTACACTCTAATTTTAACTTACGAGTATTTTTACAGGCGTTGTTCACAACAATGGCGATTGGTGTGAATGGTGACAGTACGCGGAAGTGCGAAAGAGAAAGATACAAGCGACAGTATGAGAGTGAGAGTTCAGTAGCATCATGACACAATTATCCTAACTGCTATATATATTTTTTTTCTTTTCTATTATTACTGGCCTCTGTTTTAGTTGGACTACCACGACTCCCTCCTATCGACCAATGGTTTCTACACAATTGTCCAACTCTGTGTGTGTGTGTGTGTGTATGTGTGTGTGTGTGTGTATGAAGCATTATTAGTTAATGCAATCGGCATTAAAAATAATACTACACAGACATGAAAATAATTTCATTATCGAAAGCGTTATAAATCCTATGTAGCTGTTGAGGCATTCAACCAACTGTCTGCCACACAATATTCTATACTAACACTCAAGCTTTCACCTCAACAGCTGGGCTCCCCGCACGCCTTTTGCGCGTTTAGCACGTTACGCAAATTTAATAATAATCTAATGGGATAAAAAAGTACTGGTTGGTTGGTATTCATTTCATGCGATGCCGTGTATAGCATGCTCCACTTGCTATCAATGATGATGTCCTTGCACCTTTCCTCTAACTCTATCGCTGTCTCGCTATCTCTCTCGCTTTGTCTGCCGTTATCAAGTCTATATATTTTTGTTACTCATCTCGTTCTATTATGGTTGAATGTGGGTTGGTGGTAGGTGCTAACGTCGTCATCGTCATCGTCGTCGTCGGATTATCAATGAAATCGTGCTCCATTGATGGAAAAAATTTTACTCATTCGATATACCAAACCAAAGTATTTGGAATGTGTGGGTGCGGGTGTGTGGCGCGAGCATGGCAGCAAGCAACTTTCGCAATACATATTGTATATGGCAGGCAGGCGGGCAGGCAGTGTGTGGCAGCATACTTGTGCAAATGCAAGCATTTTTGTGTGGTATGGTGGCCGCAGCGCTTTGTCCGCTTAGCTGAACTAGACACCACGCGTTCTTTTTTTTTTTTAATGTTCGTCAGTCCGAATCGCTTACTTTATTAATTATTATTGCTTCATTTTAATTGCAAAACATTAAACATTCACAATTTTTTCTTCAAATATTTAAATGCATTTAAGACTTGCTACCTATTACTAGCAAATAAAACATTTGTGTTTATTGTTTTCTATTTACTTAAATAAATATTTACCTAGAAGACATTTTTTATTCTGCTTGATTTCTGAGAATTATGCGCTGGCTAGCTAAATATAAAATATTGGAAAAAAATTCTCTCCGGTTTTATGACATGCAAATATTTACGGAAAATTTCCAACGCAAAAATATTGTATAATAGTTTTGCAACGTACCTTTCTGTTTTGCAGAGTTTCAGTGTCGACTATCACAGTTTGCATGTTTATTTTTGGTTATAACTTTCCAAGAACACAAAATTCATCGAACTTGTGCTGTATGCACTGCTAACATCGGTTGCCATGTTGCTGTTATTTAATTGATTTCAAATAATGATTTTCTGCTAATAACTTGCTCCATGTGGCTTGGATGAGTTGTATGGTTTCTGCAGCAATGCTTCTTTAGTTACTTAAGCTAACATTTCTTGACAACAAATTCAATACATCCAATTATTATTGATGATATGTATTTCCAGAATCCATGCTATATTTGTTTCTTAAATTAAAAGTTCTTCATTACTCAAAATAGTGTATTTTAGTTTGCAACTTTCTGCTGCTTTGCCAAAACTGACTTGGCTAAGTTGTATAATCTGATGTGCCGAAGAACTGTTCGTTCAGATTTATTGACTTATATATGTACTTGTGATATTTATTATTTTTAAAGTGTTCCGAAATATTTACACTTAGAAAATATAAAATTATTAAATTGTATCAAAAGTTATTGGCAGGTGCTAAATTAGTTCTAATTATAAGATTCTAATATTCATTTAGCAAATAGCATAAAAAAGAACTTCCGTTAGGCTGCCAAAACATTTTATAAATTGGTTGAAACTCAACAAAAGTCTCACTCATATTCTAGAAATATATTTTATAATAACATAATACGATTTGTTTGCCTCATGAAATTTTTCCTCACATTATTTTAAAAGTTCGTGGAAGGTGCTACATTAGTCCTACATATATATTTTATAATAACATAACACGCTTTGTTTGCCTCATCGACCTCTCCCTCAAATCCTAACAAAATATTTCACAAAAATTCTGCATATCGACCCACTGAAAGGTGTAGTTGCCTGCCTACGAAAAGTCGAATCAATAAAGACATGTCCGTCTGTCTGTCTGTCTGTCTGTCTGTCTGTATATTATAAATGCTAAAGTCTTCAAGTTTGGATATTCAGTTTTTAAATAGTTTGTTTTCAAGTTCTAATGGTTGTAGGTCTAAGAGGAAATATGTTAAGCTATCTATCGTAACTATCTATAACTATCTTTTAGACATGCCGCTTTGAAAGCATTTAATGCAAACTTCGTCAAAGGGAGATGCCAAAAAATTCTATAGAAAGTATAGAGTCTGGGAAATAAATAGACTGAGTATAGGAACAGAGAATTTTGGAGGCATTGGTGTTGTCCCAAAAGGAAATAAATAAGACTAAGACACTGCATGACTTACCAAGGACTAAGACAAGCACAATTAATAGATGTATGTACGAAAATATACTCCAATTAGCTGTATATGCTCCAATATGCTCAATTAAGCATTTTTACTTCTCGAGGAAGATCTTTAAAAAAAAAAAAAAATTACAGACGGGCGTAACCGATTTCAAGTCTACTTGAGATTATTTTGAAAAAAAAATCTAGTTCACAAAAAAAAAAAAAAAAAAATCATTACATTACATTAGGCACATCCTGCCTAACACTTACGCTAATACTATTATAATAACTGTTAATTGTCTCAAAGACTTTTGCGCTGGCTTGGTGGCTGGCTGGCTTTGAAAATGCCCAATCATTATGTGTATCATTATTTGTTGTGGGCGCTTCCAAACCTATAAAGGATCTAAATCCTTTCCTAACAAACACATTAAATGTTGCTCTAGCTTATGCAACAAGCAGTGCAAAATAAAAGGTTACGCAATCAATAACAAAAATGGTCAGTATTTTGCTCCTCCCACTTCTGACTGCATGAAGAAGTGCCTTATAAAACATTTTTTATGTATTCAAATTAACTCGTAAAATGCTGGCAAAGTTCTAGTCAAATGCAAAAAGAACGAAGTCTCTATTTATTCTCGTTTCCGAGATCCTTTCGTAAAATTCTGGTTAGATTCTAGACGCATGCAAAAAGAATGATGTCTCTATCTATTACCGTTTTCGAGATCCTACCGAGTTTATACGGACGGACAGACTCCACTATCCTGACCATAATGGGTGTAATTTTGGGCAGTCTTCGACCATTATTTCTATCTGTAACATACATTTGCACACAACCAATAGGCTATTGTACGTTTGATGTATGCATGTGTGTATATATGTTCCTTATAGACAGCCAAACTGACTCCACTTTTCTAAAGCATCCTACTTCTCTAATTTCTTTGTCAATTAGTTACTAAAATATAACGGTTTTGAGAATTTTTCTTATTTAGAAACTATAGCACCTTCAAGATTTCCATTGCTTCTTTTTTCTCCTAGTGCCCTTTGTATATGGATGTTATTTTCTGTATAAAATAGCTACTAAAATATATTAAATTGGCTTCTTCTTTTATTCCATTGGTTCTTATTATTTTCTATGTTAAAAAGTAAATAAACTATAAAAAATTGGCATTTTGTTTCATATAGAAATTTATGCACCTCCAAATTTTTCGTTGGTTCTTATTTCTTCTAGTGCCCTTTATATTTGAACTAAATTTTCTATTACCTATATTCAAAACGTTTTGCTGTGCTCAGTATATGTCACATAATGAGTCTTGTGTAGCACCTGCCATATATTCATTCTTTCTTATTTCTCTCAGTACCCTTTATATATGTAACAAATTTTTTTTTGTATACATTTTATAGTAGTTCCTTATTTATAGCCAATTTTCTTTTCATTCCTTTTATTTTTTTTTTTGTGATTTTTGCAGGTGCTGGTTCGATTTTATATAATTTCTCAAATTGAGCACTTCAGCACACTGTGTTCCAAGAAATAACAATAAATAAAATAAATAAATTGTTTTTCATTTTTTATACTGTTTACAACATTTATTAAAACAAATATGCGCTGCCTACAATTCTTAATACTAGCCATAATTAGAAAAGTTAAAAAAAAAAAAAAAAAAAAGATTATTGCTTAAAATATACGAAAAAAAAACAACTGTAAAATCAATTCTCAAATTTTATGCAATGTTATCCTAATTTTGGTGGGGGTTGGAAAAAAAAGACACACGAATTATATCTATTATTTTTATTTTTTTTTTAATTTACGAATTTACGAAGGTCACTAAATTATGCTAAGAGAGCACCTGCAACGCAGCATCTTTAGCGATTTCAATGTATGTGTGTAGGTACAATGGAGTCTGGAGAGCCTACGTCTAAACTGCCGAGTTCGAAACGCTGCGACGTTGTAAGAAGTTTTTAAAATCAATTTGTTGCAGGTTCATGCATAACAACATGCTCAGCCAGAAAACTCGGCGGTTACAGGATGAGCGTTCAACTTTGTGTGTCCAAGGTGGGCCTAGTAGATTGATTTACTACGAATCGATGTTTAATATTTGTAAATGATTCGCTTTAATAAAAATCTTTTTTTTTTTTAAGTTTTTTTGTTTTTCTTTCAATTGGTCTTCTCGTTAATTTGTATTTCTTCTTTGAATTCGGTTTGGTTTGGTTTGTTTAGTTTTGCTGCTAATAAATAATTCTGTGTTCTAGCCGGGTTTTGGTTTAAGAATATACACTACACACTATAAGGGATCGAGATCAACCTATTTGGCGTGAAGTGTTAGCGACTGCTATCATTCCAGAATATAGAATAGCCAGTAGCCGAGATTGAAGGCGAAAAAGCTAATTGGAAATATCATGCGTGAGTACTTGTCGATGATGTTAACGTCTTTGATCTTCGGTATGGTTGCCTTGATTGCTGAGGCGCCTTTCTTAAGCGCGTGTAGCATGCGCGGACGACCGGAGATACCTGTTGAGTATATATGTGTGTGTGTGTGTGGTTTATGCATTTATTAATAATTGATTTATTTTGTATTAACCTCTTTGGCCGCGATGCCGCAGCTGACTGCGACTTGTGCCGTAGTTACGCGTTATGCGAAAACTTGGCGGAAATTTGGCCAAATCTATGGTCTCGGTGCCTATCGAACCGAGCGTGGCATTGTAGTTACCCTTTCGCAAAGAAGGTATAGGACTCATGCGCACGTCTTGCAGTTCGATAATATCTTCGGTTGTTGAACACGTTTCGGATTTCTCACTTTTACCTGCGAAGTCAATGAATTTGATTTAATTTGCAAAAATTGCTAATGCTAGACTTTAGCGCCTACCGATCTTTCTGCCATCACAATCCTTGAGCTTCTTTATCTTTTTCTTCGCGCGTTTGCCCCAGTATGTATAGTTTACGGCCGCATACTCAAGCAATGCTGCAAAGACGAACACGAAGCACATTACTAGATAGATATCAATGGCCTTCACATAGGATATACGAGGCAAGGAACTACGCACGCCGGTACTAATTGTGGTCATGGTGAGTACAGTGGTGATGCCTGTAAATATATTCAAAATAAACAAGCTCCGCCATATTACTTACGTACAACATTGTTAATGTCACTCACCTAAAGCGACACGTGCACTAGTCGCCTCATGATTGATCCAAAATGAGACCCATGAGAGCATCACAATCAGTATGCTCGGCAAGTAAGTCTGAAAGACAAAATAGCCGATGTTGCGCTGCAGCTTAAACGAAAGCGAGAGACGCTGATAGACGCCGGTGGCAAGGCGCTCCTTACGATCATTCGTCTCGTAACCAATGATCGTAAACTGTGGCAGTTCGGCATCCTCTACACCGCGCACTGGCGTCGGTTTCCAGTACATGACCACATCGCTGACGGTGTAACCATCTGTGGTGCAAGAGTGTTGGGTTAAAGCATTTCGACGGTTTAAACTGCAAAGTGTCACACTTACAGCTTTCTATTTCGACCGTGCAGTTTTGTGAGTCAAGCGGATAATAGTGCAAATCCATCATGCAGGCGAGTGTTGTGGTGAATCTCATGCCGTAAGTGACGGCACCATCGCCACCAAGTCGCACCAGTTTATTGCGCTCGGTGACATCGTGCAGGAAGCTGCAAGAGTGCAATGAACATAAAAAAAAAAAAAACAAAAACCTTTAAGCACCTGCACACCTGTTCTTATCGTTGGCAAAAAAGGTATCTGGTACCCAGATCTTTTCTGCAAAATCTCCCGAGAGCGTGAGCACATCATTGACGCCATCATCGTCAGCATCATCGTCATAATAAGGACCATAAACATTAAATGCGAGCCGCTCGTCGCGCCAGTATTGATTCAGATACATGGTGATGGTATAGTCCTGTTGGGTTTGTACAGAATTTGTTGGTTTATATAAGTGCGTATTGGTTCTTTGGCATTGCTCACCATATTAACTTCGGAGATGGCATCAAAACTGGCTATTGTCAAATCCATGCCGACGTGCAGTGGCTCTCCTGAAATTGCATAACAGTTTTTTTTTCAGTTTTATTTTAATTAATTTCTATTTGAAAATGTAATTTCTCGAGTGGTATAAAATGTAAAATTTTTTTTTATTTTTAAAAAAATTTAAACTTCCAAATTATGCTCTTCGAAGTGGCCCTTGCCAATCAATATACAGAAGAACCCAATATAAAATGAAGTTTTTCCAACGAAAAGTGCGCGTGACAGATTGATTACTCGAAACATAAGCCACTGCACATAGTTTCATTCAGTAACTCTAAAGCTTATTGAGTAGTCAGAGAAATGTTCAAAGTCGGTGGAACCTTAATACTTATCACAGCATATGTAAAATTACTTCGATCATCTGCCATTGGTCGTCTCCATTAATATGAATGGAGTGAATTTTGCCTTCAACAATCGGGTCAAGTTACAGAACTACATTCACTTGGAGATGGAACTAAATTCAGGCACTTACTATGGCACTTACTAGAAGTATTCATATGCTGCCGGCAATGCCACTGCTTCTACACTCCCTTGTGAGCCTGTCAGTTATGTCATTGTCCATAATAGAGAATGTTTAAGGGAGCAGAAAAATTTTTTGGCCCACTACCTGAATACTAGATTCAACTTCCACGTTAGCGCAGAGACTCTCGAAAGCTTAGAAAAATCATTGCAGATATTCCTTCCAATCAGACCTATTCATGTTCAAGAAATAGCCAACACAATCTCAGGACTTGCCGAAAAACAATGCGCCAGAATAGCGTATTCTACGCTACTTTAAATATCCTGCCGATATGTGTGATTTTCAACGCGCTACTGAGGGTCCAATATTTTCCGGCCCATTGGAAGAAAGCAGCAATCCATATGATTAACAAACTAGATAAGCCGATTGATGACCCTAAGCCATACCGGCCAATAGGTCTTCTGCCCTCATTATCGAAGGCATGAGAGAGTCTGATTGCTGGTCGACTGAACGAGTTCATGCCAGATCACCAGTTTGGATTCAGCGCAGTCAATGACACAATTGAACAAGTTTACTGAGTTACACAGCATATCTTGTAAGCTTTTGATGACCTTGCATATTGTAATGCAGTGTTTGTTGACCGGATATAAAAAAAAACACCTGCCAGCACCTTACTTCTGCCTTATTTGGTGCTACATGAAGCTATGAGTACTTCGGTACAACTATTTTGCCACCCAACCTATGAGAGTTGGAGTTACGCAGGGTAGCGTACTAGGACTGTTGCTATATACGCTCTTTACCGCTGAGCTCGCTATCTCTGACGACGACTACATAAAGGCTCTCCCCGACTTATGCTGATAATGTTTCCATTTTATACAATTCAAGATGTCGTTCAGAGCTACTTCCACGTATTGGAAACTTTATGTGGATGCTGGAATTAGAAAAAATAGAAGGTGTATAACTGTAGCAGTTTTTACTAGCAAAATACCTGGTCAAGAGGTGCACCTGCCAGGAACACCTGACAGCGACACTGAAGATTCTTCAATTCAGATGGCTGTTTAATAGAAGGAGCACACTTTCTTTCCCGGCAAAAATACAAAGACAAATAGCAACCATGTGCAGGTGCTGCAAAAACATGTCCTTAGACAGATTACTGGCTGCACCTGGTACTTTAGGTTAAGAGCAAATTGGCTTGCATAACTTGTGAGGGTCTACTGCATTTGCAGGCATTTGCAAAAATTAAGATTTTAAAAATTTTATGAGAAAGAAGGTGCTGAGCCTTCTTTAAACAGTTAATTAATTTTAAAAAAGAATCCTCTTGCAATACGTGTGAGGTTCGTTTTCTGTCTAACTGTTATTAAGTAGAATTGTTGTTTCGAAAATTCTACATAATTGTGTATGTTAGCAATTAAATAAATTAATTAGAAACTACATTCAAAACATATAAAGTAAAAAATATTTGTTTTTTTGTACATTTTTAAGCAAAAGCTAAAATGTGCTCGTCAAATTTTTTGAAGCATTTGCATTACCCGGTAATCAGGCCAATAGTTATTCAACCTCAGCCTTGTTTAGCAGAAATCGTAGCCGCACAGCAAATTATGAATATAATTGATAGTACTACTCGATACTACCTATGCACAGCATATATGAAATATGAATTGAACTTTTTTGCTTTTTTGCATATTTTTTCCAACGAAAAACACCTAATTTTAGTCTGAATATACAGAAGCCGTATCACGTTTCTTTAGAAAACAATTCTGTGAAATATTTCAATCTGTCGTCATGCAACTGCTTATTCCAGCCAATGGTGTCGAGTTATGCCTCGTTGTATTTGCATAAATGTGTATTTTTGCTGCTCTATTTGCATATACATATATACTATATATGTATGTGTGCACACATCCATGCAGATATATGTATGTATGTATAATATTTTACAGTTCATTCGATGTATTGCACACGTTTGCACATATTTGTGCGTGTGTGTGTGTGGGTTGCATGCTTACTTAAGCCGTTTTACCTGGAATTCAGCTGCACGTTTCCATAATTTTAATGATTGAAAACGTAAGCGTCACATGCCAGCCACCATGAATCACATGAATCACATGAATCACACAGACAGAGCGTATGATTTCCTAGAATTGTTTCACTCGACTCACGGCTTGACTGACTGCACAATATAATAATAATATAATAATACGAACGATGATGCTTCTATGAAACATTGCAGCTGTGACTCGTTTATCGTTCCAGACGTCACCGATTTGCGGCGTCAATTTTGTGTAACTACCTGCTGCTTTGCTGTGGTGAGTTGACTGACTGGCTGTCTGGCTGGATGGCTGGATGGCTGGCTGTGCATCGTGGGCCAAATGAACTGAATTTTGCTTTTAATGTTTTTGCCTACGGAAATTTGCCTTTGGTATTCGACTTAAGAGCATTTCAGCTATGGTTTCACTGAGGTTAATGTGTTCTATTGTTTTTAGTGTGAAATCGTATCAAAGCATTTGAAATGTGTAGCCTGGACATTAGGCTAACCACAATGTCGGACCTCAATGCTTAGTTGGCCTATTGAATTTCAGTTGAATTTGAATTGAATAAGCTGCAAACGATGGCGACAATGAGGCAAGCGCATGCATAGTAGTATTTGGAATTCGTTAGAAGTGTATTTACTTTGTTTGGAAAAGCTAAAATTTGAAATGTGTTACTTGGGAACTTCTGTGCACGGGATTTCACTGGCTACACTAGCAGCATAGGAAAGAAAAGATAGTTCATGCTGTTACTATGTTTAATTTAGTACTCGGTAATACATATCCACATAGATCAACATACATATTCTCTAGCTCTACATATTAGTCACCATATCCCAACGAAACTCGTCTTCACTTGCAATTAAACCTTTTCAAAACGCCCAACTTCCGGTTGCTAAACTAACCAAAGCAATAAGCATTTCTTTGTTTAGTTCCTTTCCAATATACAAAAGAAGGATATGTTGCTGGAACAGGCAGCATAATGTGCTACGCCATAAAAAGCAAAATCTCTGACATGTTTAGAAACGCAAGCTGACTGTTGCTAATATCCTTTCATGCAAACATTCAAACGTTCACATCAAACATTTCCTTTCAGTCTCCAATTAAAAAAATTTCGTCTGACATAAAATCACTAATTAACGTCCCAGCTCCAGATTTAAGATGCATTAAGACCCAAAACAATTTGTTAAACTTTTCTGTATTCCTAGCCAGCTAAATCGACAACAAAGTCGCCGACATTTACATTTATACTCCTTACTGAGAAGGACAACATTGTAAGAGCCATCTACACGCACCTCCGTTTTCGTAGGATTGACAAATGTTCTACATTCCAACACAGCTACAAGTTATTTAATCCAAATCTGCAGAAATTCCCATACCCCACCGATTGCAAACGTACAAAATGTCGCATTTTCATCTTCCTCCACATTGGAGGCATATTCTCACAGGAATCTGTTAGCCTCTACTTATATGTATTTTGGATTTATGCGCTTTTCTGGAGAGTATCAGTAAAGCCCATTTTTCATACTTATTCTCTACAACTTATTTAGCAGCAGTTTTCTGTGACTTAACTATTAACTAAAAATAATTAATTAATAATTCTTGTATATATAAAACTTAACATAACAGCATAACTTTTAGACAATATTAAATTAGACATTAATCTTAGAGCTGGAAGCTTCGTTTCTTAATTTTAATTTTAATATTCTTATTTTTCTTTTAGAAAAAAATTACGTCTTATCTTTTTTATAATTAATAATAATAAAATGTGAAATCTTTTTAATCTGCGAGTATGGGTCTGCTTGAGCAGTCAATATTTTCTATTTATTTATTTACAAATAACTATTAGCATCTAATTCACAAATAGTTTTAACCAGAATAACATCAAGTTGAAGCCTAAACATGTCATATGAGGCAGCGTGTGTATTTATAATCCTCATCTTTTTAATAGCTCCCTCTAGCTCCATGTGCAGCCCTTATTAAAGTTACTAAATTCAATTTTAAGTTGAGTTTGAAAAAATTATAAAACTTTTTCATACAAAAATATGCAACTGGGTGTGACATGGCAATTAAGATTTGAGCACAGTTTGGAAATATAACAAGTTGCTATGCTCAAATCGATATACAAAAGAATAAATGACTAGTTTTGATACATATAAACAGGGGACAGACAGACGGACATGACTAGTTCAATTCGCTTCCTCAAGCTGATATTTATGGAGAATACTTTCTTTCGGTGACAAAATTTTAAAACAATTCACTGAAGAGATTTTACCCACACTGCACCCATTCTAAGTTTTTGTATGAAAAGAGATTTATTGTTGTTAATTTAGCAAGAATCAGCAAATTCGGTCTACTTTATATTATATTCAGGTACATATCGGAGCACTAGAAGGTGCTATACAAATCTGTCTTATTTTTGTATGAAAAAAAAAATGGTTTTATTAATTCAAATAGAAACGCCGAATTTGGAGTATTTTGTGTAAGTCTGAATATAATTTTTCATTAAAATACAAATCGAAGCACTGAAAGAGGTGAAACCTCCGTCCACAAAGTGAAGTCGGTGGCTATGAACAATAAGAACTTGAAGACTTCAAAAAGTAAAGTCTTAAAATTTGAATATTTAAGTCTTCTATTCGTTCTCCATATTATTACTGCATAATGAATGTGACAACCCATCTATAATGGGGGCAGTACACAACAAAAACATGCTCCTTCTTTCTGAGTTTTTAACCTTGTATATAAGTTTGTGCAAATGTATGCAATGGGCAGTAGCAGGCGAGACAGACCCCATATAGTGTATATTCTTTTAATCAGCATCAAAACTCGAGTCGATGTGGACAAACCCTTCCGCTTGTCTGGCTGTTCATATCTTGGTGACTATAAAAGGTAGAGCCTTCAAATTTGCATATTTAGATTCTCTTATTCATGCTTCAGATAACGCCTACTCATACTCCCTAAGTGTGGGTCGACACTTAACGTGCAAATCTAATCCTTATTCTAAGTTTATGTATGAAAAAATTTTATTAATCTAAACTTAATCTATTCCATTTAGGTTCGCATCGAATCATTCATCAAGAGGGTACGGTACCTCGCATATTAATCTGTTCCACATTTTTTTTGATTATTTTGTGGTTGCTGTCAATTCAGTGAGAAAAGCTGAATTTCGTATATTTTGCTTCAATCATAACCCCCTACAAAAAGTCAAGTCCACATATACATGTTCTTCTGTATAACTTTGAACAACAAGAATTAAGAGACTATAAAAAATAGTCTTCAAGTTTGAATATTTCATTTCTACTGTTCCCTTTGTAGATTATTAAAGCAAAAATTTTAAATTTGGAATATCTTACTTAAATTCGAATGAAACATTCCACATTAGCGAGCCTGACTTGCGCTGCTGTCTTTATTTTGTATAGGTGATATGTAAATCATTGAGAATGAACAATTTTTTATATATAGATATATTATATAGAGGCAACTGCATTGAGTAGCAGGCTGTATTTGTCAATGTTAAGCAATTCTCAAGCTTAGACATTTAATTTTTATTCTAACAGTAATATCTCTTGACTCTGTAGATCGATTTTGATGAAATGAACGCCAAATGTTACTAACAATAAAGCGGCTTATCTTGCAGTAATTCGATTTTGTATACAATGGCTAGTTTTCCGTGTTCTTATTGAAGCCAGCGTTTCCAATAGCTCATAAGCAATAACTCTTCTGTCATATCATCATTAAGGCTTTCTTTAATAGCCTGCAAGAATCATATTTAATATAAATTGTTGTTGGGGAATACTTAACTGCAAACAGATTTACATATTTACAGTCAGTTCTATCTCATAATAATATTTTATACTCTACATAATTTTTTATTTAATATAAAGTTCTGCTAAGACTTGCTTGAGATAATCTATTTAAGTTGTCCTTGCAACTGTTTAAGAAAATATGTTACACAGTAGTTCTTTCTTTTAAATTTTTTCTTGATGCTGTTTTTGTTGACGACGGCTAATAGGATTAATGCTTTAACAACGCTTGAAGAGAATCATGTTATACAATGTTGCGGGTCTTGCTTTCTGCTTGATAGTATCTGCTGTTCACAGGAATTTCTTCGAAGTGTCGCAGTTGCTTCAAGTGGAATCGCTTGCTTTTCAGTATAAATTTGTCTGCTCTAAAGTGCTGTATAATGTATAAAATGTATGGCAATGTTTATTTTTTATTCTACCTTTTACTTTGCCATTTTTATGCTGGCATTCTTAAGTAGCTCAAGGAATATTAAGTTACGTTGATTTTAAAGAAAAAAATATAATCGTAGTCGCTGCTAGCTGCTTCTATGTTGTTTTCTCTTTAATCCATTTAATAGCACGTGCTATGCGTGACTATTAAATAAAAGTTAAATAAAAATTTAATTATTTGTTGATGGTGCGGTTGCATTTAGTGTTTGGCTAATAATTAATTTATTTACGGACATGTATGCTAGCGTCTTAGCTTATATCTTCTTATATCATATCTTCTGCTATGTTCTCAGTGCAAACTATTTTAGCTTGTCCTACTATCCTATTAACCTTTAGGATACAAAAACTAATATTTAACAATAGCTTACTGCCTTCTGGTGTTATCCGAGTGAATTACAATAATTTTATTAATGATTTTTCCTGTGGCCATCATTAATCATGTCTTTGCGCTAATATATGCAGATGATGTCAAATTAAGCCTGACATATGCTAATGTTTCCCAACAAAACCCTACACAAATAGTGTCGTCTTAATTATTTCAACCTAAATTTGTCGAGATTTCATCACAGAAAAATTGGAGAGAGTCTGGTTTTAATGATTTATTTATTTTAAGGACACCCAAACTTATTTACATATGAACCCATTTGTGGTTCTACTGTAGTCAACAAAGCAAAATTTTTTTGTATTTGTTTCTTGACAGAATGCATATTTTTTAAAAAAATTATATTGCTGAAATTTATGCCCATCCGATCAACTTACGATCCTACTTAAGAGACCTCTTTGTAAAATTCTAGTTTTTGAGAACATTTAAAATGCAGCAATTTTTTTTGATCAGTCAATTTATTCTTGAAGACCTTTTAACGTGCTGGAAATAATGTTCGGAGACCCGCCAGGGGTCGATATAGCCATGTCCGTCTGTCCATCCGTATGAACGAAAGAATCTCTGAAACGGTAATAGTTTGAGACTTCGTTCTATTTGCATTCAACTAGGTCTTCAACCGAATTTGACAAGTTTATTTTAATATAACCCCTCTCCCCTTCCTTCCCTTTAGAGATAGCGTCCTTCTAAGCCAAAATCCAAATTTCATCAAAATCGTATAATAAAGGACAATTTGATTGAATTTAAACGACCCATGATGCTTCTGTCCTCCATTTTTCCTTTCATACATAAAAATATATTTTATCAGACACTTATTCATACAGTCAGAAGTGGGAGGAGCAAAATATTTTTCGTCAGTACCATTTTTATTATTAATTTCCTAACTTTTTGTGTTGCACTGCTTGGTGCATAAGCTAGGGCAACATTTAAAGGAAAAGATTTTGATCCTTCATAGGTCAAGCGTTGGCGCGAACAGAAATTTTTTTAAAAAATATCTCAAGTCGACTCGAAGGTTTCATTTTCAGACGCTATTGTCACAGCAATGGCCTCCTCGTGGTGTTCCCTTGATATCGATTTTGAGTTTACATAATCAAAAGCTAATTTGTACTGGTACAGCGCTATTCAAACTGTTTGCCAGTGATTTTCAAACCTATGGTATGCATATGTGCTACTCAAACTTCCTCAAACTATTTTAACATATAGAAAATTTTTCACACATACAAAAAAAAAATATTAAACAAAGATGGGACATAGCAGTTCTAGTCGGGTCGGGTTGGGTTTTAATGAGCTTACTTCTTCTTTAAAAATTAATTTTAATGATTGCATCCTTAGTTTGGTTAGAACTTCTATTACATCAAGTCAAAAATCATGTCGATACGCAGTATTCATAAAAAATGATTTTAGTATGAAGCCAAGGACTCAATATGAAGTAACTGAAACATCTGCTAATTTCAGGTTGTTTACAATTTGGCATCCTCTACATGCTGTGCCAAAAGCTAAAAATTCGCCAACTGCTAAGTACTCGTGACTAGTTGCAGGTGCTTCTCAATAAAAACAAAATTATATGCAGTTCGTTTATGCTCGAAACTGTGACATTGAAAGTCGTACAAAAGTCTATGTTAGAAACTTCCCAGAACTTCCCAGTCATCGTCATACGTAACATTTATTTCTGCTTTTTCTAGTAATTTGTAAAGAACTAAACTTCTTTGAGTTAAAAATTAGCAAAAGTATTTTATTCAATCAACCCAACTGGCGGAAATATTGTCTGAAGAGATATTTTCTAGTGGCTTTCAATCGTATTATGCAGCTCTACATCGAATACACTCAACGTCATATAAAAAAGCAAAAATATCTTCGTTCTTTCCTTTCATTCTACTAGTAGTATGCATAAATATAAAAGCATGGAAAAAATGTCAACTTGTATTTAATGAAATACTTTATTAATTTAATACAAAGCTTATCAAACCATCCACTTTCAACTGCTTGTAAATGGTTATAAGTTGTTTAAGTTCTCTCTTATTTTATCTGATATCTCGCAATTTGTTACTTGGAAACGAAGCGAGAAATTATTGCAGCAAGCTATTCGACTGACTACACAAACCAAGTAAAAATGTTTGCAGTAGAAGGGTGTATATGAATTTAACAAAGAAATGACTGACGACTTAGAATGTTGTGGCAACAGATAAAACGAAATATAATAAAGCATCAACTGCTAATTCTTAAAAATTTTATTTCCATTGATGAAGGCGAGCTAGAAAATGTTCAAAACGACCAACTAAGCGAAAGGTTTCAATCAAGGACAACGATGGCAACTGGTTAAATTGTTTTGAAGATAAAGCAAAGCTATCTGTGGAACATCTTCATTCAACTTTTCAGCCACATTCATGGCAGGTGTACAATATTTGCAGCAGATATTTTAATAACTTCTAATAGTTACTTATGCGAACGATAGAATGTTTAATTTTATGAAGTTCAGACAACGAAAAATAAAATAGTTTTTGTCTGTTTGTGCGTGCATCACATAAAAGTCACTCATTGTATACAAAATCGAATTACTGCAAGATAAGCCGCTTTATTGTTAGTAACATTTGGCGTTCATTTCATCAAAATCGATCTACAGAGTCAAGAGATATTACTGTTAGAATAAAAATTAAATGTCTAAGCTTGAGAATTGCTTAACATTGACAAATACAGCCTGCTACTCAATGCAGTTGCCTCTATATAATATATCTATATATAAAAAATTGTTCATTCTCAATGATTTACATATCACCTATACAAAATAAAGACAGCAGCGCAAGTCAGGCTCGCTAATGTGGAATGTTTCATTCGAATTTAAGTAAGATATTCCAAATTTAAAATTTTTGCTTTAATAATCTACAAAGGGAACAGTAGAAATGAAATATTCAAACTTGAAGACTATTTTTTATAGTCTCTTAATTCTTGTTGTTCAAAGTTATACAGAAGAACATGTATATGTGGACTTGACTTTTTGTAGGGGGTTATGATTGAAGCAAAATATACGAAATTCAGCTTTTCTCACTGAATTGACAGCAACCACAAAATAATCAAAAAAAATGTGGAACAGATTAATATGCGAGGTACCGTACCCTCTTGATGAATGATTCGATGCGAACCTAAATGGAATAGATTAAGTTTAGATTAATAAAATTTTTTCATACATAAACTTAGAATAAGGATTAGATTTGCACGTTAAGTGTCGACCCACACTTAGGGAGTATGAGTAGGCGTTATCTGAAGCATGAATAAGAGAATCTAAATATGCAAATTTGAAGGCTCTACCTTTTATAGTCACCAAGATATGAACAGCCAGACAAGCGGAAGGGTTTGTCCACATCGACTCGAGTTTTGATGCTGATTAAAAGAATATACACTATATGGGGTCTGTCTCGCCTGCTACTGCCCATTGCATACATTTGCACAAACTTATATACAAGGTTAAAAACTCAGAAAGAAGGAGCATGTTTTTGTTGTGTACTGCCCCCATTATAGATGGGTTGTCACATTCATTATGCAGTAATAATATGGAGAACGAATAGAAGACTTAAATATTCAAATTTTAAGACTTTACTTTTTGAAGTCTTCAAGTTCTTATTGTTCATAGCCCCCGACTTCACTTTGTGGACGGAGGTTTCACCTCTTTCAGTGCTTCGATTTGTATTTTAATGAAAAATTATATTCAGACTTACACAAAATACTCCAAATTCGGCGTTTCTATTTGAATTAATAAAACCATTTTTTTTTTCATACAAAAATAAGACAGATTTGTATAGCACCTTCTAGTGCTCCGATATGTACCTGAATATAATATAAAGTAGACCGAATTTGCTGATTCTTGCTAAATTAACAACAATAAATCTCTTTTCATACAAAAACTTAGAATGGGTGCAGTGTGGGTAAAATCTCTTCAGTGAATTGTTTTAAAATTTTGTCACCGAAAGAAAGTATTCTCCATAAATATCAGCTTGAGGAAGCGAATTGAACTAGTCATGTCCGTCTGTCTGTCCCCTGTTTATATGTATCAAAACTAGTCATTTATTCTTTTGTATATCGATTTGAGCATAGCAACTTGTTATATTTCCAAACTGTGCTCAAATCTTAATTGCCATGTCACACCCAGTTGCATATTTTTGTATGAAAAAGTTTTATAATTTTGTCAAACTCAACTTAAAATTGGATTTTGTAACTTTAAGGGAAGCTTCACATATGCATGCATCAATAGTGGTGTTCTGGATTTTTTTTTTTTTGTTAGCCGCCATACAAAACCACCATCCTCTACTTTCTTTTGTAGAAATATGTTCGTTAATAAAAAGCCTCACATCTATACCAACTTACTGCCCATTTTGTGTTTTAAAAAGGATTCAAATTATTGCTGAGTATATTAAGACTTATCAGAGTTTAAAGAATTAATATTTATTTGAAGTTTCTTTTCTTCACTTAACTGAACACATCTTTAGAAAATTTCTACGCTGCAACGCATTTGGAACCTTCGGAAACTAGCAACGAGTATTAATATTTGTTTAGCTTGAACAAGATGCATTGCCTGTAAAAGTGATGTCTTCGCATTTAAAAATTAAAAATATAAATTGTTTATTTTAATAAAATAAAAATAACAAAGAAATTTAGAAACTTGGTAGGCTTTGAAATTAGCTTCAGATTGATGTTATTCTGTTTATAACTATTTGTGAATTATGAGCGAAAATTGGTTTGCAATTTCTTTGAGACCTTGGCTTGGTATGTCTACCAAAAGACAACACCACTGCTCACTTAAAAGTTTTATAGATTTCGTAAGACTTATTTTCTTTTAAATGAATATTATGTTCCAATTAAGATTTTTACCAGTTTGCTTCTAAATTTTTAAAATCAAATTACGCACCACCAAAATTTGGACGCAGACGTATGTCGTAGCCTTGCAATATTTTCGATATGGTCTGCGTGACATTCTCCAGTCGGCCAGCCATCATTTCTTTTCGCTTGCAGCTGTAAGGATATTGCGGTTATAATGTGTATATATGTTCCATATATCTGGTATCGAAAAAAACATTTCCTTTTTTTTTTTTTTTTGAATCATTTCACACTTTACATACCGCACCGGTGGCAGCTGCACGCATATCGCATAGAGCAGTAGACTGCAAATCAATCCGGAACGCATAATACTGAACATCTTGCTACAGACTAGCTTCGGTCGTCATGGAAAATCCTTTATATTTTTGGCATTTGCTGTGACGTGTTTTATTATTTTCATTCATTCAGCGTATGAGTGTAAGACATCATGTCCTTAAATTTTTAAATGTGCTTCTTAAATATTTTAATTGTCTTTTTGTTGTTGTTGTTATTTCTTCATTTATTTATTCTTTATATTGGCAATGAGCGTTAGAGTTTATTCAACCTGCAAAAAAGAAGAAGAAAAAATGTATATAAAATAGGTGTTTGTTTTTGGTGCTAAATATATCCGGTATTATATATAAAAATTTTAAAATTTATTAGTATGACTAATGGTGGACTGTATCAAGAGGTTACGTAATATTTAAAAATAAAAAACCTTGTACAGTGTAATTCCTAAAAGTATGCAGTATGCAACTTTGTCCCCAATTTCGTAACACTTTTTTGTTCATTCCAAAAAAAAAAAAAAAAATTCGACCTCTTTTAATTTTTAAAAAATTTTAATGACTTAAACCAAATTAAAAAATATTTTAAAAAATACTTTCAGAAATTCCTTTTATGTCTTAAATTTATATTATTCGAAAGTGATAGCAAAAGTGAATTCTAGAGTGCTCGACTTTCCTTTCCTATTCTTTTTTTTTTTTTTTTAAAAAAAAAAACCTTCCGTTATGTAGCGCGCATCGCGATACAGAAATTTTTTCAATTTAAATTTCCTTTATGATTCGCAAACAGTTTAACAGTCGTTAAATCTAAAAAACGACTATTGTACCTTCGCGCATTTGACAGCTTGTACACTTTATTTCGTGGACTATTTTACATCCCATACACAATCCCGTGAAGCTTATTTTACATGAAATACACACATAGAAGAAAACAATATTCTTCATTCAACGCACAAAACGGTTTTAGGGCAAATATTTCTTATATTCACTCCCTAAGCAAACTAAAACTCGACACCGTGCGGCACCAAGGTCTAATATATATAAACTTAAATATTCTGGCAAACCTACGAACTTCGTTAAAATCATTTGCAGCTTTTTATACAAAAGTTATTTTTGGGTTGAAATGGATGGTGGCGAGTCCAGCAAAAAAACTAATAATAGTAGGTGTTCTTTAAGACTCAGTTTGAGGTCCCACCCTATACAATATATATATACCTATATATACCTAAGATACTTCAATGCAACCCTAATTTTTGCTGATGACACTGCTCTACAAGAAGTGTCTTAAAATCTCCCGATCTTTTTTTCAAGTTGTGGACCTGCGTTGGAATGCACATCTTCCATTGACATTCACTTCAACGACTCTTAACGAATAAAACATCAAAATTGTGCTTGAATTCAATTCGTCATTACGGTTCATGGTATCGGAATCGGGATTGTCCAAAGACTTAATTCATCTCATTTTGCTCGATCATTTGAGCTTCAGAAAAGTGTCTGCACGATTTGTTCCGCATCAATTGAAAGACGAGGAAAAGGCTCTTCGGATACAACATTCGAAAGACATCATTAAAGATGTCAAAAAGTGTCAAAACTTTTTTTTTCAACATTGCTACTGGTGACAAGACATGGTGTTTTCAATACGACCCTGAAACCAAGCTTCAAAGTGTCGAATGGAAGCCGACAAAACTCAAAAAATCACGTTTGGAAAAGTTAAAAGTGAAGACAATGTTTATTTGTTACTACGACTCAAAGGGCACTATTCACCAAGAGTTCATTCCATCGGACCAAACAATTAACGGGCCATTTTATCTTGGTGCTATGAGGCGTTTGCTCCTTCGTAGTCCGCCTGAATATCGCGAAGAAGGAAGATCGATCGACACATGTGACCAATTGTGACCAATTGTGACCAAAGCGAAGTTCTTCGACGCCCTGTCTGCACTAGGTATCCCGGCAAAGATTGTCCGTCTTTGCATGGCGACGCTATCTAACACACAAAGCGTTGTCAGGGTGGGTAAAAATTTCTCCGACCCTTTTTAATACCAAGAGAGGTTTCAAGCAGGGCGATGCTCGGTCGTGCGATTTTTCAATCTCATGATGGAATACATCCTACGCCAGTGCCCGTACATGCAGAGTATGTCGGGCTTGATCTTCCAAAAGGAAGTGATGCTGCTCGCTTACGTCGATGACATCGATATCATTGGCACGCAGGAACGGCAAGTCAGCAAGGCGTTCTTGGAGATTGAAAAACAGTCTCGGCTCATGGGTCTAGCGGTGAATGAGAACAAGACGAAGTACTTGGTGTCTTCTCGCACTCCGTCAACGCGTCTTGGACGGTCCGTCGATGGAGAATTTCAACTTCAGTGTTGTAGAAAACTTCGTCTATCTTGGAACAGAGATAACCAGCAACAACAACGTCAGCCTGGGCTGGGCACCTCATTCGAATGGATGAAAGAGCTCCATGGGGGACCGAAATATTGCCAAATTAAATTAAGCCCCACGAAAATTGAACCCCTGATAGTATGGCAACCCTGTATAACACGTACCTCAAAACTCTTATATAAACATTTGTTTCTATACGTACTACAACATATATCAATGACAATAAGATCGGCAAACATTCAGAGAATCCCTTTATGTATATTCACAAAATTCAAAAAAATTAAGGAACCAAAATATGTCGAAATTTTGTTATGATTTTTGTAATGGTGATCCTGTGTAACTAATTGTTTTATCAAGAGGAAACAAATTTTAAAGCTTGAAATCTTTAGTTTTAAATCTCCATGAACTCAAAAAAAAAAAAAAAAAGGTTTAATAAATGGCTGGGTTATAAGTATTAAGCCTTCAGCTTTAATATCAGAATTAAAACAAAAGATTTCAAGATTAAAATGCTTGATTTTTCTGCTCATTACGACAACTTGTGACAATTTTTTACAGCTTTCAAAAATCGGCAACTCTGAAATTCGAAAATTTTAAATTTTTGAATGAGTTTAATTGACTTAAGTCATATTCTCTGAATGATTTTATTTTAATTTTTTATTTAACAATTTTCAAAAAAAAAAAACATTTATATAAAAAAATTTTATAATTAAATGTGGGGATAGCCATTATATGCTTATTTTCTCAACGAGACTATGCTGAGAGGAGATGGTAGAAATATAGTGCGTTTCATAACTATTGGACAAGTACAAATGTTGCAGAAATGTTTATTGGTTAATTCTCTTTTGATTCTGTTCTAATATATTTTATGATTCGCCTCTCTATTTTATTTACCGTTAATAAATTCACTTGCGTTCAAGAAATAGGCTTTTTTTTAGCACACTATGCTAAACAAACGGTTTTTAAACCGAACAACAATTGGAAAATCATTTAAATCAGAATTTCTTATACATATTTCATTAGTTCCCCAAAGTCCACCACAGGAGGATATTAATAATGACAACTTAAGGACCTTCCATTTAGGAAAAATGGCATTTCTGAGATTCTGAAAGTTGAAGCATTTAGCGTTGAGGAATATTCGGGCTGACTCTTAAAAGTTTCCAAACGGTGAATTTAGACAACCATTTCCAGTTTTTGTTACTCCAGTTTGACTTTTAACATATTCAACATGATTACCAAGAAACTATACACAACTTTCCGACTTCTACCAATTTTAATGCATTTTTTTCCTTCAAAAAATCCTCCATCCATTTCTACTTCACTCAATAAAGCTGAAATAATACTTTTTTTGCACTTGTTATAGTTGGAATAATTTAACAAATTTAAAATTTTTTCGAGCTTGTCACTTATTATCAATGAAATAATATAAATCAATAATTGTGCTATACAGAAATTGTATTTTGATTGTTTGTGCGAGCATCGCATAGAAGCTATTCATGGGATTTAAAATCGTATAACTGAAAGATAAGCAGCTTCATTGTGAATAACATTTAGCGTTCATTTTATGAATATCGATCTGAAGAATCAAAAGTTATAAATGTTTAAATATTAATAATTAATTTCAAAGTTTAAAACGCTATTCAAACTGTTTGATATGACACTCAAACTTATGACACTCAAACATACATATATGCTACTCAAACTGTACGCAATTCAATTGTGCTCTCTTTCTGCCTTTCAATTTTACCAAAAAAGGCATATTTAAACTTTTTGGCCATACAAACATTTTTTTTAACTTAAGCTAATTCACTGCTTTAATACCAACAACATATACCAAATAGATCTGTCGACGCGTTATATTTCTTCAAGAAAACTCAATTTATTTTGTATGTTTGCTCGATAAACAATTATAGTCGATCCACCACTGCGTATATCCGTTGCTCCAATTGTAATAACGTGCAAACGTGCACCTTTTAATTTGTTACAGTTTCAACTACTCGAGTATGTTTGTGCTCGACAGCATTATGTAAAGCTCAATGTGTGCCTTGTGCACTTGTCACGTGTGACAACAATCACTGTAATGGCATGCTGTGTCCTTAGGCTTTCTGCTTATCTATTGCTATCTCGTTCATTTTGTTTTGTGCTCTCTCTTTTTCTCTTTGGTCGACAAATGACTGGCCTACTGCGAATGCAATTTGCTTTTTCTCGTTGGCTTAAATTGCTGTTGTGGTCGTTGATGTTCATGCGAAGAAAGAAGGAACCTTCGCCTGAAGTGTTTAATTACATTGGAAGTGCATTTCGTGCATATTTCGTCAATGCGTTCGTGTTCGGTTTCGCTCGTATATTCTTCTGTATTACCCTATCACAATTGAATAAAGCCGAATCGAAGGCAATTGGTGTGAATTCATTTTTTCGTTTTTTTTATGTTATGAAAGGATGATAACAACTTCCGTTTTTAGCGGAAATTAAGCAGAGCACTGGTGCGCTGTGTGTGTGTGTGTGAGTGAGTGAATGAGTGTTTGTTTGTTTTTTTTTTTGTGTTTGTTGATTGCTTTTTTCGGGATTTCTATAATTAAAAAAAAAAAAACAAAATAAAATTGTTTCTAGCATACAAGGTGTGTCTAGCTTTTTAAACTATTTGCAGGTGCTTTCAAAGTTATCAGACCAAAATAAAGGCTTAATTTGGTCTGTCAAAGGCTATGGTTGAGCAAATAGATTAATGTTGATGAGCTGATCTGCTTGGGGTTATAAATAAGACACAATTTCTGTTTGGCCAATATTTGCTAAAAAGCTTTTAAGATGTTAAAACTTCGTCAAACAGTGGAAAAAACTTTGTAGTAGAGATAATTCATGCAAAAATTGAGAAGCTATAAAGACACAATTTTTAAGCTTGTTTCGACTGTATTTAATCTGAAGAAAATAGTAGAATTGTGGAGCACAAATAGAAGTGGAGGTGCTTGTTTATTTTATACTCAGCATGCAGCATATTTTACAGGCGTTTATTAAGTTTGAAGAAGAATTCGAATTGATGTAAACATGTGCAAGAATTTAGGGACTATAAAAGTTAGAGTCCTCAAGTTTGTATATATTTAGACTCTCTATTAATATTCAGTGCACCTGCAAATGCGTCATTTAGGGGAGGACCTATACACTTCTTTGAACACTAAATTTTGTGTTTCTTAAAATCTATTTAAATTTCTCATACAAGTCAGTACTTGCTTTCTGTGCTATGTATGAAAAAAATGTGTTATTTCGGTTTCCGTTTGGACCATTCAAAGGAGTAGCACCCACAAAAATCGGTGCCTTCTTTTTTTTGGATTTTTGAATGAACAAATTCAAAAATTTGTTAAAGCTTTTATTAATCAAAAAAAAAAAAAAATACAAATATATAACACACATTTGCCAAACACAAACGCTATTCAAACTGTTTGATATGACACTCAAACTTATGACAATCAAACATACATATGTGCTACTCAAACTGTACGCAATTCAATTGCCTTAAAATATATCTATATGTGTTCTAGCCTATGGAAAGGCTGTTTAGTATTCAAAATATTATTTTCCACTTTTTTTTTTGTCGATACTGCTAGACTTTAAGATGTTCGTGGTAACCAGAAACTCAGAAATTGTTGAAAAGTCTATTATATATGATGTAACAGTTCGACTGAAAAGATCTTAGGCTGACACATAGGTGGCGCTACTATTGTTATATACATATGATTTTTTAGTTAGCCCTACCTAACCTTTGTCAGATATATCATTTGGAGTGAAGCAAATTGGGTTAGTTTAAAAAATATGAATAAAAAGCCGATTACTTCTTCATCAGCATTAAATTTCTTTCCAGCCAGCATTCTCTTGAGGTCTGAGAACAGGAAAAAGTCGCTGGGAACTAGATCTGGAGAGGCGATTACCTTTTCATCAGCGCTTAATCTCTTTTCAGCGAGCATTCTCTTAAGGTCTGAGAACAGGAAAAAGTCGCTGGGAGTCAGATCTTAAGAATAAGGTGGATGCGGAAGCAAGTCGAAGCCTAATTAATGCAATTTTGCTTTATTAATACACGAAATTATTTTCTTTATACTTTTTCAACTGGCAAAAGTTTCTTCAGCCCACCTAATAATAAGTGTTCGTAAGGCTTCTCCGCCCGCATTGGAGTTTTTCACCTTTTACAAATTTCTACACCACTCATCCAATCACAATGAAACTAATTTCTGGTGATTCAATATTTTTTAACTTTTTTATATCAATTATAATTCACAGATAGTTTTAACATATTTCATATGAGTATCATATAACAGCCTTCTATATAAAATTTATGCGTTAGGTTTTGTTTGTCTAATATAAGGAAGAAAAGGAGGTGGCTAAGAATATATAAGAAAATATTTTTTGAGGCCAGTTAAAGCAGACTAATATATGAAAGAGCATATACCGTTAGTTAAGTATATGAATTCGTGTTGAAATCGAAGCGTCGGTTCGATCTAGCCATGTCTATACTGTCTTTCATACATTCGCATGTCTGTCTGAGCGCAATTTTCATAAGGCAGAGAAGACTTAGCGAACATTGGTCTAGGGCAGACATATTATTGGATGAAGGGACGAACAGCCATGTATCGAAATGAAGATTTGGGCATATTTTTTCAATTTTACTTACTTACTTGCACCACTCTTGCACAATTTTTGGGAGACAAACTACAACATTCTATACTCAAAGGAGAAGTTTCGATTTAAGACTTTGATCATGTTTAAAATCAAGTTTTGTATTAAGTTGTGCACGATAACTCCGTCTATGAAGTTCGGACTAAATGTGAGGTAAAACATTCAAGTTTCAAAGGCGCTACTAGTGTGGTATTTCTTGGAAAAGCGTCTACAAGTAGTGAGTGACCCATTTAATAATTCTATTATTTATTTGTCTCAAATGCATGCTCGTCCAAAGAAATAAACAAATTAGACGACATGACTGTGTTGTTGTGCTTAAAACGAAGCAATTTCTCTTCTAATTTAGCTTAAACCAATGCACACACACACACACATATACATGCAGAGACAACACATACGCTAACACATTGACTTGCGCTCTTTGTTCTGATGTTGTAAATTCCAAATACAGAGAAAATGTGGCATACTTTTAGGCTGCAGCAGTTAAGATTTGTTTACTTCGAATTTTATATACGAAATTGTTTAAAATAAAACAGCGAGAAAAGAGCAAAAGATGGAAGGACGAAAACAGAGCGCAGCAGTAGTAGTAGTAGTTGTTGTTGTTGTTGTAGTGGTGACATACCAAGTTATTTTGCATAATTTTGTATCTCAAGCAAAATGGAGTGCCATGACGGTCGAAAGTATGCAATATTTTATGGTCTAAGCACACAAAAATGCATTCGCTTGCACGCATGCACACACATTTACAAATATAATACATGCATATATATGCAGTATGAAGTAGGTACGTAAAATGTTTATACATGTCTATGCATGTATGTGTATGTGTATCTGTATGTGTGCTACCAAAGGAATGTAACGTATGAGTGCCTCTCTATTCAGTACATGCTGTGTGTGTGTGTATGTGTGTGTGCATACATAATCGAATGCATTTGAAGTGCAGCTCCTCAAAGTATGCACAACGAAGAAAGCACATCAACGAAAGCGACTACAACAACAGAGAGCAGCAGCAGCAGCAGCAGCAGCAGCAGCTCTCGTTGACAACAACAGAACAGCAGCAGCTCAGACAGCCATTTTAACGACAATTTCGTGCCCCCCCTTGCGTTGCTATAGCGTACAACTATATTGCATTAGTCAGCCGTTGCCACCCGTTGGCAGCCGTCGTCGTTGTTGTAATACGCTTAGAGTCACCACAGATGTTGTCGTTATTTGACCCATTTTTTCTACTCGTATTTTTTTTGTTATATTTTTTTTGTATTTTTTGTATTTTGAAATAGATATTGAGTCATCTGTATGAAGCATTTGTTTCATTCGTATTCAATATTCATGAAATACGCCATGAACTTATGCACTCTCAAGTGCACAGCATAATTTTGATTTTGCAGTTCATTTGTCATTGACAGTCGGCAATTATTACCCCTGGCCAATTTGCCCCCCTTTATGTTTTTTTTTTTTTTTGTGTTTTTTTGTTTGGTCACTGCTTATTGCTGCTCAACCTCGTGCACGTAAGGCCGTTTCAGATGCCATCATCACTTACACATGCATGTAGTTATATATCACAAAGCACAAGAACAAGACGTTGAGCAGTTCAATTATGAGCAGCAGTTGTATATGTTGCCGAAGCTGAAGCTGCAAAACGCATACGAAATCTTCAAGCTTTTATGTAATTTTAAAGCAGCAGCATTCAACATTGATTGCACGGCAATTGGTGGCTGGCAGTAACATCAACATCAACATCAGCATCAGCTAATGCCTGTACATTAAAATGCGCTCAACTGCGTTCATCAGTAATGACAATGAATGGCGCTGCAGGGCAGGGTGCGTGCGTGCGTGCGAGCGTGCAAGCGTGTGTATTGACAGTGGGCGGTTTGAGCGGTGTCAAGTGTTATTTGATAAATAGCTTTTATACTGCGCCACTTTTGCATCCGTTGCAAAGACATCAACTCCACGCTATGCGTCAGCTTTCACTGACTGTGTACGAGTATGTCTGCTAGCTTGCCACTGATGCTTCCTTTTTTGCTTGTTTCCTTCCTGCAGCATTAAGCAATTTCTCACTTTGTGGTTCAGTTTAGTTATTTAGTGGTTTCTCTGTTTGTCTGTCTGTCGGTCGGTCGGTCGGTCGGTCTATCTGTCTGTCTGTCTAACGCTTCAGTACTTCAGTGCTGCATGCTGCCTTACGTCTGTTGTTATTTTACTACACTTTCACTGATTTCACTTTTTACACTCGTACACGTAAAATAAATAGTATCACATTTCACTCTCGGCGCTCGACGTTGTTCTAGTCTAGCTATTCGCATTTGTGTACCTTTGTTACGTTTTGTTGTCAGTTTGTGGCGCTCTTTCGCTACTGCCGTACCGTTGCCGTTGAGCGCACATCCGTATCTGACTGGCAAACGATTACGGCATACATTTGATGCCGGATGCGTTGCGATGTTTCGTCATATGGAGCTTCGTCTTAAGTTCGCATCGTGCAATGACGACAGTAGCCGAATTAAACCATGTCGATTCAACTTCATCGAATTTACGGATTCTGCGCGTTTTTTTCGTTCCGCTTTTCTTTACTCATCTCTTTGAATCAGCGCACAGTGTGGCGGCGGAACTGCTGCACAGTGCTTGTACGTCGTGCTACCATGCTTTTCCGGCTAGAGTTGTCACACTGTTAACGTCTTGGCGCCATCTATTTGTAACGTTTGCTTAGCGTATTTAGTTAGCAGATTCAGTGGAACATTATACAATGGCGGGACTAACTATCTTCCCGGCACACAAAGCTGGAAAACAATTTTATGTAACATCTGTTAACATCTTAGCCGCATACAGCAGAGATAGTAGCCAGAATATAGCTTCCGGCGCATTTAACATTCTGAAAACTGTAAACGCAAGCTTCGTACTATGTTCCGATGCACTATCTCGCATTCACTATCAAGCACGTGGCTTTAAGGTCAATGACTTCGCCGTTGCCGATGCAAATATTAAAAAAAAAAAAAATTCGCATTGCCGAGCTAAAAATTTTTATGCTGGCTGTGCGACAATATGTCAAACTGTGGGTAGACTGGTCTCGTTCTTGTTGCCACAAACGAATGCAAAGGTTTACGCTGGAGCTGCAAGGATTGCAGTTCGTTGGCGAATGAGATCTGTTTGTTTATGAAACAGACTACGGATGGATTTTTAAATCTCAAGCGGTACTTCAAAGCAATTGGTGGGATATTTTAGCAAAAATTTCTCCAAAAATCCTTTATTCAGAATCGAGTAGTTAGTATGCAGAAGTACTTTGCTATGTTTAAGCAATATCGGCTCAACATTTCAAGAAATTTTGACTAAAAAAAAAAGTTTTGAGAAAAACACGATTAAAGTTTAATACATGATTAGAATAGAATACTCGATTCCAGCTTCATAAAGCAACTCGCCTGCAGCTGCTGCATGATCTCAAGCATCCTTTTGCTACATGCTACGACGAATTCTATTCTCTTTAGTAGCAGCCTGGGTTTTGCGATCTACTTTCGGTTTACGGTTCTCGTCTTCCTTCTGAATATACTCATGGGCTATTGGGCCAAGCTTCACATCTAAGCTATTTAAAAATAGCAACGCAGCCAAGTTTCCTTCGTTTCAAAACGTCGAATGGCAGTGGATTATAATCATGTTGGAGAGATTCAAGTTTGTCAGCGGGTGTAGCTTATTGCCAATCACACCATGAGTCTTCACCGCTTGGTCACGTTTCATGTTGGGGATTGTTGTCCGAGGAGCTGTATTGCAGAAAAGAGGTCCAAATTGCGTCTTTCATTTATTCATGGGAATTTCAGTTTCTCCTAATGGTTAGTCCATTATTCCCCATTATGCTCAGGAGCGATACAGGAGTCGATATAGTCATCTGGTAATAGATAAAGACTTCGTTGATTTTGATTTCGACTAGGACTAGGACTTCACCGGAATTTTACAAGTTTATTTTAAAACTAGCCCCTGAACCCCTTCCCCCATAAAATTACTCTCAAAGCTTAAAATGTTAGAGAGACAACGTCCCTCTAAGCCAAAATCCAAAAAGTTCATCAAACTCGGTTTATAAATGACTATTTTATAAGCAAATGAATTTGAACGACCTATGCTTATTATGCTTCCGTCTTCATTTTTTGTTTTCATACTGTGAGAAGTGGGAGGAGCAAAATACTTTTCGTCAATAACATTTTTGTTATTAATTTCCTACCTTAGCTCCTTAATAGGTTTGGAAATTCGAGCGGTGACATGTAAATAAGTTCCTGGAAGTTATCTAACCTTTCTGCAGTATATTGCCAGAGATTGCCAAGATCCTATATCGCGAGAAGATGCTATGGACCGCCAAAGCGCTTTTCATCTTTTTAATTTGCTGCCAAATTTCACTTTCCGGAAATTATGAGTTCAGACTCTGCAGATCCCTTTAACTGGATTCGTATTATTCTCGCGCCCAATATGGACTGGGTATCTCACCTATTGTCATCTCAGGTCTAATAATGCAACTGGAGCAAAAATTATCGAAGTCGAAGCCAAGAACCGTGCATTGTTCAACGGTGCGCAAAAATTTTTTGGCATGGTCATCACTATTGGCCCGGCTATTCTTTATGGAATGACTGTCATGTATGGTGATCCCACAGAAATTAATGCTGGTATCTGTGTCTGCTTATCAACTCTATTAGAGCTGTTTGCTGCTGGGCTTTTTGTTATGTTGCTTGACAAGCTTTTGCAAAAAGGCTACGGTCTTGCTCTTCAAGCTCTTCTAAACTTCGAACATTCCCATTACTTTGCAGTCAGCACTCGTCTTCAACTTGTTTATAAACTCGCAATTGTTGGCTGTAAAATTCCAGCGCAATTTCTTTATTAATTTGTTCGTTGTCGGTGCGGCTGTTGGTGCTTGTGCCCAGCACGTTCCTACCTTTCACCGCCTGAGAGTTTTGGCCTCAGACTAACAGATCCTATTCACGCGATACTGTATATTGTTTTCATTTTGGATCCGTGCGCATTCTTCTTGAAGACCTGCATTGATGTTTCCGGCAGTTCAGCCAATGTTGCCAAAGAAGTCAAGGTTCCGCATATGGTCCTGCGTGGCCATCGCGTGAACACAATGATTGTTGAACTGCATCGTTATATTCTCAAAGCTTCCACTTTTGGTGGTCTTTTCATTGGCGCTTTATGGCTGATTTCCTGGGCGCTATCGGTTCTGGTAATGGTATATTTCTTGCTGTTACAATCTTCTATCAATACTTTGAGATTTTTGTCAAGGAGAAATCCGAAACGGGAGACATGGGTACACTGCTGTCGCAAAGCAACTATCGTCATTGACGAGTTTCATTTGCTCTTTCAACACCTCTTTCATTCTGTTTAGTTGTTACTCTAAAAGGAGTTTGGAAACATTTCAATATTTGTATTTTTAATAAGAATCTTAAACGCTTTATCTTGTTTTAGTTGTTAAGTGTGAAAGATTAAATTTTTTCTCATTTTTAGTTACCTAAATATTATTCTCACTTGACTACCACGACCTGCCTCATAGTTATACTTAGCTGGAGTTAGTCTATCTAAGATATCAATTAGTTCACCAATATCTTCAATTGCTCTTATAAAACTTTCAATATAACCAGTTCATGCACCTGTTTCGTCCTTGCCATCTACTGAGTAATCACTACTCAGTACTGTGAATTGGTTAATTAAAGGTTATGTGGCCTCGTTAATTTTTTTCGCGGAAATGCAGACGATTTTTCATTTATTCATTTGCGTGATATTTTGCTGCATTGTCATCCTCAACTCACGCGGCGTTCGCGGCAATTATCGCCACAGGTATGCTCAGTTAACAAGCGGCAGATTTCATTTATTTAACTGTAATGACACGATATTTCTCAGAATTTCTCTATCCTTTTTTTTTATACATATTTATTTATTTTTTTCCGACATTTTTCGTAAAATGTTAAAAATTTTTCAAAAGAACAAACTTGTATTATTAATGGTAAAAGCAAAATTACTCGTACAAGCTACACTGTTATATAATACCCGAAATATATAACGGTATAAATATATAGTTATACTAAAAATATTAACTGTTCGAAGCTGCTTTAATTATTCTTACATTTTGAACGCCAAATCTTCCTGCTGATATCTTAATCGGCTACGAAAAACTATTAGTTCGTCCATTTATTCCTCAATGAGTTAGTTGCAGGCCTCACCAAACTCTGTCTGAACTTAGAAAGCTCATCTTACTTATTTACTGTACGCATGTTCCCTACATCTCTTACAAATAAGAATAATTAGTAATAATAACCGAAATAGAATATTTTCCAAAAAAATAACCAATTTAAAGTTAATTAAAAAAAAAAATTAAAGAGTTTTACAAAGAATATCTCAAATGTTAATCAAAATATATAAATCCAAAATAATATGCCTTAAAGGTATCCATTTACTAAAGCTTTCCAACATAGCAAAACCAATTAACTTTAAGGTTACAACTCAGCACAAAGATCAGAAGATGAATGTTAAAATATTGTCCTTCCACTATTTGTATGTACAAAGGTACAAGCAAAACAATAGCTTCTCACGTTTATCTTCTAACATCGCAGAGCTCGTTAAATTTACGATCGGTCATAAATAATGTGTTTTGGCAACGATGACAGAATGATCGAGCAAGACCAAAAAAACCAAGAAAAACTTCGTACGCAATGGCGTGTCGAAAGCAGTTTTATAGTTGACAATAAGGTGATGTGTGTCTTTTTTTAACTAACAGATCATTCAGAATTTTTTCAAAATATAAATATTTGGGCTGTAGCCACGAGTTTTGTACAACACTGAAGTTGAAATTCTCCATCATCAATGACCGACCAGACGCGATGACGGTATGCGAGAGGATATCAAGTACTTCGTCTTATCCTCATTCACCGCTAGACTCATGAGCCGAGACTGTTTTTCAATCTCTGACAAAGCCTTGCTGACTCACTGTTTCTGCGTGCCGATGATATCGATGTTATCGGCGTAAGTGAGCATCCTTTTGGAGGATCGAGCCCGACATACTCCGGCTTAGGATGTATTCCATCAGAAGATCAGCTGAGAAAGCCGTTTTGCTATATTTCAGCTTTTTAATAATCAAATTAACCTAGTTATAGTCCGGTGGTTCTACAATTGAGCCATCATTAACTGTTGGTTCCGGTGTCATTGCTCTATCGGCGGAAAGGTATCGCCTTCGAGAAGGTAAGAAAAATGACTCCGTCATAATCTCAGTGAACGCTGTTCCGTCCGTTACCAGATTTCCATTTTCGTCTTCACAGAATGCTACTCCGGGCTTAAAATCTTCAGTCAGGCGCTTGACCTTTTGATACAATTTTCAAGCTTCATTTCTGTCACATAACATCTCAACATCCACAAACTCACGACTTTCTTGCTCCTTTTTCTTGCGTCTGAAAAGGTGCCTCTCCGCTCTCTTTTTCTCTGGATATCTCTCTGTAATAGCTCGCGCTGCTCCCGACTGCAAAGTGCGTTCTTCTCTGCAGTAGCAAGAATTCTTCACAGGTTTTGTATAACCAATGACATCCTTGGCAGCCCTATCCATGGAGCGGGTGATAAGTTTTCACTACACACATATATCTTGAAAGGACGGAGAGGTTTCCGGCAGCAGTCGGGAGAGTGTGTTTGATAAGGCTTCTGATTGCAGCTTTCCGACGTCTAGCTTTCTCTGCATGTTGGAACGTGCGGCATGCACTACGCTGAGCCTAGTGCGTACCTTGGCTGCGACAAGATAGTGGTCCGAGTCAATATTTGGACCAGATAACGTTCGCACGTTCAACACTTTTGATACATACCTTCTGTTAAACAAAACATGATCAATTTGGTTTCGTGTTATTTGATCTGGACCTAGCCATGTAGTCTTGTGTATGTTGAGGTGTTGAAATCAAGTGCCACTAACTAACATGTTCCGACCTGTGGTAAAATCGAGATAGTGTCGTGAAGGCAACATTTTCGGAAGGTTGGGTTAAAGATTCATTCCTTCGCAATTTTGGCGTTGAAATCCCAAGGCGCTCATAGAACTCATCTTTAGCATCGTCGTCTTTCTCTTCCGTCTGGGCGTGCGCACAAATCAGGATTACTTTAAAATATTTAGCCTTGATGCGTATTGCAGCTAGACGCTCCTCAAAAGGCGTGCATCTGGCCACGAGGCTACTTAATTTCCTTCTCACCACATCCAAATTCTTGCTTACTCTCATGGCAGCTGTAGTAGATATCACAGGATGCTCTTTTTGAGCAACCCTGTCCTATCCATCGGATTTCCTGGATTGCAGTGATGTCAGCTTAACAACTTTCGAAAACATCAATCAGCTGGATATGTGCACCATTCCATTTAAGGATGCGGACATTCCAGTAGCATATCCATATATCGTGGTTCTTATATAGTTTGCGGGGTTCGTCATCGTAGGGTTCTATCTTAGGCTTCCTTCTTGTTTTCATAAGAGATTAATTTTTTACAGTGTCGGGTCCCAAGCCCAGCGCATTAAACCCTAATTAAGGGGGTGTTTTTTCGCTTTCTCACATTAGCTCACCTAACATGTCCTAACGGACGTTGTAAGCTGCTTGGACCGTTTCCAAAATAATTATTGTTGGTAATTCCCAAATGCATGGCATTCAACAACTTTTCTCACAATGTGAACTTGAGCAAACGAATCCCCATCTCGCAAAAAACATATTGACATTGAACATATCTCAAAAATAAATGACGAAAGGGTAACTCATTGGCATGAAGCATACAAACACACCATTGTCACGATCTCCCCAAATACTCCTCTAAATATTCAATCACGCCATCTTTCCAATCGGTGTTATTTGAAGTTCCATTACATCCAACGCAATTCACGTCATCTAAATTCGAAGCTTGACCCTCTAATTAAGTTCTGATCGACATAAGAATTACCTCTGCAGTGCCACAACTTGGTGTTGTGAGGCCCAAATAAATTGATCGAAGTTCTGCTAATATAGAGATGTGCTCTTCTCAAACTTCTTTGCGATGGTAACGATCATTCTCATGGTTCCCATTTATCAGAGTCTAGTCTTTTCGTCCATCAAAGAAAATGATTTTTATAACAATATCTCCAATATTTATTAAAGTTTCTCGCACGGCTTTAGATATAGCTCTGTGGATTTTGTTGATTTTGCAGCTGCAGCAGATCGCGTCGATGAAAGTCTGTGATAGCCTTTAGCAACTGTTGGCAATGTATTCCGATTGACCGTTGAAGTCGATGGTGTTTCAGTCGAGGTTGTCTTTGTTATGGGATAAGTTTCTAAGGAAGATTTGTACACCACATCTTTATAACAATTTGCTCGTTCCATAGTTTCAAATGGAATCGAAGTTTTGGTCCTATTATTATTATTATTATTGATATCTTCAATGAAATTTGGTTTGTCTGAAAGTTGTACCAGAATGGATTAATCATTCTTTTGAGTTGTATTATTACTCAACACATTGGCACGCATAGGGTTTTGTATTGTCCTTGAGGACAGCAGTTTCACTATTTGTACATGAGAAGCTTCGCATGATTTTCCTGGCTAATCTCAATAATTTTTTGTATGACATGTTTGCTAACTAAATATGTATTGTAAGTAAATAAAAAAACATTCAAAATAGAACACACCTACTCACACATGACAGCTACGCAACAACGCTAGAAGTCCTGATTGTATGACGATACTAAATATTGAGTTTTCACATTGAATCAGCGAGTGAAAGTTATTTGTAAACTTGTTTGCGAAGCTGTTTGCAGTTCAAATTACAAGTCAGAGTCGCATTATATTTGCTCCTTCACCAGCTACTGCTTTCCCGCTAAATAACAGAAATTTTAGATAAATAAATATTTGCGCCATGGATTAGTAAACACAAGAAATGCCGCCAGGTGCCAACGAGTTAATCACGTAGTCAAGCGCAAGTGCGCCAATATTTATTGTAATAATGCGGCACCCTCTATTTGAGTTTGCCAAAAGTTATTTTGCACGGTGTAGCTGGCAAACACGATGTCCTGTGCTCCTGTGCGCGCTGTTTGGCTGTTTATGCCATTCAAATATTTGTATTAGGAATAATGCTGGCAGATTTTGAATATTATTTAAGCAGTTTTTATTATTTGTTGTTTTTGCGAAATTCTTACATAAATGCAAATTTTGTACACGACTGTATGTTCTTGTTGTTGTTGTTGTTGTTGTTGTTTTTGTTTCGTCCTATACTAAGGCTACAAGTAAAATGCACATACACATCGAACATGATAACATAAGTCTAATGATTAAGAACAATATATGCATAGATCGGCACAGCCGTAGTATTTGAAATGTTCCTTTTTTTGTTTTTGTTTTTGTTTTTTGTTTTGTTGTCCTTGTTAAAAAGTAAAAAGCAGAAATGCAATAAGCTCGTTTGTTCCTGTTCTGTTCAGTTTTGCGTTTTAGCCCTTGACGGTCGACCAAGAGAATTCCTTCTTGTACATGCCGTACGCCAGCCAATAAAGCAGATTGAAAAGCGCAAAGGACATGGGAAATGCAATGCGCGCAACGCGATCGATTAGTGAAACGCTATTCACATAGCGGCTGTTGCCCTTCTCAGCGGCAGCGTCACGTTCACGCTGTTTGCGAAATTTCACATCGCCCTTAAGACAGAGCCACATTTGTCGTCCACGCGAGACAATCGGCGGTTCGGTTTGTGTGGTGCGCTCCATGGTGGAGGTGTGCGAGGACGGCGCGCGAAAGATATGTGTCGGATCCTGCAAAAAGCGTTAACGGTATTTAAAAAAAAAAAAGGACTGCAAGTAATAAAATTTTCTTACATTATATATCGGACAGATCATGGCATTGCGCTTGCGAAAGCCACCGCCTAGACCTGCAGGCAGCTCACAGATGGATTCACTGCTGTGTTTTATGGATGAGCCACAGCGTAGCTCATTGCTGCAGTCATCATCCTCATATTCGTTATCATCGTAAGCATCATCCTCGTCCTCATCATTATCATCCTCATTGTTATCATCGTCGTCATCGTCATCATCGATCTCCTCATCTTCATTAGCCTCTAAAATATCTGCATGTCCGTTGCGTACGTGCGTTGCATTCTCAGCCATGCCACAGGCGCCAACAGCAACATCCTCCCATTCCTCCTCAATGCGTGGTATCTCTCCGCTGCCGACTTTCGTAAAATAGTGCACGCCCGCGAATTCTAGTAGTGTGGCAATGCAGTATAGAAAACTCATCAGCAGAAACCAATCCAATGCTGTGGCATATTTCACCTTCGGCAGATCGGTGCGCGAGTCAAGGCTGATGGTTGAGAGCGTCAGTACAGCGGTAACACAAAGTCCTACACGATCGCTTGTTGCCTCGCGATGTATCCAAAACGAAACCCACGATAAGACTACGATTAGTATGCACGGCACGTAGACCTAAAAATCGAATACGGAAGAGATTTATTTATGCTGGCGTGAAAATGATAGGAAACCACTCACCTGTATCAAGAAGTATCCTGTATGCCTCTTTAGATTGAAAGCCACATGCAGCACAGAAAAGTCTCCTTCGCGACGCGTGAATGTGAAGTTGCGATGCATCATGCTGATCAGATCAAACTGGTTAAGTGTCATGCCTGGCACAAAAGATACAGCATCATGTTGATCCTTCCATTCATAGACAAGTTGACGATTTGTGTAACCATCTGTAGCAAGTGAGAAGGAAGGAAGAGAGAGAGAGAGAGAGAGAGAAAAATATTTAAAAATGTTTCATTATTCCATTTGTCGGAAAGTTTTACGAGTTTTAACGAAAAACCTTCTAGCACACATATATATACTAACAGGTGCTTCCTAACACATTATGGGGTAGCCTCAAGCAAATTCACTGCCTACTTATGGCTTTTTTGTATGAAAAACTTTTAAGTTAAGCCAGTATCAGCTTAGAGGTCGATATATTGGTTTCTTATGGAAGCCGGATACACATATACATACTAACAGGTGCTTTCCCACACATTTTGGGGTTGCCCCAAGCAAATTCACGGCCCACTTATGGGATTTTTGTATGAAAAACTCTTTAATTAAGCCAATATCAGCTTAGAAGTCGATATGTTGCATTATTATGTACGCACGCTTCGCATACATACACTAATAGGTGTTTTCCCTCAAATTCTGGGAAAACTCCAAATAAATTTATGACCCACTTATAGAATTTTTGTATGAAAAACTTTCTAATTAATCCAATATCAGCTAAGAAGTCGATATGTTGGATTCTTATGTACGCACGCTTCGCATACATACATTAATAGGTGCTTTCCCTCAAATTCTGGGACAGCTCCAAACAAATTTATGACCCACTTATAGAATTTTTGTATGAAAAACTTTTAAATTAAGACAATATCAGCTCACAAGTCGATATGTTGGATTCTTATGTAAGCCCGCTTTGCATAAAAGTACTAAAAGGTGTTCCCCTCAAATTCTGGGACAGCTCCAAATAAATTTATGACCCACTTATAGAATTTTTGTATGAAAAACTTTTTTACTAAGCCATTTATGGGATTTTGGTGTGAAAAAATTTCTTGAATTATCAACTTAGAAGTCAATATGGTTGCTTCTATTGAGGGTGCCTTCACATATAATAAAGGGTGTACTCCACGTACATAAAGTATTTTTTTGATCGTTTTTTTTTTATCTATTAAAATATAGTCATTACTCACAGCTGCCAAAGATCAGCGGACATGATTGCCGATCCATTGGAAAGTTCTTCAGTTCCATGGGACATGTGGCCTTAATGGTTAGACGCATCGAATACAGTATGCCGCCATCTTGATCCAAACGTAACAGCTTATTCGGTACGGTTATTGTGTGTATATGCGAGTGTTTGCCATTGTAGAAATACGTATCGGGTCGCCAGATTTTATCGAGCATTTTAATACTCAGCGAAAGACTCTTGATGGGACCCTTAAAGCTGAGACGTTTATCGCGCCAGTATTGACGAAAGTAGCAGTCCATCGAGTAGTCCATATCTAGCTCGGATACAGGACCCATGCTGCGTATGAGTATATTCGTGCGCACGACCGTTGGCACGCCTTGACCATGCGTAGGTAGCTGCGATTGTTCATAGCTCTTGAGTAGATTCTCCAATATAATTGATATATTACGGCTGAGCATGTCCGAAGAAGCAGTACGTTTCCGCATGCCACTTGGTGTTGCAGTAGTACGTGGCAAGGGAGCAGCAGTAGCTGGGACAGCAGCAGCATCATCAATGGCTGGCTCCGTTTGCGTATTATTCAATTCGACATCATTCACATCATTCACATCATGCACATCACTTTGCATTAGGTTCGTTGTCTCATGCTCAAAGTAGAGGTAGTCATTTGTGGTCATTGTGGACGCCATTGTTGTCATCGGCTTCATTGACTTATGCCTTTTCGTGCGTCGTTCGTCATCTGGCTTGCTTGTCTGATTAGCAGTTTTCTCTCTGACCGTGCGAAAGGACTCATAGATTCTCGATGCTTTAAAGTCGCTTGTAATTTTCGGCAGCTCTTGGCTTGCTTGCAAGGGTTTATCCGCTGTCATATTGCTGCAATGCAAATGCAAGGATGTGTGTCAATTAGCAAATTGCTGCACTGTGCAGGCGTGAGTGCAATTGGTTATTGGTTTTGTACAACTTACTCAATTTGAAAGTCGATCAACGTGCTCAGGTTCATATTCAGCCAGGCAGGAGTAGTCTCCCATGTGGGTGTTGCTGCTTCACCGGGGTCATCAGTACTTAAGGCAGTCGTTGCTTTTGTTGTGCTTGTTGTTGTAGTACTTGCTTTTGGTATGCTCAAGCAGTGCAGCTCCCTTAGACTAATGTAGGTCACTAAACTGAAATTGAGGTGGAGAAGGTGGAGAAGGTTATGCAAGCATACTATAAAAGGGCGAAACTTTAAACAGTGCAATTGGATGTAGTAGGCTCAAGGATAACAGCGGCGATTATTCTTATTGTGCAATGTATACGAATATGCATTTACGCTTTGCTGGTTTGCACTGTTGCAAACCAACATTGTTTTTTTTTTTTTTATTATATTACGTGCCAAGCTCAGACGCATACAATTGTGTTTAAGATAATAGGTACACATTTGGTCCTGTTTGTGCTTAAAGGCTGCTCGAATAGTAGCTACCTTATAAGTTTCAGTAATATTTGCAATACTTCTTAAAACTCCAAAATCTTGTGGATAGGTAGGCGTCGCATTTGATGCTTTGCCGGCCAGACACAAATGAACTCTATGCAATGAAAAGTATATCATAGAACTTTCATGCATTCATGTATCTGTAAGAAAGGAGATGCCGCTGTACTCACCAACTACCGTGGAACTAGTCTCCTTTCAATTGTTGTGTGAAAGGATGCTGCCGAATGAATTGACAGAACAATAAGAGAATGAATTGACAGAACAATAAGAGATTGGCTTCAGACTAAAAAATAATCATACTACGACAAATCCTCAAGAAGCCTCGTGAGTTTACTAAGGACACACAGCAACTTTTTGTCTACTATAAAGCCCATATGAATGAAGTTTTTCGATGTCCTGTCTGCCTAGGTATACCAGCAAAAATCGTTAGCTGTGCACACACAAAGCGTCTCAGGTAAGGAAAGAATCTCTAAGAGCGCTTTTATACCAAGCAATGTTTTGTGCAGCTTTATATGCATACTTTTTATTCTGTTGATGGAGATGGAAACATAAAGAATATATAAGGCTCGATCTCCAGCAGAAAGTGATGCTGCTCACAGACACGGATGACATTTACATCACCTGTACCCAAGAGCAGTGAGTGAGTTTGTAGGACGAGTCTCGACTCATGAGCTTATTTCGTGAATAAGAACAAGATGAAGTATTTGTTAACTTCTCGCATGACGTCCTCGCATCTTGAACGTTCGGTGATAATGGAGAATTTCAACTTCAATTGTCGAAAACTTCGTCTACCTAGGGACAGAAGCAGACAGCGACAATAGCGGCAGCCTTAAGATCAGACAAAGAAGTTCTTGCTCAATTGATTGAAATTAAATTCTATAAAAAGCATGGACCGTGAAGCAGATTAAAAGTAAAAAGTCATCTAGAGAAAGATTCTTAGTAAGATTTTTGTACATATTTTAGTTCAATTTGGCAAGCGTATGATCTATTCGATAGATTTACTATGGCCGGGTGGACAATTTCACCTTCTTCAAATGGATTAAAAAGCTCCACCATATATGGTTGAAAGGGGAGGCCCAAAACTTAATTGTAGGGTAAAAATTTCTTTGACACAAATGCCAGTATCTCTAAAATCGGATAATAAATGATAATTTTATAAGCAATTGAACTTGAACGACCTATGATACTTCCGTCCTCCCTTTTCTTTTCATACATAAAAAAATGTTTTATAAGGCACTTATTCGTGGATTGAGAAGTGGGAGGAGCAAAATATTTTTCGTTAGTACCATTTTTTCTTATTAATTTCCTACCTTTTTCTTTTGGACTGCTTGGTCATAAGCTAGGGGAAACATTTAATGTGTTTGTTAGGTGACCTGTACTGGTACAGGGCATCTTACAGTCGGTTACGCCCGAGAGGGACATTGTTTTCCAAATTAATGATGCCAATATGTAGTCTATAGATTATCTGACGACATGAATTTTCTGAGATTTCTGCTTGTAGTGGCCTCCCAACGCCAATAATTCGTAGGCCCTGGAAGTATGCAAGAAAAATGTGAAAAAAACTCCAATATTGAACGCTTCGCAAGCGCTCTTGAGATAACACTGAACAGTACTCAAGACAATATATTCGATTTGTGGCATGTGACAGTTAGTTGGTTCAAAAATTCGCAATCCTTGAGTCTTTTATAATCTAATAACTTAATTAAATGACTTAAAGGAAGTTCGTTAATATGGAACTGACAGATATTTCATTGAAGAGGTAATTCCAAACATTTCTCTAAGCGTGGTATTATTTCATTATGTTTACCTGTACTCCTTGCTTCGCCTTCGGAACCTAAGACCGGATTAATCAATACAATTTTCTTCCCAAATATCCCACATTTTAGAAGTAACTCCTTCTGCTTCTGCGCTTGAAGGCGAGATATGACTCAAATAAATAGATTCTGGTTCTTGAATTAAAGTTATATGTTCCCCCTTCCCCATAAAATCACCCCTTAGGGTAAAAATTTAGCACACCAATAGAGCACACCAGTATAAAGTTAACGTCATTCTTAGCCCAAATCAATAAAGTTCATCAAAATCGGATAGTAAATGACGATTTTATAAGCAATTGAATTTGAACGACCCCCCTTTTCTTTTCATTCTATTCGCGTAGTGAGAAGTGGTCATGTGTTTGGTCATATGCTCGGGAAACATTTAATGTGTTTGTTAGGCGACCTGAACTGGTACAGGGCCTCTTACAGTCGGTTACGCCTGACTGAAATTTCCTTACTTGTTTGTTTGTGATGAAGCTAAATCTTCTCAAGGTTTTTAATTAATCTTTTGATCCCTATTTACTAGTTGCTTGGTTCTTAGGTGCGAAACAGTTCGAATGGACGCTTTTGATCATAAACTTTCTAAACTTTCCGGAACCAAATAAGCCATAAAATTTGCAGAAGGATTTTTGCCATTAAATTAAAAATTTCTGGTCAATAAATTGCATCTGAAAATATTTAGTACCACTGAGACATGATGATTATCTAATAACCTCGTAAATAGATAAACTGATTTGCTTCTTCATCACAGGCATTTTTCGTTATGTACTATACGGAATGCGATTTGGGTCTTCTTCAATGCTTCAATGCTATACATCGACTACAGCTAGTTCGCCGTCTTATGGGATGCATATTACCATCAAGAGTGAACGTGGTACAAAACGATCCATAGTTATTCGAATTAGCCGCTCTGATGGTAATCATAATCACCATAAAATGGACGAAGTTTGACGAATAGATTCATTATTTTGATATAAAATTTCAAGGTTTCTCAAACCTCCTTGGCATTTTTTCACAACAAGTCTTCAATATCTACCCAATATAGAGCTTGTGTTGGATAGACTTTACAAACTAACACAAAACATCAATTCTAGATGACGATCTTCGACCAATCACCCTATTAATGCACTTGTCTCATTGTAATAATTAGTGTTAGTTTCTCTTTATATTTTGCTTATTATTTTTATTTTTATAAAATTTTAACAAGTCTTTCTACTACCTCCATCTTATTACTCTTATAAAAATAAGCATTCTACCAAGTCACAAATAAATTTTAAATAATTAAATACAAAAGTTAATCAACCGCAACACTTATTGAATAAATTTTGTATATTTTATTAAATAAGCTGATCTGAACTGAAAATACTATCTCGCCTGCTGCACAATTTTCTTCTGATTTTTAGGCAAACATTCAAGAAGTAGAAGAAGAAATTTTAGTTTGAAGTATTTTATTTCAAGCAATTTGTAGTCTTGCACAGCCACTCAATAGTTTTGTTTTAAATGTCCAGAGATTCTGATATTGAATTTATTTCAATTTTCCATTTAGTAATATTGTTCACTAATTAAGGCAGTTCAGTTCAGTTCAGTTCAAGGTAATACTCAGGTCAATGGCTTACATTGAAGTAAAGCAGACATCATCCGAATGCCGTAGATGTAGAATTAAAGACTGTGCAACAAAATGACAGCACGTCGTCCATGGCAACGTGCAAATTTTTAAGAGAGAGAAAGGCAGCAACATAGCAGAATAATGTCGTAGGCAATCAAATTGACTTTCCAGGCTTAAAAATAGATTTAATTTGAGTAGTTTTCCATGTCAATTTAAATGCAAAGGTTAATGAACTGCGCAAGTTATGCCAAAGTATTTTAAGATGCATTTTAAGTGGAATTTTTTATGCAATTTTGATGCAATTTTGTTCGGAGAGGTCAGTGTTTTAAGGAATAGTGTTAGTTCTTGGTCTCTTTACTGCAAATAACACTTTCTTGGCTATTTACTACTCATAAACTGTGCTCAAAATATTAACTTTTTGCAAAACCCACCGACAAACTAGTTTACTATTTTAGACTATTTTTGTTATTTTTCCTGGAATTGATATAACACGGTTCAACTCATTTAGCCTCGCCTATTGGTCTGCTTCCTTCTAATCTACTGGCTTTGTGCACACTTTTAGACTTTCCAGCTACAAAGTGTTTGATTGCAGTTCGTAGTAATTCGCATTGACTGTCAGCAATTATGACAGCTTTTAATCGAATTCTCAGAACACTTGTGGTCTTCGATGAAGAAATGAAAAAAAAAGTTGCATGAAGCTAAATCAGTTGAATCCGATAGCAGCGGAAATTCAATGTTATATTCCGTGAAAATCGTAAGCTTTAATTTCTTTTCATTCCTGTTTTGAATGATTGAATAAAGCCTTAGATTGCGACATTTTTTTAAGCCTCATAAATGTATACAGTTGCAATATTGAATCCTTTTTTTAATGCGAAATTGTTTTAACACTCGTTTTATTCGTAAATTCAAATCGATGGCATAAATCGAAACATATATAAGAGCATGCTAGTATATTGAAGTATTGGAGGCAGTATTGGAATTTCTACGATGGCAACATTATTCATCCACACTTCGGAAAAAACAAGAAAATAAGACGACGATGTTATTCTGTCTATTTGTAGATCTTGTATACATTTTTTTTTTCTGCAAAGCAGAATCTAATTTTTAAAAGCCTATACTTACGACTGCTTGTGAGTCAAGATGGCGCCAAGTCTTTTTCGCGCGAAATTCCATGCAAAGCATCGCACAAAGAGAAGACCGAGCATATAAAAAATTGTGTAATATATTCTTTCTCATTCTCTCGCCGACTTAATCTTATAAATTTATGTGCATCTGTCTTTATCGTGACGCATTTCGTTTCATGGAGTTTCAAATCACAAAGATATGAAAAAAATTTATTTTGGATTACTTGAAATTTGTTTTTGTGAGTTTGAGAGTAACCACCGCAAACTATACACTCATAGAGCATGATTGTAATAAATATAAACTTGAATAAAGTAAGTTTGTACTGTAGGGAGATTTTCTATTCATAAATTTATATAGGATTCGGATAGTTTTGTTGACTTTTTCAATAATTTTGTGTATTGGAAATTAGTTTTTTGTTCAGACTAAGTATCTGATACATGATTCCCATTCCATGATATCATCTATAGTGAGGTTTGTGGTTGGCAGTAACAAGATTTGTTTTTCCTAGTAAATTATATAGAAGATGTTTTGAATTGAACCATTATGCCTTATCGTATTGAAGGCAGCTTAAATGTCCAATGTTATCATTCCAAAGTTTGTATATTCTCTGATATACTTCACAAATTGTTTTTGCTTGAAAAGTGGATGTTTGCAGTTATGGTGAGTTTTGCTAAGCAAAGGATTTAAGAGCTTTCAGTTAGCATTGCAAGTAGGTTCTGAGCTCTAAAGATATATTAGTACTGACTTTGTTAGTATTGGAACGTGATCTAATGAAAGAGCGTTTTGAGTGACTAGGAATGCTATAATATTGGGGCAGTTAGCTATAAAGAGATCTAACATGGAAGGTTTAAATTTGTAATTATAGGGGATATATGAAGCATCAGTGGAGTATAGGATAGTAAAGTCATCAACTATAGAAAGATCGTGCATAATATTTAATAGCTTTTGTATGGGAGCGGTACCTGCTAGAGGTCATATCACTATCATTGTAACTTGTATCTTCCTTCGGGTTATAAAAGTCTTCATATGCCATTGCCCGATCGTCCTCTATTATGTCGTCCAACCGTACATGCTGGAGCTCTTTCATCCATTCGAATGAGGTGAGTAGCTCAGAGCAGTCGCTGGAATTTTATGCGCTGGACTATGTCAACCATATCGAATAGCTCGTACAAGTTGCGGTTCATACGGGACCTAAACTTGTCGCCGACTCTAATAGAACCGAAAATCCTGCGGTGAATCTTCCTCTCAAAGACTTCCAACGCTGTTTTATCAGACTCTATCACGGTCCATGCCTCTTCGCTATACAATAGGACCGGGAGTATCAGCGTCTTATAGATTTTTATTTTCGTCTTTTGCTTGCTCAGCCCCAAAAAAGCATCTGTTTGCAAGCGTGATTCTTCGCCTGATCTCCAGGCTGACATTGTTGTTGCTGAATATCTCTGTTCCAAGATAGACGAAGTTTTCTACAACAGTGAAGTTGAAATTCTTCATCGTCACTGACCGTCCAAGACGCGTTATTCTGTATGTACGGGCACTGACGTAGGAGGTATTCCATCAAAAGATTGAAAAAATTGAACGTCAGATATCGCTCTGCCTGAAACAAAGGGGTCGGAAAGGTTTTTCCCCACCCTGACAACGCTTTTAACTTTGTACTGAATTAGTGGCTATAATTAGTAGATGGGTTCTAAGGGTCCTAAGCACTTGAGAGTCCCCTTTTCATTCCCCTTTTCAGTTAAGTATGAACTTATTAATATAAAATTTTTTTGCATTTTTTAGTGGAGTAGTCTAACTTTGTTCATTGCTGTGTATAATATATACTGCTCTAGCAGCCTGCGTTGTATAAAATTGACTTTTAATATAATTAATAATAGCTATTGACGCGCCAAAACTTCTTAAATCAATTATCTCTCAAAATAGAGACAGCAGCTATAATACACAAAAGTTTGCATTTAATTTTACGCTGCACTGTCAAAGAATTGCCGCAAGCACAGCCGAATAAAACTTAAGTTTTACAAAAACAAAACTTTGTCTCTTTTAACTTTGCCCATCTTTGTGGCAGTTTGTGGATTCCATTCCAAAAGAACTTCTCCGGCTTGGCGGCCAAGAGCGAATCGTGTCAATTTTTGATACGCTGTTCTGAAGTGAAGCGTAGTCCGGTGAGGGCATATTGCATTGATTTGAACAAATAGTAATCAAAAGGGACTATGTCTGGGCTATAAGGCGGCTGAGGTAGAACTTCTCAGCCACTGTTTAACAAATAGTTTTTAACCGGTCCTGCAGCATGTGGCCGAACGTTGTCATGATAGAAAATTATGAATTCGTGTCTGATCGCATTTTCTGTTTGATTTTTTGCGATCTCTCACTTCAAACAAATCAATTGTGTTGTGTAAAAGTCCCCTTTGATCGTCTGACCCGATTTCAGGAGCTCACAATACAATACATACTTGTGATCCCTTGGCGCCATGGATATTCGGCTTTGCCGTTGAGCTTGATGGTTGGTCGGGCTTCACATACGATTTCTTGCAATAGGCGTTATCGTAATGAATCTATTTTTCATCACCAGTGATAATGCAATGCAAAAATGACTTCTTACAGAATCGGCGTTCAACATCTCAAGTTTCAATTCATAGGGCAACCAATTTCCAAGCTTTTGGACGTCTGGAAATGGTTGCTTGATCAATTCCCAAAGCTTTTGGAAGTTCTTTTTGCGTTTGGCACTCATTTTTATCGAGCAATTCTACATCTTCAAACCTTTTAGGTTGTCCCATAGTGAATGTTGGTCTACGTATCTGTGTATTAATGTTTCTTCTAGACAACCAAATCCAACCTTCATATTTCCCCCGATTCCATTAATATATACTAAATTTCAATCCAGTCAAATTGATGCAAAGAAATGACGAATATTGATAATCGCTCATACGTGGGACACTATTTATATATCGGCAATAGTACATAATAACCAACATTTTTAAATGAAAATAGCTTCTTTGTTTTCCAAAATATTCTCCATTAAAAATTTATGCACTTTTTCATGCGCTGAAGCTCTATTTTTACTCCGTTTAAAGCACCTTCAAAACATGGGTTATGAACGCATCAACAGCTTCTATGGGAGTCGAAAAATGTTCACCACGCTGTTTTTTTTTTATGTTTGGGAATAAAAAGAAAACCTTGGATGATAAATCAGTGCTGTACGGAGAATGACCCATAAATTTTATATTTTGGGTGCTCAAAAATTGTCTTGTTTGAGCCGATATTTGAGATTCGTGATTTGGTTGATGTGTCTTCGGCGGCTGGTTTTGCGAATTTCTACGAAGACTTCAGACAAACAAATGGTCGTGTACTATACAGAATTGACCGATCTACGTTGCTCAAGCGGAACAGTGGCCACATGACTCAGTCGACCGAAGGAATGGGTGACTATTTGCTTCGCAGTGCTTTGTGCGCGAGCCACTTTTGTTGGATTTGGCTGGTCTTGGAAAACTCTCAAGGTCGATTGCTGCCGAAGTATAAATAGTACCCCTCGTATTTTTATCGCTTGTATTGAAGGCGAAGTATTACCCCTCCTATTTTGATCAAAATTAATAGAATTATTTCTCCTCATCGCCTTAATCTATACAAAACTTCATCCTTCTATCCCAAATGGATCCATCGGTTTGAGGTACTGAGTTGAAATTTAGTATACATGAATACCAAACATCGTATATTATTTTTGTTCAAAATTTTTGTTCCGGTTAATCTCCGGAACGGGTAAACCGATTTGAATGGGACTTTGACTGCGTTATAGTTGCTGTTCCAAGGAGTAAAATAGGCTATTTGACATCGAAAGGGGGAATTGCTCCGCACACTATAAGCGATAAACAAAATTCGTCATATCTTTGCGTGCATTTGAGATACAAGGATGATATTTGGCATACATGTTAATGGGATCAGGAGAAGTAAGATCCATTGAAAAAGTGTGTATGGCTTGGCTGTCTTTAGGAAATATATAAAGATTCATAGACAGAACATACTTTAGGACAATAGTTTGGACTTGGCGCAGTAAGGCGGGACATAAGCACCTAGAAACTAGTATCTGCGTATTGTTGGTATACGACTTGTGCCAAAGCCTGTAGCTGGACTAGAGCAACTGTTTTATTAAAGAAGATAAAAGCAAAATATTAATTTATTCATTTTGAAGTGATTATAAAAAATAATAAACGACACGTGCGGAAAATAAGCCATACTTTCAGGACAACACGTCGATAAGCCAGCGGCTTGAATGCATAATTACAGCTGCATAGTATTAATACTTAAGTTTGGATTAGTATCATTCAAAGTGTGAAAAGTATTCAAGCGGCCATGTTTCGAGATTTTAAATATCTTTGTACTAATTTCGTCCTTGGCAAACAGTTGTCTACACTACAAAGCAAAGAATCGCACATCCTTCTTGTTTGTTATAGCATTACAAACTAGCCCCCGGCACGTTAATCAAAATCTCACAACGAAAGTGTTTCTATTGTTTTGCACACAACTGTTGGGGGAAACAAAACCAAGTGTGAAAATATACAATAATCATTCGCTTTAATAATCATCATTGTCCTCATAACTGAAACAATAACATAACAATACAATAACACGCCAACAAAGAACATCAAGCATATAAACTATCAAAACGAGAACACCTCGGAAGCACGTGAGCGAAATTTTTGCATACCAAACGCGCCAGCCATCATCACACGTGCGAATCAAGCTGAACGCTGAACGCTGCGCCGCAGCTTATAATAATCGCTCTGAAGGGCGTTCGCTACGTCCTATGGAATTGCTATACATATATGAAATAGAAAGCCTCTTGGCGAGGTAGAAAATGCTAGTGACGGAAGTCTATGTGTGATACACTAAGTCTTTGAGTATGTAATAGTTTGAGCGAGGCGAGACAGACCACATAAAGTATATATATTCTAGATACGCATTAAAGTTCGAATCGAAATAGACATATCTTAGAAAATATGAGATATTTATATTCTGTTATTCATACTTCAAAGGGCAGGTTGGTCCTTATCAAATATTCCATTTACAGGTACAGATTGGCTCACTAAAAGCGGTAGCCCTCATACAAATCAGTCCTCAAACCTTTCTGAGTTTCTGTAGGAAAAATATTTTATTGTTGCTGTTTATGTAGCTAGAAATGGTGTATCTTGCATCAATACCAAGAAAATATTTCATAGAGGTTGAGAACGGACCACTGAGTGATATCTGAATGAGGTCATACATAGGCCAGGTTGTTCGCGTATAATATTAGCCACGCTCAGCTCACCTTGGCACATACACGGACCACCATCCACTGAAATATTAATGCATGTACAAATGAGCAAGTATTGAAATATTTGCACTGCTGTGTATTGTAGTTGTATGCACTATTCTGAGCTGCAGCTGAGCTGCGACTTCGACGACGCGTCGACACTGCCATTGGCACTGACGCTGGCGCTTTCGAGAACGCTTGGCTGCCACTGGAATCCTATCATGCTGTCTGGCCAGCACGCGCATTATCCTGCCTAGCTGGATGCACTTGTGTGCGTCGGCTGAGCAATTAAACACTTCAGCTGGAAATTATGCGCTTAAAAGTTTTGCACCGTGCGTTTGGCACGACGCCAGGTAATAGGCAGGCGAACACTGCTATTTCGGCCAAATGCAATGTATAAGTCATGTCGTCGACTTTTCTCCCATCGGATGATGTCTTATACTCGCTTGCCTTGGGTGCTTTTCAAATGCTATCCGCATAAAGCTTTCAGAAGTGTGCGGTAGTTATGAGATAAGTAGATGTGAATTTTGTTTAAATGCCACATTTATAATACTCTTCGCAGATAGTGGCAAAGTATTTATTTTTATTTTGTCGCAAACTTTGAATAGCCTGGCAAACATTTTGGAGACTCCACAGAACTATGCGAGACAAGTCGCCATGTGCGACTGCCTGAAATCTCGTTGTCAAATTCAGATTGAAGATCAAATTCAGAGTAGACATAAGCTACAAAATTTGCTAAATAAAAGTTCGAAATATCAGCTTTACTGCTTTACTTTATAATTCTGGGACTATTGTTGGAAGTAGGGTTTATGACATCCAATACTAACCGCCTGTATAGCACCACAGTTTTTTTTAACAACTGCCTTCAGACTTATAATGCAACGGACTACTTTGATTTTTGTCTAAACTTCGACAAAGTATATTTTAGCAAAGTATCGTTTGTTGAAGCTCTACTCTCCATACCTGGTCATTTCAACGTATGCCCGGTCGTTCTCTACTACGTCTTCCACCAATCAAGCATGGGACATACGTACTTAAGCTCTTCATCTAATCGAATGAGGTGAACAGCCTAGTGGAGCCGCAGGAAAGTATATTTTAGCAAAGTATCGTTTGTTGAAGCTCTACTCTCCATACCTGGTCATTTCAACGTATGCCCGGTCGTTCTCTACTACGTCTTCCACCAATCAAGCATGGGACATACGTACTTAAGCTCTTCATCTAATCGAATGAGGTGAACAGCCTAGTGGAGCCGCAGGAAAGTATATTTTAGCAAAGTATCGTTTGTTGAAGCTCTACTCTCCATACCTGGTCATTTCAACGTATGCCCGGTCGTTCTCTACTACGTCTTCCACCAATCAAGCATGGGACATACGTACTTAAGCTCTTCATCTAATCGAATGAGGTGAACGCACATCTCGTGGTTTATACGAGAACTAAAATCGTCGCCGACTCTAATAGAACAAAAAATCTTGCGAAGATTCTTTCTCTCGAAGAATTCCAACGCCCATTTATCTGTGCCATACAGTAGGACCGGCAGCAACAGCGTCTTGTAAATCCTGATTTTAGTCTTTCAAGAGAAAGTTTAAATTCCATTTACTTCCTCAGCCCAAAATAGCATCTATTTGCAAGTTTAGTTCTTCTTCTGATCATCAGACTGGCGTTGCTGTTGCTTATAATTTCGTATCCAGGGTAGATGACGCTTTCTAAAATACTTTTTTCAAATTCTTCATCGTCACAGACCGCCCGGGCGTGCGAGAAGAAACCGAGAATTTCGTTTTGTCCTCTTTTTCGGTTGGACCCATGGATCGAGACCTCGCCATTCTTTTGTACCTATGAAATCAATATCATCCTCGTACATAAGCAGCATCAGCTTCTTCTGGAAGATCGAGCCCTACATGCTCTGTATATACGCGCACTGACTTGAGATCTATACGATCAGAAGATTGAAAAACTCCTACGAAAGCACATCACCCTGCCTGAAACATCTCTTGGTATCAAAGTGTTTGGAGAGGTGCTTTCCTACCCTGACAACGGTATTCCGGCGCGACAGAATCTTACATCCGATGGAAAGGAGACTTATTCCATGGTAATTGGCGCAAACAGTGGAGTCTCCTTTCTTAAAGATCCTTAAAGAACGAAGAACACTGAGCATCCATTCATTGCCAGTCCAGTAGGACCATATCTCCATATCCGTATTCAAGTCATCTGGTTCCGGTGTCATTTCTTTATCGGCGCAATTATGTGCTTCATAGCCTCCGAGTAGGTTAGAAAAATGACTCCTTAATAATCTCAGTAATTCCTGTTCATCCGTAACCAGATTTCTATTGTCATCCTTACAGAAAGTTGCTCCGGGCTTAAAACCTTCAGTCAGATGCTTGACCTTTTGATAGAATTTTCGAGCTTCATTTCTGTCATGTAATATCTCAACATCCTCAAACTTCCGATTTTGTTTCTACTTTTTGTTGTGTCTGGAAAGGCGTCTCTTCTCTCTCCGTTTCCCCGAAACCACTCTCTAATAGCTCTGTCTGTGTCTGTTGTGACTGCAACTTGCCGACGTCTAGCTTTCGTTGCATGTTGAGACGCACTGACCCTAATGCGTACCTAGGATGCAACCAGATAGTGGTCAGAATCAATGTTAGGACCACGGAACGTTCGCACGTCCAACACTCAAACAATCAAAACATGATCAATTTGGTGTAAATTGATCGGGACTAAGCCATGTTGCCTTGTGTATGTTGAAATATTGGAATCTGGTTCTGCTAAGTACCATGTTCCGACCTGCGTTGAAATCGATAAGCCTCTCTCCATAATTGGAGGAAGTCTCATGAAGACTAAATTTTTCAACGGTTGGGCCAAAGATTCCTTGCTCATTTTTATCATTGTCGTCGTTTTTTTCAGTCAGGACATTTGTATAAATCAGGCTTATACTAAAATATTTAGTATTAATGCGTATCGCGGCCAGGCTTTCGTGAAGAGGTTTGAATTTCGGAACGAGGCTCTGTAGCATAGATGTACGTCTCTTGTAAAAATGTATTTTCTGGCTTCATGTAAAAGTCTGTGTATAGCTTCCCCAAGTTAGTAGGTTTTTTTGAAACTTCATATTAATGGTTGCAGTAGGCTGCAAGATACTTGCAAGTCAAATTTTTTTCGCAATTTTTTAAGTCTGCTAACTTCTTCTTCTTAAATACGGAAGCTCTGTTAACTAAGCTGCAGCTTGTAATGTTCGATTAGTGCGGAAATTAAAATGGCGAGCTATGCCGCGGTGCATTGACATTTGGCACATTTGGCAGCGTCATTTGGGTACGGCAAACGAGTACAACTGAGCAGCACCGAGCGCTGAATTAAGCTGAACAAAGTTAAGTAGTGATGAGTGATGGTTTGAGTCGGCAGTGGTAGGTGGTAGTTGGTAGCGTTTAGGAAATAGTGCCACAAGCAGCAGCATTTTCTGCAGGAAGCATTCTATGTCAACGTCATTATCACGACAACATCTCGACAACATCGAAAGGCGGCAACAGTGTCAATGAAGCTTCGAGTGTATCTCATTTGTTCATCGTCTCGACCCGCATCCGCTCTCGCAATCACACACGCTCCATCACTTTCATTTACTCAGCGATTCTTGCTTGTTCTGTGCTGCATTTTTATGCTAAGGTTGGCCAAATAAACATTTATACGCCGTGGCAGCAGCAGCAGCATAGTTTGATAGATTTTTGGCCAGCGGCAACTTGTAATACATTCTTCGACTGCGTCAATGACTTAAACTTCCCATGAGCATACACATTTGCAAGATCTAATTCAAAAGTTAAGTTTTAAAAGAAATTTGTTTTTTAGTTTGTCAGAAATTCTTTAGGATAAGTCAGTAAAATTAAAGCACTGCCCGAGACAAAAACGGGGACGGCATTGAAGTGGGTAGAATCGAAGAATGAAAGGCTACCAAAACATTCATACGTCACCACTCGCATCAAAACATCGTATAGTCGACCCAGAGTAAATAGTACTTTCGGGAAACATCGGATCTTATTCAGTTACCATAGAGAATTCTTTCACAAAATTCACTGATTTTCGCTTTCCCCTGTTGCAGTTCAAGTATGCAATGGGCTGCATGTTCAAAATTGAATACGATAATACGTTGCAGTTATGTTGGAAACATTTTAAACAAACCTTATAGAACAACGTGTGTACGTACATGTGTGTATGCGTGTGTGTGTGTGTGTGTTTGTATGCGTTCAACGCGTGTTAGTTTGCTGTTTGGTTTCAGCTGTCAAACAAACAAGCAAGCAGCAAGTGTGCTCTATACTTCTTTCGTCCTTTCGTTCGTCCTCAGATCTTCTGTACATTCAGAAATTTTGTTTGTTAGCCGCTGGCGTTTGGCATTTCCCTTTCAGTGGCTAAATTAGAAAATATTTTCTGACATGCTCCTCGACGTCGCCAACAATTATTATAGCTAGAACTGTGACCGGCTTTTGGCAACCCTTGGCGCTGTTGTCCAGCTATCTCCCTTTCGTTATAAAGCGCTCTCGCTCGCACTTTAAAACTTGACTTGTCTATCAAATAGTCTTTAATGTGTCATTTTGATGGCATTTAATTTTTGATATAATTTCCAAGACATGCTGCCTCTCATATGTATAACTCGAGTGCAACATCCTGCCTGCTATGCACAGCCACCACAACCACCAACACCGCCTAAGCCGCATTTGCTAGCACTTGGACTGGCAATGCAGCCGCCTACGTCTCGGTTGCCGCTGCTGTCTAGCAAGTACTTAACCTACCTAAACCTTATTTGGTCTCTATGACACTAAGCATATACATATGGTGTGGCTTATGGCTATGCATATTGGCGACTGTTGCGGTACGGCGGGCGTGGGTTATGGTATTTGCTGCTTGTGTCTTTGTGTGTGTATTAAACTAAAAAATTGCTTTATTTGCAAAATTAAAGTTGACAATATTCGCCTGCAACCAAGCATTGTGCTCGAAGCAGCTCAAAGCGCTATGCACATCCATCTCCCCTGCATCTTTCGTACTCATGCGGCAGTCTATCTATCTATCTCGCTTTTTTGGCGTACTTTCTAAAATATGTACGACTATGTGTACTATGTATATGTACACAGATATTCATGTCTGTGTGGTGGATTCCCTATGCAAATCAGTCAATGCACACATAATGCAAATGAACATCAAGCAAACAACTTGTACTCAATAGATTCTGCTGTTTGTGCCTCCATCTCGCCATTGCTACCAGCTGCGCCGCCATCTTTTCTGATTTCCGTTGCGTCTTTCGATGTTTTGTGCAGCGATTCTTTCGAATTATCGAATTTTAATTATCGATTTGAGTATTCGAAAATGGCGAACAGCAAACAAAAAAAGCAAATGTTGAACTTTGGGTGACACCAATATTTCGCACTTGTAACGGAAGTAGTAGAACCATTACTGTTAAAGTTATGAGCTATGAGTTCTAATAGGGACTTCAAAAATGGTACGAATCTTTAGATATATTTTTTATGAATGGTCTTAGAAAACTTCTTTTTATCATCAATATATGTAGTGGACGCCCATTTTTAATTTTATATGGACTTCGATAAGAAGATGTTGGGCTTATAAACAGATACACCAAAAAAATAGCCGTGACATATCTGATAAGGGCAATTATAAGCCTCTATGCCGGAATTTAGCAAGATATTATAAAGTGGTTATTTATTTACGTGATCAATAAATCAATGAATTAATAAAATCGTAAAAGAAATTTTTGTCTTTTTGTGCACCCATCACATAAAAGCCGCTCATTGGTTCCGAAATCGAAATAAGTAAAGATACAAAGTTTTATTGTGAGTAACATTTAGCGTTTAATTTATCAAAATCGACCTGCAGCAGAGTCAAAAGATATTAATATTAAAATATTAATTAATTTTCTAAGCTTAAAAATTGTTAAGCTCTAATGCTATTCAAACTATTTGCTAGTCCTTTTCTAACCTATGACATACGTGCTACTCAAACTGCACGCAATTTAAATTCTTTTTGAGTCTTTATTTTTAGAAATTAATAAGCTTAATAACAATCTTAGACAATTGATTAAATTCGCGCAGAGCGTTTGCGAGCTTATAAAAATTGTTGGACAGACACACTAAAATTTTACATTAATATTCAAACATTATGCGATTAAGAAGTGAACAAAATATTTCGAGCAATTCATGTTCTTTGTTTAAAAAAAAAATACTTCAAATTAGCTCAGCACACACAAAGAAGAAACGAAACAAGTTTGACATCAAGTTTCATTAATAAAAGTTTATATTGCATAAATTGTATGTTAAGTACTTGAGACATCAACTGTCTAAAATGCTTGGAAAGTAAGCAATACCAACTATTATAAATGGGCACAGGAACAAATGTGCTTTTTTTCTCTTGTTCCAGAATGTAGCAGCCACACTTAAAATTTTCTTAATGATCGGTCGAAATACGTCTACCTTGATATATGATATATAAGATGTGCTCCTGAAATATTCATCTAGACTAATTATAAACAACTTACAAACATAGGAACATTCAAATTTTAAATTAATATAGTACAATGTATCTCTGAAATATATTAGAAACATGACAAAAAAAAAAAAAAAAAAAAAGGAATCAACAACAAATACAGCGAAAGAAATATTAGCTATTGCTTAAAGTGAGTAGAAACTGCTGACGGCACTGCAACGATTTTTTGAAAATAAAAATATTTCGCAGGCGATCTACGCTATAAGTTCTATAGGCGGAGTAACAGTCATGAAATCAAAAATAAAACGAGCAGCTACAATCATAAAGACTGATCTTGAAAATAGCACTATCTAGTATAAAAAGTTTATGCGTATATATAACAGCCGAAAGGAGTCGTAGCCAGTAATATTTGTATATGACTGGCTACGGCTCCTTTCAGCTATAAAAGCTATAGCCTTTATATTTTAATTTTAAGTTTCTCTTATTACATTTCCAGAAAAAATGCATTATATGAAGGTACCTCAATCAATTTTTGAAGACTTTGTTTTGTTTTTTATATTAAGCTACAGGTGCGAAATTTGTTATTTTTTTTTTTTTCAACAATCCTTATGATATATACTTATATTCTAATGATATATATTACTATACATTTGTACCATTCAAATACAATAAAATACCTAAGACCAGTTGTAGTGCATCTAGAAATCGGGCATATACTTTCTTGTAACTCAAATGTTTGGCTAATAATCTCTTCGAATAACAGAATTAAATGAAATTAGTAGATCTTGAACTAAAAAAAAATTAAAATTGATAAAGTCCATCAAATTGTAAGAAGCAGACAACTTCCATGGCACAGGATAAAGAGTTATCACCATTACATTCTTTCACCAAATTAATAAAATTAATAGAGAATCAACTGACATGAAGATTTGGATAATAGTATTGTAGAATAGTTCTTAAAGTACCGTTGGTAATCTGTAGTATACAACTCTCACAGAATAATGATACATTATAAAAATGTTATTTTAGGCTTCTTTGTTTTTTCCCCATTTTCCATTGTTCCATTCCACACATATAAATCTCTCTTTTGTACGTTTTGAAAACAATCTGATAGTTGTTAAATTAAAAGGAGTAGCGAAGGGAGCTAAAGACTATTATCGGTCTGAAACAATTCAAGATCATTTAAGTCATCAATAAAGCACACTTTAACTTGAAGGTGTTTCAACATGAATAAATAAATTCTATCATTAATAATTTGAACTGAATATTCAAAACAATGTCATCAGAATATGTTTAATATTTGAAGCTTGTTCTTCTTGGCACATTCGACACAGACTGGGAATATTTTTGTCTTGATAGTGTTTAGATTTTAGATTTTTAGATTTTTTTTTAGTTTAGATTTTTTAGAGAATATAATAGGAAGTAAGTTTTGTGGGGTAATTCAACGCGCTACCAGTTTGACGTATAATACTTTGCTTTGTAGAAAATCGTTTGTTAAGAAAATGATCAATAGTGCAGAATGGAATGGATTCCCAGGGAAATCAGCAACTAAGATTATTGCCTCATACGGCAATATCTTATTGTTGAGGTGTCTGTGTTTATAGCATAGAGTCTGATCCATCTGTATAGAATTTTCGGTCAGAATAAGTATCTTTGATGTTTTGGCAAGCAGATTAAAGTGAAAAGTTAATATCGTTTATTTTCTTCTCTTCAGGCGTCCCAGGGTTATATTCCACAATCTAGAGTTTGTGTATTTCATTTTTTTAAGAGCTTACTATCAAATATTTGCGATTATAAAGGCATTAAATCATGTGATAACAATTGAATTGGAGATTAGATTGGATCAAATCTTTTATTGAATATGACACCTAGAACCTTTAATGTGTTTACTGATGAGTTGTAAATGTTGCTTGTATATGTTGCATATGCTTAAATTTTTCTATTGATAACTTAGATCTTAAATAATAGCAACACTCTTGAATATTTCGAAACAGCTGTTCTTGATGTTTTGTGATATTAAACTTTATAATTTTGATTTGAAAGTCATTGGCGTAGATGCAAAAGCTGATGTTTCTTTTTTTTTTTCTATTATTTTAGTCAATTTGTTGAAAGCAATTAAAAATAATATAACTGATAATGTTGAGCCTTGGGGCAGACCATTATGCATTGAGACCAAGTTGCATAATTGCGAAACCAATTCTGTCAAGGGAGACAATTGAAATTTGTTGTTTTTTGTAAAGAGAATTCATTATCGGATGATCTGCATGCAGCCTGCTATGGCTTTATGTTTGTTAAACCCCAAATGATTTTAAGAAATTAAATTATGTTCTCGAAACCAATTATTTTGTCAATGACTTTCAAAAAACATTGATTAAGCGAAATGGAGCGGTAAGATTGTGGCTTTGTTCTAGCAGTTTTAGGTTAATTAGTTTGGGTTAATTAGACTGGTTTTATATTGTTGTGGTATGTTGATGTTAAATATGTTGTTAAAGTGACTGATTATACGTATTTAAAGAGTTCTGTTACCTTAGTTATTGGAAATCCTGTCAATACCTGGTCTATGAGCTCTTAGTGATATGAAAAAGGCTTAAAATTCAATTGGGCGCATATTTAATTTCATATTATTTGCAGGTTGGCTAATAGTTTAATCTAAAGTTAGGCTTAAGAAGTTTGCTTTGTGTAGTACAAAATTTTGTGAAAATTGTGGAAAGCTTGAAAATGTGTTCGCAATTGTGTTATGATCTGAACTTAGACTAATTGTGTAGTACTTCAAGGGGTCCACAAAAAAACGCAGATATTTAATCATAATTTGAATGAAGATGTACTTGGGTTAGTTTTTCTGGTAAATTCTTCCTCTCTCTCTCTCTAACTTGTAGCCGATTCAGAATATATCAAAGAAATTTCAATACTATTTATTTTTTGTTTTGAGCATTGCGAGTGATTATTTGTTAGTTTTGTAACTTTAATTTTTTTATACCTAAGAACTTTTAAACAGACGAACGAATATGTTTAGATCGACTCGAAGTTATTTACTCTCCGATGCTTTCTTCGCTACTTTTGAAATATTTTGAAATTTTTTTTGGGTAGGATTTTAAAAAATCTTAAATTTTTATTAAAAAAAAAAAAAAAAAATTTAATAATTGTTTTCCAGTTTATTCTTTAAAGTATTAAGATGAAAGCCGAACGGATATTTCGAATTCTTGTACTCACAACTGCACAACTGTTCTTGTTTTTATTAAATTTTAAAGATATTTGACTAAATTCCGATGAGGCTTGTGTTACAAACTAATCGCACTTTTTGGCTAATTTGAACATACTAATAGGTGTATTCCGCCCAAATATAGTGGTAGGCTTCATATAAGCACGGAGCACACTTTAAGATTTTACAATTTGAAATTTCGCTTGAATGGTATTAGTATTGCAATTTTTTTTTTTGTTGCTTTTTTTTACAATATTTGAAGGAATCACAGTCACACTAAATAAAAAAAAAAAAACTAGTATAATCGCACTTTTTAATCGTTTAATACAACCGAAACACAATAGATTGAATTATAGAGTAGACAATTTTTAAATTATTTACACAAAAAATATTATTTTTTGTACCACAGCACTGCGACTACTTACCATGTGAGTATCCAGAGCGGTCGCTTTAATAGAAACATTATTCGCAACCGGCTTGTTGTCTGTGTTTTTTTTTTTTTTTTTAGATTACTTTGAAGCTAGTTCGATTTTTTCGGTGTGATAACTCGAAAACGCGTTAAAAAGTTTACGCGATCTTGACATTAACTGACACGGTTCGACACGAGGTTTGAATTTTGGCAGTTAAATGTTTTTCGTATTTCGTATTTCGTATTTCGTTAGTGTTTTTGCGGCGTTGAAGTCTGAAGATTATGCTATGTGGCGACAACCTTTGAAGCGCTCTGAACCTGGACGGCGACTGAGGTCGCATGTAAGCCGTCGAACAGAATTTAGCGCGCGCAGCGTGCTTATTTAGTTTGCTGCTGCTGCTACTGCTACTACAGCTGCTCCTCCATTTTATCTTTTATCATTTCTTCTTCTTCTTCTTCTTCTTGTTGTTGTTGTTGTTGTTGGTGTTGTTCTACTATATGTTCGTCTTCGTGGCAGCTTGACATGCGCATGTGTTATAAACTGCCTTCAATATGCTAGCCAAGCAACAACCCACACCACCCAAATAAGCAGCTCATGCATTCAGTCTGAAACTCATACTTTTACGCAAACACATGCACATGTTTGTGTGTGTGTGTGTGTGCGATAAATTTCATTCATGTTTTACATTGTTTCGAGATAAATTTGAGACCAGAAGTATTTTCGAGATTACTTGGAGCGCCTCCACACAGTGTGGCATTTTTGTGTGTAATGCAATACTATGGCAACACTGTGTCCGACCGTTGTTAGCATGTTCATTTTATGTTGCATACTTTTAGGCTTTTGCTTGAAGGCATTTCTTTACAAATAATTGCAGCTTATGGATTGTGTGTCTCTGTTATCTCTGTATGAAACGGAATTTATCCTGTTTCAACAATTTCAAAATTTTACTTCAATGCACCACTTTTGATTATTAAAAAATGTTCCTTTATCAGCTCTGATTACCAAAATGGATTTTCTGTTTGGTTGGGTTCTTTATTTTTTTTTAATCCAATTTCTTTTGTACTCTTTTATGTTAGAAATGTAGGAGAATATAGTAAAATAAATTATGGTATATAGTTTTTTTTTGAAAAATCGAGTCGATAACAATATGTTTTTCTGTCTTTTTGACTATTTTGTTGGAAATATTGAGTGAATATTGAATCATATGGCATCCAAATAGCATAAAAAGTGCTGCTTTGATTCGATTATAAGTTTCTTTCCAGCCTTGAAACTGTTTTGCAATAAAATCAAAATTGCTCAAGAATTTCTTCAACAGTGATCTAACGAATTTTTTGGAATTTATTCAAAGAAAATACAGAGATATTTATTACATTGTCGAAACACATACATTTCACAATATATTTCGATGATAATTGGTATCAAAATTCTTTTTAGCTATATTTCAAGATAAAAAGAATAGTTTCATATGAGCAATTTGTATCATTGGGCTATTCTTCAAGAGATACCGAAATGGGAAAACGTCGAATATATATTCAAACACTGCTCTTTGATCAACTGGATTATAGTTCTGTATTCACATTCTGGAAGTTTCTTAAGGATTTTCCCAGTGATTAAGTCATAGCCTGGAGCTTTATTATTTTTTTGTTCGACATATCCATTGGAAAAGCAGATTTTATGTACTCCTTAATATTTGTGTCCAATTCTGGATTTGTAGCGGGAAGCAGTTGAACAGCTGTTGACCAAAAGTATCTATACTCTGAGACTCTAATTGAGGGCACATGAGAAGTAGATTATTTAAAATTATTTATTTCCATCGTTTTTATAGCAGATAAACCAACCAACTAAGTATTGTTCTTCTCTTTTAATATTGCTTTTATCCTTTTTACGTTATCACATCAACTCCCAGTGCGCTGAGGTATTTTTCGTTTCTTTGTTGAGGGCTCAAATGATGTTTTTGTGGATAAGATCAACAGTTATGAATCTTTTATCTGGCTTTAGGCTGACATACAAATGAGATGGTGGTTTTTTCGTGACAGCCTGTAGAATGTTGTGAAGGTTCTCTACAACAAAGCCATTAGCTTCTTGCATCTCTTCAATAGCGATGGAGTTGTGGATTACCTTAAAGACTACATTGAAGTTACGTTTCTCCTTTCGTTTGCATGTATGAAAGTCAATGTTTCTCTTGGTTAATTTATTTTCTAATTAATGAGTACCGCTCAGGTGTTTTTTGACTCATATTCAAATTATGTAACTACTTTAGTTGAACGCGTTCTTTAAACTTCAATTGATTTTGGTCCAGAAAGATCTTAGAACTGTTCTTAAAGACGCTAGAAATGGTGAACAAAATTTCTGGAAGCGTTAGATCTTAGCATGAAACAAAAACCAAAGATCAATTGGACCAAGAAGAGGCAGGTCTGGTGTAGCATAACTTTTTTATTTAAATTCAACTATTAACTGATCTTCATAATTTTTTTTTCTTATACCATGACAAGAAAGTATGGGGAAATAATGGTCCAAATTTTCGAAATAACGTTCGCCTGAAGCGATACACATATACCAACGCTTCTTACACTCATCTCTTTCTTTAGGCACTTGCGGAATAGGTTTCAGCTCTCTCGTCGAATTTTTCTTAATGTCTTCAATTGGTTCAAAGCGTGTTTAAAGTTTATTGTGATAAGAGGTAGAAGTCACAGCGGCTACAACTGCTGAATACAGTGCTTGTTTGATGGTATTTGTTAAATGTTTGGCAAAAAAACTTTCACAATGATGTCACTGTGAGATGGCGCAATATCTTGATGACGAATCCATGAAATATTTGACCTAGAAATCCGTACGTTTATGACGCATAGCCTCTTACAAATGCCTCATAACAACGACCATTTGACCAAGTGGAACATATGCAAAGTACACCACACCAGGAATATAGAAGAAAACAATGACCATGACCTTCACTTCAGATTGCTGGTCGTAAGTCGTACTCATACAACCATGTTTCCATAAAAATAAGATCCAAATTGGCTCAAACTAGCATGTCTGCAGCTACCTGCTCTCAATACCTTCTTTCGAGGAAGTTCAGCTCAATCGGAAGAAGTTTTGCAGCAACGCATTATGACCGATCTCTCTCAAGCTCACATGGCTTCTTTCAGCAATGATTTCCTTCACTTTATCGCCATCGAGAATGAGGCAGGTCTTCGCAGATTTGCAGATTGCAACGAAATACAAAACATAACACAAATACGTTGATCAATATTTTCACTTCTTATAAAAAATAGCCAAGCATTATTGAGGTGGACTAATTTAAACAGCTGATGTATACACACTGTTTGACAGATGGCGCTGGAAAAATAATCTACCTGCCTACCTACTATCCGGAAGATTGAAATTAATTTATGTACCGTTACTTTCTTGACAGGGTGTATATTGAAGTAAGAGTAAAAAACACTTTTCTTGCGCAAACTGTTGTGACTTTATCAATTAAATAGTTTTAACTGTCTATGTCGACGCTACTTTTGATGTTGATCATATATATATGTATGTATATATATATATTTATATATATTTTATAGGGCCTGCCTTACCTTCTTCGCTATTCGTTTGGAATATAAACAGTTATTTACTCATACAGTATCTATTTGCTTGGATCTAAGAAAGATGTGTGGAAAATTTCATCTAGTTTATTCTAAACTAATTTAATCTAATCTAATCTAATCTAATCCAATCTAATCTAATCTAATCTAATCTAATCTAATCTAATCTAATCTAATCTAATCTCATCAAATCGCTTCTTTTTGTAGCGATATCCACTTCATTAAGATTCTAATTAATATTCTTATCAATTGTAGGGTATATTGAATTATAAGCCTATGGCATAACAACATATTTTGAATCTTGAATTCGCCTCATATTCAGAGCCTTTATAATTCCATATTGAGGAGTTATGATGTGCGACTGTGGAGTTCTCATAACGAAGAGGAACTTTAGGGTACGAAATGAGCTATAATGCACCCTACTTTTAGCTTTACTTCCAATACTTCGCAAAAGGAAATTAATTTAATTTGAATGAATTTGAATGGTCTTTTCGTATGATTTGGTGAAGTGCGCCGATCCAATGTAAGTGGCTTAGGGCAAGTTAATAAAAAAAAAGTCACAGTACTCAATTTTAAATTATTGGAATGCATCTATTTTTTTTATTTACATATTATTATTATTTTTGCGTGTCTTTTAATTTTTATATCCGTTTCGGCAATTCCTTCCAAATACAACGTTTAGTGATGATGGTCATGTGACGATGGCACATGGTGATGTTGTGGTGGCTGTGGTGGGTGGCCATGCACGACTGGCAAATGCGCGTTCTTGGCATAAGCTGCCTGCACCTCAGGCAAATGCGAAACGTCGGCGTAGACGAATGCGACAAAGAACATTAGAAACAGAGCGAGCAACTGGACATGCAAATAATTTAAAATAAAATAATTTTAATATAATTTTTTTTTTATTGTGAAGATGAAGATCTTTAGAGCGTTGCTTACCTTCATGATTGGATTAATACAACTCGGGAATTGTGATAGCGTCGAGTGAGTTTCGTGGCTTTTATAGCAAATCTTGGCAGAAGCGACGCGACTTTTGGTTGCTATGACGATAATCATGTGCAAATCCGGTTACGCGTTAATCAATTTAAACAATATATATTTATATTAGTGCATCTCTTATGCGGTGCGGGTCTGTTCATTTAATTAAGACAATGTGCGCGTATAAAAATTAAGTCGGTCTAAGTTTGTCCCGTATTGAATTCGGTTACGTCATAGATTATCTTTTATTTACGATTTGCTTTAAAATTGAAATACTGGTTTTTTTTTGTTTAATGCACAGCTTAGAATTAAAAAACAAGTAGGAATACTGCAGTCATGACATAACGACTTTGGAATACGCTGCAGGCGCTGCAATTTTAGTTGATATTTGAAATGGATCACATATTGCTATCTGGTTCCATGTGTAGTATTCCATGAAGATTTTTAGAAGCTATACCCAATTTTGCATATTTCATTTAGAATTGGCTACGGCCAACTTTTTTTTTTTTTTTTTTATGTATGTACATACAATTTTTCTACTGAGCCGCTTATAATTCACAAATAGTTTAAAAATAACAAAAAAAAAATCGAAAAAGGTTAAGTTCCATTAAAGTTACCAAATCCAATTTAAAGCTGAGTTTGACAAAATTATAAAACTTTTTCATACAAAAATATGCAAGTGGGTGTGACATGGCAATTAAGGTTTGAGCACAGTTTGGCAATATAACAAGTTGCTATACTCAATTCCGTATATAAAAGACTAGTTTTTATTCATATAAACAGGGGACATACGGACGGACATGGCTAGTTCAATTCGCTTCGTCGAGCTGATATTTATGGAGTTATGCGATACTCAATTTCGATGACAAAATTATAAAACTATTCACTGAAGAGGTTTTCCCACACTGCATCCATTCTCAGTTTTTGTATGAACAATCAGCAAATTCGGTCTACTTTATATTATATTCAGATACATATTGGAGCACTAGAAGGTGCTATAGAAATCTGTTTTATTTTTGTATGAAAAAAGATGGTGTTATTAATTCAAATAGAAATGCTGAATTTGGTGGATTTTGCGTAAGTCCGGATTTTTTCATTAAAATTCAAATCGTACCAATCCCCACTCATAACATCTCCCGTCTCCCAAACAACAAGAACTTGAAGACTATAAAAGGTAAAGTTTTCAAATTTGAATATTTAACGTCTTCTATTCGTTCTCCATATATGTAGATAGTGTATAATGAACGTGCCAACCCCTCTATAATGGGGGTTGCTACTTCTTTCTGAGTTTTTTTACCTTGTATTTAAGTTTGTGCAAATGTCAGAAGGAGGCTAGACAGACCCCAAAAAGCGTATATATTCTTGATTAGGTTCAAAAGTTAAGTCGCTATAGACATCTCCGTCTGGCTGTACGTATGAAAATCGAGATTTTGGAAATTATTGGAGATAGAGCCTTAAAGACCTTATCATATATAGATTCTCATATTCAATCTTTAGAGAACTTGTATTTAAAGAAGACGCATTTAAAGAAGATAGCAACTTCGATTCACAAAAAAAAAAGCAACAATACTATTGAAAGCAAAGCTCGGTCACTCAGCTACTCTAATGATAATCCTTATCAAATATTTAATTTAGGACCAGATCGGAACACTAAAAGGAGGAGCCTCCATTAAAACCTATACAGGCTTTAAAGTTTATTTTTGTTGTTTATTTAGCTCGCAAAGCCAAATTTGGTGTATCTTGCATGGTTCCTACGAATCGAGCCTCTAGAAGTGTTAGCTCTCATACAAATAATTAGGAACAGGGTAACTCATTCTTGTTTATTTTTTTTGGTTTGAGGTCCGTTTATTTAAAAAAATTTCCTTGTTCTAGTAAATTGTTATTTTCGCTTGTTTAATAATAAATATTTAAATGTACTTAAATGCGAAGTTTTTATTTAGTTTTCTTAAAAGTCTGTTTGCTCCTTGATCGCCTGGCCTTGCATTTAAATTGGTGGATTGATCAGCACCGGCGTAATGGGCTTCTGTGGAACCGGAGTTGCTGTTTCCAGATGTTTGACCAGATCGACAGTGCCATTGCGCAGTACAGCTACTTGGTGCAGTCGCAGCGCAGGAATAAGCACCTGCGCACGCACAGTGCTGTCGAGGCAGCTGAGTAGCAGGCAAAACACAGCGCTGAACAATGTCAAGAACTGAAAATCAAACAAAAAATATTTAATTCAATTCGAACAGGAAGAGTGTTTCGGACTTACATTCATTTCGCTGTCGATATGTACTGGTTGTCCTGAACTTTCGATGCATTGCTTTTATTTATATGAACTGCATTTCGTTGTTTTCGATTTCGCCTTATGGCAAACACGAGCGCTCAATACTAATTGAAAGTGCAGCCAAATTCAACCGGTTTCAATGAAAACCAGCTTATACCGAGAATCATTCAGTTAACGCAGCTGGCAACAATGTAATTTGGTTGCAGGTTTCACTCGTCTTTGAAAATTAAATGGGGTATCGTGTCCTGCTTTGAAACAATTTTCTAACAGAATTGAATGAACTTTACATCAGTGATATGTGTCTCCAATGAGATGGTGACAAATTTGAAAACGATTTTTATTTGATTGGACCGCAGCTGGCATACACTTAATAATAATAATTATGCGATATTACATATTTAAACGAATTTATTTTTATTAAAATCGATGAAGTATTTCCGGCGGCAACATCCGTTTGGATTCAGTGTTGAAGGTTTTAAATCTTGTTGGAAGTTTATCTGACTGAAGCTAGAGAGTAATCAGCGACTGAGCCTGTGGGCAGTTTACATAATCGCGATTTCATTCGAACGGTCACCTTTACTGATACAGAGCCTCTTAGAGTCGATTACGCCCGACTGTAATTTGTTTTTTTTTTTTTTTTTTTTTTAACCATCCTTAAATCAGCTACTTGTCTGCGACATATTTACTACCGACTTAACGGCGAATTTACTCAAAAATTTAAAAAAAAAAAAATTAACAAAGTTGAGAATAATTTGAGATTCTTAAATGGAGCCTATGTCCTCTCCTACGTTCAATGGTTAGTTAGGTAAAAGGCGCTTGGAACTACTCCTGTAGGTAACTACTTGATAGAGTAAATGGTAGCCTGTTGACATGACACCTTAGCCGGTTATTATAACGGCTTGTGTGAAGTTTGATCTGCTTACGGACCGGGAGAATACCCAGATTCCGCAAAGATGATCTTCTGATCTTCGTTGCTTGGACTTAGTTGACTTCTGACACGTTTTTGTGTTAGGTGAGTGTCCTGTGTAAGATCATACCTAGTTAGTGGGCTATGTACACAGGCCCAAGGACATTGCACTGGAATGCACCACCAAATATAAAGCTGTAGACAAGCAAGTGCGATTTAAGCAGGTCATACAGAGCTATAGATCTCAAGGACATGCTGTATAACTCGATAAACATATTCTGCTGTACTTTCGATATGACGAAAGCCAAAATACTGGTCAGGTAATGGACTTACTGCCAGCTTTTGTTCAAGAAATGATCTTTGGAATAATTTAAATAAATCTGGGTGGAAAACTGATTGATCGATATGACGATTAAAGGTTCTGCTTGCCAAATTTTGGAATCATAGTAATCACCGCACACTTTCATTGCGAGAAATGTTGTTAATAATGAGCAGCAAGAGCAACACTACCGTTTTTGGCCTTGGCAACCCTGCCTATAATTCCAACGTACCCAGGAGCTTTAGTGGACTTCAATCTTCTAATCTGCAGATGCAATTCATTAGGTGTGATATGCCATGTAAGGCTGAGAGTGCAGTATTTAAAAAGATTTTGTGGCACGAGCGTTATCAGGAGAACATCTCCATTAATGCGCTTTCTATCTCAATGGCTTCATAAATACTTTTAATCAAAACTAATTGCCTTTGAATTTACAAAAAGCTACAGTTTTTGAGTCCTCCATGTAAACTATAAGTGGTGGACCTTTTTCGTCCATTCGTTGGAATTTTACTAGCAAACATATTGAATAGCTCATACAGCTCGTGGATCATACGAGACCTAAACTCGTCGCCAACTCCAATAGGAACAAAAATGTTACAAAGAATCTTTCTCTCGAAGACTTCCAACGCCGTTTCATCTGACTCAAACACGGTGCATGATTCTGTGCCATACAGTAGTACCAAGAGTATCAGCGTCTTGAAGATTTATTTGCTAGCTTGATTCTTCGCCGGATTCTGCTCAATAAGTTTCCAATTAAGCTCAAAATGCAGAAAAAAAATATACATCTCAGGACTTTTGAGCGTTATATACGATTTACCATGCATAAATTTTTAAGTTAGTAGACTTCTACTTGTACATACTCCCTTGGTTTGAATTTAATTTCTCAACCATTACATTTTGTGCACGATTTCCCAAAAAAAGAAAGTCAATGGATCTATGCTGATATTATTTTTATTACTTAGAAAACGATTAAAAAAATTTTTTTTCAAAAACAAATTGCGCAATTTGTCAGATTGATTGTCGCTGTACGGAAGAGTGTCCTTGTTAAACGATTGGACGCTCAATTTAATGATGGCTGCCGTGTGAGCCGCCATGAGAACCACCATGCGAATCATCCCAGCCATGTCCACCAGAGTTGTGACTGCCGCCGGAGTTGTGTCCGTGACTGTTGTCACGACCGTGGGAATCGTGGCCATGCGAATCATGTCCATGGGAATCGTGTCCACCAGCATAGGCCAGAGCGATGACAGCCATGAGGAGAGCAAGAACGGCGAAGTACTTTACGAAACGGAAAAAGTATATGCGATTGATTAAGTGCAAATCAAGAGATGAGATTCTTTTAAATTCGTATACAAACCTTCATATTGATGCTGTTAAATTGTTTGAGATGTGGAGTAGTTGCTTGTTGCTTGGTTTGTTTTGAGTTTTTGATGCTTTTGTTGAGCGCTGACACAGTTTATATAGCAAAAATAGTGACTGCCGCAGTTCCAGTTAGTTAACCCATTACAGCTCATGCGTTAACAACTCGTTTTCTACGATATCGAGCCTCCTTAGCCGCTGCAACGCCGCACACTGCTGGCCATCATGCCACACACAATCTTGAATAATTAAAATCAAATTTGGCATGCATCATCGTCATCATGCACAGCATGCATTAGTTCAATAACAAATTAAATTGCTTCGAAAACGGGAACAAATTAAATTGAATAAACAAATAAAAAATAGCTAATTGCAATAAACAAAAAAAAAAAAAAAAACAAAAAAGATATTTTAAAACCAAACAAAAGCGTGTAAGTGTTGATCTTAACTTGACTTAAACTGTTCCGTTTCGAAATGACGCTTTCGCTGACAGTTTTCGCGTAAATTAAATAAAAAAATCTTGTTTTCGATTTCGACAAACAAAGAATTTAATGCTTATCATCGATTGCTGCAAAATAATTTTTAAAAATTAATTAAATATAAACAATTAAAGCTGCTGCTGTGTACTTGTATAACATAAACAAAATAAATGACTTGAAATCTTTTTGAAAATTTTCCACTAAAAGCGGCTTTATTTTGCTGTTGTTACTTTTCAAAGAAATGGAAATATCTACATACTTTCTTAATTAAAACAAAGTCTGTAAAGTCGAACAAAAAGTATTTACATTTCAAGGTATTAAGTCTTGAGCACTCATAGTTTCTGTGTTTCATAAAAGCTGACAGACAGACAGAAATGTATAACTACTGCTCAGCTACTACTGCCTAAAAATACTCGAATTGAAATATTTTTGCTTATATTTTGGCCTAAATTTCCTATGAAATGTTTGTTCGTTCATTTTCAATTAAAATCATTTACTGGAATTTATTTGAAATTCTTTGTTTTTGGTCAATTTTGGAATTTGGAATACGACTCAATTTCGACCAATTTTGCATTGGTTTTTGTTGTTGTTGTGATTTCTAGTTTCGACAGAAATGCATTTCGCATGATATTGAGTTTCATTTGCCGCAGTTTTTCATTGGAAATCATGCACATAACTGTAAATGCCATGAAAGCGAAGTTTAAGCATGCTCGTTTGAATTCAAATGATTTTTGATTCAATGCAATTTCCGAAAGCTGTTTTCTGCCTGCAGATACAATTTGGGTTTGGAAAAAAAAAAAAAAAATAATTCAACAGAAATAGTGGCTGTTTGTTAATTAATTAGAAGCATTTATTCGATTTCTGCAGAATTATTGTTATAAAATATTTGCCTTAGTTGAAGTATTTTCATTGGAATTAATAAATAATTAAGTAACTAACAGTATATAGCTTCGGATTATAAGAATTATTCAAATTTTTACGCCAAGCAATTAGCTGGAAAAATGTACACAAAAAGTTGTGCAGAGTGACTGACAGAAGCACGGAAAGATAGACGTGCAGTCGGAGCTTTGTCACGCTGATCAATAAAATATATATTTTTTATTATGTTTTCGTGCTTTATTTTAGAGATTGTTTGATTAAAGCCACTCATTGAATTCCAAATTGAATAATAATGTGTATAAGATTTGGCGTTTATTTCATTAAAATCGCTGTGCAGAGTCGAAAGATATTAATGTTAAAATAAGCTTATAATTAGCTAGACACAAATGCTATTCAAACTGTTTGCTAGCGCTTCTCAAACTTATGACACTCAAACATATGTGCTACTCAAACTACACACAATATAATTAGCTCAAACTATATACATATATTTTTTTCTTTATTGGCTATGCCCAGACCTATACAAAAGGAATACAAGTTTGGGGATCTTAATAATGCAAGCCGGTTTCGCTAGTCTATAATATTATTGAGACATTTTGTAAAGAGTATAAAAATAAGTCATAACTTTATTGTCCTTTGCTAGCAAATGTTGGCATTTTAAACTGTTTACTTAAGAAGTAACTCTTTATATCGATATATATATATATATATATATATATATATGAGCAATTTATACAATATCAACTTTTTTGTTATTGAAACTTAATGTCAAACAAAATTAGTTAGTGAGACAATTTAAAAACAAATATTAATAATTAATTGTATATGAATTAAATTTTTTTTTTATAATTTCTTTTGCATGTCAGCGAGTACGACTTCTTTTAGTGGAAAATTTATAAAGTTTAGGCAAAGATGCTAGTAGAAATAAACAGCTGTGATTGACATGCTCCAATTCTGTCTCTCTTTCTCTTACCACATTACACATTTCTAACACCAATACAGAGTAACGGAAAAGTAACGGAAAATCAGCGACAGCAGCAGTGGGCAACACTTTAAGGTTTATTATATTCATTATTTCTTTCTCTGTATTTGTTGTTGACTATTTTTTCTTCTCATGAGGCTTATTTATATGAAAGCTGCATAGCGCACTTCAATCTGTTAGTATCTGAATAATTCATTAAAAAAATGAGTTTGTCCAACAAAGTAAAATAAATCGATGTCTTTCTAAAATCAATTATTTACCCAATTAATAAACCTCCATATTGCTTTGCAAGTAAATAATATTTATAATAAAATATGGGCTGTGTATACGGTCTTAAAAGTATATGTGATATATCTCTTTTATCGACCACAACAATTTTTAGTAAAATTTCATTTAGACTATAATCTATCTGAATGATCGACATTCTTTATATACATTTATTTTAATATACATATGCACTATGCTGCCTCTGATTCCTCAGTTTGGATATCCTAACCAGAGGAAACGCTTTTAGCACTTTTATTTACGACCTATTCTAATTTTTTGTTTAAGACCGTGAATAGTCAAACAAAACCTTTACAAAGTATCATCGGGTACTGAACTTTCCCACAGAAGACATCTCCATCCAACGTAAGCATTTCAAGCAGATCATTTCTGGACTGAATGCTTTGTGTTGCTAGCAGATATTTCTTTTCGCACAAATATCATCGACGAGCGATAAAGCTATGACATGAATCGCATAATTAACAAATTTTATGCCGGGCAGCTTGTGTAAAAAAATGGTTTAACAAAGAGTTGAACAAGCTATTGTGCCATCAACTTTTATTCTACTTCAATTAGTTTCCAAGGCCGAGAAGTACAAATTTAAATCGATGCATTTCGTGTGATAAGTGGCGCAAAGTTCGTTTGATGCCTAAGGCAGCCATTGACTAAATCTTCACAATAGCAGATTTTATATTCAGTCATGGTATCTCCAAGATTAAGTGGATGGACCACGCTTTTTAGTATATACATATATGTAAAGGAGTTGTACTACATAACAAATTTTCAGCATATCTCATATCCTCAAATATCTGAAAGAAAGCGCAACAATTAGCTGACAATAAACCGCGCTATCTTATTTCCATGCAAGTGAAACCACGAACGGATTCATAAAACAAAACTATTCGCCACATTTTCAAAGACCTTCCGAGCAGAAAATGAGTAAAACCAATAATTTGTGGCCGACAGAAGAGTATTCTCAGCAGTTGCACATGGGTGTATATCTTTGAATTACGCTGATTTCTATTTCAATTTTGAATTTGAATTTGAACACGTAAGATCTTGGCAAAGGTTTAAGGAGAATGGAAAGAAGTTCAGCTTGAAAAATGGAAGGCTCAATTAGCAATATTAATGTCTTAACAGTATTTGCCGCGATCGGAAAAAATGTTTATAGAAAAAAACTGTTACAAGTTTCATGGCATAGAAATATTTGAACAATTTGTCTTGGTTATATTTATTTGAGAACTGAAACTCATCCACTTGCAATAAATTGTTGTAAGTTGAATTGATGAATTTGTTGCTTTTTCCTGTTGTTTCTTTCCTCTTCTCCTTACAATCAAATGTATTGCTTGAAAACCTGTTCCATGCAAAATTACATATATACGATATACACATGTTGATCGGTGTAACGGTACCGAAGTCTATTAATATCAGAACATGATCCTAAAATACAGACTTAAGAATAAGCATGTATGATGAGCCAGTGATGTAGCAGTTGGCTGCTAACTTCTATGGGATTTACTCGGCTGTTATGTGTTTGCGATGAAAGAGACATCTTTCTAGATTATTACCAAAAGATGCACGACTTCGTTGTAATAAGTATGCTTTCTTAGTCATCTATTTTTAAGAGCCAATTGGCCAGCCTCTTCTCGAAAAGAGTGAGATGGTTTGCTTGCTCATACTGGGCTGTGTCTCCGGCAATGGGTGGATGTGGTAGTGGTAGTTCTAAGATGATGACGCTACATCACACAAAACTCATCTGGTAATGGAATTTTGAGCCTAAAAATGTTGGCTCATATGGATTGCAATTCTTCAATATGGCATCGGGAATATGTACACAATTTTTGGAAAAGCTTCCTATTTTTGGAAATGAGTCGAAAGCACTATTTTGGGTTGTAAGCGCGTCATAAATGAAAGGATTTTCTGCAACGTATATAGTCACTGATGGATGGATGCACTATGGTAAGCCAAAAAGTAAGAAATCATGCCAACCAACTGCCATGCATGCTTCAACATGTACAACTAAGCCAAATATTCATAGAAAAATAATTCTTTCTGTGTATTTAAAAGCATGAAATTGGATTCGTATGTTATGAGTTGCTCAAACCGTACGACATCATTAGTTAGGCTGTTGCCACTACACAAAAGTTGAGATTGCATAGAAGACTCTAGTTAAAGTGTGCTCCAGACACGACAGAGTAATTCTCCTGCATGATATTGCTCGTTTAAAAACCTTTAATCGATAAAATTTTTCACCAGACATAGCCGCTATTGATTTCTACTTATTTCGATTGATACATGACATCATATTAAAATACCAAAAATTGGTTCGATTTGTAGATAGCTTCCTGAGATGAAGCATTCCTCGGACGCGATTATCATGTGGCGCCAAAAACTTGGTAAACATTATTGTCAAGAGGTGAACGATATTTCGAAATATAATAAGTTTTGAATAATAACGTTCCGTTCTTCTACAATAGATGCCCAAAATTTTGATAAAGAAAAAACGGCTTTTTTGTATAACTACGAGGATGGTTTGATAAAGTGACATCTAGGAGTAGAGTACTGCCATTGAGAGTTGAGAATCTCAAGAATTTTATTGAAAATGAAAAAAAACGCATATTGTGTCCTGATTAAGCATTATTTTTTGCTTTAAAAATCTGTCATCGATCAAATTCAATCGTTAAGCAGTGATTTACTGAGTTCCGTTGTGGTCGAATGTTAAGGCCGCCTAAATGAGGTTTATAGAATTCATTTCTTGATATTGGACGATCGAAGAATAAAAGATTGTAAGTTGGCTGAGACTATAGGCATCTCAGCTTAGTGGATACATCACATTTTAAGCAATTATCAGAAAAGATAATGGGTTTCTCTGGTTGAAGGTGCTCTAAAGAAGGCCATCGTGGGTCTTGCCATAGTTTTATTTTTTAAAAGCACGCAATTACCATGAAACGTTTAAAACGTTCACCGGCGAATTTGAAGAAGATATGTCCGCATTTTGCGAAGAACAGAGTGCTGATCGATCAAGACATTGCGCGTGTCCGCATGAGTGTAGTCGCCATGGATAAGCCCAAAAGTTTTTGTACAAACTGCTAGTCTATACAATATATTCTGCAGATTTATTATATTTATATTTATTTACTGTTTCTAAGCCTGAAAAAATGCCAGAGATTAAGTTTGTATGCTATTAATTGGAAGCAATAAAATCAATGAACAGAAGTGCTACTTCTTCTTTGTGGTTTGCAAACTGTAGAACTTTGTACATCTATTCATTCTGATTTAATATGATAGTTCCTATATTAGTGAGGAACATTATTCGTATGAAGCTCTCCGGAAAAAAAGAGTATAAAAAAACACAGAAAAAGTACAAGAACGCATAACGAAATTGACGGATACAGCGATAAATGATCACCGTCTGATAAAGCACATGACCAAACGGTCATGTGTAGTTTAATATAATACAAAAGGCATATCCGTTGCAATACAAGTATGTATTATAAAATTTCCTGGCGATTTTTTATTTCAATACACCTCTCTGAAGATGTTTCACTTCAAACAATTTTTGAGAGTTATAAAGTTTACTTGTTGAAAAAACTTATGATTAATTTTTTTAAATCACTGACTTATCAAGCCACCCTCGTAAGTGCTATAACATGAGTTGTTTCAGCGCTGTCCAACTGTCTGTCTGTTAATATGTAAACAAGCTATTTTGACAATCTTTGAGATATTAATTTGATAGATTTTTCAACATATGCGTTGTGACCACTGGAAGGTGCTGCGCACATACAAAAACATTTTCCATATACATATGTATATTGAAATTTTAAGTGTTAATTAAAGTAATTAATTATTTTAAATAATAATACGCTATAGAAAGCTGAATTAAATTATGTTTGACATTAAGTTTCATTAACTAAAGTTGATATTGTATAAATTGTACTTCTGACGATTTACCAAGCCAAGGACAAGTGTAGAAAGTATTTAGTGTTTGCTCTAATTTTCTTTTTATTTTAACAAATTTTTTTAATATTTTTGCTACCATTTGTATTTGTTAAAAAAATATTTCGTTCTTAGATACTAAAGCGATAAAAAAAAATTTTTTTGTTTTGGTTTTATATTCATGAAAGTCAAAACTTTAATAACTATTAATGATGGAATTATAGGTAGACAGCCTGTGTTATGCGTGCGCTTAAAGGATATACAAACAGAAGTAATTGAAGAAGAGTTTTGGAAGAATATGCCGACAGAGTGTTGCTACGAAACTGCAATATGTTGCCTTTAGCAGCGTGTTTAAGCAGTAAATATATACACTCTGTGAATTAATGTGATATAATTTTTTTTTTTTTTTTTTTTAATTATGATGACTTTAAATTTAGTCAAAATAAAAGCGGCAGTTGCTTGTTAATAGTTATCATAATATCGCATTTCATTTGTATTTGTATTTGTATTTTCTTTTCTTTTTTTTTTTAATATTTTTTTTTTTATAAAAATTTAATAATCTTTGCGCTAAAAAAATTGTATATATACATATATATTGTTAATAAAATCATATTTACTAAATAGTGCTTAATATCAGTTGCTTTATATAATAGTATGTATATCTATTTATATATATAAATAAATACATATTTACAAATAATATCGATATCAATATAGTATATCGATCAGAACTAAATAAGAATCAAAAATTTCTGGTTTGATTAAAAAAAAAAAATCGAATAAAAATCGAATAAAAATTCATTCTATAGGTATTATTTGTGGCTATAAATGTCTATGTGTGTGTGTGTGTGTCAGTTTTTGTTTCTTAGATTCATTGTTGTTGTTGTAGTTGATGCAACTGGTTCTAAGGTTAGCGGGTTCTTAAATATGCTTTTTTTTTGGTTTGGTTTTGGTTTGGTTTTGGTTTCTTAATTACGTTATCGAAACTATTTTTTGTTTCACTTAGCGATAATATCTGAAAATAAAATAAAAAAGCAAAAATTTAGATAAAGTTTAGGAAACAGTGAAAGAAAATTACAAACAAAGCATACACAATAGTATATTGGATTGGTTTGGTTTGGTTTAGGGGGTTTGGTTATTTGTTGTTAAAGGTTTATAACTGAGAAGCACATATGTATGTAAAAAGTAGCTTTTTAACTATGCGACAGCGTGTATCGCTGCTTACTGTGTCTGAGGTTACACTATTAAAAAAAAAAATTTTCATTAATTATATATATATTTATATACATATATATGTATATATAGAAAGATTCATGTTTCAATCTGCTTTAGTTTGCTTATGAGTGGGCATGATGAACTTTAGCATGATGATTCGTTTGTGATGTAGCGTTGTGTGATAAAACTTACATTTCTGTATGAGAAAATCTTTCTTACACACACACCTTTGTGACGCACGAGAGAGAGGGCATCCTGCAGTAATATTGTTGTTGTTGTTGTGTACTTATGAGCAATTAGTAGTAGTAGTAGAGAAAGATAGTCAGAAAAACTTAACCCATATTAAACCCAATCGAAATGAAAAGAAGTCAAAAATTCTTGTTTTTATTTAAAAATTATTCATTTTTTTTTGTTTGTTTTTTTTTTTTTTTTGGTTTTTTATGTTTTTTTTTTGTTTTGTTTTGTTTTGTTTTCTTCTTCTTCATCTTACTATTTTCCTTATGGTTTGGTTTTCAAATTCAATTGTTGAAGTTTATTGCGTTTTGCTTCACTCGTTTTATCTGTGAAAGTGTCTGCTTGTATGTGTGTGTGTGTGTGTGTGTGTGTGTGTGTCTGTCTTCATGTAATATACTTTTGCTTCAGCTGTGATAATCTTTCAATCAACATTAATTGCAAATTCTTACATAATTATAATTCATAAATATTTCGCTTCAGTTAATCGGTGTGTGTATGTATGTGTGTGTGTGTGTATGTGTGTGTGTGTGTGTGTGTGTGTATGACTGTGTAAAACTGTGTGTGTGTAAGTATCTTTTTATGAGCTCGGTTTTTTATTGTGATTTCCATTGAATTATTTTTATTTAATATTGTTCTCACTAAAATTAGTTTAGACCATATTTTATTGATGTAAATCCAATTTGTGCTTAAAATTAATACTAATCTTAATCATTGTTTTTGTTTTTTTATTTTGTTTTTTTATTTTGTTTTTTTTTTTGTTTTTTTTTTAATATTTTAATATAATTAAAGTCACAACAGTTAACAGTTCTTTAGAAATTGTTTCAAAAGAATTTTTTAAATTTTTATTTTTTATCATTTTTTGTTTATTTTTTCTTTTATTTGTTTTTGCTTTTATACTGTTTGTATTTATAATTATGCATTGTGTATCTGTGTGTGTGTGTGTGTGTGTGTGTGTATTTAGTTTTTTTTTTATTATTTTTTTGGTACTATTGTTTTTAAAATTTATTTTCAGTACCTATTTTCTTTTCTTTAGTTGTTGGTTTGCTACACTAGTTGCAATTTTTGTGTGTGTGTCTGTGTGAGTTTTTCTTTGTTTGTTTTTTTTTTTTTGTTTGTGTGCATTCATGTGCTGAACTTGTCTACAAAGTATTTGCATTCATTTTAATCTTTTCATTATTAATTAATTAAATTTCGTTTCATTGTTTCATTCAGTTTCATGCTGTTTGCCAGAGAATTTTGCGTCTAAAATTAACAAAGTAATTCATCATCTTAATTCTTTGCATTTATTATTATTAATTTTTTTTTCTCATTCTATTTTTCTATTCATTTCATTCATTTCATTTGAACTGTCTTAAATCTACTTTTTTTTTACTCATTTATATTCCTTAGCTAATGTTTTTTTCAATTTTTCATTTTTCATTTTTCGTATCTGTGCAAATGTTGAGTGCTGGTCTAGAAACAACAATAATTTCTATAAATACTTATAAAAAGGAACGCAAAAAAAAAAAAAACAACTTTAATATATGTTTAACTTAATTGTGTGTTGCGTGGTGCGTATATACAAATATTTTTTTTATTTTTAATTTAGGATTTTTTTATGTGTTGTATATTTGAATTTTTTTATAATAGCGCAAAATACATTGCATACTTTTAGGCAATGCGGCGCAGTTGCGTTTGTGGGCAGTTCGTTTTGTTTTTTTGTTTGTTTGCTTAGTTAAATAATTTATTTTGTTAAACTAATATTTTACCTCTCATGGAATTCTCGCAAGCGCACACCTAATAGTATGCAACAGTTTTTGTGTAGGCAGATTTTTGTTTTACATGTTTTTTATTTTTTAAGTATTTTTTATTGTTTCTCTTCTTTTAATTTAAGGAAAGTTTTTGTTTTATTTGCTACGCATATCCTTCAGTATCGCCAGCTAGCGCTTGAGCATGTTCTTGCGTTTGTAGTTTTCCTTTAAGCTAATTGAACCAAATAACGCCCATTTTTTTTTGGGTTTTATTTTGCGTTTACTCGATTTCGAATTTAATATAATATTATTAATTATACTATGTCACAGCCAAAATGAACTTTAAATACTTTTAATACTGGATTTGAACTGGTCGTCTAATAATTGTGTGGCTTTGCTCTGTGTTTTGTAAGCGATAAGAGTTTAATTTGGATTAAGTGACTTCAATAATAAAAGTTGAAAAACTATATATTAAACAATTTTACAGCATTATACAGTATTATTGTATAATATAAACATAATCTGAAATATGTCTTTTGAATTGCATTGCTTTAAAGTTGTGATATAATAATTCAAACAATTTCTTTAATTAATTTGTTGCATTGAATTAGTTGGTTGAAATAGTTTAATTATTTAAAAAAAATTAAATACATTAAAATAATTGAATTATGTGTTTTAATTTATTTAGTTGAGTTGAAAAACAAACTGAATTAGTTAAATGGTTTGAATTTATTGAATCCATCGAATTAATTAATTAGTGTAATTGGTTAAACTATTGCAATTACATAATTGCATTAATTGATGCTATTGAAGTATTTGAATTTAATATATTATTAAAATTAATTGAATTGTTTTAATTAAATTTTATTTAATTAACTGAAATTTATAAAATTAATTAAATTGAGTGAATTATTTGAATAATTTGAATTATTTGAATTTTTTTGAATTATTTCAATTATTTGAATTATTTGCATTATTTGAATTCTTTTGAATTATTTCAATTATTTGAATTATTTGAACTATTTAAATTAGTTGAATTATTTAAATTAGTTAAATTATTTAATAAGTTGAATTATTTGAATTTAATGAATCAATTGAATTAATTAATTAGTTGCAAAATTTAAAGTATTGAAATTAATTGCATTAATTGATTCTATTGAACTAATTGAATTTAAAATATTATTCAAATTATTTCAATGATTTGAATTTATAAAATTAGTTGCATTAAGTGAATTAATTGATTCAATTGAACTAATTAAATTAATTGAAATAATCGAATCAAATAAATAAACATCCAATGGAGTAAATTTTATTTTTGAATCTATTGAATTAATTAAATTTAATAATTTAACTGAATAAATAGAATTAATTTAATAATTAATCAAATAAATGGAATTAATTAAATTGATTTTCAATCAATTGATTGAATGAAATTCAAATTAAATAATTTAATTAATAAAATTTGTTTAACTTAATCAATCAATTAAATCAATAAATTAATTGAACTACTGGAATTAATTGCATTAATTAAATCCATTGAATTACTTAGATAAATTGAATTTATAAAATCAATTGAGTTAATTAATTAATTGAATCTATTAAATCAATTGAATTGATTAAATTGATTAAATTAAATAAATGAATTGAATTAATTAAAACAATTAAATTGATAGAGTTCTTTATTTAAATGAATTGAATTAATTGAATTAATCGAATCAACTGAATTAACTGAACTAATGAAAATAATTCCATTAATTGAATCTATTGAATTAATAAAATTAATTAAATTGATTGAGTTGATTAAATTATTTAAATTTATTTATTTATTGAATTAGTTGTTGTATTAAGTAATTCCATTGAATTGTTTTATTTAATTGAACTAATTGAATTAATGGATTTATTTGAATTAAATAAATATTTTGAATTGAATGAATTAAATAAATTGTTTGAATTAATTGAACTCTTTGAACTGTTTTTTTTAATTGAACTAATTGAATTAATGGAATATTTGAATTAAATAAATTGTTTGAATTAAATAAATTAAATAAGTTAATTAAATTAATTGAAATTAATTGAAATGATTGAATTTTTTAAATTATTTGAATGAGTTAATTAAATTATTTTCATTAATTGAATAATGTGATTCTATTGAATCAATTGAACTAATTAAATTAATGAAATCAACTAATTAACTGATCTAATGAAATTAATTGAACTAATTAAATTAATTGAATTAATGGAATCAACTAATTTGCTGATCTAATGGAATTAATTCTATTGAATTAATTGAATTTATTAAATTAAAATAAATTAATTAATGGAATAAATTTAATTAATTGAATTATATGAAGTTTTTTGAAATTATTGAATTAATTGATTGATTTTTTTGAATGAATTGAACTTCTTGAAATAATCTAAATTAGAATTTATTGAATCAATTGCATGTTTGAAATATTTGAATTCATTAAATCTTTTGAATTTATTCAATTTATGGAATTTTTCGAATTTATTAAACTTATTTAATTTATTTCATTAACTTATTTTTATTTTTTTTAAATTATTAAATTTTTTAATTCATTTCATGTAATTAATTTAATAAATTTGAAATTTTTTATAAATTTAATTAATTTAATTTATTAAATGCGTAAGAGTTGAAAGTATAGCCATAGCTAGGTCAACTTGTCACGAAAGTTGGTTAAATTTTTTGTTGATGTGGCGTAGTGTCTGGATCTATATCGCATGACAAACAAGTGGCCACCGTGAAAACAAAAGTCAGTTCCTTGGCATCTTAGACCTAAATATTAAAGGTGGAGAACGCGTAGGACAGTTCTATTAATGACATATTCTTATATCTTTTATGCAATAGCCCTATATGCTTAGGTGGAGACAGTAGCTATTCATCTGCTTAGCTCTGAATTCCGCTGGAAGTGGAGAACTACAGCATAAGTTAATGCTTGTCTCAATCTCTTCTCAGTTTCTAAGGAATGAGTAATTTTGTTGAGCTGCTGTTTGAGTCGACAATGGCTTGCCTTCAGTACCATGGTGGAAAATTGAACACCATCTAAAGCTGAAGCAAAAAGATATGACAGTCTTCGTATGGACGTCTAGCGTCACTTAACAAATTAAAGGTGACTCCTACGTGCAAGCATCAAATTTATTAAACATTTTTGCAAATATTTTTTTTTTAATTTAATTTAATTAAACTTTAATATTTTTACATTCCATGCGTATAATAAAATCAAAATACATAGTTTTAATACGGACCAACACTAATTCAAATAAAAATTGCTGCGACCAGTTATCCTTCGACTGCAACGTTAATTCTGCTTTTATATAATTAAACAGTTTTTCATTTTTACAATTTTTTTTTTTTTTTTTTTTTTTAAATTAATTAATTCATAACAACGCGCAAAATGAACATTATTTGGTCAGATTAGCTTGTTTGCTACGCAGAATATGAAATTTTGTAGCAGTTTTCCTTAATTTTTAATAGTTTTTTTACTTTTCTTTATTTTTTTTTTTTTTTGTTATCAACTCAATTAGACTTGTTGAGTCCGTACGATTGATTGACTGAACTATATTTCTTTTGACTGGCTGTACGCACAATGATTACGAAACCATTTGTAACGACGAACTTCAACATCAATCCAATGCAGCTGCCTATTAGCTAAGATCTTTATTTTTTTTTTTATATCTTTTTTAGCTTATATCATAGAAGTACATATATATATATATATATATATATATATATATATATAAACTCATGCTATAAAAAAAAATGTTGTTCAGAAAAAAAATTCATTTAAACACTGCGTGTTTATTTTTTGTTGTTTTTTTTGTTTGTCTATCTGCCTGCGTGCGTGCGTGTGTGTGTGTGTGTGTGTAAAATACACAGACACAATTACATACATACGTATATAAAAATGTTTATTTATCAACATTTTGGTTGCACTAAAAATCAATGCATTATACAAAATTTTTATTTTTAATTATATTAAATTTATAAAGTATTATATTATATTATATTATATTATAATTTTTTTTTTAATTTATATTTGTTTAACTTTTTTGTTTTTTTTTTTTTTTAATCTTATGAAATTGTACACGAACACACTTTTCCACTACACTAACAAGTACACTGACAGTTATTGTTTGTTTTTTTTTTTTTTTTTTTTTTATTATATGCATGAGTGGTTTATAGCTGTAACTTTTTTTAATTTTAATTATTTTTTATTATTATTTTTTGAATTGTTGTAGAGGACTTACTCTGGACTATTTAGCTTTTAGATTTCTGTACGTAAACAACATCATCAAAATGTTTCTTTTATTGTATTTGTTGTTAGCTGTTTTATAGTTGTTCTTTTTTTTTTTTTTTAATTTGCATACATTTTGGCTGCTATTATGTGGTTTGTTTTTATTATTTTTAATATTTTTTATGCTATAAACTTAAACTAATGGTATATGTTCATACTTTACTATTTCAATAATTTTTTTTTATTTTAACTTCATAATGAATTTTTTTTTTTAATGTTATTTTTTTTTAATTATCAATAATCGTAACATTATAATGCACGCACATTATAAATACTGAACCAATTTGATTCACAGTTTTTACCACATTAATCATTTATTTTTTTATAAGTTTTAAGTTTATTTTTATTTTTATTTTTAATGTTTTTTTTTTTACTAAATTATGTTAGATTTTTTTTATTTTTTTTTTATGTCTTATCTAAAGTTATTACATTTTATTTTTTGTTTTGTTTTGCTGTGTGTTGTAAAATCGCTTAGTTTAGATGTGTGTGTGTACGTGTGTAAATATGTGTGCTTGTATATACGCGCAAGTGTATGTGTGTGCAGTACTGTGGCGCATTAGTCAGCGCTGTGACTGGCGCGCACGGTCTAGCATTTATGTTTGTTTGTTTGTTTGTTTGTCTTTGTTAGGTTGCAGTTGTATGTGGTGTGCCCTAACAATTATGAATTGTTACACAAAGCATTTTACATATAATGGAAGATTTTCAAATTTTTGTATGTAAAATGCTTGTTGTAGCCATTTAATCTTTTTAGGGGTTTATAATTCATTTCATTGAATTAATACGAACAGCCTTCCTTGGTATACCTAAAGAGGTATATTAAAGTATATTTAAATATATATACACAGTGTTAAGAGCATTAAAAATTCTATAGCTTTTTAATTTTTCGTTAAAAGACTTCTCAGTTTGAATGTGTGTGTGTGTGTGTGTACCCAGTCTAATACATAATTAAAGTATTAATTATTGCTAAAGCTGAAAATGGACCGGGTAACTTCTCGTTTGAAAATAGTTCGAAAGTAGCAAATGAAGGAAATGTTCCTGCTGTTGTTTGCATATTTTTTCAAGACACCTATTGGATCGTTCGAGTTTGAAATACATTTATGTACATGGAAGATATTTTATTTCGTTTTTTACTTCATATCCGAAGTAGAAAGTCTGAACACAACGGATTTCATGTTTAATATTTAAAGTAAGGCTTTTGTTTGGTTTATGCACAAAATGACATATTTTCAGTTTTGGGTTTACTTCTGCGGTGAAGCGCTCCAATATTTAAAGCTCTGCATTATTTTCAACTTGCAATTGTTAAATGAATATTGTTAACATGGTTTTTAATTGTTTTTTTTTTTTTACTCTGAAACAACTGTACAAGGTACATAATCGGTATATAATATACTTAAAAAGGTTTTTTTTTTTTTTTTTGCTATCTACTTTTTGTCCTGGGTAGCTTTGTATTTGTATGCTGCACTGTACACAATTTAGCAAATAACAAATAAGCTAAATTGTTAACAGAGTAACTGTATGCGAGTTAGTGTGTTTACATATATGTGTGTGTGTGTGTGTGTGTGTGTGTGTCTGCCTGTCTGTGTGTGTGTGTGTCTATATTAGTATTAATTTTTATTTAACCTTTATTTCATTTTTCTCAATTGATATAATGTAAATTTATTTATTTAACTAAATTTATAATAAATTCATTAGTTTGCTTTTTCCCAATCGGAGTGTGGAAAAATTCGCTTTTTATCCCTTTTTCAGATTTACATATCTTAACTATGTATGTATATGTAACTAGTATATGTTTGTTTGTTTGTTTGTTTGTTTGTTGGTTTGTTTGTTGGTTTGTTTGTGTGTATATATACCTAAACAATATATATTTATGTATAAATATTCACAAATTTTCGGTTTCTGCTCGACATCTTTTAAATACATTTCGTTTGCTTTAGTTGTTGTATGATCATTAGCTTATATATAAATATTTAAATATAATTTTTTGTTATTTATTTTTATTTATATTTTAGTTATTATCATTTTTATTTTATTTTCAATTACTAATTTATTTATTTTAAATTTTTTGTATTGATTTTGTTGTCTGTTGGTGTGCAAAAATTGTTTCATTAATTGCATAACTACTTAGTTTTTTTTTGACTATAATAAATTTTTAGTTTTATGTTGGGATTTATTATTTTTTTTTTTTTTTTTTTTAATAAGTATATGTTTTATTTCTATGTTGCCAATTAAAATTAAAGGTGCAATTTTTAATATATTATTTTTTTTTTTTATGGAGAAATCAAATAGTGTTTGAGTGTGTATGTGTGTGTGTGTGCGAATTTTCTTTTTTTTTATCAATAAATTTTTCACAAATTTCTTTACTATTTTTGGTTTTTTAAAGTTTTGCATTATTTTGTTTATATTAATTTATTCATTTGATTTCTTATTTATTTTATTTTATTTTATTTTTTTTTTTGATTTTTTAAATTGACTTTTATATAATTTTTAAATTACTATTAATATTTTATTCATTGAATTTCCTAAATATCATATTTGTTTTTAATTTATTGTTTTGTTTTATTTAAACTCTTTTGTTTTGTATAAAATTTTTTTTTTTTTTTTTTTGCATTTAATACTAATTTTAGTTACTCCGTCGTCACAAACAACAATTTATTAATTTAATTTTAATATTAATATACAATTTTTATAGCTATTTCTCTTCACATTTACAAATTTTACATATATAAATTTATTAATTACTGTTGTAATCACTTTAGCTAAATATTAATTTATCTATAATTTATTTATTTTTATTTTATTAGTTAAAAAAAAAATAAATAAAAAACTTTAAGTTTGGTTGTACCAAAGCCATAATACTTTGTACACTACTTTGAAATATTTTTGTTTGCGCTTACCAACTACATTTTTTTTTTTTTTTTTTATTGTATGACAAGTTTATATTATGACTTGTGGTTTTGTATAGGGAATACCACTAAAAATGACCTTTAGTAAGCTGCACGGACAGACGGACATTTGAATTTGGCAAATCGAGTCAATATTTTATTATCAAGAAGTGTAAAAAGTTTTGTTATATGCTGTGTTATAGTATGTGTCTACTTATTTACGCTAAATAATTTATAAAATTAGTCTATCGAAAAAAAAAATATTATTTATAGTCTGTAAAAAAAAAAAACTAAAAACTTTTTACAAAAAAAAAAAAAAAAAGTTTATATTTAACAAGAATATATTATCTTAAAAAGTAGAAACTGCAGCACCAGACTGTTTTGCATAGAAAAATCAACAATAAAATAAATTAGTAGCTGCTTGTTTCACTTCACGTATTGTAGTTATCGAGCTGAAAAATAAAAAAAAAATATAAATAAAAAAAAATTAAGAAAACTATAAAAATTATAATAAAATATGTTTTTTTGAATATTCAATCACATGTAGTGTACTAATTAATTTTTGAACTATTTATTAAACAAGTTAACCGCTAACCTGCTCATGTGTACGCATGCAGACAGCTTTATGTCATATTAAAGAAGCAGTCGATTATTCAGTTGGACATTAATGAGCACTGAACATTTTATTTTTTATACAGTCTACCGGAATTTATTAATGAAAGTCGTTCTGAGGGACAATGGGAAGCACCTAATTGAACTCGACTTTTGGGTATGGGAAAAAGCTAATTGGACTTGACTTTTAATGCACATTAAGCCTTAATATATTGTATGCTGTCTGCCTATATAATCGCTGTAAAAGTATGCCATTCAAGTTTATAATAAGTTAACGAAAAATCGTATAATTCTTGTAGTATAAACTTAGGCTTTGCACAAACAGTGCTGCTGAACTGTATAGGTTGCACAAATATTTTTATTTTTTTCGAGAAATTTAAAAATATTTAATTAACAGAAAAAAATATTTTCTATTAAATTAATAATAAAAATTTTTTTTCTTCACTTTATTCATTCTATTTGAGCGTGAATTTTGATTTAATACTGTTTGGTTTTATTTAAAATTTAAATATTTTTGTCGCGCACAAAGTTTAATTTGAAATTAAAGTTCAAAGAAAGACAATGGCATTTAATTACATTTTGCGCTTACCATTTATCTTTCTATTTTTTTCTTACTAAAAAATGTTTTTTCTCACAATTTTTCTCTTACTTTTTCTGAGAAGTGTTACAGTTGCAACATTTTGTGTTCAATAAGTAGCCAACAAAATAAATTTTAAGTTCATTTTAGCAGCTATTAAATAGTTTATATATAAAAAGTTAATTAAAATGCATTTCAATTAATTAAAATGCATTTATATTAGTACACTATGTTTGAAGAAATACTCGCCGTTAATAACAATGTTCAACAATTAAAAAAAAAAAAAAAAAAAAATATAAACGCTCGTCAGACATGTTTTGAATTAATTTGACATATTTGAAAAATTCCAAATTAATTAATTGTCAGCGAGTCCCTTCCTATCCGTACTGAAAGCCAAACAATTGTTGTGTAGAATAATATTTCAAATTTAATAAAAACAGAAAAACACAATCCGGTTGCTGTAAAATATTTCTCACTTTTTTCTCCTTCCATTTTGTTTAGTAACTTTTTCACTGCTTTTTTTCCGGCCCCATTCCATATATGCACAAAATATACAAATGCCTACCTACAAGTGCGTAGTGCATTGCAATAACAAAAATTATTATGTCTAGTAAAGAAATTTATTTGTATTAATTTTAAGCAAAAGGATTCTAGTAAACTCATATTTGGTTGCTTGGGCTAATGAAATTTTAACTTGACACACAGATAATTGCTATTTATGCATTTTATTAACTCTGCACTTTGGAAGATATCATGCTGAAAAAGACTGTTTACGAATTCAGTTAAGTAATTTATTTGTTGATATACTATTTAGTATATTTTCTCAAAAATTTGTAGATTTAACTGGAAAAATTTTATAGAAATAGTATTTTATGAAAAAGAAATGACTAAATAAATATTAGTCAGAAGATATTTGGAAGTTATGACGTCTTCAGTGCATTGAAATTGTGTAAAAAGTACAAATTTTGTTTGCCATATATAAGTAAATGGTGACAAGGATTTTTTTTTTAACAGCTCAGCAAAGGTTTTCAACTGCCACTGTTAACTGAAAATGTTTTTTTTTTTTTTAGAAAACTCTGTTATTAAACATTTTAATAAGTTGTCAGCTATTAGCAGCTGAGGTCGGCCATGCACCGCGCATAAGAATTTTCTCTGCAGTGCAGTATAAACTTTCGTGTGGTTTCGCTTCTACAATATTTTTCTGTTAAAACGCTGGCGTGACGCTGTTATGACGGTGTTATGGCGCTATTATGCTGTAATGACGCTGTTGAGCCGTTGTTGATGCTGTTATGGAACTGTTCATTCGCACACTAACGCAATACAAACATATGACAGACAGTATTGCTGCCAAACACTGCCCTAGATTATGTTTTTTTTTTTTGCTTCACCTGTTTCAGCGCTGTATCTTAAATAAATGCATAAGTAATAAATTTTTAGTAATAGAACTAACTGTTGCCAAGTTTTCTTTAATACATATAATCATGTACATATAAACATATTTAACTGTATATGTTATATATGTACTAGGCTTGAGCAAAATATGTTGTAAGTAGCAAAAAAGAAAAGAATGCGCTTTTCTGTCAAATTACTGTTAAATCTCTTCTATTTTCTGTTAACCGTTTGCATTTAACAGACAACCGCTGTAATTTAACAGAAAAAATTCTTCTTTTTAACTGCTAAATGTTATTTTTCCATGTGTTTGAAAATGCTTCTGCATGTCTAGTATGTATCTTAGTAGGTTTTGGTTATTTTTTAAAAAAAAATAGTTGTGATTTTTTAAAGTGAAACTTCTACACAAGCGCCTTACAAGTGAGTTGCTATATAAGCTAAAACTAGCTGCGTATTATAAATTGTCATTTTAAGTTTTGTAACACTTTATGATACACAATTAGTTTTAACCACATACGAAAAAAAAAAAAAAAAAATACGGTGCTGCCTTATATAGCAAAACTTTGAGTATACGATTCGCACACAAAGGTGCCTATAGAAGTTTCATTAAAAAAAAATAAAAAAAAAATATATATATATAAAAATTTCAATTAGTGTTGCAATATTTGATCTTCTTCTGCTTTCCTGCTCCTTCATCTTCTTCTACTGTTACTTAACACTATTATGTTGTATGCTTGTCTGTCTGTCTGTCTGTCTGTCTGTACATATTTATTCTAACATTTTGCTCTGTTTGCTCTTGTGTATTTTATTTTTTTAATTAATTAATTTTTTTTTTGTTTTTTTTTTTGTATCAGTCATAGCACCATTTCGCTTCCAAACTTGCTATCGTTCCAGATCAATCATACAACGTCTCTGCTGCTCCACATCCTTTTTGTTAATTTTACTTTGTCTAAATATGTATCTGTATCTTGAATCTAGTCTAAGTTAAATTCTTTTACATATGTAAATGCTAAACTTCGACGCTGCCGAAGCATGTGAGACTAACGTTAACTTCTTTTGCTTCTTGGCTTAAACCATACAAATATTTCTTTAAGTTTGTATTACACTTAGTATATATCAATGTCTGAAGGCTAGGACACTAATTCAATACACATTTTATTCATTTATGCTTATATAAATATATTTTTTTTTTTTTATATATTTACATACTATTTAAAAAAAAAAAAAAAAAAAAACAATGCATGCATTTAGCTATAAACACATGCTTGAGTTCTTCTTCAATTTGAGTGTGGCTTGACTTATATAAGTAAATATACAATTTTTTTTTTTTTTTATTTACAAAAGAAAAAAAATGTATCTCAACTAGCGACTGCTGGTATACAGTTTTTCTTTTAATTGTTGCTTTATATGTGTATCGCAACTTTGTTTCTCCTCGCATAAAAGCATCTTTTGATACGCTTGAACGTGCTTTCATGCTTTCCAATATTGGTTTTTTTTTTTTTTTTTTTTTGGTATACTTTAGTATTAGCTTCGGGCAATTTAGCTTAGTAGTGCCCCTGTTTTCATTTGACATATCTATTTATGTGCATTCATTTAACTAGTTTGTCTCGGTTTGTTGATATTTCTGGCGTTCATTTTTGTGAATTTGGTGTACTTGAGTTCGACCAATGCCATATGCTTTATTTCGCTAAATAGGAAATAGGTTATATTTGTTTAGTTTGTCCTAATTGTATAAAATCTTATTTGGGTATCATATTTGGCTACAGCTTGTACGAGTATGTATGCGTGTATGAGTATGCTCCCGGTTTGATTTATTTACTTAAGAGCACTGACTGAAGGCAGACAACTATTTAGGATGACAATTTTTAGTTTTTGTTTCTTTTTTGCTATGGCAGCTTATATTGCTGTTGTTGTTGTTGGTGCTGATGTTGTTGTTGCTGTTGCTGCTGATGATGATGATGACGTTGTTGTTGTTGTTGTTGCTGTTGTTGTTGTTGATGTTGTTTCAGCTGCAATTGCAGTTGCTGCTCATAGAGTTGGCACTATCAGTGTTTATACTCCGGGTAACATCCATTCTCCAGTATTTGTCCGGATTGACTGTTGTTGCTGCTGCTGGTATCGCCGGATTGCTGCTGGAGTTGCTGCTGATGTTGCTGCTGATGTTGCTGATGTTGCTGATGCAATTGAAGCTGATGCAGTTGCAATTGCTGTTGACTTGTGTCTTGCTGCTGCATGGCTATGCGGTTGCGCGTAGGTGGCGGCGGTTGTATAACACTTCCACTGCTTTCCGTCTCCGTTGAGGGTGGCGAGGGGTAATAGTCCCTCTGACTTACATTTATACCATTTGGCACGACCCCCAAACCCATTATAGACGTGTTGCTGGCCACCGCTGCTGCCGCTGCAGAGGATTGATGATCGCCGTGGTGCTGGTGCGGATGCTGGTGGTGGATAACGGTGCTCGTTGTAGCCCCCGACATTGGTCCGACGCCGCTGGATTGTTGGGAATCCGACATTGTGCCGGATTGCGGCTGTTCCAATACCACGACGGATACCACATCCTCACTCGCCCACCGGGCTAACTGTTGTTGAGCTTGAATAAAGTCATCACTAGAAAATAATAATCATAACAGGAACAACGATATACGGAGTAACAAATAAAATGGGGCTCGAGGAAGGAGAGGCGCACAGAAAAAAAAAAAAACAATTTTTACGTACGATCGGAGGAAAAAGAAAGAAAATAAAGCGGAACACATCACATAAAACACCGGAATTAACAAACAAATCGAACGAATCGAAGGATGAGGATGTTGACGATGACGATGACGTTGATGTTTATGATCAGGGGAGAGAAATGAATTGCGCGCAATTAAAAAATCAAAAGAGAGAGAAATATAGAAAGTTTTTATGTAGATGACTGATTGTTGATTGTTGATTGTTGAAGATGATTAAAGAAATGTTGACTCTTAGTTAGAATAGCATGTGCGAGCGCATCATTGGCAGTTGGTGTGGGTTTGGTGGGTGTGTAAGCAGTTAGTTTGTTGTTGTTAAAAATGATGTAAATGTTGTGAATTGTGAGTGCGTTTGTGATAGAGATAGGCAGTAGATGGCAATAGTTACGAGGGCTGAGTGCTAAGTAATTGGCTTGAGTGCTATACGAGTACAAAGTTCAATAAACATGCAGAATAATTTTTTACATAACTAAAATGTTAAATAATGCTGCAGTCCTTACTTCACGGTTTCTTCATAGGCTGGTATCTTAGCTTGGAATGCTTTTAGCGTTAAACAATATTAGTTGGATAATAATTTTTGAAATCAATTCGCAAGCTCATGGCCCTCCAGAAAAAGTGCCACTTCCGATAATACATCGTGGTCTGCCGTCAACTTACATACTTAAGCCTTCAACTACATCTGTAACGGATATTTATAGTGGAGATCCTAATGTTGATGTAATGTCATACATATACAATTGAGAACAACGGTCTTGTGAACACCATTTATATTTTGGAAAGTCGCAACACTAATGTCAATAGGCAAAATCTGTCAATACTAAAATAAAGTTTGACATTTTTTAGCATGAACGTACTCACAACGTTTCTATGTAGAAGCGCTATTTGTGTTGTTTACAGCGTATTGAAATGGAGAAGGTCTGATCTTTTTTCACAACTTTCGACGTGTATTATCTTAACAATGTATAGCGGTGAAGCACCATCAATAACTTCTACACAACACTGGTATGGTGAATTCAATCGTGATCGTAATTTGGCGAAGAATTCCGTGAAGTTCACCCAAAATCGGTTGTTGTGCCGCAAAACAACGATTCTATGCTTGAATTGATAATGCGAGATCGTCATGTGACATACCATGAGATTAAGGCATCTTTAGACATTAGTTCTAGCAGTGTATATAAGACTTTGAATGAACACCTTGCCGTAAAAAAAAGGTTTGTTCGCATTGGTTCGTGTGCATTGGTGCAAAGAAATACGCCAAAAGAATACGATTGCTGTGCTTCGAAAGACATTTATAAGGGGACGATATCATGGATATATGTGTATGAGTCGGAAACAAAACAGCAATCAACCGTGTGGGTGTTCCAAGACGAGCACTGCGAAGCAAATGTTCGCATGTTTCTTTAGCCGAATGGGTCATGTGGCCACTGTTCCGCTTGAGCAACGTAGGACGGCCAATTCTAAATGGTACACGACCATTTGTTTGCCTGAAGTTTTCGGCGAAATTCGCAAAACCAACCGCCGAGGACGAATCACCCTCCACCATGGCAATGCAAGCTCTCACACATCGGCTCACACATCAGACCTTCCGTCGTATTATCACCTGATTAAGCTCCCAATGATTTATTTTTATTCTCAAACATCAAAAATAAACTGCTTGGTTAACGTTTTTCTTCACCCGAAGAAGCTCTTGATGCGTTCACAACCCATGTTTTGGAGCTGCCTCAATCGGGTTGGAAAAAGTGCTTCGAAAATTAGCTTGGTGGAATGCAAACGTGCATAAATTTTCTTGGAGAATATTTTGAAAAACAATAAAGCAAAATTTTATTATTTGCTATTTCCGAAATATAAAAGTGCCCCTCGTACTTGGAATGATTAATTATATGCGCACTTAAGATAAAACACTTCGAGAGCAATTTATTATATTGGCCAACAGCATCACCGCATCACCGCTCACTGGCTGTGGCAGGTGCTTTTCGTGAGTAATTTATAAACTCTGTGACAGAGCAGACCTTTCAATGGCTTCCTATGATGTATTTATAACCTCCTTATACTTCTGTTAAACTATTCCCACAATGCCATCAGCACTATGATTCTTTCTTTGATTCAGAATACTCAAGCCATTAGCAATGAAGTATGGCAAAATTCTGATGCTGACGATTTGTGGGTTGAGAGCTTTGATGTTGCGAAGTATTTACGAACATCCTCTATTAAAGTGTCAGAAGAAATATGCTGCTGATGCAAAGTGGGCAATGTTGTCTGTAGCAATAGTTTTGAAGATGTCCCAAAGATAAAGTCTCAGAAAGACGGAAAGATAAAGAGGAGTTTCACACGTATCTAAGACACCTAGACCTAGTGCTTTGGAAGTTTGCAGGTACATCCTCACATGCCAATCGTGCTTCTCTTTCCTTTCTTCGTTCGAAAAGGACATTTTTCCAAAGACTCTTCTACCTTACACTGACATTTCCATACATCGATTTGCATAGAAAGAAATGCTGAGATATAGCGACTTTATTTTTTCTCTTATAATGAATGATTGGCTCAGCATAATTTAATTTAATATTTTCAGGATTTATTCTACCAAATATTCGCTCTGCGAAAGAAAGAACTGTATCTGGTGTTTCATTTCGTTTTAAAAACTACCTTAAATACTCGCCTATTGAAAGGCTTCTTTTTTGTACACCATAAATTGATTGGCTACATTGATTGACTGCGAAATAAATTTAGTTTTTTTTTTTTTGTGCAACAAGTTTCATTTTTCTTGCAAGGCCAATAACTAACAATTCAGCCCTCGTAACATGCTGCAAATGATCAATAAAACAAAGCGGGAATATTGGATGAAATTAAGCTAAGCAGGATAATAACTTAATAGAAAAGAAAAACAAAAACAAAAACAAAAAGAAAATCAATGCTAACGAAAGCTTAAGCTTAGGCATAGTGCCGTGCTTCGTATGGCATTTGGCCGTGACCATGGTGGCATGGCAATGGATATATAGCAGCAATGGCTGTAGGCTACTTACCTTTCGCTATCGGGCGTTTCCTGCGGGTCGAGCCTTGCATCTACAATAGATCGATCATGATGGTCGGCGCTCTCGTAGATGCCCTCGTCCTCCTGATGCAGGTGCGTGTGCGACGAGTGGTGCGACGAGTGCGGACCGTGCGTGGCGTGACCGTGGGCGTGTGAATGATGCGTATGATGGCCAAAGGCATGCGGAGAGTGCGATGGATGCGTTGGATGCCGGCCGGTGGTCGCCGTTGGCTGTCTGTAGCGGCCGTAAGCGAAGCGTGCCTCCTCGTCGGAGCGAGGCCGACAGCGGCTGCTGTAAGACGGATGTATTGTTGCGGTTTTCTGTGATTGTGCTAATTGCTGATTCGAGCTGCACACACGGAAACGCGTTCAAAACAAAAAATGGTGTCCCAAAAACATTTTAATGAGCGATCAAATGGAATGTGAGTGGTTTTGGATGAACAACAAAATCGTTCATTTTATCGATCGAGATCGTGTGGCAAGCAAAGTTGTAAAAAGAAAAAAAGTTTAGAATTTTTATTAGTAATGTTTTGCGTTGAATTTGCATGATCAACAGTATGATAGCAGATTGTACAGTCTTGAGGTATATATATATATTTTGATTTTTTTTTTTTATAGATTCGTTGTACAATAATTTAACTCATTTTTGGTCAGAAAAGGTTTAATACGCAATTTGTTTGGAAGAAAACTTGGAATGTTTCCTGAGAGTATAATGGAACAACAAAGAATGTTTTGAAATGAACATTAAAAAAAAAATTAAAACAAATAAATAAATATTTTTGCCCACTTCCGGCTTAAAGAAAGCACCGGAGACTCAATAAAATGTAAATATTTTTATTTTATTTGGGTCGATATATATCCGCTTTATCGGACAGGCATGTCTGTTTAAGTTCTATGGCGTGCCGTCGAATTCAAGATTGAGAGGCAGTTTCCGTTGCTGCAGGCTGAGTGATTGTCCGATGCAGACTTGGAGAGATCGGTTCTCTCAAGTTGGCCAGATATGTGGCTATTTACGAGTACATCCGTAACGTCACATTTATTGTGTATAGGCCTGACTTTGGGTTCAATCTCTATCTTGGCTTTGTGCGGACTTGTCATGGCTTCTTAAATGCATTCTTGCATACCAGTTCTGGTTGCCGTTGTGGGTTTTATAAGGAAAAATACCCACTATACGAGGATACTCAAATTGTTTTTGCGAGGTTAGTCTTTAGAAGGCATCGTATGTCGGCACTCTAAGAGTATAGGGTGAAAGAGTTGTAGCACTTTCGGGATTTTATATTATTTTTGTCAAGTCTTTAAGTTCTCGAATTGTATGTAACTCATAGCTAATACCTAGTGTTTGAAATCGTACCAGAGGCTTGATCTGGGACCATGAACGTTTAGGGTTAAAGTTGATGTAACATGTAACATCAAACCGCATTGTCATTCATACAGCTATACTTAAAATTTTTAATGGGCCAGCAACCCGGAACTATTTGGAGACTCGAATCGTAAGTGAAACTAGTAAGTATTTATCCTATTTTATGTGGCTTGGCGAGAGCCTTAATCGTGTACCACGGCGTTTAGGGGCCTACAAAGTTTACTTCATAGTTACTTCATCCTGCTCATTGCATAGGGCCTTCGGGAAGTAACGTGGTTGCGATGGTTGCTGTCAAATTACGGACAAAGTTTCCTCAGAAGCTTGAACTCCATTAAGTATATATTTTCTTGATCCATTTAGTCATGTTCGTCTGTCTGTTTGGCGCTCCGTATATGGAGAACTAGGAGACAACATAAGATAGACCCTTTAAGTTTTGATATTTAGATTCTCCTATTCTTACTTCACATCACTTGTACCCATTAAAAACCTTTTTAATTAATAGGGTGTTTCCACTTACTATGCAAATCTACTTCTCATTCTGAGTTGTTGTACGAAAAAATCTTTATTATTGCTGGTAATTTTTCTAGAGATGCCAAATTTGGGTTAGCTTAGGTAAATCTTTATAAATTATGCCATTTTAGTTCAGATCGGGCTACTTGGAGGGATAGCCCCCATACACATATGTTCCATCATTTATGGTTTTTGTATGAAAACAATTTTGTTGCTGTTTTGAATTCAACTTGAATCGCCGAATTTTGGGTCTAAACCGGACTGAACAACAAAAGGAGACCCTCTTATAAAAATAATTAATTAAATTTTAATGAAACATCCCGCATCGGACTTCTATATGGGGTAGTTTTCATTAAATTTGTTCCCATTCTTTTTTTTTTGTGGTTTAGCTTGAATTGACAAGTTTAATGTATCTTAAACAAATTCCAATAAATTATCCCACATAGATCAAGCTAGAAATATATGTTCCCATCTACAAATTTTCTGTTTAATTGGGGTTGAGGGTACCTCGAAGTCTAACACTCACGTCTACAGCGTGCTTTCATCTTTTAAGTTGAGCTGATCGCTTCAAACTCGGAATTAATGAAGACTTTAAATGGCTCCTGTATCATTTAAAGACAAACATTTTCAAATGTATTTGAAGAGTATTAAAGCTTCGATTATACCGAAGTAATCAATTTATTTTATTTTATGCGCTTGAAACACGACAATCTGCATTGAAAATACTGGGCTAAACATTTCGCTCGCTTGTTAAACTAATTCTCCAAAATTATATGCCGAGTAATTTTTTTTTTTATGCTGGGCTATGAAGCTGGCGCTACAAAGAGTACAGCGAGCGACTTGCTGAATTTTAAAATGTTAAAAGCGTTTTGAGAACTGCTTATCAAAGTAAGTCACGCTCAACCGGATTTTTATCTTCGAAGTTCTACTACAAATTAGCATAACGAAATAAAAAAATAAAATAAAATATAAAAGTATCTTAATTTTAATTAGATATAATATTTAGCGCTAAACCAGTTTAGCGCGCCGTTTAGTATATTAAAAATTTGTTTAAATGTTTTTTATTAATTTTAAATTTGACCAAAAATGAGTTAAATTTGCATATTTTTTTTTTTTGTTTTTCGAAAATTTTGCACTGTGTGTACTCAAGTCGATTAATCCACTTGTTTGACTAATTGTATCTACGATTTGTATTTCAATTATTTAGTTAGCAAACGTTTGAATACGCTCACAGGAGTTGAGGGCACCCTTGGGTTTAGTGTTCGATCGATCGTTCGATCGTTGCGTTGCGATCGCTCATTTGTTTGCTGCCTATTTCGGCAGCTGATGGAACCAACCTTTATCACACAAGATATTCCAGCCTGAAGCCTGCAAGAGATGTTAAACAAATCGACTCAATTTGAGATTGCCAAAGCAAATCAGATTCAGTATTGAGTTCGGTTCAATGCACTTTCGTTTAAATTTTTTTATTATTTTTTTTTTTTTTGGTTGATTAGTTTCTGCAGTTTGTATGGCAAACGCTGGGTTTTTATGTCGGTGGTGGTTGGTTGGTTGGTTGTTTTTTTGATTGGTTGGTTGTTGTTTGGTTTTAAACGATATAACGAGCTTACAACTTTACAGAACGGCTATGCAAGTCGATTAAATATTTTGTTTTGGTTTAAGCGTTTACTGGAACACAACGAGCTTTTACAAACATACGCAACGATATGAGAATACGAGATACGATTATATTTTAATAAATAGTAGATACAACATGTACTGTCTGGTACTGGTACTGGTACGGGTACTATTAATTTCTGCTCTGATATTAATTTGTTTTTTTTTTTTTTGTATATTTTAGCTGAGAGAGTTTGGAGCTGATGTGCTTGATATTGTTTATTTCGTTAGATAATTAGTTAGTTAGTCGCTTAGCAAGCAAGTGACACAAACTAGTTCTGTGTTTACTTGTTATTAATTAGCCATGACTAAGACGAGAAACGTTTGGCACTACATTTTTTTTAGTATATGCGAGTGTGTAATAGAAAAGCGGCTCGGACTCGGTATTAAATATCATTTACAGCGCTAGACTAAGCTAAAGATGCTAAGTTACGCAAGTTAATTATGCTTTTTATTTGTATGTATCTATGCATATGTATCTCATAGCTGCCTAAAGATACATATATATCATAGATAGATACGAAATGCTTGCTTGCGCTGCTTTGCACAAAGGCAATTTAGTATGTGAAATATTGGGAGAGATAGAGTTAGAGTTAGAGAGAGAGAGAGGAGTATCGAGTTGGGTTGAAGCATAGACATATACATATATATAAAGTATTTGTTTAGTATTAATAAGCGCCACTAACCCTTGCGAGGACTCACTACAAGCGGCGGAACTATCTAATCTATAGTGGCGATCGGCCTCCGTCTCGGACATGCGTATGTCCTCGGAGCCGCTGGGGCTCATGTGTCGCGACGAGTGGTGTTCCAGCTGGCGTATGAGGTCCTCGAGGTTTCGTATGCGCAATGGTCCAGTCGACGGTGCATCGTCTTCATCCTGTGGTGGTGGCTGTTGTAGCGCCATCGGCTGATGCAGCTGATGTTGCGAACGGTGATGATGCAGCATAGCACTGCCGTGGCCACCCATGCCGCCGCCGCCAACAATGCCGCCGAGCCCAGCTCCACCCAGACCGCTGACGCCACCGGGGCCGCCACCTAGACTGCCGGCGCCTACGATGCCACCGCTGCCGTCGAGTAGTATGCCATGACCGGCGGCACTGTCGCAGATGTTTTCGCGTGAGCTCGACTTGGAGCCGCTGGCGCGCTGAGTTTTGTACGGCTCAACGCTGTAGCTAAGCTGTGCGGCGGAGCAGTCCTGCAGTGTTTTGCGCAACATTTCCTCGCTGAGGCTGCCGCTGCCGACGGGTGTGTTGCCAGTGCCGGTGCCGCGATGTGAGGCGGCATTGCGTAGCGCTTCCAGTATGTCCTCATGATAGCCGTTGAGCGACTTCAATGTGCGCTCCACTTCGGAGGCAGCGACGCCGCCACTGGCCGATGCAAGCGTACCATCCTGTGTGGCGATCAGTTCGATGTTGTCCGACTGGCTGTCGTCGCCCCATTTGTCTTTAAGCTGCTCGCCGTGCACGAGGCCGTAGCCGTGCTTCTTAAGAATGCCTTTCTCTGTGTTGTGTAAGTATGTGTCGTATATTATTTATTTTTATTTTTTTGAATTGGGGAGTATTGTCGGTTGTTGGTTGAATAGTTGGATTGCGTTTGTTGTTCAGTTCGTTGTCATCGTCGTTGTTGTTGTTGTTGTTGAGGTTGGCGTAGGAAAATACACAAGAAGAAGATTATTTTTTAGCGTAAGACAAATGGCGCACTTTAACTCTCTTCAGTTTAAGTTTTTGAGAGAAAATAGTTCGATACAGTTATAAATAGAGAGAGAGAGCGAAAGATAGAAAATGTGCAAGAGAGAGGAAGAGTGCATGTTTTGTTTTGCATTTTTTTGACTGAAATATGATACACCCAAACATATACGTGGGTGGTTCATGCTGTTTGCTAGGTGCTGTGCTCACTGACGTTCCTTCAGTTTGGTTTGTATCTTTTTTGTATGCTTATTCGATATTCTATTTGGTTTTTTGTAACTGTTTCCTTGCTTTGTGCATCTATGAAATTGTTTTGTAAATTTTTTACGTTTTTTACGTGCTTTAATTGTATGGCTTTCTCCATCGCAAGGACCTCGGTTCTGTGTTGTGTCCTCCTTGACTCTGGCCGTGCCTTAATTTCCATGTTTGATATTAATTCCATTCAGAGTTTTTTTTGTTTTTTTTTTCTGAGCTAACAAACTAAATATTTGCTTAAAAAAAAACAGAACAAAAACAAAAACTGTATGGCTTTCATGCAATGCACCATGCGGGAGCGCTTTCTAAATGCAAACTACACAAATGCAAATTCTACTTTTGAAATACTTCAAACTTCGAGCAAATATTTCTATTTAACTTTGAGCAAATATTCGTTGTGCTGTGTGCTTTTTCAGTTTAGTTTAATGAAAATGAGCTGATTTATAAAGTTTTGTTTTAGCTATTGCCGTACTTCATCAAGTAGTTGTTAGAAGTATTTTGTAGATACTTTGGAAATTAAGAAATTAATGACGTATGTACATAGTTAAAAAAAAGAAAAACATGTCCTTATTAAGCTTAAATGCTTCTCAAATAGAAGCTACTTTATTCATTTAAGTGACATTTGTAGTACTCCTCAGTACCCTAAAATCTTGTGGGTGGGTAGGTAAGAGAAAGGCTTCTATAACGCGTACCATTCGATGCTTTGCTGACCATACACGAATTGCAGTCTTGTTATTGAAAAGTATATCAAAGAATTTTCATGTATTCATGTAACTTTAAGAAAGGAGATACCGCTTTTCTTACCAACAACCGTGGAATAAGTCTGCTTTCAATTGTTGTGTGAAAGGCTGCAACCGGCTGTATTGACAGAACAATAAGAGATTGGCTTCAGACTAAAAAATAATCATACTACGACAAATCCTCAAGAAGCCTCGTGAGCTTATCAAGGACACACATCAACTATTTGTCTACTATAAAGCCCATAGGAACGAAGTTTTTCGATGGCCTGACTGCACTAGGTATCCCAGCAAAAATCGTTTGTTGTGCAGGATGATGCTTTCCCACACACAAAGCGTCTCAGGTAAGGAAAGAATCTCTAAGAGCTTTATATGCATACATTTTATTCTGTTGATGGAGATGGAAACATAAAGAATATATAAGGCTCGATCTCTCTGACATTTACATCACCTGTACCCAAGAGCAGTGAGTGAGTTTGTAGGACGAGTCTCGACTCATGAGCTTATTTCGTGAATAAGAACAAGATGAAGTATTTGTTAACTTCTCGCATGACGTCCTCGCATCTTGAACGTTCGGTGATAATGGAGAATTTCAACTTCAATTGTCGAAAACTTCGTCTACCTAGGGACAGAAGCAGACAGCGACAATAGCGGCAGCCTTAAGATCAGACAAAGAAGTTCTTGCTCAATTGATTGAAATTAAATTCTATAAAAAGCATGGACCGTGAAGCAGATTAAAAGTAAAAAGTCATCTAGAGAAAGATTCTTAGTAAGATTTTTGTACATATTTTAGTTCAATTTGGCAAGCGTATGATCTATTCGATGAGGTATACATAATCCAAACCATAGAATTACTATGGCCGGATGGACAATTTCACCTTCTTTAAATGGACGAAAAAGCTCCACTATATATGGTTGAAAGGGGAGGCCCAAAACTTAATTGTTGGGCGAAAATAAAGAGAACGACAGTGCAGGCATTGGTACGATCATGCATAGAGAGTTCTCTGCTTACTTTAGGCATGCGGTCACGACCGAGCAACTCTAAAAGCCCATCTAAACATGTAATTAATGAGAAACTTGGCTAATTTTCCAAACATGTTTTGCTTTGATTTTTGTAAATTCGTTATTTTCAGGAGTGATAGAGAAGTCGATATAGCCATGTCCGTCTGTCCGTCTATATAAACAAAAGGATCTCGGTAATAGATGGAGACTTCGTTCCTTTTTCATTCGATTAGGACTTTGTTCCTCGCCTTCCCCATAAAATCCCTCTCAAGATCAAAATCCCAAAACTTCATCGAAATCGGATAATAAATGACGATTTTATAAGCAATTGAATTCGAATGACCTATGATATTTCCGTCCGCCCTGTTCTTTTCATACAAAAAAAAAAAAATAGTTTTATAAGGCACATATTCGTGCAATGAGAAAAGGGAGGAGCAAAATACTTGAGCTTGTGATTGACAGGGCAGTCAAAGAAGATATTCTTCTCAATTTGATATATTCGAAGTCTCACCTTCTGATTTCGAAGTACATAATTGGTGCAAAATTGCTCAGATACAACTGTGAGTACTTCATATTTTGCTGATTTCTGAAGACATATGCTCAATTGGAAATCAATCTTTATTCTAAATTTAATAATATTTCTACTAGCAGCTGAACTCCTTTCACAGAAATTGAGGTGGGAAGATGATTTATCAATTATACATAATAATGCCAGTTATTGTTGTTTAAATATTTTCTCCAGAACTTCCAAACTGTTCCCAACAGCGTTGTGGGAGAAACATAGCCACTAATTGAGACTACCAACTCGAAGCTTAGTTAACTTTTGCATAAGTAACTAACCACCATTCACACTGAAGTGCTCGATGGCAATTCGGCCACGCTGTATAAAAGGAAACTCCTTTCTACATGCTGAACTTATGTCTCGTCTAATAATAAACATAAGTTAGCAGCAGTCTAACCCGTTAATTGGTCTAAAATACTTGCCAGCGCGATATTGAGCAGTACTTAAACCAGCGGACTGCGTTTTAAATACTAATTATTGACATCATCTAACGTATAATAGTCAACTGCCACTTTGTGGCCCCAACAAAATTGTTGCACTTTAAAAGAAAAAAGCAAACAAAGGACAACTTATACCCACATTTTCTGTACTTACTGGTGCTGTTTTTTATAAAGTTTTCAAGGAAATGCTTGATGTTGTGCGCAAAAATAGCGCAAGACTCATTGGATTTGCCAATCCACAATTTTTTTATGTAATTTTCTTGTCTACTGGCACACAACACAACACTTAAGGTTGAAGCTATGTCTGACATCGCTTGACAATGACTTTGCTGCTACCGGAATAAAAATAAACGCAAGAAAAACAAAAGGATGCTCTGTGTCTGGCAGTTGGACGTCGTCATGGAATTCCGCTTTCTTAGAAGCAGATAAAGAAATATTACTACATAATATAAAGTTGGACAACATGCTGACTCAGAGCAATGGTGAAATGCTTAATGCTTGCAGATTTAATTGCACCTGTTATTAAATTAATTGCATGCTGGCTTAAATATTTAATTGCTGCCAACTGCTTAGTTCAAACTTAGCAGAAATTTAATGTAGAAAGAGGACAGGGTAAGTGATGTGGCCAAAAATATGTTCATAAGTGGTACAAGCTGTTTACAGTAGATCGAGAAGATGTTAGTGAGGATGCAAGTCATAAGTCAAGTACCGAAAGACAACGGAATATGATAATGGAAGCACCCATTAGATGCGGTCAAATGTGTTGGTTTTTGCACACAGTTTCAGTGCTTGTCATAAGCTCAAAAGGGCATATTAGCGAAGCAAATGTTCAGATTCGGGGCAAAACAATTCATGGCTGGCACATAATCAACAACTTTATCACCCTACAGACCGAACTTGCACTTTGCTGTTCCCAAACTTACTCATGAAAGGACGGTGTTTGTATCACAAATGAGGAGTTATAGACCGCACTGCTGGAGCAGCTCAGAAGTATTTGTACAAAATGCTCGAAGTCTTCATTAAAGGTGAATTATATGCAAATATTAAGAGACTTCATTTGTTGTTGCCCATATTTTGCGCCTCTAACTGCACTTGACTTGTATTTTATCAAAATCGGTTGAGGATTTTGGACGCACAGCCTTTTTTCCATCATTTTCTTACGGTTTTAATGTATAAATAAACCAACCTTTGCTGTCAGCGCACGAAATATATTAAATTCGTTTCGAAAGTAGTTTGGTTTGTTGAAACGATTGTTGCCAAGCCTCTCACTAAATATTACGCTGTTTATTGTTTTTTCTTATTTTGAAAATTTTCTTGAAACTAATGCTGTGCAATAATAAGTAGATATTCAATTAGCAAATTAATATTTCATAATATTACCGAACATCCACAGTCGAGTCTGCAGAATGTTATGAGCAGCAGTTTAGCTCTTGCTTATGTCTCAAACATTTGATAAAGGAGCAGGGTTATTTTCATTCCAAATACAAATGAAACGTTGAAAAACTGGACAGCAGAGCATATTGTTGAGACACTATTGTATCGGAGTCCTTAACAAGCGTCCAGGTCAACTGACACTCTACTATTGAATTTAACAGAAGCAATTAAAACTTCCTATGAGCACAAAGAAGTCACACTTTGTGATTTCTGAAATATACAAAACGAGTCTTAAGGACAATAAAGCATTCCATGCAAAGAAGGGGTAGAATCAACCATAATAAACTAAATACACAGACTCATTGTTAAGGACAAGCACGAAACAGGAATGGCATCCTAAAAATTAGCATTTATAAAGCTAAGGGATACCTCCCTTATGAAATCTCATGGCGTATGGCAGTAGGTTGATGCAGGGAAGTTGTATTTAGCATCAACCTTGCCAAGATGTTCATGTTCAGCCGGGCTAAAATAAAAACAACTTGAAGGGTGGGAAGTGCCAGTAAGCAAGAAAATGAAATTATGAGGTTCTTCTGGACAATAAAGTCCCGTGGAAAACATTTACAGTAGGAACTTCAAACAAATGGACCAAGCCGATAATGTTTTGTAAAATAAAAGCCGGGTTGTACAGGTTGTTAATATGTACAACCAATGGAAGTGTATGATATAGTGGTACGAAATAAACCAACCCCTTACAACACCAAGCATTTATTTGTACCAAGGAAGCACATGCCCGACACCACTTCATCTACAAATTAATAACAAAGCAAAGGAAATACTTCCAAGGCTAAAAGTAAAATTTTTGTCAGAAGTTCACCATTAAAAGGTTCGATAAGAAATCTTGGAAATGGGAAGGATCATATTTACTGAAAGCATATACCATCAACTGATATACAGCTGCATCACTAGCGGCAAATCGTACGTAGGTTCCAACATATATTTCTAGCCTCAGCAACAAAACATGTTGCCATCTTAAAGTCTGACATTTTTTAGGCCTTACTTACTGTGAACACTTTGACGTACGAGCGCAATTTGGTTTTTTTTTACAGACACCTGAAAAATTCATCGCGGCCAAAAATTAAACCGTGAACATTTTCGTGCGATGATTTATTACGATTTTCGACGTGGATTATCAAGACAATAAATCAAGACAATCAACTTATATCAACTTGAATAGCTCCATCCTTGGCCACTGTGAAAAACTGTTACAACGAATTCAATCGCGGCTGCAGTTCGCGAAGATCGTCCAAAATCGGTCGTTGTGCCAGAAAACATCGATGCTGTGTGTGAACTGATAAACCAGGATCGCATGTGACATACCGTGAGATTGAGGCATTCCTTGACATTAGTATGACTAGCATACAAACACATTTGGTCGTCGGAAAGGTTTGTTCACATTGGATACCGCATAATTAGACAATCGCTCAAAATAAGGCTCGTGTCGATTGATGCAAGCAAATGGTGACGAAACGTGGATACATGCTTATGATCCCGAAACAAAACAGCAGTCGACCGTCTGGGTCTTTCAAAACGAGCAAAATCCAACAAAAGTTATTCGCTCGCGCAGCATAGCGAAGTAAATGAACGCATGTTTCTTCTCGAAATTCGGACATGTTACCCGTACCACTTGTGGAAAGAAGGACGATCAATTCCGAATGGTATACAACCATTTGTTTGCCTGAAATGTTCGATGAACTGAGGAAAACCAACTGACGAAGACGAATCATACTTCTTCACCATTTATATAGCAGTTCTAGCACACTCAAACTCCGCCAAGCGCAAACTGATTCAAGAAGCAACAGTCTTGCTGGCGGAACTCGTCAAATGTGCTAGCATTTTTCTGCTGTAATTGCCAGAACTCACCAAATTTCTGGGAAACAAGTGGTAATGGCAATGAAAGGACCAAAGTCATTCGTTACAGAAAGTGATTCAGATCGTGGAACGAATACGGAGGCGAGTCATGGTGCAAGGTCAGGAGCAAATTCAACTTCTTCCGCAAAATCATCAACCTAGTGCGAATCATATTTTTAGATTGCTACCGGGAACTAAAAAAACCTTTGTTAATAATAGGTGTTTCTGCAACCTTGAAGAAGCATATCATATTATCATAGAGTGTAAACCAGTATCTAGAAGCAGACTTCAAACAGTAACTAATGAGCTTAGATTTTAGGAAAATACTGAGCTTCATATAGCCTTCAAGCAGAAAATCTAACTCAGTAGGATGAACAATCGACCTTTATAGGTCACTGGTTCTATATTCATGTCCATGAATAATAAAAATTCCGACAGCAGGCTATGACAATCTGTTTTAAGAATCTTATTTCGGAGAGTAATTTTTTTGATCTTTTTTCGTTCTAATAGAGTCTTTACTCTATGTGGGCACACTTAAAAGAAACTAAATTAGATGTTCTAAAATACTCCTATTTTAATGCATTCAAAAATCCTCTTCTATGATGATTTTAATTAAGCGCTCTGAGAACCATTTCCATTGAGAGTACTTCGAGAACATTGAACCTCTGAAAACCCATGCACAGGAAGCTCTTGTAAGAGACAACTATACAATGATGGGTTAACTTTAAATTAACTGTGTGTTATATAGAACACGAGTTTACTGTCATTTTCTATATATAACATTTTCGAAATTTGATTTTTCGTTCGGTGGCTCTAAGACCCATATTTTTTTAATTTAATTTTGTTTAATTTATTTGTCTCAATTTAGGTTCGATAAGAAGAAATATTGAAGCGGATTTCTGGGGAATGGTAAAATGTAGATCAATGGGTGTACCAATGTTAAAGCCTCAGCCGGCCTATTATTTCGAATTTTTTACATATCCATTGCTCTGCTGCCAAATTTACAATAGCCAAAAATTATAAATGATTTATTTTAAAAATTGTTAACAAGCAAACTTTCTAAATATTACAAACTTAACATTTTCTCCTATCATTATTTTTAGTAGCTTCTTGTAAAGTATTCAACAAGAAAATTGCGAATATTCTTATTATTTTTTTTTTATCCTACTAACACACAGTCACTGACATTTCGAAGTAGTTCGTAAGTTTTAACAATTTCGTATTTCGATTTTCGATTCTGTGATTTTGATTCGTAAAATTTGTGTCATTGCGAATAGTATTTGCGCAACGCATGGTTGTTGCCAATTTTGTGTATGTTTATACTATATAAACTAATAAACTATTCCACAAAAATTCTAAGAACACGTACAACTACAATACTTAAAGTTGAAAATAAGCGTATACAGTCTGTTCCAGTACAAACAATTCGACTACTGCAGACAGTTGACTATTTCAAAGCACGAATAGCATCAAATAACTAATAAGTGATTGTTTTTCTGTGATTGTGACTGTGACTGTGATGAGTGTGAAAGCATTATGAAGTAAACTGCAATGATAATTCCGTTAATGAGATGAGAACTGGTGATGCACTGGAAAAATCTACTAAATCTAGTTAATTGCTATTAAATGATGCACTATATTATTTTTTGTATAAACTAAAATATTGTTTATACAATAATTCAGCATGTTCACCTAGCTAACTATGTATTATCTCCAACATAGAGCCTTGTGTATAAATTGCATAACATTACGTAAGAACACAAAGCAAGAAAATTGTATTTAGGGGTCAGTTTCTCAATGTCTTGCTTAAAATTTTTAAATATTTTTAAAGAAAATTTGGCTTAAAATATATTAATTTGAAATGTGTAAGTGGCAAAGAAAGAAAAAAAAAAAGTTAAGAAAAAAAAAAATAACAGCTGATTGGCTTAAAACTAAATAAAACACAGAGAGAGAGAGAGGCTCTGTAAATCCAGTGAGCTATAAATTTATATTTTGGGAAAAAAATTAATTTTAGGCAAAATTAAACCGCGACAAAATGTTTTTCTTACAAAAATCCAGTAAGAGGCAGAGCTATGAACATATTATTTTACTACAATTGAAGTCAGATACATCAGATTTAGCATTTCTAGCCCCTAGGGGGTAGGGGCAAAATTTTAAAATAAACTTGTAAAATTCCGGAGCAGTCCTAGTCGAATGCAAAAAACACGAAGTCTCTATCTATTACCGTTTCCGAGATCCTTTCGTTCATACAGACGGACAGACGGACGGACATGGCTATATCGACTCCTCTATCACTCCTGACCATAATGGGGGTAACTTTGGGGGGTCTCCGACCATTATTTCTACCTGTTACATACATTTGCACAAAACCAATAGGCTCTTGTACCTTCGGTACAGGGCCTAAAAATACTAATCTGAAGAGGGAATAGGATACACTTAATATTTAAGGCTGAATCTTTCATAGTTTACAACTGCTTGCTGTGCTTAGCTAGCCAGACAGACGGACATGTCTATATAGATCCGACTTTTGTAAGAAACTTTTTATAAGGGTTGACGCAAAATAGAAATAGAAAATAAAAACAATTAAAAAAGATTCAACAGTATCTTTCAGAAATATTTTATAATGATTAAAATTAATCAAAATTAATTCAAGAAATGTTCATAGAAAATCTAAGAACTCAGTTAGAGTCATTTACGCCTTAGGAGGAAGTGTTATCTAGTTCGTTGAATAGAAGTAAACTGAAGAAGAACTAAGAGAAAACTAAATTTTCAAACTTGCAGGTTCTAGCTTTCATAGTCTTAAATTATTGATGTTCATACGCAGAGTTTGGAAAACAGACGGATATGTTTATATAGACTCGACATATTTGCTGATGAAGCATATCTTGTTATATACATTAAATGGAGTATACCTTGCATTTTTTATGCTGTTATTGGTTGTAGCATAGCCCCCTTCTACTTACTTACTACTTTCGATCCCATAAGCATTTATACCAAATTTTAGCTCTGTAACTCAAGTGGCAGTGGCAGATATAACAAATTTTTTTTTATCGCTTATATGGCTTATATGGAAGATCCAATTTTAACAAAAAGTAGCTTATATGCTTTTCCAATGTGCGAACTATTTCTATAAAAAAAATTTTATACATATTGGTTTAGCCATTTAGGCGTGATGCACGCACAAACAAGCAAATAAATAAAAATTTAGTTAAACAAATAAACTTAAACCAAAGAAGTAGAGCACTGTTAAATTTTTAAGCAAGTTTTAAGCGTTAATTTTAGCAAGCTATTGAGAAACTGGCCTTTAGTTAAGTATTTCGTTTAAATGAATGCACATGTGTGTGTGTGTATGTAGCTGTGTGCGGGAAAAATTTCACTGGAAGCTAGGAACGTCAATAAGTCAGCAAACTAGCGCATGTAACTGTAGTTTTTATATGTGTTTATATGTAATTGTGTGTGTGCGTGTATATTTAGTTGTAGTAGTGTGAAATGAACATCGCTAACACTTATTTATTGACCGATATTAACCTGCATGTGTTTGATCCTCCTCACCACCGCTAGTATAACGGCGTCCATGTATGCTTTTATCCCTGTAAAAAAATTTAAAAAAAAAAATAAATAAATAAATTAGAAAGCGTATAAAATATTTAATTTTAAATGCTTACCTAAAGCCGGCCTGATTGGCATAGACCAGTTTACTAGATCCATCCAAAGAAACCTCCTCGACGGAGTGATGATTCGGCGCTGTTGCAGCACCGCCATAGCCCTTGGCAATTGGCTTCTTGGAGTAGGGCGGGTCATACTTAAGCGTGGTAGTCTTACGTCTGCGTTGTCGTTGGGTTTTTTTGTTTTTTTAAGCAAAAAAATTAGCGCAGTTTAGTAGTTTGTATTGTTGTAGTCGAGTCACAGTGTAACGTTGCCATCCGGTGCAGTGCCGATCCGTTCCAATCAGTTCCGTTGCGTTCCATTTGATTTGGAGTTTTTACGTTTTGTAGTTTATATTTTATGTTTTCATTTTATATATTTTTATATATATATATATTTTTTTTTTTTTTTGTATATATTTTTTATATATATAGGTTTTTTTTTTTTTTTTTTTTTTGTAATTTATATATAGATATATTTGGATTTTTGATTGGTTATTGTTGTTGTTGTTGGTTGTCGATACATATGTGATTTTTTTTTTTTCGAATATGGTGGCATATATATTTTTATATACATATATACATATACATATATATATATATATAAAAATGCATATTATGTTGGGATTGATAGATAGATTGATTGATCGATCGGTTGATTGATTGATTAATGTTGAAATGTTAATTTCGATTGATTTGATTGTAGTAATTGTAATTGATTTGATTTGATTTGATTTGATTTGATTGATTTGATTGGTTGTTTGGTTGGTTTCGGGAGAGCGAAAGTTTAGTATGAAAAATTTTTTGTAATTAATAAAAATTCCAAAGTTAATTTAGTCAATTTGTTGATATTTTTTGTTTTAAATTTGATATTTTTTTTTTGAGTATTTGTGATTAATTGAGAATATCATTTTTTGTGTATTCACGAATCAATTGAGGAAAAACCAAAGAGAAAGAGAGAAAAAGAGAAAATTGAAAAATTTAATGTGCGCATAATGCAATTAAAAATTAAAAATTAAAAATAAAAAAAATAAAAATTAAAAATAAAAAAAATTAATAAAAGAAAAAAATGAAAAGAAAAAAAATCAATGATAAGCGAAAGTAGTGGATGCAATATAGGTAGGGTATATTCATAATCTTATTATAATTCGTTTGTTTTTAATTTTTGTTATATACAAAATGTACAAAAAGTTTTTTTTTCTTTCTTTTTTTTGTTTTTAAATACATAGTAGCCAAATTTTTCATATTTGTTCAAGCAGAGTACATTTATAAAAAAATTTATGCCAGATTATACAATTTAATTTACACACACATTGAGATAGTTGAAGAGAGAGAGAGAGAGAGAGACAGACAGAGACAGCGAGAGATAGATAGATAGATAGAGCGAGATAGATGATATGCGCGTTATAGTAGCTGAAATTCTTTAAGGCATGCTGCATATTTTTTTTTTTAGTTTTTTTTTTTATGAATTTCAGTTACTATTTGGAACATAAAAACTTGCGATTGATGTGTTTGATGCATACGGAAAAAAGACATAGACGAAGAAGCATTTGTACAACAACAAAAAAACATCGAAAAGAAAACATTTACAAAGAAAAATTAAAATGAATCATTTAAGTATTTTGGATGCAAATTTAAAGAATTTTTTATGCTGCGAATTTTTTTTTTTTTTTGTTTATTGCTGACAATTAGCAAATAGTTTTTTTTTTTTTTCGTTTTGAGGTGAGTTTGTTTGTTTTTTTTGGAAAATATATATGAAAAGCTGTATTTTGCTTAAAAAATTTCTTCTTCTGCTTTAGGTTGGTAACAACTTTTTGTAGAGTAGGGAAATTTTTTTTTTATTTGATTTGATTTGATTTTTTTTTTATTTTAGTTTAATGAAACTGTTTTTTGATTTTGAATTAAATTTTTTATATATGGCAGAGACGATAGTTAAATATGTAAGTTGCTGTTTAAGTTGTTTACACCTTTGAATTAGCGTATGTGTGTGTGTGGGTGTGTGTGTGTGTGAAATATGTTTTTTTTGCATTTATGTTTTTGAGTGTTTAATGCCGGTGGTATATAGTATGTGTGTGTGTGTGTGTGTGTGTGTGTGTGTTTATATATAATATATATTTATATACTTTTATATAATATACTTCGGTGTTTGTGTATCTGTGTGTCTGATGTTTCAGTTCATATTGCAGAATGCACATACGATAATACACAAACAAAACACAAATGCACGCAATTGAATGTTTTATGTGTGTATATTGTATATGTGTTTTATTAAATATTCTATTGATATTCATTTGTAATGAAATGCATTCAATATAAATCATTCATTTGTAAATTGGCTCAGTAGAAAGCACCACCATAGCTGAAATAGCTTACATTCGGGCTCTAGCTTAGATTTGACTGACTAACAAGTAGTAAGTAGTATTTGGTTAGTATTAGTATTAGTAAAAGTAGTAAAAGTATTAGTAAAAGTAGTTCTTTGTAGTAGTATTAGTAGTAATAGTAGTAGTAGTAGCGTACATTTGTATGTCGAGGTAGTTGGTTCGATGAGTTTGGAGAACAGGGCGTGGACATTGCAAGACTGTTTTGCTAATAATTGTGTGTGTGTGTTTATATATAGATATGTACGGACATTTTTGGTTTGTGTGTGTGTGTGTGTTTTAATTTTTTTTTTTTTAACTATTTATACTACGCACAATCAGTTTATTTTGATTTGGTGTTGTTGGCACACTAAGGCATTTGTGGTATATCACAAAAGGTTGCTAGTTTGGTCACTACTACGCTAGTCTAAGGCGCACAAGTACTAAAAAGTGTTGCTGTGTTGTTTTTTTAGTAATTTTTTTTTTTTTTTTTTAGTGGGGGGGGGGATATGTTTTTTTTTTTTTTTTTTTTAGTGCAATGGGAAGATTATACGAAAAGTGCAGTTTTAGTTTGCGTCTTACTTTTTCCAATAAAATATAATTTTTTTTTTTTTTTTTTGAAAAAGCGGCAACAGCATTTTAGGAACAGGAACAGTTAAAAATTAAATAAAAAACAATTTACAAAAATTAATTACACTTAAAACATAAATAAAAATTTGTTTTTTTTTTTTTTTTTTTTTTTTGCAATTTACACAATTAAAAAATTTACAAAAAAGAAAATAATTAATATATATAACAAATTGTTTGTTGTTAGTAATACTTAGCTACATAGGTACTACTACTACAAGTAGTTTGGAAAATTGTAGGATTACTGGATTACTGTGCACTGGAGTGGTTAGAAAGAATTGGAGCGAGGGCTTGTTTGTTGGGGCGCAAAGTTTGTGTGTGCTAAGGAAGTATATTTTTTTTTGTACATTTTTTTTTTTTTTTGTTAAGGAGCTTTGGATTTGGAACTGTGCATTAGTTAAGCGGAATTGGTAGACATTGTTTTAAGGGGGGGGGGGGGGATTTCTTGGGATAGGGCACAATGATACGGCGTACGTTAATGGTGTTTGTTGTAGTTGTTGTTTGCTGTTGTTGATGACTTCTTTGATTGATTACTGCTTTTCAACTAACCTCAGACACAGGGAGAAGTTTCTATGTACTACAACTGACCTGTAGCACAATGCCATAAAGGTGAATGTTATAAAAACGAACCCTACAACTGACATTAGAACACCGACTAGGAACACAGTATTTGAGCCATGGTAGTTCTCTATACGAGCATAAAGGTTGCAATGAACGAATAGGTGTTTGTTTCGAGTAGTAGTGTTTGTTAGTTTATTAATTTTTTTATTTTTATATTTTTATATTTAATAATAATTGTTAGCAAATATATGTGTGTGTGTGTTTGTATTTATATTTAGTTAAAAATAAACAAATTATATAAACATTTTGCATTAAAAGCGTTGCAATATAAACAATGTGTGTATATATACATATACCAATATATATATATATATATATATATTATTTTTTTCATTATACACATTTATTGTTAAATATTTTTTTTTTATTTATTATTTTATTTTTTATTTTTCATTTAGTTTTTACGTTGATTGATTTGTTGTTGGTGTAGTTTTTTTTTTTTTTATTTATTTTTGTACGAAATTGTTTTTTTTTTTTGTAGTTTGTTGTTGTTGAACGAGTGCGTACGAGCGAGCCGCGTGCGTGCGAGCGAGCGAGCGAGAGAGAGAATTGATTTGGGTTTTTTGATTGAGAAAAATTATTGTACTTATTTATAAAAAAGAAAAGCTTTAATATTTTTTTTTTTTTTTGTATCTTCTGCTGTTTGAGAAAAACAAATAAAAATTTTTTTTTCTAAAGTTATGAATATTCTTATTCGTCTAATAAGCAGTGCAGCGTGTGTCCAATGCATAAACGCCATTTTCTTTTTTTTTTTTGTTTTTTACGTACGACGCCATGACAATGGTAATCGCCATTTTACAAGTTATAAAAAAAAAAATTATGTATTTTGTTTTTTTTTTTTTTTTGTTTTGTGTTAAATTTTCTTGAACTGCAACTTGCATATTTTTTTTTCTTCTTAAACTTAATTTTTTTAAGCACTGACTTCTTCATTGTGTCCCATTATTTTACAATACAAATGCAATAAATTGTATGTGTGTGTGTGTGTTTTTGTGCGTTTGTGTTTGTATGTGTTTCTAGTTTTTTTTGTTAGATTTATATGCATACGAAGCAGTCTTTATATGATGTCGTATGGCGTTTACAGTTGAAGTTAAAATTTTGAGCAATCAGCGTCATTAATTTTTTTTGATTGACAGCAATTCAAAGCATAACTGTAAGCCAGACAGTTGCATATGTTAACCAAAGCCATAAACATTAGATCTGAACATTTGTCTAATTTTCTAAACTGCGCTTGATTGCTGTCAAATAGAAAGCCTTATTTTGACTTTTTAGGCTCTGTATCGAAGGTACAAGAGTCTATTGGTTTTGTGCAAATGTATGTAACTGGTAGAAATAATGGTCAGGAGTGATAGAGGAGTCGATATAGCCATGTCCGTCTGTCCGTCTGCATGAACGAAAGGATCTCGGAAACGGTAATAGATAGAGACTTCGTGTTTTTTGCATTCGACTAGGACTGCTTCGGAATTTTACAAGTTTATTTTAAATTTTTGCCCCTCCCCACCCTTCACCATAAAATCATCCCCAAGGCTAAAAATTTCTTCGGCATAAAAAAAATGTTGTACACCAGTATAGAAATAATATCCCTCTTAGCCAAAATCCAAAGAGTTCATCAAAATCGGATAATAAATGACTATTTTATAAGCAATAGAATTTGAACGATCCCCCTTTTCTTTTCATTCATATTCGCGCAGTGAGAAGTGGTCATGTGTTTGGTCATAAGCTCGGGAAACATTTAATGTGTTTGTTAGGCGAGCTGAACTGGTACAGGGCCTCTTACAGTCGGTTACGTCCGACTGAAATTTTCTTACTTGTTGTTTTTAGTGTTGCCAAATGTGCTTAAAAACTATAAGCACCATGCGACTTCAAGTTAGATACTTTTTGGCTAAACCTCGTACATATATATATTTTGCAAACTATAAATGGTTTATATGAATAGTAATTAATTTAAAAAAAAAAGTATTTTTTTTTCTCGAGTAAAGAAATAAGAATTTGTTGCAGTTATACAACTTTAAAATACCCTACATTTTTTGCTTATGTAGATTTGTTAAACTTAAAAAATTAAAAAAAAAAAAAAAATATATATAATTCTTATTAAAATAAATGAAAAAAAATAATACATTTAATAACCAAATTTGTTATTCATCTTCAACATATTTTAAGAGTCACTAAGAACTTTTATAGGAACTCATATAAATCATATAATCAAAAGGAAGGACGAGCGTAACAGCAGATGTACATATATAAGAATATAGTTTTGGATGGTGTTATATACTTTAAATATTTTGAGGTCTCTCTTTTGCTTTCTATTATCCATATTATTCCATATTATATACTTGTCCCTCAGCTCAGCAGGTAGAATTAATGCATAAAAAGCATGAATTAACAAATAATGGGAGATAAGAATTTTGTGTTTCCATAATAAACTTTTTTTTAGGTTCTGCTCAGTCTAGCCTTGTATTTTTATAATGGTTGCAGTTTTGTTCATAATAATCGATCACACAGATACGCTATAGCCAGTGAAAAATCATTCGAATATAAAATATCTCGGAAATCATATTGTGGCGAATTTTGCATAAAAATCTTGGCCCAAACACTTACAAGACTTAATAAACTCAAGTAAGGTAGTCACTTGATTGAATAAACTAACGACTAACGAAACTACTCCGATTGAGCGCTGCATAATGTTGAAAAAAATTCTGCATTTTATTGGATAAACATCTTCAGCGTTGAAGGTTCTTTTTTTTTTTTGGCTTAATGGCTCTGTCAATAAGCAAAATATGCCATATTGGACAACAGCAGACATAGATGTGTCTTAAGAGATATGTAATGCGGCATTCATGCCTTGCAGCTTAATTTAGCATCGATGAAATTTTGTGCTTAATGAAGTTTTGCTTTTTTTTTGCCATATTGGAAGACACTTTTTTTTTAAACAAAATTGCTTGCTGAAGTCAAGCCTCTGCTCGATAGAAATTGAAATCTTAATCAATGTGCTTTAGGCTTTTTTTAAGAAACAGATTTTGGTAGCTTTGTGCATTTTTTATGCCGATGCTTGGTGATGATTATTAGAGTATATAAAGCAAGGCAACGTACGGAAAGAACTGTGCAGTCAAATGGACTCAACTACGAAATATGCAGAAGTATTTGTATTAGTGTAAGCCTTCTAGTGGTCCGAGCTTGGTCTATATGGAATTTTTTTTTTTTTGTTTTGGAATCTTTCAAGTTATATCAAAGCTATAAGACCATGTTCATAAAAAATTCATAAGGGTTAGACAGATTTGTATCTGGGCTAGCCTTTTCAGTGGTCCGTTCTAAACCTAAATGGAATATTGGGGAAGAGTTTAGGCAAGATGAGATGTTTCTTGCAAAATTAACAGCAAACAATAAACTTTTTTTTGATACAAATGAGGAGCAGGTTTGCATGGTGTATGGCAACCTTCCTTAGTGAGGGGGGTAGGAGGAGGCCATTGAGTACAAGCTACCTGAAGTATGGATTAAGAGAATATAAATATGCAAATTTGAAGGCTCTATCTTCTACAAGTCTTCAAGATCTTAATTTTCATACGAACTGATAGACGGACGGACAGACAGACACATCTACATCGACTTGGTTTTTGATGCTAATACAGAAAATACATAGTTTATAGGGTATGAGGCCTTCTATTAGCTTTAGCTTTGCTTATGATACGTAGTTATGCGTGCTGGTCTGACCTGCTGCATTGTGAACTTAGGCTGAAGTACATCGCTTGGCTGCACTCTCATCTTTTACTTGAATACTTCGGAATACGTCACCCACAAATTTACCTTGCTTTGGTGATAACATTTAACTTGTGCTCTTGCTCATATGGCACAATTATAGAAGGAAGCGCAACTATGACAATATATGTAGCTTAGAGCAGTAGAGAGTAAAAAAGAGAGAGAGCGCCTTGTTTGGTTTTTAGGCCCTGTACCGAAGGTACAAGAGCCTATTGGGTTTGTGCAAATGTATGTAACAGGTAGAAATAATGGTCGGAGACCCTCCAAAGTTACCCACATTATGGTCAGGAGTGATAGAGGAGTCGATATAGACATGTCCGTCTGTCCGTCCGTATGAACGAAAGGATCTCAGAAACGGTAATAGATAGAGACTTCGTGTTTTTTGCATTCGACTAGGACTGCTCCGGAATTTCACAAGTTCATTTTAAAAACTTGCCCCTCCCCCCCCCTTCCCCATAAAATCACCCCCAAGGGTAAAAATTTCTTCGGCACAAAAAAAAAGTAAGTATGCCAGTATAGAGATATCGTCCTTCTTAGCCAAAATCCGAAAAGTTCATGAAAATCGGATAATAAATGACGATTTTATAAGCAATTGAATTTGAACGACCCCCCTTTTCTTTTCATTCATATTCGCGCAGTCAGAAGTGGTCATGTGTTTGGTCATAAGCTAGGGAAACATTTAATGTGTTTGTTAGGCGAACTGAACTGGTACAGGGCCTCTTACAGTCGGTTACGCCCGACTGAAATTTCCTTACTTGTTTTTTGTTGTTTCGTCTACTATCCTCTCTCAACTGTAGCTATTTTGAGAGCACATGACTGAAGTAGCGTTACAATGTATTATTACACTATGCTTGACCTAACGTACACGACATGACCACGAACAGCTTGTGTGTAAGTGAGCGTTAGTTGTTTGTAGTGTGAATGCGATTGCTCGGATATTTGCTTCTTCAATTCAGGTCTGTTCTCCATTTTTTTGTTTGGTGAAAATTCTATGTCTTAATTGCACAATTTTATTTTTGGTATTAAAAACGTCCAAAAAAAAAATATATTTTTTTATACTGGATTTTATATCAAAGATATAATTTAAAATCGGAATCGAAAGTGATAGCACCTGCAGATTCTGTCTGGAAGGCGACGAAACTCCGGAGCATATCTTGGGCGACTGCCCAGCTCTGACCCAAACCAGGCACATATATCTTGGCAATTACCAAGTGACAGGAAAGGCGGTGCATGCACTCAATCCCAAAAACCTAGGCCATTTCTCTGACCTTTCTTAGCTGCCTAGTTTGAAGATTACATTTACTCTTCATGTCTATGGAACTATTAACTAACGAGAAAGAATGCTGTAGTCGTGTGTGCTGGTCTTCGAGTTACTCTGTAACATTTCGAAGGCTCATTAGTTGTGTTAGTAGTCCGAACTGGAGCTAAGACGTTTGTCAAAAGAAAAAGGTGACTTCTCAAATTTCGCGGGCTATGTACACATACACATTCGATTTTCGATTATTTTTTTATTCCTAACACTTTTTCGTGTTTTGGTGTGGCTGACAATTTTTTGATATCGAAAAAAATGTAAAAAAATTTGTGTGTTATATACTTTGAGCCAAAAGAAAATGTTTTGTTCTTAGAAGATGTTTTCCACTCCAAAAAATTGAATTGAAATTAAAAAAGTGGCTGAGAATGTCGGCGTATCGGTTGGGTTGGCTTATGCTATGCATTCTTTCTGATGCAGGCGAAGTTTGTTCCGAAATGATAAAACTTTGCCGTCAGCAGCTGTTGATTGCGATTTACTCAAAAGAGTTATAACTGATGACGAAACACGGTTAAGATATCAAAGCCACGGCTCAATCATGCCAAAAAAAAGCTAAGACTGAAAATTAACACCAACTTAGGTCAAATGTGAAGGTTTTACTCAATGTTTAATGGCGTGATGCAACGTGAGTTCTTGCCAGAATGTCGTACGTTTAATAAGGAATGAAGAAAACTACTGAATTTGTGGCAAAATGCAGCTGCTTGTACTAAGTTGCTTCTTTGAAATTTTTTATTGAGAAAACCCACACCGTTATCTCATGCCTCAGCCACAATTTTCATCGGGCTTAGCAACCAGCGACTTTTTTCTGACAGCATTTTGCTAAGGTTGAGAGGACCTGCTGAAATATCTCAAGTTCATATCATAGAGCGCAAAGCAAAAGTGTATTATATCTGAGAGGAATTACATTGACAGTGTATAAAATATATATTGAACCAAAAAAGTCACCCTTTTTTATAATAAACTTTAAATGTGGAATATACAATTAGGCTTCTCATAAATCACAACAAATATTTATGTTTAATTATCAAACAAAAACAAATAAATATAAACCAAAAAATATTAAAGAAAAAAATGATGGCATCCTTGTTTGACACTAATCCTTATGCTGTGACTGTTACATTCACTTTATACACTTTTTTTTTTTTTTTTTTTAAGAGGGTTTAGATATTTTTAGACTTCAAGAACGCGTCGCTCATACATACTTTCGAACGGCTAGATGGACATATTTATATCGATTCGACTTTTAATGTTGCTCAAGAAAATACATAGTTCGGCTGTAACATACATTTGTACACATTTAATATACCTTTTGCCGTAAAAAAAAAAAAATGCATTGCTCTCGGAAAAAAAAAAATTAATTTTTTTTGAGCATGCCACTGTACGCAGCAGCGCATATAAAATTAATAAAGCAGCGAAATAAAAACTGAATGAACAGAAAATGTTTTGTAATATTTTTTAAATCAATTAAAAAATGCAATAATACAATGCATACTCAATAATATATATTTTTTTTTTTTTAACACATAAAAATATGGTGTAATCTAGTACAAGGTTGCATGGTACAAACTAAATGGAATTACTTCACATGTATTTCATAATGTTCTGAAGTAAGTATTTACATACGTACAACCATTTACATTTAAAACGAAAAACAAAAACAAAACAAAAACAAAAGATTTGACAAATTTACACACAACGTTTAGGGTCAAAATTTGTAGCTCGAAAATATTCAAAGAAAATTTAAAAAACGAAACGAAACGAAACGAAAAACATTTAGTAAGACTTAGTTAAGCGTTGGTGCTACCAAAGCTTATATACTCTTCACACATGATATTTTGCATTTTTGTATATAGTGTATATAGTTTGTTGTATATTTAAATTAAAAAATAAGTTCAAAAGCAAAGGAGCACATTCAAGACTGGGTTAACTTTAAAAAACAGCCAATTGCGGCAGACGGACTTTTATATTACTAGCATATGTCACACCATGTGTGAAAAGTAATACACTCCGACATATGTACATATTGTACATTTGGTATATAGACAATTGGCTTATGTGTATGTAAGTATATACGTTAAAGAATTTTACATGGAACACATACAAACATATGCAGTTACATTCAGACATTAATATTAATACACACTGAACATTATTTTTTTTTATTTTTTTTTTTTTTGGCTACTTCATTAATATAAAATGTTTTTGTTTAGGACAGAAAACCAAGCAAAGTTTTTTTTTTTTTTTATTAGTTTTATAATTTTTTTTTTGTTCTTTAAGTGTTTGTGTAGAAAATTTGGCTAAGAAAATTATGAGAAACAATAAAAGTATAAGAAAAATTGAAAACATAATCTACCAAGAATACCCTACATATGTGTGGAAATTCAATTTGTAAAGCTGTCAAAACACTGTAAAACATGCCGGCTCGACGCGAAGCATGTGTGAAGTCCAACTTGTTCGAGCGGCATGTTTTACAAAAATAAAAAAAAAAAAAAGAATTAAACAAAAACCTTTAAATTCATGGCTTGCAAACGCTTACTATTGCTTACTTGGCAAGTGCCGTATCGGAATAAACGTACAATTTATACAATACCAACTTTTTTTTAATAAAACTTCTTCTTTTGTTGGTATTGAAGGCTACTCAAAACAATAGTCGAAGTTTAATTAATAAAAGTGAAATTTGGGTAAAGTGAGGCCTATTTATAAGTAATTTTTTTTTTTTTTTAATTAACAGAGCTATGTATATTCTAAATACAAGTTAAAGAAGATTTTTGTATAGGACAAGTTCTTTCTACTGGTCATTCGAAATATTGTGTTGCCTCTAATCTATGAAATTTTAAACCAATTTTTGCAAAATTATTTAAATGAGACACAGAGAGAGACAGACGGACATGGCTAACACAACGGCCTGGTCTAAGAAAAAATGGGGCTCAGTGTCAATAATTCATTTGCTACTTTTTTCCCGACTTACATAGAGTTTGACACGCTCTTTTATATGGCGAAAGACAGAAAGTGATATACAAGTTGCCTTTTTTGCCAGGTAATTTTCTGGTGGCGCTACCTCTTGGTGAGGACCTGCATTGGAAAGGGACATTTCATTCATTGACATTCTCTTCGTGACATTTGGAAAATTGGAGTTATAGCATCTAATGTGACAGTATATTCTTGTCATCGCTGTAAAAATATGTGTTGAACACAGAGGAAATATGTATTAAGATTTGTGTTAAACTTGGTAAAACTTTTACCGAAACTGAACACGAATTGATAAAATCAGCTTATGAGAAAATTCGCCGCTATATACGACTGATATACACGTTTACAAGACAGTCGGGAGCACTTGTGACCGAACAAAACATCAAAATTGTCCATGAATTCATAAAAAATTGTTAGGAATTGTCTAAAGACTCAATCCATCGTATTTTGGTCCATTATTTGGGCTTCAGGAAAGTGGCGCTTCGGGTTTAACATACGAAAGACATCATTAAAGATGCCAAATAAATAACAAAACTTCTTTTTCAACACTGTTACTGGTGATGAGACATGGTGTTTTTCATTCGACCCTGAAACAAAGCGTCAAAGTGCCGCCAAAACTAAAAAAATCACGTTTGAAGAAGTCAAAAGATAAGACATTGTTGATTTTTTTTTACGATTCGAAGTGCATTTTTCACCAAGAATTCGTTTGACCGGGCCAAACAATTAATGGGTAATTTTATCTTGGTGTAACGAGGAGTTTGCTTCGTTGTATTAGGCCAGTATATCGCGAAGAAGGAAGTTGGCGTTCATCGATCGACACTTGTGACCGATTTTTTGAACAAAAATCGCATTTCGACCATCAACCAATCGCCGTATTCGCCTAATTTGGCAACATGTGACTTGTTTCTGTTCGGTAAGCTGAAATTATTCATAAAAGGTCGGCGTAATGCTGATGTGGAGGCCATCCAAAAGACGTGCAACGACGTCATAAAGATCATTCCAGCCAACGAGCTAAAACACTCATTTGAAATATTATTGGCTCGAGCAAATAAGTGTATTCAGTTGGAAGCAGATCACTTTGAATAATAAAAAAATCAGATCGGGAAAAATTAGAGGCACACCTTGTTCTAAGTGTTCGAAATGCTTCTTTCCAGCTGCTTTCTCGAAACCTTTCCATAGACCAGGACACATATGTACTTTATTGACTATAAAATGACTGGTTTAATGCGTTACGCACAATTATAAAGAATATAAAAACTGTGACCTATACTTAGACCCCCACTGAACCTGTACGATCTATATAACAGATCGACCTACCGACATGTATTTCGACACGTTGAAATCGAATCTAAGGTCCGTTTGACTCCTTCACTCTCAGATTTTGTGTAAATTGGTAAAAAAAAATCGCAAACAAAACTGCAGTGTTATGGCGGTAAAACAATTTTGTAGATCTGTACCGAGTATGATTTTCATGTAGTTCGATCTGCTGAATCTGAATCTTACGATTGGTATAGTCCGTTTGGAAATTTTTTTTAACTTAGCCATCCTTTTTATTTTCTGCCTTTTTTTTTCGATTTTTTCCAATTTACTCCAAACTGGAGCGTGTACGAGTCAAACGATTTAAAGATAGACTACTGTTTGCATTAGACTACTTTCCCTTGACCATGCCCACATAAAGAGTGCGTCTCAAAAGTCATGAAATTTATTTTTTGCGCAAGTCTAGTGATAGGTGCTTTCTTTAAGAAATTCTATAAAAATAGCGTATAAAAGCGAGAGCTAGTTTCAGTTCTGCAGCCAATTGTGTGCTTGCTTTGAGATACCCTATACCCCATCCATTTAAAAATTTCTATTGTATATTCCTATCTAGATGGGTGTGGTATATTTTATTGGGATTTGTTGTAACAAGTTAAATTTTTTCAAACAAAAATTTAGAAATTAAAACAGATTTGAATTGAGGTTTCCAATTTGTAGTGATTCAATACGGACATCTTGGAATATTTTATAAGGCTTAATTTATTTGAAGATGGCATTGGAACTTCTAAATATACACATCTGATGGTTCCATTTTTTTAAGAGTCCAGCCGGCGAGTCTTACAGCATGTTACATGCGGGCGAAGGGAAAAAGAACTGAAAAAATAGGCGGTGCGTAGAAGAACTTTATATAAAGAATAATCTCTAATCATCAAGCCTGCTGTGGGTTTGTGTGGGGTTGTGATGGAGGTGGGTGGATCGGAAGCAGAAAGATAAGAGTAGAACCAAATATTCAATTATTTGGTTGACTTTTTTACTTATATATAGGTCAACGTGAGAAATGGAATTGTTCACAAATATTTAGACTTCCTCAACTAGGAATCTCCATGCTACCATAGTTCTGGTTAAAGAGAGTTCCTGAGGTATAACAACTCGACATGTCAGAATGGTCGAATTTTTCTTGCACTGCACGTAACTGCAATTGGAGACGCCTAAGAAGACTATGATCTATGCAAAGAAATTATCTTGTGCTGAAATCAGAGTTTGAGATCTTCATATAAGGATTCTCTAAAGTCTCAATTCTCCATTCTACATAAAGAAGTACACACACCCATATATTATTTATAGTTGATAAAATTGCAGAAAACTGAATTAATATTTCAAAGCATTAGCCTATAGGATTATCAATCCATTCTAATTTCTTCTAATTTCTCCTACCTTCTAGGGTCTGCTAGTAAAATATATATTTCATGACTTTTGAAAAGCACGCTATATGCCATGGGAAAAAAATGATGTATTAAAATTCATTCACAAATTCAAGCAAGAAACATAAAACTGGTTGCTATGCGTTTTGGAAATATTTCCGCGGTAAGTCTCAAGAACATACTTTTATAAAGGATGAGTTGGTACTGTTGCTAATATATTATCGGACATATATGATGTATAAAACTATGGACAGAAGCAGTTCAGTTCTTCTTGACTAGTTTCTAAAGCTATTCACACTGAATCTAGTTACATACAAACATTTCTTTATTAATTAAAAAAAAATTATTTAAATAAACAAAAAAAAAAAAAAAGAATTCAGCAAATTAAAATAAAGCTCAAACAATAGTTCTCAGATAAATAATACATATGTATATATAATATATAATCGTGTTACAGAATACACACTTAGAAAAGAGACAGATAATTAGAAAGAGAAAGAGCGAGTGAGAAATAGAGACGGAGACAGACAGATGCGTGTGTGACACGCGCGTCACCGCTGCACGCTAAACCTGTGCAAGAATTGTTGATTTACCGTTATAGCCATACATACGCTTAACTGTACATATAGCCTAAAACGGTAAATTAAGTTTATACAACGGTTTGTAACAACAAAAGTAAGCGTTTCTCTTTATATAGCACAAAATACCGTTTAAAGCTATATGCACAAACAATAAAAAAAAAAAAAAATAATAATAATTCATCATAGATATATATCGATATATTGGCAGATCAAAAATCCTATAGTATACGCTAGCGTGCAGCGGTGCGTGCAGCCAGCATTAAAAATTAATAATATTTTAAATTGAATTCGTTGATTGATATATTCTTTCGGTTTGTTTAATCGATTTGTTGTTTGATTCATTGATTCATTGTTTGTTTGATTGATTTGTTAATTGTTTGACTTGCTTGGTACTCTACCTGTAGCAAACGGCCAGTGTCGCGAAACTAATGAAGACACACTTGACGATAACGGTTAAAATGATGACCATGGTTAATGTGCTGATCCTATTTTGGTCAGAGGCGCCTGCAATGGGGTTTTGTTTTCGCATTAGCAATTTAACAAATTTGACCAATTGAGACACACACATATAATTTTTTTTTTTTTTTTTTTTGATTTGTTTTCGTTTTTTTTTTTTTTATTTATTTTTTTTTAAGTAAAACAATGTAAGTAAATGCGAGTGAGTGAGAAAGGTTAACTGATTAATAATGAATTGAAAAGAGACCACTTTGTGTTGGCAAACGCATAAAGAAATGTTCGCACATTCTTTTAAAGGCAAACGTTTAAGTAGGAATTTTTAGAAAGTTAAATATAGAATTTATTTATTTTTTATTTTACACTAATTCAGCTTGTTCATGTCATAATTGTTTTAATTGTTGTTGTTAATGTTGATGGTTGTGTAGTTATTGTATTGTACTAGTAATTACTGCATGAGGTTCTAGAAGATCTAGAATATTATGAACAGATTAGTTTTAGAACTGGCAAACGTCGTACGATTACCATTGTCATACGAGATACGTTCTGTTTCGATTCGATTTGATTCGTTTCTATTCGTTTCGATTGAATTCGATTCGATTCGATTCGATTCGATTCGGTACAATTGGATTGTATACGATTTGTTCGATTCGATTCGATTAATTGCTCCACTTTGCGCTTTGGTTAGTTAGTTGCATAGATTAGCTTTGAATTTGTCTTTGAAATAGCAGTTCTATCATTTTGAATCTTCATTCGAATTGTTTGTCTTACCATATGGCGTCTCTTTCTTCTCCATTTTGATTGTATTCTCCGGCGTGGGTAGTGCTTCCGTTGGCAGTGGTGTGGTAAGCAGTACAACGGTGCTGCAGTCAGAGCCTCCCCAGCCCATGTCGCAGAAGCAGCGATTTGTATTTGTGCAAACCTGTATGAGCGAAAGAAATATATAAAGAGAGAGCGAGAAAGAGCGAGAACGAGAGAGAGAGAGAGAGAGTGTGTGTGTGAGAGAAAGAGATAATGAGCGTGCATGACAGAAACAGAGACAGCCAAAAATACAAGCCAAATCGAAATAATTTTGGTTTAAAAAATGGCGTTCGTTTAAGTTTGCAAATAGTTCTCTTCTCTAAGCTTGATACGTACGCCACGCTCTGAGCATTCCTGACCCTGTTTGTTCATCGGACACTTGGTCTGATCGACATGCGGAAATAGACTGACACATGTCTGATTCAAACATATTAGATTATCGCCGCAGGGTGTACCATCCTTCACAAGGCCATGCTCTGGATATTCATTGGAGCCAACTTGACCGCTGGTGGCTCTATTTGCAGAAAAATCGTTAAAAATGTTTATATGTATTATATATATTAAATATATTGTACTTCGAGTGCGCAGTCTGTACTTACTTGCACTCATACTCTAGGCCCTTGATTGAAATAATCGTACGAGAGTAAAGCTGATCGATGCCATCATTGATTGGCTGGCGTTCACCCTCCTTGCATTGTAATGTACCGCACTGTACATTTCTGTTAGAAGAAAAAAAGATATTATTTTAATATAAAATTTATTACAATTAGTTTTATTACTTACTCTGGCTCGCATTTGATATAGTGATCGTTCGAATCACGTCCGCAATGTCCATTGATCGAACCCTTTGAATTGAACTGTTCATAGCATTGGCGATCTGCTGCGGAACCACCATAGCCCCAGATGCCTTCGCATTGCAGATTTAACGTTGGGCAATCACCTTGAAAGCAATAGCCTGCAAAGGAATGAAGGAAATTATTTGTGATTAGTTTAAGAAAAATTTGTATTAAGCTTCTCCCGGCCCAAATAAAAAATAAAAATATTAAAAAAAGGATGAAGAAAACTAGGCATTCTAAAAAACAGGAAGGAATACTATAGTCCATACGACCGACTTGTAATTTTAATTTATTGCAAACAGGATCCATGTTTCATATTTTATTATTTTATTAAGATTAATGTAAGAAATTTTTCGGTATAACATGTCTAAATATAGAAAAATTGATGTATGTTACTTATAGGAAGTCAAACCATCCAGCCGATTGAGTTGAAATTCACAGCCAAATTTGGGCTAAGTCACGAAAGTAATCAGTTTAAGTTTGGTCAATTCGTCTTGGGCGTTACCACGTCCCCAAAAAAAATCTTCAAAGAGGTTTTTTTTTTTTCTGATAATATAATAATTCTTCAAAAAAAGATGTATTCTTTAAGAAAGTTTTTCTACGAATTTTTCTCTCGATTTTAGCTGCTTTATGAGAAGGTTTCAACAAAGATGAATGCTCAATGAAGCTAATCCAAAACGACTTTTCACAAATTTTATTTTTGAATTTTTCAGAAACTCTATTTTTTTAATTCAAATCTTGAAAATGTTCTGCAGTTTTTGAAATAAATTCTCTGCAAAAGTTTCTTTCGAAAAACATTCTTTTAGAAGATTTTATTAGAAGATTTTCCTTGCAAAACTTCACTCGACGAGCAGTCTTGAAAGACCTCTTTTGAAGATGAAATTGCTTCGATGTAGTTTTTTTTCAGAATAACTCTTAAGTTTGGAAATTTAAATTTTTTTAAATTGTTTGTTTTATTATTTTTTTGAAAAATCTTTTATCCAACCGAAAGTTACTTTTTAAAAACTGTTTTCAAAGAAGATTTCCTAAGCGGGCTTAAGTTGGTTTCTTGTAAAACTTCTATTTAGCTATGTTCTTGAAAGACTTCTTTTGAAGATGTCAAAAGAAAAAACAAATATTTTCTAGAAAAACTTTTCGCCAACTAGCGACTTAAAAGACTTCTTTGAAAATGAGTTCTTAATGAAGTTAGATAGATATGGTTTATAAAAAAGTTCTTCAATGAAGTTTTCTTAAAAAAATTTGTTTAAAGAATTTTTTTTAAATTGTTTTCTTGTTAAACTTCTATTGAGCTGGAGTCTTGAAAGATGTATTTCCAATGAAACAAGGGTTTTTGAAAAGATTTTTTAAAGATGTTCCTTTTCAAAACTTCTTTTCAAGTATTTCTTGAGCTGAAGTCTTGAATTACTGCAGTTTTTATGAAACTGTTCGGAAAAGAGTTTTGAGAAGAGAGTTTCACTGGTGTTTCTTACGAAGTTTTTTTAAAGTGGGTTTCTTAACCATTTTCTCATATGGGGAAATTGTCAATGAAGTTCTCTCCAACATACATACATACATATATATATGTATGTAGACAATATAGATATCAATATTTTTTACTATGTACGGCAAAGCGTACCGTATACCACTGCAAAAGATTAATATGAGAACTTCCCATTTTGGAAATTTATGGGACACATTTTTTTTGGGATTGAAGATACATAAATTTTAGCTTTTTTCAAAGTTTGAGCACAACAACGACATTTGTTCTTACCAAAACTCGGGAAGAATAATCAAGTTTGTATGGCGCTACTTTTAAAAGAAGGCTCGGAGTGTATTTCGGGTCTCATTTGTTCTAAATGTTGAATCAAAATTTCTTTTTCAATTAATAAGATCTGATTGAGTGTTTAGCGACGTGCAATATTCTGAAGCTGAATAAAACTCTTATTGTCAGTCATAGTGCCACGCCCAAATGAAGATTTTGCAACATAAAAATTCACGGCCCACCTTTTGATATTTTTATTAAATTTATTGTTTTCATAGGCAAAAAGATGAATTAAGAAGGAATACAGGCAGGCAATATATATTCTTGATCAGCAACAAAAGTCAAGTCAATATAGACATATACAGACTGTCTAGCTGACTAAATGACAGATGATAATTTGGAAACTCGAAGAGATATAAACTTAAACTTTGTACAATCCGAAACTTTTATTCATTCTTCATTTCAATTGTATTCAATGATGACTCCTTCTTTACAGCTCGTTCTGAGAATTTGTATGAAAAAAATTAATTGATATTAATTTCACTACAAAATGTTCCATTTAGGTTCAGATCGGACCATTAACCCAAAGTTACGATCATTATGGTCAGTAGTAATAGAGAAGACGATATAGCCATGTCCGTCTGTCCGTCAGTATAAACGAAAGGTTCTCGGAAACGGTAATAGATAGAGACTTCGTGCTTTTTGCATTCGAATAGGACTTCGCCGGAATTTTACGAGTTTATGTTAAAAATTTGCCAATCCAATCTTATATTGAACTAATGCCACATTTTATTATTTGACAGGTTAGCGTTTTTATTCAACTTGAGCTGAACATCTTAAACTCGGAATGAATGAAGACTTCATATAATCACTAAGAAGGTAATATTTTTTTGTTGCATGTGCAAAATATTAAAGCTTCAGTTCTACCAGTTCCCTCACCGAGTTTAACAATCTTCATGAATGTTTGCAAATCCTTAAAAGTGTCATTGTCAGCATGAGAAAGCGGATCGTTCTAGCTGTCCTACATATACTCGCAGCCTTTGAGATATTTGTTTGAGAGATTATATATAAAGAAACTTTTTATAGCGAGAAATAGGACATTAATGTGGCTGATATAGGGTACCGCTCCCATATGAAAATATTTTCTATTTTGACGATTTTGTCTTGTTTTACCCTGCTTAAATTTAACCATCCGTTACTTCGCCAGTTAAGAGCATTACAAGAGCAGCACTTTCAAGAGTACTTCATCTTATTTTTTTTTTTAACATAAAAGCCTATTTAGCAAGCATAAACTCCATTTAAGTATCATTAATAAAAATTTTTAAATTTTTGAAGTGTATTTAAGCTGCGGTGCTACAGTACTCAACTATTTCTATTGCTTTCTTGCATAAAAAGTACTACACTACACTTCACTTTTATAATCCTATTAAAATCTAGTAATAGTCTCCACTTGCTAACATCTCCCATTTTAAAATCAGAAATCATAACAGTTTATAAGAGAGATTTTGCATCAAAAAGTCATTACAAATGAGTTAGTTGATGGTAAATTGAGATGCCACGCTGGCTCGAAATGAACATTAAATTCTTAATTGAGGCTTAATCTACTCCATTTGAATTTTCAGTAGGCCCAATTAAATTAAGTGCATACTATTCAATGTCTGATTAATGCTCAATTCTTCAGTTAAGTAGAGAGACGCACTGATTGTTAAACGCAAGGTGACCGAAACAGGGCTGAAACGGGGGGCGGGGTGGACCATTAAATTTCACGCAGTATTTTAAACAATGCGAATGACCCGACCTGCTGTTGTGCGAGCGCACACGCATATTTGGAGACAATAGACAACCGAAGACGACAACAGCAACAACAACAAATAGAAATACTTGGAGCAAAATAATTTTAGTTTTGGCAATTAATATCACAAAGGTGAAACGAATGTCAGGTGGGTGGGTGTTTGACCATAAAATTGGGTGGACTAAACATTTGTGCGTTGGTTACGCTGGTGTGTCAGTTGTGGTTACTGCGCTTTGCATAAATTTCGACAATCGCTTAAGGTGAAGTTGCTTAACACAGGGCGCACACACATTGTGAGGAGAGGAGCGAAGAGTATGTTGTTTAAATACAAACTAAAGACCATAGAAGCTGTGGCAACATCAAAAAGTGATCAACAGACTACCAAGCTGCACAGTAAATTAAATTTAAGGAACTTAGTCTGTCCTTAGTATAGTCTGTCCGTACATTGCACTCAGTTAGTGTATGGCATACATACAAGTGCTTTCTATTGTTTTCAAAATTCAATGTGAATGAATGCAGTAGAATGCTTCTACTATATTGTATCAATACGTTGTATATTTTGCAAAGGACTCTACATACGGGCCAACACATGATATAAATTAGTGAAAGAGAAATTAATGCGAAGTATTTTTAAGAGTAGGATTTTGAAAATATTTAATTGGATTTTTAAAATGTGAATGGTTTGATTTTTTATGGTTGCTATTGAAAGTAACATCGTAGGAAGTTGATTCTTTGAAAATTTTAACTGCAATGTAAAGGCTCTCATTTAACTGCTCACTTAATTCACTTAATTGCTTTAAATCGTTTCTATGGGAGCGGTACTTGCTGCTGGCCATATTGCAATCCTTCTAGCTAGTGTCTTGCTTTTGTTTATAATTTGGAAAAAGTTTGCATACAAACCTATAGAAAGAGTGGCAGATGGACTGACTAAATCGAATCGCCTTAGCACGCTGCACACGAAGATATATTAGTTATAGGTGGTTCCAAGCATCACCTAAGGCATTTACAATACAACCTACGCTCTATGTAGAGTATAAGTAGGGCAGTATGAGTATTTCTGTTCAAGGCATGTGCTTCAACCATACTTCCAATGGAACTTTTATCTTCCATCTTATAAACACAAAATAACAACAAACTATAAAACTTCAACTTCGGTGCAACCGCAGCCTTTACAGTTTTTTTTTCTTCAAATCCTTGTTTGGCGCTACACCTAAAACTGTTCCTTCAAGATATTTATATGAAGCATCCGCTCATAAAAAAAAGCTATGGCATATAGTTTGGGATCAGCTCTCATTCAAATAAATAATCGTTTCTATAAAAAAAGTAGTTGCTGCTTGCTGTCTTTTATTGTTCTATAAAAACCAGCCCTCGTATATATATTTATATACAATAATCAATTGAATATCTTTTAATACCTGAAACGCCCAACTTGCTGTGGCCGCATGGCGAGCCATTCTTTTTGTAAACATCCGCTGGACACTGTCCGCTGTCGCCGTCACAGTATTCGGGCAGATCACATTCGTTGTGTGAGTCGCGGCAAATAAAGTCCTTGGGACGCAGCTACAAAAAAAAAATCGTGGAGTTAAAAAAGTTTACAAAACATAAAGGCTACTTTAGAAAACATTTACATACCCTACACTGATCACAGCAAGCGCCGCTTGCGCATTGCGCCTCTGACTTCAGCTTGCAAGTAATACCATCGCAGCAGGGATCCAGTGCGCATTCTTCAAAAGTGCCACAGTCGCATTCTTCATCCTCTTCGACAATTTTATTGCCGCAATTACGACGCATCTCGATCTGCAAACAGACAACAACAAATAAAACACTGCGCGCGAAATGTTGCACGGCATCAGACATACCTCATTTGGTTTATTGAGCAGACACAAACCGTGTCCGGTGCGCAGTGCATCAATATAGTCCTTTTTGCTGCACTCAGAAAATTTATAAGGCTGTACATTTTCTTGACCAACAATAGACTGCGCCATGATGCAGCCATGCCAGTCACGACAGAAGCATTCTTCACCTGTTACAGTAGAAAACAAACAAAAAAAAAAACCAACAGTTTAAAATGCATATCAAATGCTTGAATGAGTACTCACGTCCATCGTCGTGGCCCATGCCTATATTGTGGCCAATCATGTGCGCCATAGTACCGGCAAGCAGATGTGGCTCGTAGACATTCACATCAACGCTGATGCCGACTGCACGCGGCGTGCAAACAGTCTCTGCAACTGCCATGCCTGCCTCACCGCCAGCAAAAGTCTCGCCACTGCAAGTGATACATTTAGTGAGCTGTAGTATGAAATAATTTTGGACTTACGTTAATAGCTGCGTTGTATCGCGTTCAATCTGAAACAGATTACGTGACGTATAGTCATTGAAATTGGATATAGCTTTGCTAATGTCCTTGCTGCCATCGATAACCGCCTGGTTTTTGCCCCAAGTCTCAATGTAGACAACCGATACGCGTGTGTTTAGCGTACGAAAATACTGCAAATGCATAAATTTGGATTGGTTTAACGCAACTTCGTGCGCAGTGCAACTCCAGCTACTCACCAAATCAGCAATATTTGCAACCTGTATGGCATCGTGTATGACCTCGGCGCGGGTGCTGCCGTTGCGCTTCTCGAACATTGCCTTGTCCACAATGATCGCTGTCTCAATGTACTTGGTGGCCTCACGCACATCGCGCTTGTAGCGTCCAGCACCATTCGGATGCAACTCACCTATTTCACCTATGTCCGGCACAACGCCTGCGGACAGATGCTTAGTGCGGCGTGACAAGCGCCACGAATCCAAATTACCCGAATTGGCACAGCCTTTGTTTGCTTTGGTGCGCGCCTCGAAAATAACGTGCGGATGTTTCTGCGAAGAGAAGGAAGAAAGGAAGGAACATTTTAACTATTGTAGCAAAAAAAAAAAAAAACAGAACAAAAATTTAAACACGCTAAAAAGTTCAGCTATTTGCAAAAGGATAATGCTTTAATGCGCATTTCAGCACGAAGTTTTGTGAAAATATGCGTGAAATACCAATTAGAATATTTATTTCGCCAAAGTCCGAGCTGTTTACAGGGAATCCAATTAGCAACCTTGTCGTCGCCGAAGCGTAAGGAATTGCAAACAAATATGGTGCACGGAATTCTTTCGTGAGAATGCACTAGACCTCAATTAAAACATAAATTAACAAGCGAAATCGTGAACTCCTGCAGCGCTGAAGCGTTTATTTAATTCAAATTAAAGTTTAAATGGACAGCATGCAATGCTAACAAATTTCAATGTTGGCTAATTATTCATTTATTTGGTTTGAATTTGGTTGCTTAGCAATTAAAAATTACATGCAGTGATATGCTTAGTTATTAATCAAGAAGCAGAGCATCGCTGGAGTAGATTTGAACATATATTCTTAATGAATATCAAAGCGCAAATCGATACAGACAATCTATTTGCTTGAACAATGAAATTTAGAGTCTATAATATTCATTGAACTGCTCTTGTTTCTCTACTAAAAATAAATTTAATGCATTTTAGCTCACTTCAGAGAACACACACTATTACAGTCCTTAGAACTCTGCCTGAATCAATGCAACCCACGTGACAACATTCCATTAGATGCGCAATTAATTACAGCAGTCGGTAATCTAGGATGCAACATGCAACAGGTTCGTGTCTGGCATCGAGCTGCTCCAAATGTTGTACAATGTCTTTCTTGTTTGTAAATACCGCGGTCAAACAGATTTTGAAGAACAAAGATCGGCTTCGAGCTAGTATTAATGAGCATGCAACAGAAACAGAAGACGCCTTTAGCAGCTCCACCCTAACAACCTATTATGGCGATGAAAGACGTACTCCAATGCACTGCGAAAATTTCCTGTCACAGCTCTAGTCTTGACTTGTATCTTTTAATGAATATGCTTATCAGCTAATCAAAGTTTGCTTAAGTCTCCATAACAAAGGTGACAGTAACTCTCGACCCGTAAAGTCTTTCATTTTATATAACACTAGCTGTCCCCGACACGCTTTGCTGCGCATGATATACCAGCTGTATCCGAAGAGTATCCGACCTACGTTCATATCTTTCTGCCAGGGCTCTCGAACGGCCTCTTCAGGGTATGAACGTAACAAGTAGCTCCTCAGGAACTGCCAGAATGCCCTAATTACCGACCTAACGCTTTGATTACTATTCGCATTTGTTTACACTATTCCAAATGGCAGAAAGAACAGATCAACGAGTTTTGCCCCAATCTCGGCAACGAATTGTACGGAAACGTTTGAAAGGAAATATCGCAAATAAAGGAGTGGTAAAGGCGGTTTAAAAATGGCTGCACATCTGTTACCAGTGATCCATGTTCTGACCGACCTTCACAACAACATCGGAACAACATCCAGCGTGTTCGACTTGCGAGGTGATCGTCTATTGACTGTTCGTCGTTAACTAGAAGATGATCTCGAAAATGTTTAGCAAAAAGATCTTTGCTCTGAAATCGCTCAAGACAACTTGGAAATGGTCCGTGATGATGAAAATCTCCTTAAGAAGCTTATTACTGGTGATGAATCATGGGTTTATGATTACGATCCTGAAACTAAACAATAATCTTCACATCTTCAATCTTCACGTCAAAGTCGAAGCCATGTCAAGTCAAGGTGGTTTGCGCTATAAATTTGCTCCAAAAGGTCAGACGACCAAAAAAGTTCTGAAAAGATTGAGTGATGCCGTGAGAAAAGATCGACTGCGTTTCTGCTCAAGCGGCGACTTATTTTTTTACCACGATAACGCGTCGTCGAGCCTTGTGCAGCAATTTTTGGTAAAACACAAAATTGTACAGCTTCACCACCCACCGCACAGTCCCGACATAGCTCCCAGCGATTTTAGGATGTTCCCAAAATTAAAAATAGCGCTCAAAGCAAAGCGGTTTGATGATATCGACTCGATTCAGAGTAATGAGACGCACGAGCTGAAGGCTATTTCAAAATCTGCGTTCGAGTACTGCTTTAAGATGTGGAAGCGTGTAGTTTAATCAAATGCAGACTACTTGCAAAGGTGCCACGGCCCGGATGACGAAGCATAGCAACAACGCGGAGATCTGAATGTAGGTCGTATACTTTTCAGACACACCTTGTATAATTAATTTTGTTGCTATGTATCTATGTATGCATATATGTTTCTTATAGACAATCATATGAACCACACTTTTTGAATGAATCACACTTCAGGGGGAGGGAGTTGAAGTGTTGTGTCGCGTCCTCCGATTTTTTAATTACTTAATGGCATTACTTCTTCCGATCAGATTAATATGTATAAAAAATCTCATTCCTGTACCACATATGGTTGCGAAGATTTGACGAATTTTGTAAATAGATTATATAGTGGTGCGGCATTACCCCATCCATAGGACAGTTAAGTCTAGACAAAGTATTAGTTCCAGAATATTTCCTTGGCTGATTCATCAGTTATTTTGTTCTTCTACACGCTGCGGTGGTTATCATGGCATGAAAAGGCTCTTGGTGCAAAGAAGTATTGGCAGAGAAATGATTAGCTACGAGCAGCAAATATATTCCGCAGCTGGCTTAAAGCTTTGCGGTATTTTTAATTTTCCCTTCCTGAGTCTGAATAAATTAACATTAAACCATGGCGGAAAGAAAATCTTCGTGCTTTACTGTTTCATTTGGTGTATGACATTGAAGTGCCACTGGAGAGCGAGGCGGTGCAAAGCTTTCAATACCAATAAATTTTAAAATTGTATTGAATTATGTGGACACGTCTGCAGTACAAACTTAAGCCATATAAAAAGGCAACCGTTAATAATAAGCGGTGAGGTGCACGCACTAAAAGATGCTATTTATATGCACGTCGAACACATTATGCCAAGTACTAATCGAACCTGGCTGCATGATGCTTTTCGTTTTGAGCCAAAACGCAAAAACTTACAAAGAAGTGAGCAAAATGCTTTACACTCTCTTTCCCTTTGAGGACGATTTTCTATGCTCTCCATATAAGCACTGTAAAACAACAACAGCAGCTCTTAGGCCATTACTTGTATCCTTTATAAAGAAATTAAGCAAAGGGAAATGAAAATCGAACACAGTGGGAAAGCTTGCGCTTAAAAGTGCCACGTTACATTGAACTCGATTAAATTCAGATTGGCTTATTTTATTTCGAATTATTAAATTATTGTGTTTCGCCATGCTTCTGTGCTTCTATTTTTGTGTGCAATTTTGGGCCAATTAGAAATTTTAATTGCTACCAATTTAGGTTCTTATGTAGTTTGTATTATTTTTTCTGCTTCTTCACCAATTATTTTCGCTGCACTATTTTGTGCTCCTATTTTAGTTAGTTTTGTTGTTGTATTATTGGATTATTTGATTAAATTTTTCATAGCAAGAGCCCAGGAACCAAAAAAAAAAAAAAAAAGAGAACAAAAATATATAAACTTCAAGTAGCAGCATTCCGAAGCAAATGAAATCCATTCAAACCAATTTAGTTCAGTACCAACCCCAATCGAACGAAAAAGGATGTTGCGCGTATGGCAGCAAAATGGAAAGTAATATCGATGGATGATGGCAAGGATTTTGTTGTAGCATTAATAGCAGCGAACACAACAAAAAAAAAAAAAAAAAGAATCACACGAACAACAATGCCATGGAAGAAGGCGCGTACAAGTGTTGCCGCCATTTATCGATATATATTGGTACAGCTGCTGTGGATGACGGCTATGGATGATTTGCCGATTGGACGGAAATTACTACAAAAGTTACCGAAAACACAATAAACACGGTGCTACACAACGCCATCGGCCATCGATGCTCGGTTTGGGTTGGGTTGGGTTGGTTTGGAATGTGTCGGATCAGGCATCAGGCATCAGGCATTGAAAACGAAGAAAATCAGAAAACATGATTAGCAGAAATGGCGGCAGCAAGTAAGACCTTTTTTTTCTCTTTGTTTTTTGTTGTTGTTGTTGTTTTGCAATGAAATAAAATGGGCGTGTTGTGTTATTTTTAGCATAACTACTACATAGCAGTATTAACAAACACTTAAAAATAAAACAGGCAACTTGGAACTCGATTTCATTAAGTCTAAACAGTATATGCTAAGCTGTTCGCATTTGAATAGTTTAATTTATATCCTTTTAAAAAAAAAAAATTATTAGAAATGCATATGAAACGAAAATGAATATGCTCGCCTTTCGTTTCGAACCCAAAGTCGCATTGCGCTTCGCAACGACTTAGTCATATCTAAGCATACAAATTTAGCCCTTTTTTGATATTTTGTATAAATTTAATGAGAAATATCAATTTTCGAGCAATCTTAAATTAAATATTATAAAATATTTCCAAATATGTTCAGCTCAAACCACCAGAATGGATAGCCCCTATACACAACTGTACCTCTCTCTGGTTTCTTGTAAGAAAAATATTTCATTGTTCTGATAATTCAGCTATAAACGAGAAATTTTGTATATTTTGCATCAATCATAATAAAATATTTCAACAACAAGAAATTGAAGTCATCAAAGGATATAATCTTCAAGTTTTAATATTCACTGTCGTCCATTTGCTCTGCCAAGCTCTCTATTACTTATTTTCATTCATACAGACAGACAGACGCACAGGCAGTTCGAATAGACTTGCATTGTCTAAATGTTCTATAATCTATGCATTAATGCATTAGAAATTCCATGAAAAAATATATTCATGAACTATAAGAAGAAAAATACAAAAAAGGAATATCCAAACAGTATACTTCAGTATATGCTACCAGCACATTGATGATGTCTAACCAATTAGTACACAGTTTAAATTATTTTACTACTGGCCGGCCGCTCGCCCAACTATTGTTTATTTAATTTAAACTTCACTACACAATGTTGGCCACTTTCATTTGAAATAAATATCCTTGCACTCAGCAGCTATTACTACAAAAACGAGATTTATTTCTTTCCTATGAATTATTATTTTGCTCTACAATAGTTATTTACAATTCCGAGCAATTCAAAAGTAGTCAATAATTAAAATTATGCATTTTCTTCTTTTCTTCCCGGATTTACAGTCAAGCATACGTACTGACTGACATTTCCTGCTAGCTACGGCAGCTGCATCACTAAACAGCTTATTTACATACGCTCTTTCATGCGTCGTGTGATACTCGAACAAAAGTTCACATCTGCCCTCTGCACCCACATTTAAGTAGATTTGTTGGCGTGCATACACTTGGCTCAAAGCAGCATTTCATCATTGTTTACTTTTGAAAAGCCATTTGCATTCTAAGAATAGCATCACCGTTGAAACTGTATGGAATTGCTGAAGTTATGACAATATGTGCGAGCGAGTATTTACTTGTTAAACAAGGATTTACTACACTTCAACGCTATCAAGAGGAAAAATTATCCTTTTTCAATTAATGCGAATCCATTAGGTGTATTCGCATTCGCATTCGCATTTGCATTTCCTTTTTTCTGTTTTTTTTTTTCTGTTTTTTTCTGTACTTACCGATAGATCACCGCCGTAAAACGGATGTATGACGAACGTCTCGTTGCCTATGTGTATGACACCGCTGACGCCGTTGCAGGTGTGGAAAGCAGCGCTGGCACCGGGATAGTCCTTGACAGTGCCATGATAGTAGCAATGCTCGATATCCTTCAAAAGAAAAAAAATATATGTTTTTATTAATTCATAAATAATATACGAGTTAAAGCGAAAGATTAATTTTCATTAACAGTCAAACAAAAAAGCGACACAGATTTAATAAAAAATTTTTACTGTGCAGTTTATATTCTATAATTTGATATGCTGCAACGAAATGCATTTTGCCATTCCAACTAATTGTTAAATTGAATTGGAAAAAATTGCGTTGTTTCGAATGGACCGACAGATTCATAATCAGGCTTCATATGAAAAGAATTATACAATGACTTGTTACAATCATCACGTATCGATATAGCCCACATGAAATAAAATAAATTGGAATTGTTGTTCTGACAAATTGAAAATACGACACATTGCAAAAGCATATCATATTACTTTAATAAGGAAAATAATTATATTTTGTAACATAAAAATTTTTTTTTTATAATACTATTCTATCAAGTGAAAAAGTGAAAAATGTTTTATGGTTGATAATCTTTTTGCACGCTAAGGGAGAATGAAATGAACTACAAAGCACTTTAGAGCTGCAAATGAAACTACGCAGATTGAAAGTTTCCTGTTCTAGTAATCGGCGAATCGAAAATTATTTTTGTTGTGCTTTAACGCCTTCAAATATACTCGACTTACGCTAGATGACTAGACTTATACTTAACAAATTTATTTTAAATATTTTTTCTTTTAAGTTTTCTTTTTTTCTTAAATTTATTTTTAAAAGCCATGCTTGTTTATTTTAAAATTATTTTTAAAATTTAAATAGAAAAGAGTATTTATATAAATATCTCTCAGCAAGGAGAGTGGGTGCTTTTTGTGCGAAGGGATGACATGTTCACTAAATAATCCTTATATGAAAAGGGAATAAAAGAATACAAGTATTCAAAATTGAATGCTCTATCTATGTATATAAAAATGAATGTTGTATGTATGTATGTAAGCATATCCTTTATAGGAAGCCAAACCATACAAACAATTGAGCTCAAATGCACAGACGAACTTCAGTTCATTCAGGAAAGTGTTTGAGTGAAGTTTAGTCAAAGTCGAAGGGGGTAAAAGCGAAAAATAAAATTTATTATATTTCTGCATTTATTTAAGGTACTGAGATGAAATACATGTTAATAGGCTCGAATGAAGTAATCAAGTTAAGAAAATAGTATAAAGTTTCATAATTTAAAAGATAGAAAAATTTATTTAATTTTTTTGTTTTGAATATTGCTGGAACAAGTAGAGAAGTATGTATTTGAAGTCAAGTAGAAGAAGAATATGTTATGTAATGAAAATAATTTTTACTGGGCGCAGAAAAGCGTGGCAGGCACAGCTAGTTTCTTATAGTCTCGAATCTCTATTTTTTTCATACGAACATTGACTGAACTTTTGATGCTGATTAAGAAGGATAATATTAGAAGCTTTGCATTGCATGCTGCTGCCTGTTACACACATAGCCACATAATTAATATAACTTAGTAAAGTGCATGCTAGGTGGGTACGCTAGGTATGAATCCTTTTTGCTGTTGAATATATTCGAAACTTTCAGCACATTGCATTGAAAATAATTTGAAATTAGTAAAACTTATAACTCAAAGTAACAGCAAACTCAAAAAAAAAAAATAATAATAATTATAGCCATTTAGCTGGCAATGTCTGAGCGTGTTTTTGTTTTAATTAATTTACCCGCGACACAGCAAGTTGCTGGGTGGCGACTAATTTGGTTTTTGTCATTTTTTGATAAATCAAAATTTAAAAGAAAGAGAGCGAAGGAAAGAACAAATATTAAAAAATAAAAAATAAATGTTTAATTTTCGAATATTCAACAGAATATTCAGGCAACTAGACTTTGTTCTTGCAGCAAATAAAGTTAGGAAGTTGACTTGTCATGCATAATTTTTTTCTGGGTAGCAAACTTTACGCAGTTGTTTTTCAAATTTTTGTATGGAAAAATCTTTTTTTGCAATCAATACGCAATGTATTCACAAATTTAGTAATGGGAGTAAATCCCTGGTATATGAAAACCTTTTTCGTTACAAGCAATATCAACTGTTAACTCTATACCCCGTAGCTTGTGTACCTAATAAACTTTTTTAATAGCTGCTTATTACACAATTTGATATATTTATTGTGTGCAGGATTTTAAGCAGTTCCAACAAAGTTAACGTTTTTCTAGCTGTTTTATGTCCACATTATCAAGAATCTTCTGCAAATTCTTCTCCTAATTTTTAACTTGCAAATACATCAGTTCAGAGTTTCAGTAAACTTGATTAAGCAATTCATAAGTTTTGGCAGATTTTTCTACTCAGTACCCTACGAGTAAAAATTTAAATGAATTATTATTTGTGCATAATGTATGCAAGTATGTAACAGCGAGAAAGAGGCGCGTCAGTTCCCAGTCGTATCGAGTCGATATAGACATGTTCGTTTGTCTATCTGTCAGTCGGATTGTCTTTCTGCCTGTCCATATTGACAATGAGACTATATTGAGGCTATATGAGATATAGACGTCTAATTAAGATTGTCTTATTTTATCTTTACTACTTCCGTACACCTTCCTTCCTAAGTATTGTTTGACACTTACCATGCAAACCTAATCTTCATTCTGAGTTTTTGCATTTTGTTGGTGTTGATTATTTTGCTAAAGGCACAAAATTTACTTTGTCCTGCCATTTAGAAATCTGTTTAAAATGGTGGCTGAGTTAATTTGCATTTGTTGAAATATGGCCTGTCTAAATATTGCGGTTAGATTAATTAATCAATTAATTAATTGACCGCAAACTTAATGTGTTACTAGCGATAGAAATATGTCTCTTATAATGGATCTAATTAATGCATATACAAGACTTTAGCGGTAAATAATTGCTAATGCACTAATTTTCATGGCTGTCTACACAATATCAGTTGAAATTTTTAACATAAATCAGGACACGTCGTCTTCTTCATCTTGTACAATAGAAGCAGCTGATCCAAGCTTCTCTGGAGAAAACGACCTAGCATTTGTAGAGATGCCTAGAGATGCCTGCAGTTCTTCTTTGTGAATCCCACCGAAATATAAATGGTGGGATTCCATTTGCATTTGGATGTCCATTTGCGTATTCACATTACCACCAGATCAACTACTACTAGGCACACCTTTTCCAACGCGAATCTTATCCACCGACTGTTGCACCTTTCGTTCTCTACACGAGGACGCTTTAGGGTTTATGCGTCTTTAAACCGTTCTATGGGTTCCAATGATTATCTAACGGCTCAACTTAATATCTGTTTTCAAAATTATGGAGAATGATTCAAATATATTTAATTGAAATTTGACGAGCTTTGTGAATCTATTCTACTAAACGTAACCACCATCGGTGTCGAAAAGTACTTAGAGGCACTCGAAATATCGTTTAACTTTGCTTCTTTGGTGTCTGCAACACTTTTTTAGACTAAAACTATTAACTGTAAGGCAAATGGGAGCCTTTGTCAACTCCAGATTGCAATAGTCAGATGCTCCTTTCGTTGTCGATGCAACGAAGATATTGACTTCATCTTAGATGTTGAATTTGTTGCAATAATACGAAGCCTACTCAACAAAGTTGAACGTCTTATTTGCGCACTTTCTTTTGTTTGCTGTTTTTTTTTTGCTTCTGTGTCATATGATACACTTTTTTCAAAGCCACTTTCGAAAGGACCCAAGCTTTGATGGTCGTTATTTCTTGGAATATATTTCTTGGAATATATTGATAATTTTTCTTTCTGTCTTCAAGAAGCAAATCGAAGGAAGATACCTTGTCATAGATCAATTGGACACCTCTCCACTGTTCGTTGGTGTCGTAAATCTGCTGATGGGGTCTGGTGTTCTACGTTATGTAGGCTTCTTTAGGACTTATAATGTAGAGATTTTGACTCCAAAAAAAAAACAGCACCGAAAATCCTGCGATTTCTTGTTGCAGCTTTACTAATTTATGCAGGTTTTGCCTTTCGTGGTTGCCTGAAACTTTGATCATGCCTTTCACTTTGATGAACGAAGAAGACATGTCCTTTGCAATACTTTCAAGCAAATAAAGTTGGCTGTGTTGGTGCTGCCTAGTTGATTTGTATTCTTTTATGTTGTTGTACATATACATATGTCATCCTTTCGCTCTTTATTTCTCTTATCATGTCACTGCGTTATTAAAAAGAAGTTCTTCCGATATCTGACTTAAAGGGTTTGTCAGTACATGTACTGAAGATGGCATAAATTTTCTAGTATTTATGACCGATAGAAATTATATAGAACAGACAACATTCATTGATATAATCCGTCATACTTGCTCCTCGAGTTGAACCGTTCGGTATATAAATTATAAGGCATTGCTCGCTCCTTATAAACTTTTTTTTATTAAACAAAATATGTTTGAGTTTATCTGCACGGAATTATGCCTTATCAGAATTCTGTATTTAAAACAAATCTCTGCAATAAATCATATATAGACGCCAAATTTACCAATTTATGTATATTATTCTACTCTATTTGGGAACCATGTTGTACCAATTTATGCAATGAAATTCCTTTCTTTTATTGGACAAAGCATCAGACTATCACAAAGGATTGATTTACCACAAATATGGCACTGCACATGTTTTGAAAGCAATTTAAAGCATTTACGTATTTAATTGTGCTCAATTAAAATTTCGACCACAATTTGTCTGAGAATTTGATTAGCCTCTAATTGGAATTTGAATTGAAGTGTTAATGTTGTCCATAAATCAATAAAGACATATCTTCGTTAACTAATTAAAGAATAATTGCAAACGTAGCCAAGTCTGCGAGTTAATTGAAATCGGAATTTTGTCAATTTGTACAAATTGTAATTTGTGTACATTTGTGGAAATGAAACTCGGAACACATCTTTTAAGTATTTAATTGAGATGTTATAAGCTATTTTTGGCATAAAATAATTGCTTAGCAAGTTCGGCAGCCACAATAAAGTTTGTAAAGCTGGCATTTCTGCTTAATAAATAATAAATCCTTATTTACAATTTTGTAAGTTTTCGCCAGATTATATTATTCAAAATATGTTGTTCGAAAAATTTCAAGGGCAAGCGCAAAGTAAGAATAAAATAATTCTTCAATTTTTGCTGAAGATAAACAAAGCATGCTGCGAAAATTTTTCAAATGGTGACTATAGAAAACTATTTATAGATCTTTTAACTGCTTATTTTTCTCTTTTGGGCATACACTTTGCACTGTAAACACATTAAATATATCAAATGCCAGATTACATTTAGTAGCTATATATTTCCTTGAACTTGAAACTTGGTGACAATTAAAGTAAGATATTCTAAAATAAGATATTTTGATTCTAATGGATCTAAATAAGAAATAGAATTTATATTTAGATCCATTATATTTAATTGACATGCTAAACCCCATGTGCCTAAGCAGTAGTTGACATTTTCTTGACTTAGTTTAGCTTGAAATGACAAATATTCCATACGGATAGAGAAAGGAATATATTTCGCATAAAAATTGACAGTCAAATGTTGTGTACAGCGTATGTCAAAGTCGAGTATTTATATATTTTTTATATTTTTTTATTTTTGCTTTTATTGAGTTTAACATTTGATTTTGAACTAAACTTTGTTGCAGTCTGGTAGTGATGCCTCACGTTGGGCGCCAAATATGCATTCATTTATTGATGCAGCGTGACATGTTTGCAATCCGATAAGCTAACTACATGTTGTGTAGCGTACTTGCCCTTCGGTTACATTGAAATTAATATTTCTCTCTTCTGTTCATTATCAATTTGCTGCCTCTGTCTTTCTCTTAGTATCCTGTTTGCATTCAATTCAATTCGATATGATTCACTTCGTTTGATTTTCTATGTAATGAAATATTTTGCAAATTTAATTTCCGCTCCTTAATTGCTGCTTTGATTTTTAGCTGCACAAGAAATACTTTTAATTCATTTCAATTTAAGTTAATTCAATGCTGTTCGCAAACTTATGCAAAGAGTGGAATGTGCGAGTGTTGACGAAGGATGTGCGAGGCGAGAGTAGTATGTATGTATTTACATTTAGTGGAAATCAGGGAAACGTTGGCATGAGTCTGTCTGTAGCTGTAAGAGTAGTAGGTAGTAGGTAGTAGGGCGTAGGCGCAACAGAAAACATTTAAAATGAGAGCAGCAAAGAAACAGCTTGTAAAACGCTTGAGGAAATGACAAAGAAGCAGCGCATTAAACTTAAGCGTTGCTGCTTCCCCTTTTAAACACTGACACGCACTTATACACACACACACACACACACTTACTGACACAGTCACATATACGCGTACATTTACATACAATGTCACCAAAGCCGTCATCATTGCTTTACCAATGTGAATGGAATGATTTGAAATATTAGGAAGCTGTAAAACAGCTCGAAAGAAGCTCGAAGAACCTACCTGTTCACTTAAACTTAACTAAACTTAATTCAACGCAGCACTCTGGATCTGCCCTACTCTACGCTGAGCTTAGTACATATCCTTTGCCAACCTACGCGTTGCATGCGTTCATGTGTCTTGGTTTCCTAGTTGGTGGAGAATATTAAAGCTGGCTGCAGAAAAAAGATTACAGTTCACTTGCTCCTTCGTACTTTCGACATGCTTCCATCCAATTCGAAGCTCCCAACCAACCTTATCCTATTGTAACATTTTTTTTTTTTTTTTTTTTTCTCTATATATATTTTTCCTTTGCCGTGTCTTTTGCTCCAAAAGTGAGTTTATCAAAGCCGCCACAATAATAGTAGTGCACAGCGGAAAAGGTGAAAAATCAAACCGACTACAGCCAACGGCCAATGTACGACCCACACTTACACACACACACACACACACACACACACATACACAGGTACACAACGCCCTCTCATTTGCCGGTGCAGCTTTAGACGACATGATGTGAGCAAAGCTCTGCCTACTACTTTCAAATGCTGCTCAACTGCTATCTTTCTAAAATGCTTCAACATAAAATAAGATACTACATACACAAGTATTTGCACATGTGTACATACGGGGAGTATGTACACACACACACACACACACACACACACACACACACACACACTCATAGCTACCGGAGACTATTTTAGGGAACTGGCAACATAAATAACATTTTTAAATCACTCGAAGGCTGTGAAAAAAGCCGAAAGTAATACCAAAAGAATGTACGTACGTTCGCTGTATAAAGGGAAACAAAATCTGAATAGACAGCTGTGAAGAAATAAATTGTCGCGCAAAAATGGTGGCAGCGAAGTTTTGCAGAGTACGTCAGGGAAAATCTCATTGGCAGACACGAAGTGATTCTATTTTGTCTCATTTGCATGAATTGTTAGACTCTGAAATACTTTGTTTAAATTTTTATTGTTTTGTTTAAAATCTGCTGCACTCAAAAACTTGTATTGCTGGCTTTTATGTCCGGTTTTGTGCATTGAGAAGTTCTCTTATTAAAAAAAAAGGCAAAAATCGCTTGGTGAATGAATTCAAATTCGTCAACGAATTTTTTTTCGCGTTATCGACAAATTGAAAAAGACATATTTTTCCGAGTCCATGCAATACTAGCTTCAATTTTAGTTAATTGGGTATTCTAAAAACTTTTCTCAGACATTTTTCTTCTGCAGAATGTCAAATAATTTGGATTTTTTTCAATTGACTCGAACACAGCCCTCCTACGCATTCATAAAGAACAGCTCCAAGACGATGGGAAAGTAGGATATACATAAATGTATGAGTTTGTATATAGGCGAACTTAAGTTTATGTCACATAATTTCGAATCAACGTTAAAAAATACTCCTAGACGCGAATATTTTTTTCAATGCTTTGGAATGACCATATGAGCCCAACGAGTTGCAGTTGTTCATCGACTTGAACAATGGAAACAAGACACCCTTGATGCCAGTTGCGTATGCCTTAAGCAAAATTGGAGTTCCTGCGGAATATTGGAGGCTAAATGGGTTCACCGCAATGCATGTCGGAAGCTGAAGATCCTATGATTGTGCAAAAAGATATACAATATGAGTCGCTAATGTTATTATTTTGCTGCCGCCAGTTCATATCAAATTCGGATTTGTAAAGAACTTCATCATGACCTTGCACAGAGTTGGTGAAGCAATGCATTATGTGTTTGACATTTTGCTATTACAAACAAAAAAATTGTTTGCTCATGAAGAATATGTCTCCATTGAATTCGTCGTCCGCAGTTTTCTATGAAAAAAAATAGCAAGCCTTATCTTGATTTAAGTGCTGATTGGTTTATAAAGATAAAACGATAAAAATATAAATTAATATTTAATATTGAAAGTGCATTTACTTAATAGGTGTGAACAAGATGTATGGAAGCACATTTTCTGAATACGCATTAAGAATTTTTGTTTGTAAATATGAGCGCTGTATGCGATAAACTCCAAGCCATGCAGTCGTTTGAGCACTGATACTAAGGAGTTCTGAGTAACTACTGCTTGTTTGCAATATAAAATTGTGCTCCATTAAAACTGAATTTCAATAAAAATGTCCGATTATGTCATATTTGCAAACATTTCTAAATATTTTATCATTAGGAAAACTAAAAGACGAATAATTCTTCACCAGTACAATGCGAGCGCTTATATGTCGCTTAAAACACAAACAAAAAGACATTTCCTTGAGCCGAAGAGCACTTAAAATATTGAATTAATATATTATCCGTCGTATAGTTCCGATTTTATATCCAAAAATTCGTATAATAAATCACAACATTAAGTTACATTGACTCACTGGCCTTGTCCACAGTTTCTTTCCGTCTATTTTATACTTTTTTTAAATTTAAATAAAATTTAGTACACAGTATGGCCGCTGATTACGTATCCCCGTTGTCAAAATATATGAAAACCTAATGACTGAACCAAAATAGCGGAAGTATTTGACTGCAGCCTGTCGAGTCAATGTAGCTATTGTCCGTTTGTTCATTCGTGCATACGTCGTTTGGATATATAAACAGCAACAATCCGGAAACTATATAAGGTAGAAATTTCGAAGGAATGCAATCTAAAGTATACAGGGTATAACATTAAGTTAATGCAAATATTTATAACTGACAGAAATGGGAGAGAAAAACACCAGAAAGTATTTACAAATTTCCCGAACTTTAATGGGAATAATTGTCCATCTTGTACCAGTATTTACGACTGGTTCACACGTTACAAACACGACTTGAATGACGATGAACGTTCGGGACTGCCGAAATCTTCATTGAATGAAGAAAACATCAGTGAATTCATCAAAAATTACTCAAAATCTTCATTGCGGTTCATGGAATCGGAATTGAGATTGTTCAAATACTCAATCCATCTCATTTTGGTTGATCATTTGGGCTTCAGGAAAGTGTGTGCACGATTTGTTGCGCATGAATTGTAAGACGAGGAAAAGGCGCTTCGGATGCAACATTCAACTGACATCATTAAAGATGCCAAAAAGGATTAAAACTTACTGGTGATGAGACATGGTGGTTTTCAATATGACACTGAAACCAAGCGTCAAAGTGCCGAACGAAAGTCGGTGAGCCTGGTGAGCCAAAACCCAAAAAAAAAAACCATTTGGAAAAGTCTAGAGTGAAGACAATATTGATTTGTTTCTACGATTCGAAGTGCATTATTCACTAAACAATTAATGGGCCATTTTATCTTGGTATTATGAGGCGTTTGCTCCGTCGTATACGGCCAGTATGTCACGAAGAAGAAAGTTGGCCTTTGTTGCACGATAATGTCGACAGTTGTAACAGATTTTTTTTGACCAAAAATCGCATTTTGACCATCAACTTTTCGCCGTATTTGCCTGATTTGGCACCATGCGACTTTCTTCTGTTCGGCAAGCTAAAATTTTGCATGCAAGGAAGGCGTTGTGCTGATGTGGAGCCTACCCAAAAAGCGTGCACTGACATCGTAAAGGTTATTCCGGCCAACGAGCTTAAAAACACTTATTTAAAATGTTATTGGATCGAGCTAATAAGTGTATTCAGTCGAAAGGAAGATTACTTTTAATAATAAAATTTCGGCAAATTTTGAGGCCCATCTCGTAGATTCTGGATCAGCATCAAAACTTGAGTTGTTATAGAAAGCACTGTCTATCTAGAAACGCCAAATATCATCTGCATATCATAAATCATTATAAAATAAAACAAAAACACAATTAAACATCGGACCACTAGAAGGGTAGCACCATCTATTCAGGTTGTTGATGTTAAATCAGTTAGCAACGCGAAAGTTATGTTTTGAAGATCCCAATTGCACCACTAAAAGAAGTTGCCGCTAACAAAAACTTAAGTCGATATGGACATAGCGGTCTACCTAGCTGTCTGAGCTCTTAGAGACTATAAAAGCTTCAGCCCTTAGAGTCTCCTATTCCCTCTTCAGGTAATTTGTATTCATACTAGCTGCCATTTCTGTAGATTTTGCTATATATAATTCTGCTCTCTAGATCTTCAATGGGGTTAACGTGCAGGCTGATTGCTGGTCCCTTCAATAAGGCTGTTTTCCCAGCTGATAAAAACACTTTTTTTGTGCGTGCTGTTTGGATTGGCGCATTGTCTTGCTGTAAGATTCACCTAAACCCACTCCAAATACATTTAGTTTTGTAGCTAAAAGTTGCTCGTACTTGTCTGCGAAACAAAGTGAAAAATTTCAGATTCTCCACTTTGCGATCCTTGACTTTTGTTTCGCTTGGTACAGGTCTACCGTGGTGACATTTTGTCCCCCAAAACTTTTAACAGTCATCAGTTACAGCCAAGTTAAACTTTTTTCGTCAAGAAATATAATTTTATGAAACTTCTCGGATCAAAATTTGTATTATTCAGCAAATGCTAAACAAGTGGTTATATGGCTATTTAATAGCCTCGGTATAGCCCCACAAGAAGTATATGTAGTGGTTTTGTAATCCTTTAAAATTGTATTAACCCGTCTTTAAGATATGTTAAGCTGTAGATGAGCTTTAATCTGCATGCAAGACTTGTTGTGCTGATCGGTTATATGCCAAATTTGCCTTTAAAGGCATTCATCGATTTTATTTTATTTGTCGAACTGCTTATTTTTGCCATAAATCTCCGAATTGCTGATGCTAATTCGGCAAGTCTTTTCAGCAGACCGCATTCTATCTCTGACAAATGTTTTCCAGGTGGCATTCTTACATATTGTTATTTTCTTGTGGTGCATGTCAAATCGCCTCTTTAAGCGGTATCTTTTACTAAGCGCTGTAAAATATCCTACACGTATCCACTTAGTAATGTATCTCTCAAACAAATTTAGGTTCAAGGGGGCGCAGAACATTTCAAGGTTGAGTTTCATGCATTTTATTTTTTATGCTTATCGGAATGATTGACTCATCTAAGCCTAGGTTAAACAGCTATAGAAAGTTGATTCCTGCATAGTAGTTTTATTTATATTAAATATGTTCAATAAGAATTGGCTTTGGAAAAATCCACCGTTAAAAATAATAAAAAGATAATATTTTTTCCTCAACTTTTTACTTTTATATCAAAATTTCGCTTAATAATTCTTTTATTTGACCTTTCGTACGGTAATAAATTATTTGTGAAAATGCGTAAACGTTTCTTTTTTCATGATTTCAATAGCTAAATCATCATCAAATGGCAGACACTTTTCAATGTACTCGCAAAACACTTTAATTGTTGTACGAGTACAACACTGCGCATACGTAATATGCTTCTGCTTCAGCTTGTGCTTCTGCTGCTGCTTCTGCTTCTATTGAATTTTCAATGCAGCTGCTAAATCTGATTGTATACGCTTCGCTTTCATTGCCGTCGAATGTCTACTTACATGTCTGTTGCCATCCACAAGATATCCGCCGACATGATAATGTTTCTGCTGTATATTCGGTGACAAAAGTTGACTGCAAAGAGAAAGAAAAGAGCGTGTGTGAATGGCTTGGCTTTGCTTGGCTTGGCTGGCGAATGTCGTATATAATAAATACTCGTATACGACGAGCATACACAAGTACATAACTAAAAGCGTGAGTTGTGATTTTGCATGCTGAACAAAAGCGAGAGTGCAGCGTTAATTAAAGTGTCAGCGGCTTATGAAATATTATAATAAATGTGCTGTTGCTGTTGCTGTTGCAGTGGCAGTGGCAGCTGTATCTGTCGTCTATGTGCAGCAAACAATATCAACGACAATAGCAGCTGCTGCAGCACGGGAAATGACGCTCGCGGCTTTCGCTTTGTAATTGCAACAAAATAGCGCGCAGTGCATTGTTTTAGCTCTTCGATTTTATTATTTTTTTTTTTTTTTTGTTTTTTCTCTTTATTTTTTTTTTTATTTTTTATATTTTGCGCTATTGACTTTTATAAATAAGTAGTATATGGACATATGTTGTGTATTTGGTTGCGCATCAACTATACACGTGCACACTAAAATGAAAAAAAAAACAAAAAAAAATAAAATAAAATAAATAAAAAAGAAAGAAACCACTGCAGAGAAAAATAGCAGTGCTTGCGGCTATTGTACGCTATTGTTCAATTTTGTATCCGTGAGATACTTTTTCTCTATTCATTTTTTTTTGTTTTGTTTTTTTTTTTTTTTTCTGTTTATCCTCTCATTTTTGTCGATTTCCGTTTTTGTTTTATGGCCACTGCTTTAGACAACTTACGCAGCGTTTTTGCGCAATATTTGTGAATAATTTATAGTGTGTCTTATTTGTACACTACCTAAATAAATATGTGCGAGTATGATGTACTTACGAATTGAGTTCCAGATCGAGTCGAAATTTGTGATTGAACGCCTTGATTAGCAAAGAGGTGCGGTGAAAGTGTTTCTGAAATGCAAAAAAGAAAACAAAAATTAGATTGTTTATGATAAATTATTAAAAAAAAAACAATCAAAAATTGCCAGTCGGTCCTAAACCAAATTCCATTGAATGCCAATTTAATAACACTTTCAACTCTAAACCGTGAGAATTAAGAAAAACACAAAAAAAAAACCTAAACAAAATATTTATAAAATTGCTTTTTATTTACACGTTTTAGAGATTATTGGCTTAAGTGCAAGACAATCTACTCGTATATGATAGCAATTAATTTTTAGCAGGCTTGAAGTCATTTTTACAATGAAAAATAATATTTTTTATTTCGAATTTTGTACAAAATTGAATAGCTATTTGGATGCATTGATGCAAACGTGACCACAAGCCTGCTGAAAATTTATTTCTTATCTAATATAGGTCGACCATACAATATATTATATATATAATACATATATGTGTATGTGTAGCCAACGACATTGAATAATTAATTAATAAATTTTAAATACAAAAAAGAATTATGAATGCTTTCGACGTATTTAGTTGTTTGTTAAATTGAAAGACAAAAGAATGAATTCAATAGCGAAATTCATTGGCAGGCACAATTATTTTGACGACAGCAAAATAATATATTTTAGCAATTAACTTTTAGTTGGCTTAGTAAAATATAATAAATTATTTATTATATATTTCTAAGACTTGAAACTTGAAACAATATTTGCATGGACAGGAAGTATTGTTCATGTATTGGCATAAGTATTTAGACAAGTGTTAAAAGAAACCTAGCTTAATACATTAATATTAAAGAAATGTGAATGAAAGTTAATGAAATGTATAGCCGCCCGCTTTGGCAGCAATAAATTGTTAAAAGCGTCTTGAAACTGATGTCCACTAAACTTTGTAGGACCGTACTGGACTTTGAGGTGGCTAGTCTTGAGTGGTAACACCAACATCCATCAAAAAGTTAGTTAGTTATCATACTGCATAGATATTTTATGGTTTACTAGCCTTGGTTTATAGAGTCGGCGATGGGAACGCAATGCATCCCCAGTACATGACAGAGCCTCCATCATTATTTATTTTTTTTGCTGAAGTAACCTTAGAAAAATCTAATCTGTCCATAGAACGCTTCTCCAGCACACTTTTGGCTTGTGCAGATGCTTCTTTACGAAAGTCAATCTTTTGAGTTTGTTCGCTTTCTTCTACATCTTTCAATTGAAGGACTTATTCCATTAAACTCCAGCAGATTAATGCTTATGATTTTTTTTTTTTTTTTTTTTTTAACGAAATATTTGTATGCGATTATCTTTTAGGCAACTTAATCTAATCAAAATTTGCTTCAAACGATTATTTACATGTGTTATATGCAAACTTTAGGAGTTGTACGTTTAGTGACTATTAATAAAGGTTCAGCTTTGGCAATATATATGAGAATTTAAGCCAAGACCAGCAGTTCTTGAGGGTGGTGGCGTTTGAGATGAGAGCTCAGCCTCTCCTTGTATTTTTTTAGCAACCTACTGGATTCTATATCCAATTTTAGGCACATTGAGATTGCCCCATTGATCTTCCTCAGCGTTTTTGCCTGGAGAACCCGCAGTTTGTTCAAATGCATTTTGGCAGCAAGAATAGGCCAGAAGCTAGTAAACACTGAAGAACTCTAACCTTATTTTCAAGAGACAACTTGTTTCGTGGTGCAATCAACCAAGACATGTCTGCCGAAGGTAAGTCTTCTATTCACGATTACACCAAGGTATTTGTATGACGACATGTGATTTAGTTCTCTTCCGTTAAATGAGACATCAGGGCAGTCGCCTTTCCGATTTGTGTATATCACATTTGCACATTTGTCAGCACTTTCTACTTCTCAGCACTTCTGAGCTGATTGATGCATTCATTTATTTCTCATCAATGCACAGCAAAGACGGATTTCTTTGGTGAAAGTACTCACTTTAACTTTTTAAGGAAGATGTGGAAATAACTTAATTTTTTTTTTTTGCATCCGGACATTGGAACATTGTTTTTTTTAAGTAAATAAACCCATGTTTCGTCAGTGTTCGAAAATTTTACACACAAGAAAAAAATTTAGATTTCGGAAAAATCTAGCACCAAAATGTAATACGAGAGTTAATTTCTATATTGAGCCAAATAAGTTTTTGCTAGAAATTTGAAGTTGCCGTGCCATTTGAACGTCTTAACACGGAATATGATTAGGATTATATTTGATTGAAACTCCAAAATTGTTAGCAGAAAGATTGTGAGTCATAGGTAGGCTGTCATCACTTGATTTCCTATTGTTAAAGTGTTTTTGTTTATACTAATCATACCGGCATATGACGAATTTCAAAAGTTAAACTCAATTTTAATGCATTGAATTTAATGGAGCGACAGATTCTGATCAAACATATTAGTTCGCAAGCAAAGTTCAAAATAGGTACTTCCCCTTTTTGTGGTGCCATATGAACCCATTTTAAAAACTAAAATAACTCAAAAAACTCGGAAGGGAGTTGGAAGTCTTTATGAAAACTAACTCGTAGTAAAGGGTTGACACGTTCATTAAATTCTATCTATCTGTTTGCTCTATCTTCTATAGTCTCCAAGCTCTTGTGGTTCATTGCTTTTTGTAGTGGGATGTCACCTATATATCACACCTTTTTCTGTGGTCCGATTTGGATTCTAATAGAATACTTTATTAGGGACTGTTTCATACATAAACCCACCAAGTTGGGACAGATTTATATTGGAGATACCTTTTCTAGAAATCGTATCTGAATCTTTATGGAATTTTCGGTAAGTGTTGATATCACATAGATCATATTTGTCGTTTCTGGCGGAATAAAGAATATAAATAAACCATTTTTCATACAAAAACCCAGAATAGGAAGTAGGTTTGCACCTAAACTCCCGATCAATGAAATAGACTCATAGAGCTTTCAATATGAAATTGAATTTTTAAATTTGAACACGAAGAAAAAAAAGCCAATCTAGTTTTTTTTTTTAATTCATTACTAAATTTTTAAATACATATTCTTATAAAAAATTTAGGTTCTAACAAGTAACACTACACAACTATTAATCACCGATTTTGATAAAACTTGGCCCACTGTTAAACATCAAAAAATATTTATCACTTATACATTTTAATATAGTCACGTTTTGACGGTTTTAAGGGTAGAAAACACCATTTTTCTATTTAAGCGATGAAGTCAGTATATCTTGAGGACATCACTAAGTTTGTTTGAAACTTGGTGCTCGGAGGTTTTTTGCGTCGCTGATCATGAATTCCATGACAATTTTTAAAAATTCAAAATGGCTGATCTAATATGTTCGACAACAAAATTAAAAATCAATTGAATTGCTTGAAACCTATTACTCGAGTGTTTTCGGGGTCGTCAGATGAAGTTTTGGAAATCAGTCAACATCTTCCAATTATCTGTCAGTTTGGAAAACTTAACGCGAACGCCTTCCCCATACGTTCTCAATAATATTGTGGTCAGAGTAGTACGGAAGCCACTTCATCAAGCTAACATTTTGGTCTTTAATGCACTTATTTACTACTCGAGCGGTGTGTATCGGGGCATGTTGTATCATGTTGAAATGTTCAAGAAATTCAATGGAAATGCCTTTTGTTGTTGCTCTTTATAGCATGTGACATTCATCTTAATATGAGTTGGCAGCCCACAACATTATGGCCCCACACACGACTATGTTTGACGGGTCAAATAGTGTTCTTCCTTTCGTATGTCATGGAAATTACAGTTGAATTCATCTGGTCTATACAAATTAAAGCGTTTTTCATCAGTCGGTCTTCCATGTCATGTGAGCTTCGTATAGAACTCTTCGCGCATCGCGATTTCTTAGAATGGATTTCTTAGAAAATGACAGACAATAGTTTGGCATTTAGAGATTTTTTCTGATATCTGCCTGGTCGTTAAATTTTGGCTCTTTACTTCGCAGTTAGAACTGTGCCTTTTAAACAAGCCAACAGTCAGATAGACGGACAGGCGGACATATCGACTTTTGATATAAACACTTTTTTTTGCATGAATTATGGAACATCTTTACAAACTATATTTGAATAAAATACAAGTGTTTGTATGTGATTTCAAAATAAAATGGTATTCTTAGACTTTTATGGATTTTCACAGATGGCTAATATCCAAACATATGTTCATCTGTTTGTCTGTGCTAATCTTCAGAACGGCTGAACCGACTTTGACGGGGCACTTATTGGCCGACAGAGAAATTTTCAGAGTTTATAAATATTTTATATAAAACTAAAATAATAGATGATGCCATGCCTTACATATAAGTACTAAACCATATTCGTCACATTTCTGCCGCTTTTCTTGTGCAATATTTCGAGTAAATTAAGTTCAACTACAAAACTAGGCAGAGGTTACACGCCTTCTTATAACAATGACTAAAACATCAACCTTTTCATTTTCGAAATTACTTAACTTCTTCTTCCGGAATTCCTTTTTATAAAACACATATTTTTTTTTTCTTCGTTTCATAAAAAATTGCATGTAATTAAAACCGTCTCCCACTCATAAGTTTCGCTTGAAAACTGTGCAGAATATTATGTAACAACGCAATTTACTTGTGACATTGTTTATTGTTTTTATTGTATTATAACAAAACAATAAATGTTGGCTATTGTCACTTTAGAGGTTGCAACTGCGTCCCGACACCCGACTGCGAAGAGACAGAAGGACGAGGACGACGCACGGACTCCGGGCAACCAAATGAATAAAAAGCAGCGACTTAGTATTCTTTTTTTTTCTCTCGCGTTTTTCATTTAATTTAAAAGCATAAAGAAAATGTATGCTTTATTAGGCACTTTTTATTAACGCACACACATTTCTTTCATGGATACTTGCTTTCCGCTTTCCCTCGCCAGCTAAACGGGCACTTGAGCATATTTTTTTAAACAAAATGAGATGAAATTCATGGAGCCGGCGGAGGAGGAGTAGGAGGATGAGAAATTTCTGAACAAAAAATAATGCGCCATAGAGAAGTTATTATATAAGTGCGTATACATTTTTTCATCATTATGGAAAAGGACAAGGACAAGCAACGACTTCGTCGTTGTCGCAGTATTTATCAAAATTTCACATTGAGTATCTCATCTTGATGTGCTGTCCTGTCCGTCCCTGCTGCCAGTGCTGTTTGCGCGACATTGTTTGATGTAAATTCGTTGAATTTTTTTGTATAATATATATTTTTTTTTTTTTTCGTTTTCGTATTTTAAATGTGCTACTTGATATTACTATACTCTTGCCATTATCATTAGAGAACATGCGAGTGAGTATCTTCGTGGTGTGGGCTATGTGCAGTGGATAAGCAAAGATGGCGACGGCGGAGTTGGTATTGATGGCGTTTGCGTATTGTTAAAATAATTCAGTTGAAGGCACTCGAAACGACGACGACGACGACGACTACGACGACATCAATGAAAGTTTAATTTATTTGACACTTATGGCAGCCAGCGCGAGTGCAAAGCGAGCGAAAGATGTATGCGCATGCAGATGATGTGCGAAAGTTTGGGGTAGCAGGGACGCTGCTCATCATTAGATATTTATGCTGTACTCAATGTTTGCTGTTATTTCTTATTATACTCTACGCAAATAGTATCATAATTTAGTCATAATATTTGGGAAGATATCGGACAATACATGAAATTGTTTTTCTAGCCATGTCCAATGTCAGTTTGATGCTTCTTTCATTTGCGTGTCTATCTCTGTCTGTCTGTCTGTCTATTTATTTTTATTGAACCTATTTCCGCCATTTTTAAGATATTGATTTGAAATACCAGTTCAAATGTTGACAAAATCATTTTAAATTTATATATTTTGATTATTTATTTCAAAAATAGTTGAAAATCGTTTAATAAATTAAAATTTAAATCACCATCTCCAATTTAGATCAAATTTAATAGGAATGCTTCTTCCGATCTCTTTGAAATGTATACCAAATATCAATTCTGAACATCAAATGGATGCAAAGATATGACAAATTTTGTTTATTGCGTTATTGGGCGCATAGTCCCCTTTGATTTCAACTAAAAGTACTCTATGTTCTTTTCCAACGTCCCATCTATTTCTATACCAAAATTCAAATAAATTGTCTAAGCGGTTTAGGCGTGATGCACACACAAACACGCACGATTTTTTTGTATGTATGGAATATTTAGATTGCTTTCAAAATTTTCATAGATTATCAAAGTTTATGTCTACCTTGATCACTGTTTGGAGCAATATTTGGATCGGAATGAATGTTTATTCACAATTTGCTCCTTAAATGTCAACACGCGGGGATCCGAACGACCCTTGAGCAATCGCTGATCATCCGCAGAGCTTTGCTTTGCCTCACCTGTATGCGATTTCAGTTTATTTTGGCACAAATAACCCACAGCTGCACTTCATACCAACAGATGGGAACAACGGCAAGTATGTAGACAGGACCAGTTTGTTTCGATTGTTTCTGAGGCGACAACGGGTGACGAAGTGTTTGTGTGCTGCGCGAACATAAATTTTTTGTTCAGCGTCAACAGGTATCTGAACTCATTTGCCTACGTGAGGACGTTGTTGTTCAGTCAGTCATTGGGAGTACTTCTTCTCTCGTAGTGTGAAGCAAACGTGAATGCACTTGGCCGGATGTAGTTTGCATCCCGACGGCCGCATCGTACTTGCATTCTGAATTTTACGGAATCGCAACATCATTTGTAGACGATACCAGCAACACTTTCCGGTGCCATTATGTCTATGCAGGGGTCTGGGAGATCGTTTGTAAACAACGAGTACAGATGCGGACCCAGCACGCTTCCTTGGAGGACACTCGATTTTACAACATACATTTTGGACAGATTATCTCGGACTCAGTTAGGATCGAACCATTAGAATAAAGGGTTCTAGGAGTAGTGCCTTGATCTTAGCCAGGAGTCCGGCATGCCACACTCTATCGAAAGCTTCCTTTACATCGACAAATATCCCATTGCAGTACTACTTGACATGGTTGACCACTCTGTGGACTTATTTTATTCTGCCATGACCAGATCTAAAGTCGAATTAGTGGTCAGACGGTACTGTTTGATAGCCTATCAGCTCGGTAGCTCAACTTAAACATGTTGTGCATGGTTCTACCACAGATTAATAGATTAAGTGAAGTTTATGTCTATGATTAAAGCAGTTTGTACAAATTTTTTCCCACAACCAGCATGAGTCAGAACTATGAAGTTTAGCTTTTTGACTCACACGATTTGCTGTTCCTTATTGAAATAATAACAGCTCTTCGGTAGGATCGTATTCATTCAAACTTTCTATATTTGATATTCGCTTTGGAATTGGTAATCCTTGACAGCTTCACATGTTAAATTATGACGACATTTTTTTATTATTTTTTCTCCAAAAATCTTCTGCAAGGTAAATTTAAAGTTCATTCCACAGAGTGTACAATGATGCAATTTCTTTGGCGAATTGATTTGTTTGTCTTCTTCTAAGCAAACACGTCATTTATTATCAATTGATGTGATTCCGCAAGCTTGACTTGCTTCATGCTTACGCCATTCTTAGTATTTAGATCTACCAATGACTTCGGCCTATTCAGGTGTGTTAAAAGCTTCTCAAAAGATGATAATTTACTTTCGAAGCAAATGCATGTCAAGGCAAATTATAGTATGTGATTGGAAGTGCAATGCATAAACTAAAATGTGCCATGCTGCTTTTTAAGTCGGTCGTCCTCTGAAGTGCAAAGCAATTTTTATAATGAGTGAAAATATTGATCAGCGTATTCATGTTGAACGAAATTTCTTGTGCCGATAGATGAAAAATGTTGCTTTTGGCTTTTGATGAATCCACTCTGTCAAAAAATCGCACTTATGCGTGTTATAAAGCGTTAAAGGATGGTCGGGAGGGAGACTGTCAAAGACATGCATCGTTCAACAAGTGTGAGCGACGATAACGTTAATAAAGTGAAGGAAATCATTGTGGAAAGTAACCATGTGAGCTTGAAAGAGATCGATCATACATTGGAGATGTCACATGAGGGCGTATGTACGATTGTTCACGCGATGATGACGGAAGACTTGTACCGATTTAGCTTTATTTCCTTCAAGAAATGTTATCTTGAGCATGTAGCTGCAGACATACTAGACCGTGCTAATTCAGATCATACCTGGTTGCGTGTTTGATTGTCAAGGATTTCTACACATACAGCTTTTTCAATAACATTAGCGAACTCAAGTTTATCATCTTCATGTAACCTTATCAAAATATGTGCGTGTGTGACACATTTATATCACAATTGCACTATTTTTCGTTTAAGCAGTGACCTATCAAACAAATCATGGATAGTATATTCTAATTATATGCTAAACAATCTTCTAAAAATTTTAAAATTTGCTTCGACCGCAGCTTTTATATTGTATTAACTTTATTTTAGCTGTTTTACATTGAGCAGCCTTCGCTGCTTTGTGCTCAGTGCTCATTAAAAGCAAAACCAATTTAAAGGTTTTTTTTTTCGCCATTTATTGCACGGTTGCTCGAAGCGCTACAATAGATCTATTGCTTTGCTTTGCTTTGTACAGCTAAAACCTTTTTACCAAACTTGGCGGACTATCTGTCTGTCTGTCTGTCAGCGTAGATGTTTGACGCAATGTTGTGTTACCCGTGATAAATTTCTTTCTCTTTTTCCAGTCAATTGAATGATTTCATTAAATTTACGCTTAGCCGCAGTTGGACTTTTCTGTTTATTTTTTGTTTGTCTCCACAGCAGCCATGACCAATGACAATACTGTCGCCATTCGTCGTTGAATAGGATATACTCGTAGAGTCTACTTATACAGCAATATATCTATGCTCATAATATCTGTCTCTGCACTTGCCACATAATTACGCTCTACATGCGCTGGGACGCGGTTTGCTTTCCACAACGATTTGAATTTTATGCGATTTAATTAAGTCAATGACAGAGCCAGCGTTTGTGAATGCTGAATTTCCTGTTTGTTGAAATAAGAGCGATATGTTGTTAGTGGTGTGCGTGTGTGTATGTGTATGTGTGTGTCTGTGTGTGTGTGTGTGTGTTGTAACTGGGAGTTCCGATTACCATAAAAGCGAGCACATTTATTTGTTTGTTCATGGTGAATGCTTCTATGCTGTTCACTTTATTTATTTTAACTCTATATAAGAGAGAAAAAAAAATACATCCCAGCAGCATTCAGACGCAGATAGATGAGATACATATGTATAAAAAGATGCGCTGCAACAAAAAGCGTTGCCACTAGCCGACATCAATAATTATTTGAAGCAGATGAAATAGATTTTGCTTCTATAAGTTTTTTTAGAAAAAACTCAAAACCAAAGGATAGAAATAAAAGAGATTATCTTTAAGGAATAATAATTAAAGTTTCATGCCAGAGTGAAATAATATTTATGCGAGACGTTCGTCAAAATAGAAAGTATTCCATTTCAAGTTAATAGCTTAAGTTGAGAGAACCTTTTTAAATAGGCAATATGTAATATGCTTTCAGTCAGTTACTTTAAATTTTGCTGACTACAGACAGATGTCCTCCCACTCCTTGAACACAATATTTTTCTTTTTAATAAAATTTCACTCCACTCAGACCTTTTTCAATTTTGGCTTATGGTTTATTTTCTTGACTGTATGTACTTCTTTTTCCATTTTGCAGTTGTTTCGTATTTCATCATGCATTTCGCATGAAATTTACTTTGCCACAAAACCAAAAGAACCGCAGCCACATGCGTTCAGCGAAAATAATGCTGCGCTTTAGACTTGGCTACAGCAGTAGCAGCAGCTTCTGCTTCAGCTTCAGCTTCAGCCACAACCGCAAAGAAGCTGCAGCTAAAGCGCTTAAGGATTGCGACATGGCTTGCTCTGGTTCGGCGTTCGGAATGATGTGTCAGAAGTCAGAAATGTCATTTGTTTCAAGTACGCTTCCATGCTCAGCTACTTTTTTATGTGCTTTGGCACAAGTTGTTTTCCGGTTTTCTTTGTCATCAAATATCATTAACTATTCTTCTTTGCTGTTTCGATTTTAACTAATTAGTTTTTAATTGACAAATGTTAAATATGTGTAGTGAGTATTTGCATGTATGTGTGTGTGTGTGTGTGTGTGTATGTGTATGTGGAAGACCATGCGAATAATTAAACGAAATGTTTTCCGACTTAAAAATGAAATTTAGATTGAATTTAGTTGACGTATTTTTGGTAGAGTTTGTCGCTCCATAATAATTACAAGTAAAATAGATGTCAATTGATATTGTTTTCATGTTTTTCATATTATTTTGCTTATTATTAAAGCAATAAATGTAGATAAACCATAATAAAAGTCATTTCAAAGCATCAACATTCGTTTTATAGAATGAACGGCAACGTAGCTTGCCGCATGATAAGAGATAAAACCAATAAGTCCAAAAAATCTTCTCTTCCAAAATAAAGAAGCTTATGAGACTTTATTTATTATTAATATTTATTCTTATGAGTTTTACTGAATTATTTTCATTTTAACCATTTTGAGGGCTAAGCCTAAAAGTGGGTGTGTTAAATCAGTATAAAGACTTTTACTGGCTGCAATAAAAAGAAGTCTAGCGGCCAGCATTTATCTAGATAACTAAAAAACTTTTACCATAAACTTGCATAATATCTCACAAACAGACACTCTTTTAGATACTTTCGTCTCGATACGCTGTTTTTGTTTTTAAATAAATGCCGAGAAATGCAAATGATGCTTGCCAGGCTATGAAATGAAAAGATTTTCTGTACCGTATAGTCATGAATAATTAAAAATATCTCCACTTTGTTAGAAGAAACCTGGCCATGCATGCTAAATACTCATGAAGAAGACTCTTGTTGTTTATTTGTTGGGATTAGCTAGGAGCCATGTACTATAAGTTGCTCAAATTGAATGGAATTATTACTGGAACTAGCTACCGAATACTCTGAACTACTTCAGTCAAAACTAAGTTGTTACCTAGTCTTAATCTATTTGGAAACATCCAATAGGGATGTTTTGCTCCAACAACCTTATTCAGTGTAGACCGATGACATATGACCAAAAATTTAAACGATTCGTGGACAGTTTTAACACTTTCGGGACGGAGTTTTATTTTAAAATCCAATATATTCTGAAAGGTGGCTTAAATAAATAATATACTGCATACTTGAAAACCCTTAAACCCGTCCTTTTGTCCTGCGACATATAATATAATCCCAATACATATTCTCAGTGGGACATATTATTCCAATAAGTGTAAAAGTTGTCCACATGAATATTAGGATCAAGTAGTCGAAAGGCGTTTTAGTTGCTTTTAGGGAAATATTTATTTATTTCTTTATTGAAATTATTATTTTTTTTTTTTTTTTTTTTAATTTGTGAAGAGGTGCAAAGTAATCACAACACAAAGGTGTACTGCAGCCCAAGCATACAATTTTTTGGGAGTTTTTCCTGCCCAAGCGATGTGTATCGCACGCAGCGTCTGCGGTTGCCATGATTTACTGGCAAGTGATCACCAGCGATTTCTTGCGATTCCTTGCGATTCCTTTTCTGCCCTCGAAAATCATGTTTTCCGCTAAAGGGACCAAGAATTCTTTTAGTGACAGCTTTCAATTTTTATATTCGTTATAAATGATCCATGAATTGTTTACCGAAATCATTAGCAGTTTATAGAAGACTTTTTTCCAACACTTTAGAGATTTGCGGTCGAAGTCGTAAAGCTACGTCTTCTGGTCGGAAAGATCGACAGTCAATAAGCTTTTATGGTTCCATCTTTTTGTTTGCGTTAAATTTATTTAGAACTTGGTCCATGACAATTTGAAACTAAAAACACTTCTGTAGAATCTATTGAATGAGCTGCCAATATGCTTTTGTCATTGGTTTTTATTTCTGAACTATTTGCCTAAAAATTTGAGTGTTTTTTCTGTTTCCAATTGGGAAAGTGTCGAGTGTTTCTAATAAGTGGAGTCAACATTTATGTGAAATAAAACTTTTGTTCCACGTTCAAAAGAAAATTGATGCTTTGGCTTGAAGTCTGGATAGCATTCAGAAGTGATGTTTACCCAGTGGACTTTTACTGCTTGCGATTCGCCATGGTTTTCGTTATTCTCGTCAGGGATAATTTCTTCACCAACCTCAGTTTCTGATGCGGAAACAAATTCACTTTAAGAGTCTTCAAAATCTTCACCTTAGTCCAATTCTTTAAGGACAATACGCTCAGCATCGTCTAGATTTAGTTTTATTTTCGACATCGAAAATGTTGATTGGGATTAAAGAGCTCAGCCAAAGCTCAGCGTTTTGGAATAGTTTACATTGGCGATCACTTTCAATTAATAGAAATACAGAAGTATGAAAATTGCTGCAACATATTGTCCCAGGAGATGGGAAAAGTGGCATGCGATAGAGAGTACTTCGAGTAACATTTTAAGTTTCCTTCTCCCACACTAAAAGCATTTTTGGATATGGAAACCTACTTCTCATTATTGCAAGAAACACAAAACTTCAATATAGGCCTATTTCGGATCAGAGAAGAAGAAGAGATAGCTTCTCATTCAAATCTGTTCCTCTTTCTGGTATTTTGTAAGAGAAGTATTTTGTTGTGATTTAGTTAAGCCGACAAATTTGATATATCTTATACTAATCCCAATTAAATATTCCATACAGATGCAGTTAGTAAAATATACCCTACACAAATTTAAGTTTCAATAAGTGGTATAGCACACAACTGCAGCGTTCTTTCTTGATTTATTCAAAACGATGCAATATTTTTTGGGGTTCTTCAAAATGTAGAACTGAACGTCGATTTCTTAGTTCTCTGTCGTTTCGATTAGCAATGCCAACAGTGTTCCACAGATAGAGATAAAGATAGAGAGAGAAAGATAGAGCGAGAGAGCAAAAGCGTATAAAACGAGGGCGAATAATCCTAAGCAGTATAAAGAGTCTCTATTGTATAAGAAGAATGTTTTGTGGGTCAAACGGAAATGGACAAACTGGCTCACATGTAAATAATGAATAGTATCGGGTCTAACTTTTTCTTGCCCCAATTTTATATGTCATCGACTTGGACACCATATGGTTCCAATAATCTGATACAACGTCTCACATTAAAGTTGTTGCAAGGAAGTGCATAGCATGTGATATTTCCTGAAGAGACGATGTGAAATGGTTATCAAGGTTGTACGATGCTATTCGATACTATTTTATGGAGAACAACCGGCTTGACTTATGCAGAATGCTCTTTAAGCTTAGAATAATATACAAATTTTAGTGGTATTTCATATAATTCGCATTAATTATTAATCGTAAGTCAGTTGCAGATGCTATATTTTAGTTAAATTTTTAAGAAATCTGAAACTTTTGCATATTATACATAGTTGACGCTGATTTTGGCTTTTGTCACTTGCATGGACTGGCGTACACTGGTACTATATTAAGTTCACTGAATACACACGTGCGCCCGCCCAGCTGGAATGAGTCAAATCGCCTTGGCCGAAATCTGACTATCTCTGTTTTTGTGCGTCTTTATGTCCGTTTATCTGTGTGTCCGTCCGTCTGAACGTCCGAACGTCCATCCGTTGGTCCGTTTGTCCGTCCATCCGTCTGTATAGGTAAATAAATAAAATAAAATAAATAAATGAAATAAAAGCGATTCAATTGCTTCGCTCAGTTGATTTTGTTCAGTGCGGTGCGCAGTCATGGCAGCGGTCATGCTATCCTTCTTTACTTGTTATCCTTTTCTGCTTTTTTGCACTCATTTTGAGAATTTTTGTTGGTGATGATGCTGCTTGCTGCTTGCTGCTGATGCTTCTGTTGTTTTTCATTTGGGGTTTTATTTTTTTTTAAGGGCACTAGAAAGGTTTTCCTGCTTGCGCGCATCATTGAAATACGCAGCGAACCAAGGGTCAATCACATTAAAAGTTTTCTTCTATGTGTTTTTTTTTTATTTTTTTTTTAATTTTATTTTTATTTTTATTTTTTAAGCAAAGCGATGTGGCATTTGACTGAAGTATTTACTGGAAGTAGTGGTTCGAGATGCCGAGCACCGAAAAAAGAGATAGATAGATAGATTGATAAAGATCCAGCAGAATGGGAAAAAACATGGCACGGAATTCATTAAATTAAAAACAAAAAAGGCAGAAAACTCAATTACCTTAATTATATTTCTGTGTAAACAGCAGAAAAAAAAGAAAGCCAAAGTTAAAGCAAAAAAAAAAAAATTAAATAAAAAAAATAAATAAAAATAAAATAAAATAAAACGAGTTGCTCGAATAATTTATACCCTGCAGACAGCTATGTAATTTAGAAAAAAAAAACAAGTGTATTAGTGCAGCACATATAGAGTCTATAACATAAGTTGAGAGATGCCTAAATCGACTTTAATGAATTTACTTATTTACTTTATTTTACTCAACAAAACTAATATAGCCGTTTACATATACATATCATGTAGGGTATGCAATAAAACCAAAAGCCAAAGCAATGCTGAGTTCAGCTGAGCACTGGAAGAAGTTAAACCAACCATCGTGGTGATCCCATTGCACCACAACGGCGCGGGTTTCGGGTGTTTGTGACGAATGGAAGACGGCAGCAAAGCAGCCCTTGACACCTACGGCACGGAACCGAAAAATTAAATGCGTTTTGCAAACGGAAACAACAACAAAATAAACCGAAAATAAAAAATTTTGCTTAAACGACATCAACAAGGATGACAATATACTATTTGGACTTGGTAATAGTTGGAAAATGAATATGAAGAAAAAAGTTACAGTGCAGAACTTGGAGATACCCTCTACCGCTGTGAACCTCAATTTGTAGATATTTAAGCTGAATTAAAAATAACAACAAAAAAAAATACATAAGCTCAAAGAGTTGTCTCAGATATGTATGGCGGCTATCGCTTCTAGTGGACTTATATGAAAGAAGACGTATTTTTGTATGGTAGCTACCCCTTACAGAGGGGTTACGTTCACGATTATTGAATACTAGTTATTTGAAGTATTTTGTGGTCTATCTCACCTGCTAATGTTTGTAAGTATTATCCAGATTATATGGTCCCAGATAGGACAACCATAGAATAAGACAGCGCAGAAAATTGATTTCATTATTAAGGACTTGTTATGAAGACTAAGTTTCGAGTTTCTATTTATGAAGGGAAATAACAATCTGTTAAGAATTTTAATTTTGTGCGTAATATATCGAATGTGTTCCTTAAAAGTGAGTTTTGGGTCTAAAATAATACGGAAATATTTGAATTTTCTCTACCAAGTGATTCTGTTAGTATTTAATGTGAGATCTGCTTGTGGTAGAAGTTCTTGCTAACGTTTTCTGGTGAAGAAAATAACTTGACTTTTTGAGGTGCTAAAATATTGGTGTGTAGAGACTAAAGCACTTAGTAGATTATTTATTACGAAAGTTGGTGATTGTGCTGAGTTAAAGATTGCGATATCATCTGCAAATATTGAGGTTGTACATTCTTTGAGATGAGAAAAATCAGAGCTATATAGATTGTATAAAATCGGGTAGAAGTAAGATCCTTGAGGACAGCCAGCTGATATGCCTATACAACGGGAATGGTGTTTAGTAAGTTTTTAATGATTAAAGACGCATGCCAGAAAGATTCAAATGCAGCTTTGATGCATACAAGTAGCATACGAGTAGTTATTTTCCTGTCGAAATTGCTTTTGAACAGTTTACGAGTTCTGACTCCATATGTGTTCTTTTTTTAACATTTGTCCGTCCGTCTGTCTACGAGTAAGTTTCTTTGTATATAAAGAACTTAAAGAAACTAAACTCATAACGCATAAGACTTTTCATAAATCGCACTAATAAAATAGTATCTTCAAATTCTAAAACTCGCTTTTTATTACTAGAGTAATTGGCGCACATTGGAGCACCTTGGTTTTTCTCGCATATGAAAGCGAAGTGCGCTTTCCATTGTGTCAAATATCATCCATTTGCATGACATAGTTTATGCGACTTTACTGAATCAAATGCACTATAGTTTGTATGTAACGAAAAACCGACACTAATTGGCTTTAATGCTGCTTTGTCTAAAGGTAAAAAATGGTGCATACTTTCAGGGTTGTTTTGCAGAAAAAAAAAAGCTTAAAAATATGCATAGTTCTTTTATAAACTTTACCAAAGGTCTATCCTCCTCTTTTTGTGGTACTCCTTTTAAGTATTCTTTTTGACGTGGAGAAGTATTTCAATTATGTTCCTTTTTTTTTACCAATAACCATTTTGCTAAACGCCTCTTACTTAGTTTTAACTATCCTAGCTATTGTGTGATCCAATAACTGCCCAAAAGGCACTTCGACAGAAGATTCTGTGATTCTATTGACATCAGGACGTCTCTTTTTGAGATGCACTTCGACTTGCAGTTTCATACAAGCTGACAAGCGCCGCTACCATGAGTTCGAATAATTTCGGCACAAGGCCGTTCCGTATGGCAATCCTTTACTGGACATCCTGCAGCTGATATAATATTAGGTTCAGAGATACAAAATTTGGTTTGTACTTTTAAATCAATTTATATATCGGCAGCTTGGTTGACAAATAGATGCACACCCCATCTATTTGTCAACCAAGCTGCCGATACATTTTCTTAACAGTCTTCCTATTGCATGGAACTTCTTACAACAGGATTTGATGTCGAAATCAAAACCCATGCCAATAGAAGTGCCCAAAAAAACCGAGCCCGAAAAAAAAAAACGCCAAGCTCGCTCGAGTATGAAGGTTTTGCACCAGGAGCATGGACTTTATTCAATCGTTTACCTCGTTGACTAGCGTAGCTTTATCATCATCATCACATTTGTGCCAGAAGCTTCCTCCTTTTTTCTCTGTTTGTTGTGTGCGCTTATTATTTTCTCTTAGTGTTTGATTATTATTCTGCATCTTCCTAAAAATTTTAAATTCCAAAATGGCGGAAGCTTTTATTCAACGATTAAAGGAGGTTGTTCCAAGACTTTAAAACTGATTAATTTGTTTAATCTTTTTAATTCTATTAGGTGTCCGTCATTTCTGCATCTTTTGTTTATAAGAAGCTGAGGAAATGATTTTTGAAATATAGCAGAGTACTTTTTTGGAATAGAAATAGAAATTTCAATGGCTGATGTAACATCATTAACAATGGTATTTCTCATTGAGTTGACACCATCTATATTGAAGACTCGTAGGTTTTTATTAAGGTGGCATTTAAATCGAGGTTCATCGGGACTGCCCAAAAATATATTGTACGAGCAGAGTATCCCTAGAAGAGTATTCACCCAGTATTTGTTAAAGGCAAAGTCATGTGTCAGCCGATAAGAAACTGTGAGTACAAACGAGATAGCAAGACTGCTCGTTTTCATAATGCAATCTTATGAGCATTAAATGGTTAAATTTCTTGTGGTAACTCTGTGAAATTAAGTTAATATCTCTAGAATCAAAACACAGTTAATTCCTATTTTTGAGTAAAGAAATAAAATAAAACTTAATATGGTGTTTGGTTTGTTCCTTCCATCGAAAAATTAGTCGGGTTATCATCAATTTTCCATCACAAAGTAGTCAAACGGTGTTTAAGAAAATATTATTTATCCTTTTTAAAAAGATCACATATTGACTAATTTAGAGTTTCTCCCTCTCAGGGTATTTTTTGAATACAAGTCATATAAAGTTAACAAAGACCTTATATTTCTGCCTATACTATACCCCAGTACATTTTTTGATATATATTATGAATCAAATAGAACTAAATTCAGATTTCAACTTCAGAGAACTAAAGTGGCAGATTAATTTAATTTTTCACTCATTTTAATAATTTAATACATAGAATTTTTTTTTTAATAATGCGTAAATAGAAAAATGTCCAACTAGGTTTTTTATTTATGCTTTTTTTTTTTTGGCTTGCGGTGAAAGTTACACAAATTATTCAATATATTATAAAATAAAAAAAAAAAAAAAGTTTGCGAAGCTATAACTTTGGAATTATCATTATCAACCCATGCATATATAGAAAAATTTTTGAAAAGTTTACATGCTTATTTTTTTAATAATAAAGTAGAATGAATTTGCGAAACTTCTACCGGAAGCGAGAAAAATGGTTTTAACTGCACATAAGCTAAAAACTTTATTTATTATTTTTTTTTTAATTAAATTCAATTTAAATTAATTTTTCTATGTACAACTTTGATGAATGACAAGTACGAGTATGAGAATGATCTAAAAACAATTGCAGCTTTGTTAGGGTATGTTGCATTGGTTATTCGGGCTGTTAATTGCAAATCAAACAAGGCTGCTGATTATAAAGGATACAAGGCTTATGAGATACTAGCTGGCATAAGGCTATGTGCTGGACAAATAAGAAAATGTTTTATGCAAGAACTTAGAGGGGGCGGCAGGGGTTTATACTTTATTTAACTGAAGATTTTATAAAAGGATTAAGTAGCTAAACTTGTATGATTTTGCTATTCTAGTTTGCCAATTGTTCGATCTTCATATGGACAGACGGACATGTTTATATTGAGTCTAATTTCGAAGCCGATCAAGAATATAAATACTTTATAGAGTCTCTTCCTTCTATCTGTTATATTTGACAAATATAACTAAAAAGATTTATTAATTCGCAACACTTCTAGCACAGTGACACATGTTACTCAACTCTTAGAATAATGAATATCTGACCATGCAACTAAAACGGTTAGCAAGCACTCATTAATATATATTGTTCACATTTATATATCTCGAGCATAAAAAGCCATTTATGTCAGCTCACTAGCTGTTGCAAATGCTATAGACAGCCAAATCCTCAAAGGAAATACCGAGTGTAATTAATTAAGACAACTGTAGTCATTCATTTCCTCCATCTAACATACTAATTATCGTTTTGTAGCGTACAATATGAATGGCAAGCTTAACTAAAGCTCTTGCTTACTTACTTTTTTTCCTGTATTTTTCTTCTTCTTTCTTTTTTGCAAAGCGCGTAATACTCAAAATTTAAGTAGCGTATACGAATACGCAAATAGAAAGCCTGTGCTTGTCTTTGGATTTTCACTTTCTCGCATTTCACGGTTTATTTTTTTGCTGAGCTGCTGAATTGTATGGAAAGCGGCAAAGCGGAGTAGGCCAAGCAAAAAAAAAAAAAAAGTAAGAAATAACACAAACATTTTGCTTTATCAGCATTTAAAGTAAATTACTCGCCTATTGAGCGCGAAAAATACAAATAGCAGCCCTAAAAGCAGCCTCAGCTGTGCTCTATCTCGCTCGCTTAAACGTGCGCCGCCAAGTATGCTACGAAAAATAAGTATAAGCTGCTGCGACAAATGCCTGACGATGGCGCACAGTGGGCGAGAGTAGACTTTTTTTTTTTTTTTTCAAATATATAGAGCGCAATATTTTGTTTGAGATTTATCAAACTTCTTTGTGGAACATTTTCTTTTCAAGTTTAGTTCATATACACATGTCCTTCTGTCTGACTATGAACAACAAAAATTTGTAGTCTATAAAAATTAGAACTTTCAAGTTTAAATATTTAATATTTGCCATTTTTTGTTCAGTTAGATAGTGTTTAATGCTGGTGTACACCGTTGTCACTACTTTTTGAGCTACTGAATGACAAAATATTTTAAATCCTTTTTATTTAAGCTAAAAGTGCCAAATCTTAAATTCCAACGATATACTTCATATAGCTATATATCAAACCACTAGAAAGTGAAGCCATTAAACAAAACGAAATCGCTTTCTGGGTTTTTGGTTTGGTTTTTTTGGTATTTAGTTTAGCTTGAAACGCCAAATTTGGTGCAACTTTTGCTAATTTCAATTAAATTAATTACAGGATCAAAATAGTATTATATACTTTATACAAATTTAAGTTTCAAAAGGGCTATTAGGATCGATATAATACTTTATTCGCTAATTTTATAGTCAACTGTCTTCCATTATTCCTTAAATAATATTATAAGTTTAGTCACGAAAATGTGCTACTTTTGCCCACTGTGCAACAACGTCAAAGGCAGGCTAAAGCTGAATATTGAATCTGTTTGTATTATGGAAATTTGCACGAAAAAATATTTAATTATGTAAACAAATTTTGTGTGTGTTTTGCTGTCGCAATGAATAAATGAACAGCAAGGCACAAATCGCTCCGCCGAGCAAAATGTTAATGGTATGATCTGAAGCAAATCGAATCGATGCCGGCAGCCAAAGTAAAGCCGCATTCAAGGCAATGTTCGAAAAATTAAACAGCTGCCTCCACCCACCTATTATAGTTCAAACGCTCTAGGGAGGTCCGTCCGTCCGTCCGTCCGTCCGTCCATCCTCTATGCTAGGCAGCTGCTTTATCTTTATTTACGCGTACGCGTTTGTACCACCATGGCTTCTTAACATGGTTTTCCCCTTCTCCTTTCGACCATTGCCTATCGTTTTGTAATGGAAAAATTACTTTTGACTGGTGCGTTCATTACATTCATAATACATATACATATATCGACCCAATTCAATAGCCATCCGTAGTACTTGTACTTTTAAGGGCATACATACCTTTGTGCGGCCTCTGCTGAAACCTCCATCGTCATGCGGTCGCGGACGCTGACCCGGCTGTAAAGAGACGCGAACGCCACAAAAAAAAAAAAAGACAAAAAAACAAAGACAAATATTCAAGTAAATATTATTAATAACAAAAAAAAAAAAAAACAGCATTTTTCGAAGTGAATAAATTCGACATACAACGTTGCGGAGGCGTTCAAGTGTAAAAGTGTGCGTGTGTAGCTGTGTATCATTTTTTGTTTTTTTATTATTATGTAGATATGTATAGGTGTTTCGGTGATATTGGCTGTTCAGGCTCTATTGCAGCTTTTGTGTGAATGACAGTTTTAGATTACAAGGGATGGGGGGGGGGGGGGGGGGGGGTTATCAGAAAAACAAACATGTTAAAGCTATCACAGCGTTGCTGAACTATATTATACCCTTGCGCAACGTTTTGTAGGAAGTCTAATGAAAATGAATGAGTCGGCGCGCACAAATGCTCGTAAAGTTTCTTGGAAGAAGTTCCAAAAATAAAATGCATTACATATTGTTTTGATTTATATATGTACATATATGGAAAAAATAGTCCTTGTCATGGCACATACACATCTGTATCTGTAATGCGGAAAATAAACAACTAATCCATAAAACATTCTTAAAGCAGCATAAATGATGATATATGTTTATCAATAGCTTTTAAATAAAATGACTAAAATATATGTCTACAAATATTAAAAAAAATACTTTTGTGTACCAGATATGCATGAACTGTGCTACGTATTGAAAAAAAAGGCTGGAAGTGCTTGCTTAAAATAAACTAAAATAATAAATAACGCTGTAGTCGAGTATGTTTGACTTCGAGATACTCTGTACCTCATTGAATCTGAAATTTGTAAAGAAATATACTGCTACATCTGCGTTTGGATTATCTTAGACTTAACGCTTTGATAAGTCAAAGATGCTCCAATTTCGTGCTTTGAACACATGTATAAATCAACTTGACTTTAGTTTAGTAGTGGGTACACCTTTTATCTTTTCGTTTTGGACCCTTATGGAATATTTTATACGAATTGGAACTAAATATACCGAATTTGGCGTTTGTAGCTTACAAAAGACCCTTAAAGACGCGTCAGTTCCTAGTCGTATCGAGTCCATATAGACATGTTCGTCTGTCAGTCCGATTGTCTTTCTGGCTGTCTATATTGACAATGAGACTATATTGAGACTATATGAGATATAGCCGTCAAATTAAGATAGTCTTATTTTATTTTGTATTGCTTGACACTTACCATGCAAACCTAATCTTCATTCTGAGTTTTTGCATTTTGTTGGTGTTGATTATTTTGCTAAAGGCACAAAATTTACTTTGTCCTGCCATTTAGAAATCTGTTTAAAATGGTGGCTGAGTTAATTTGCATTTGTTGAAATATGGCCTGTCTAAATATTGCGGTTAGATTAATTAATCAATTAATTAATTGACCGCAAACTTAATGTGTTACTAGCGATAGAAATATGTCTCTTATAATGGATCTAATTAATGCAGCGGTAAATAATTGCTAATGCACTAATTTTCATGGCTGTCTACACAATATCAGTTGAAATTTTTAACATAAATCAGGACACGTCGTCTTCTTCATCTTGTACAATAGAAGCAGCTGATCCAAGCTTTTCTGGAGAAAACGATCTAGCATTTGTAGAGATGCCTGCAGTTGTGAATCCCACCGAAATATAAATGGTGGGATTCCATTTGCATTTGGATGTCCATTTGCGTATTCACATTACCACCAGATCAACTATTACTAGGCACACCTTTTCCAACGCGAATCTAATCCACCGACTGTTGCACCTTTCGTTCTCTACACGAGGACGCTTTAGGGTTTATGCGTCTTTAAACCGTTCTATGGGTTCCAATGATTATCTAACGGCTCAACTTAATATCTGTTTTCAAAATTATGGAGAAGGCACTATATTTGGATTTAATGATTCATATAGATATATTTAATTGAAATTTGACGAGCTTTGTGAATCTATTCTACTAAACGTAACCACCATCGGTGTCGAAAAGTACTTAGAAATATCGCTTAACTTTGCTTCTTTGGTGTCTGCAACACTTTTTTAGACTAAAACTATTAACTGTAAGGCAAATGGGAGCCTTTGTCAACTCCAGATTGCAATAGTCAGATGCTCTTTCGTTGTCGATGCAACGAAGATATTGACTTCATCTTAGATGTTGAATTTGTTGCAATAATACGAAGCCTACTCAACAAAGTTGAACGTCTTATTTGCGCACTTTCTTTTGTTTGCTGTTTTTTTTTTGCTTCTGTGTCATATGATACACTTTTTTCAAAGCCACTTTCGAAAGGACCCAAGCTTTGATGGTCGTTATTTCTTGGAATATATTTCTTGGAATATATTTTGATAATTTTTCTTTCTGTCTTCAAGAAGCAAATCGAAGGAAGATACCTTGTCATAGATTAATTGGACACCTCTCCGCTGTTCGTTGGTGTCGTAAATCTGCTGATGGGGTCTGGTGTTCTACGTTATGTAGGCTTCTTTAAGACTTATAATGTAGAGATTTTGACTCCAAAAAAAAAACAGCACCGAAAATCCTGCGATTTCTTGTTGCAGCTTTACTAATTTATGCAGGTTTTGCCTTTCGTGGTTGCCTGAAACTTTGATCATGCCTTTTCTCTTTGATGAACGAAGAAGACATGTCCTTTGCAAAACTTTCAAGCAAATCAAGTTGGCTGTGTTGGTGCTGCCTAGTTGATTTGTATTCTTTTATGTTGTTGTACATATACATATGTCATCCTTTCGCTCTTTATTTCTCTTATCATGTCACTATAAAGCGTTATTAAAATGAAGTTCTCCCGATATCTGACTGAAAGGGTTTGTCAGTACATGTACTGAAAATGGCATAAATTTTCTAGTATTTATGACCGATAGAAATTATATAGAACAGACAACATTCATTGGTATAATCCGTCATTTTTGCTCCTCGAGTTGAACCGTTCGGTATATAAATTATAAGGCATTGCTCGCTCCTTATAAACTTTTTTTTATTAAACAAAATATGTTTGAGTTTATCTGCACGGAATTATGCCTTATCAGAATTCTGTATTTAAAACAAATCTCTGCAATAAATCATATATAGACGCCAAATTTACCAATTTATATTATTCTACTCTATTTGGGAACCATGTTGTACCAATTTATGCAATGAAATTCCTTTCTTTTATTGGACAAAGCATCAGACTATCACAAAGGATTGATTTACCATAAATATGGCACTGCACATGTTTTGAAAGCAATTTAAAGCATTTACGTATTTAATTGTGCTCAATTAAAATTTCGACCACAATTTGTCTGAGAATTTGATTAGCTTCTAATTGGAATTTGAATTGAAGTGTTAATGTTGTCCATAAATCAATAAAGACATATCTTCGTTAACTAATTAAAGAATAATTGCAAACGTAGCCAAGTCTGCGAGTTAATTGAAAACGGAATTTTGTCAATTTGTACAAATTGTATTTTGTGTACATTTGTGGAAATGCATTTCCGAACATATATATTATCTTCATAAACACTAATTGAGGCACATAATATAATTGTTTAACAAGTTCGGCTGGAATAATAAAGTTTATTTGGCATTTCTGTCTAATAAGAACTCTATGCGTGAAGGGTATTTAACAAAATTTATTTATTTACTGTCTATGTTTTAAGTAAGGTTCGAAGGCTAAATGGAATATAGTCAAAGAATTAATCTAGTTTGTAAAACATATCAAGTGTCTATAAAAAAAAATGCGCATATTCGACTGTTTTCTAAAATATATCTCGCAGCTGCGAAAATTATTTAATGATCTGTTTGTTTGCAGTAGCTCTGAACAAGAGCCAGATAAATATATATATATATATGTAACATATATATAGACGTCCAACTTATAACTGCTAACTCTCAGTCTCAAGCTCATTAAAAACGATACTCCTGCTGCTACGAGTAAGCAGTAAGGAACGGAAAGATAATATGCACGGAAGGAAGTTGTGAAGTTACCGTCTGAAATAGCTCCCGCTAGGCATATTAGCATAATGCATAATTTCTTATAACCGTCGCCGTTCTCGACATTGACGATGTAAATGTAAAAGTGAAGAGAAAATCAACAACAACAACTACAACAACAACAAGTCGAAACTTTTACGTGCACATTTTGCGCTAAAAGCATCATAAATACTGACCAAACTATAAAAATTCGCACAGTACAGCATTTAATAAAGCAAAACCAAAACAAAAACAAAAACAAAAATGAAAAGTCCTTATTTGCAATGTTGGCGTGAAAAAATACTTTAAATACATTTTTAGTTCGAAAAAAAAAAATGCCAAACTTTTGCGCTGTAAAGTTTATAGAGGAAAAATGAAAGCAAAATAAACAAACAAGAGAAAATTTTTAACTTCACTTTAACTAAGCTTTATTACATTTGACACGCATCTAAATATTTCATTCGTGTTTTAAGTGGTCAGCTCGACAAATAAGTTTTAGTTTAAAAGCAAAAAAAAAAAAAAAAAAAGTAAGAACAACAAAATTATGGACTTCAACTGCAAATTTATGCAATTCAACTGGGAAATATTTACTTTGCGAAATTTAGCAAAGTTGGTTTTTAATAAATTTTCTTGTAATTTGTGATAATATTTAGGTGCGCTGCTTATTGAATTGCAAGTATTTTGCTTCATTATACACAGAACAGAACAGAACAGAACAGACTATACAATCAGTGTAGCACGTGTAGGTAAAAAGAAAACAAAACTGAAGCAAAAATGGGAAGACAAAAAATTTATTTCTTACTACCTTGCGTGCAGCAGTGCATAGCAAACGCATACCAATGTCGTTGCCAAGGCTGAATATGGTTTCTATTGAAGCTTCATGATCTTTCTTATATATCTGCTAATATCAAAAAGAAGATTTGTTTCCAATGTAAAACAAAAAATATAGAAAAAAAAACAGTACAAAATAAAGATATTTTTATATAATATTCAAGGGTTTGCTCTTATTAAGCTCTTTATTGTGTTAACTATTATTCTTTTGATATCCTTTCACAATGCTTTGCTGCATCATCGCGCTATTCTTTTTCTTCTTCCACTAAAGAAATAAAAAATAAAAAATAATAAACAAATCATTCTTGCAATTGTATTGAAGTGAAACTTCCGACAAAAAACGTCACGAAAATTGTAATATGTATTTGTGTTTGCAACGTTTCTTGTTCCCATTTTTATTATAACAAACAGCAAACGATAGCATCAAATATTTGGAATATTAAAGATTGAAGGTGTTCTTAAAAACAAGAAAATAAATTTAGTAAAAACTGAAATGAAATGAATTCTAAGGCACCCATTCAAAAGCTAGACCTGCTCAAATCTATCCAATTAAGACAAATCGATTGAGATGAAAATCATCAAAATCGGCCCATCTACATACATAGCCTGCTTTTTTGCGTCGCGCAGTCGTATTATGCATTCGAAGTTTCTAGAATTCTACATTTTCGAGCTATTTTTGTATTTGAATGTATTTTCGCATCGAAGGCCATTTTATAAAATATAACAAGTAAGGAAATTACAGTCGGGCGTAACCGACTGTAAGAGGCCCTGTACCAGTTCAGCTCGCCTAACAAACACATTAAATGTTTCCCGAGCTTATGACCAAACGCATGACCACTTCTCACTTCGCAAATATGAATGAAAAGAAAAGGGGGGGTCGTTCAAATTCAATTGCTTAAAAAATCGTCATTTATTATCCGATTTTGATGAACTTTTTGGATTTTGGCTAAGAGAGGCCAAACTGGTGTACTCAATTTTTTTTGTGCCGAAGAAATTTTTAGCCTTGGTGGTGATTTTTTGGGGAAGGGGGGGAGGGGCAAAATTTTAAAATAAACTTGTGAAATTCCGGAGCAGTCCTAGTCGAATGCAAAAACCACGAAGTCTCTATCTATTACCGTTTCCGAGATCCTTTCGATCATACAGAAGGACAGACGGACAGACGCTGATTAACAAAAAAAAAAAGAAATTCCATCCCTCTACTAAACGAAACCCTAATAGTTTTATTGAATTTCAATGAATGTCCTTTAACAATTAATTTTTTAATAGAGTTTTTAGGCCCTGTACCGAATGTACAAGAGCAAATTGATTTTGTGCAAATGTATGTAACTAGTCGAAATAAAGTTCGAAGGCCCCCAAAGTTACCTCCATTATGGACAGGAGTGATAGAAGAGTCGATATAGTCATGTCCGTCTGTCCATCCGTAAGAACGCAAGGATCTTGCATACGGTAATAGATAGAGACTTCGTTCTTTTTGCATTCGACTAGGACTTCGCTGGAATTTAACAAGTTTATTTTAAATTTTTGATCCTCCTCCCCCTTCCACATAAAATCCTCATCAAGGGTAAAAAATTTCTTTGGCACAAAGTACGCCAGTATATAGAGATAACATCTCTCTAAGCCGAAATTCCAAAACTTAATCAAAATCGGATAATAAATGTCGATTTTATATGCAATTGAATTTGAACGAGCTATGCTTCCTATGAAGTCTTATAAGGTACTAATTCGTGGATTGAGAAGTGGGAGGAGCAAAATACTTTTCATCAGCACCATTTTTTCTTATTAACTTCCTACCTTTTTTTTTTTTGCACTGCTTGGTCATAAGCTAGGGAAACATTTGTGTTTGTTAGGCAACCTGTACTGGTTCAGGGCCTCTTACAATCGGTTATGCCCGACTTAATTATTAATTAATTGTTTTGTGTTATAGTTGTTCAGAAATTTTACATATTTGTTTCGGTTTTGACAGATGCTTTGCTATTTTTTGCTATCGAAAAAAATGGATCAAAGAATCGGTATTAAATTTTGTATAAAAAATAAAAATAAGTTCTCCAACGTCGGCTGTTCGTTTGGCTAATGTCATTAAATTTCGTTGGATGTTTTGGGCAGGAAATGTATGGCAACGAAATTGGTAAAATTTTGACCAAAATAATCGTCGCATTAGCAACGATCAGGATTAAATGATTATTCAAAAAGGATTAAAACTGGTGACGAAGTATTGATATATGGTTATGACGTCAAAACTAAAGCCTAAGAATACCAATGAAAGCGGCCAGAAGAGCAAAAAAAAAAAAAACGACAAACTGGGTGAACACTGTAGATTTTGCTCCTTGTTTCCTTCGATTACAAAAATGTGCTGCGTTGTGAGTTCTTGTTCTGAAATTTGTCGCAAAACAGTTCATAACTCTTGCAACTTTTCTTGTTTTTGAGTTTTTAGAAATAGTTGTACTGACTCAGCCACCGTATTTAACGGACCTGGCTCCCAGCAACTTTTTCCTGTTTCCAGAACTGAAATGACTAATGAAAGGAGAAGCGTTTTTTCATGGTTGAGATTTTATCTCTTGCATTGCTGGAGGAGTTTAAGGCAATAAAAAAAAGCGTATATCAAGGCTGTCACAATTGTTCGATATCTGAAAGTGAATTTCTTTGAAGTGAACTAAATAGATATTTCTGATTGAATAAATATTTTTCAAGAAAAAATTAAGCAGCAACTTATTTTGAAACAAACATTCTATATTTAGTATTCTTGATCATCTCATAGGCCTCAAACATATGTTGTTCTTTATTAAATCAAGTTTCCTATATCAATGAGCAAGCCAGACTCATTAGTTGTTATGCTGCAACCAAATGCTCCAACCTAAATAAGCAAACTTTCAAATTTATTTGAATCTTTAAAATAAGACCTTGCTTGTGAGAAGCTGCTTTGCTATGCTTTGCACTGCTGCTAGCTAGGCTGCTGTCGAGTCTGGCAAATAGTTTGTCTTGTTTTTCATTTTATTTTGCTTTTTGCTAACAAATGATACAGATTCACTTTAATGCGGTTTATGCGAATGCGAATGCGAATTGTTTTCGAGCGATGATGAATGTCAATGCAATAATGACAGAAACGACGACGACGACGACGATGAAATATGTCGCTGATGGAAATAGTGCATAAATACTCAAGCATGCCATGACGAGATGTCGTGGAATTCTAGTTGTGCAAGAATGTTTTGTCTGTTTGCAATTTTATTTTAATTTAATTGTATTATATTGTGTTCAGAGTTGCATTTTTTCGTCATGCATTTTGTACATTTGTAGTTTTTTCATTTTTTTTTACTGCGGTTAAATTTACGCGCCCGAGATACTTTTGCACGCGGTTTTCATGTGCCACCAATTAAAAGCGTGTGTATCTGTGTGTGTACTCGTTTGTCTGTGTTGCTGGTTGGCTTTTTTTTTTTTTGTTTTCGTTTTTTTATTTTCTTTTTTTTGTAAAAGTTTGTGCCTTACTTTGCCTGCCGCCAACTGGGTTTAATTGCGACGAATATGCATATGAGTTACTAACTGTGTGAACGGCTAGAATGGCGGATGCATGACTGAATGACTGAATGACTGAATAAATGAATGAATGGCTGAATGAATGCATGCATCGTGTTGTGATTGATGCAATGTACCCACTATGCTCTATGTATTGTTTTTGTTTCTGTTTCTGTTTCTGGTTGATGTATGCACGAATGAATGCGAATTGTGTTATTAGATTCGAACAATTGATTGCTGGTTTGTTTGATTGATTGATTGATTGATTGACTGTATTCGTCTGGTGCACATACCGTTGTAGTGTGGTTTCTAGAGTTTCGTTTATTGCGTACCTTGGGTGGGCTGACCTCACGCGTTGATATGCCCATCTTTTCATGATGTCGCAACTGTACCGGATAGATGATCTGATAGTAATGTCCACCAATGCGTCGCACGAGCTCTTGATTCTGTCTGTACTCCTTGAGAAGTCGCTCCACTTCACCTGTAAGAGGAAAAAGGATTAAAAATCAGTTTGAGTTAAATAAGCTTTAAACTGATTAAAAACTTCATAAAAAATTATAACAAATTAAATTTATTAGGTCATTAACCAGAGACTCAATTGAGTAGAGCCATGGTTAGTTAAAAATTAGTTTAAAGATTTGTTTTTATATATTTGTACCATTTTAATATAACGCTTAATATTACCAGATTGTGACTAGTGACTAGTATATTCAAAATGAATAGATGCACTAGCTCTGTGGAACTATATATCTAATATGACTCGTGTAACAAATGCAATATTTGAGGGAGCAAGAGTGTTATGTGGTTGATTAGAGTGCCAAAGGTTCAATCTATATGCAGGAATTTCGCTGGAAAATATTCATACCGCGCCATGCTTTGCTTCTGCCGAAAACAAAACTGAGACTTGAGAATAATATTCTGAGTTGTGCTGGCTTTCAAATAGTTTTGATAAACATGAAAGTAAGCTTATGTGTCTCTGGAACTCTGACCGCGATTTGTTCTTACTAGTCTTGGCTATCATTACAATCAAGGACATCTTCCATTGGGTATATTAAGAGCCGTGATAAGATATATTTTGAAGCTGCGGTAGGTCAAAACCAATTGAAAGAAAAACATTCGCTTTCTCTACTGCATTACGAGCGTACTTTGCAAAAGCTTCTCTTATCGGGGCTTAAGAGTCTTTTACGCTTTCCATAGATTGAGTTTTGCAGCAGTTAGATGCTGCCGTTTTATATATAATTGCTTTGGGATACACTTCGACTACTACTAGGATCTTGAATGCCTTATAGAAGTTATGTTAGGCTATTTTAAGGCATTGCTTGGATTAGACTGTCTGGAATTCTTTGTCATAGACTAGAGTATAGTTACTAGACGCTCTATTTCACTGTTACTGTTAATGAAACGCATGGTTGAGGGGTTGACTGTGTACTGCATTGAAGGTGGCTACTGAGACTTCGACACCTTTTGCGGCACATCATTGATTTTCGTCTTTTCCAGTACGTTAAACAGTGATGAGATCAGATTTTTGCCATTTGTTTTAAATTTTTGTGGGGATATTTCGGGTAAGCGGAAAGTCATTTGATAAGCCAGCAGGTAGGTTATTTATTAAGAATATTTAATTTCCAATTTAATACAAAATTTTATATTCTGTAACTCAGATGCTCCAAATTGCATGGGATTTTTTTTTTGGTAGTACAGTAGTAAAATGCCGAGACACATAAATCGAATCATTTTCTGAACAATGTTAAAAAATACGATTAATGTTTCCAGTTGATGTCTTTCGATTGCCTCCAAACATTCAGCTGCAAGTACAAATCCATCATCTGTTGCCACAACTGAATCAAGATCATACATTTCTACAAATTAATTTCATTTGCAACACGAGCAATGAAGTCGATCCACATTGTGGCATTTTCAACGCACAGAAGCATGCGATTATTTGCTTAGTTCAATTGTTTCTCCATGAACACAGCCATCGACACAACATCAATGCATGCGTCTTCAGGCAGATATTGAAGACTCTCATTGACATACTGACGAAGAACAATTTTGAATGGTCAGCGTGTCTACTTCATCGCCACGAATGTATATACATATATACAACTTTGATTCCCTCATCCTCTGCCAATTATGACAAAAATTTAAAAAAAATTTGAACAGAGAATAGATATTTTTTTGGGTGGATGTGAATTGGCGGGAAATTTTATGAGGTCCGTCACTTTTCATTTATGTTATGCAGTAATTTTGGGAAATAAAGTAGAAACTACCAGACTTCATGTGTCTAGCCACAGGCCTTTTCAAACACAAACTCTAAAAAAAAAAGAAGATTTCTATGAAGACTGTCTCTTATCATGGCATTGGCATGACTATTTCATACATTTTAAAGGAAGTATTTTGAGGTGAATCTAATTTTCAAAATAAGTTACATTAATTTATTTAGGCTCTTAGGTCTTTGCATGCATACACTTAGTTGCTTATGCGAATTCTTTTAAGCCTCTTTCTGGCTGTTTGTATAAACTTAATTTAACCTTTTAGCCAATGGGTGGAGCATATACGATAAAATAGAAAGAAAAAAAAAACAATTGTGCTAACCGAAAGCAAAACATCAATCTTACGCATGCAAATCGTATGCCCTGCCGGTTGGTTAGTCTCCACAGCAACCAAATAACATTTGACTTTTTGTTAGATTGCGTACAAATTAACAGCAGTAAAGGCAGATGACAGAGAACAAAGGAACAAAGTGCTGCTGCGTTGCTTAGTGACCTTTAGATGTTTGGATACAAGAGAAAATGTACGGCTGTGCATAACCTTGATCTACGTATCAGGAGAGTTGGCATATAAAGGTCGATGTTTAAAGTTTGTAAAGACACTAAAATCGAGGAAATTATATACTTAGATCGACACACAGCAGCGTCATAGCTATATTGACTTGACTTTTAATATTGGGCTTGGTGGTAGCACGCCTATTGCAGAATGTCACATTTATGGAAAATTATTTTCGAGATGTGTTAACCACGATTGTCTATGAACTTATTGAAATCAATCGATCATTCTCGATGCAAATGAGCATCATTCAAAGTGTTAAATATTTAAAGCTCAAAATTTTAAATCAGGATACAATGCAAAGAAGTCTTTAAAAGAGTCAATGGTTCCCAAAGTTAATGGCTCAATAATCTTAGTTACTTTCTTGTGACAATTTCGTAAATTTTTTTACGTAATATTATACTCATTCAAGATTTCGATGTGCTGCGCTTTTGTGTGAAGCGTCGTGCCCTACCACGATGCTTTGCACAAAACATGTCAATAAAAAGAATCGATAATACGGATTGCAGTTGATAACAAAAAACTAAACTAAACGTCTAAATGGACCAACCCTTATGACCGATGGATCAACATTCGTGCACGAGTACGAGTATATGTAAGTACAATCATATAAGAGCTTAAATATTGATATATGTTTCGTTGCAAACAGTGAGCAACGACAGTAAGCCTGAATGAAACTAGTAAAATCGAATTAGATTTTACAACCGCAAAAAGCTGCAGTAGCCCTTACAAAGTTGGAAGAGAAAAAAAAAGACAGACTTGCATAAAGTTTTATATAATAGGAAGAAAAAAGTGAAACGAAACGCGAATAATAAAGTTCGCGACTTGACAACGTCGATTCCAATTAGAACGAGTAGATGGCCTGACAACGTTTTTGCATTTCAAATGCAATCAATGCAAGGACCTGCGACAGAGTTAGACAGAGAGACAGACAAATGGACGGACGGACGGACGGACGGAAGGAAGGGCGGACGAATGGACGGACAGTCAAAGTGACTAATGGCGGAAGAGTTTGTAGCGAGTGTATTGAAGGAAGCGGAAGTGGCGTGGTCGGAAAACATGAGCTGTTACATTGGTCAGCGTAGGCGAGGGCGGTCTGGAAATATTACAGCATTTTATTTTAAAATTGCTTTTGCATGGCATGCAAATAATAATTCTATTGTTTTATTCATTTGTGTCAGCTACTAATTTATAAATTTACTTGGCTACATTCATTGGCCATGTATGGATCGTATGGATATGTTGCACATTTCAATTAAAAAAACAAAAAAAAAAAAAATACATACATATAGAGAGGAGATGCATGTGTGTTGGGTTGGGTTTACTTTTTTGAAAATATTTTAGACACAAAATCAATTACAAAGTTTTAACAATGTATTCTAGAAAAGTTATAACTTTTGCCAAGTAAGAATTGTTGAAATGAAAATATTTGACATTTAGGGTGTGTCACATATCTATATATAAATGGCAAATGCAAAACTTTATGACCCCATTTAACCTCCTTAAGACGACAAATTCGTTTAAGCAGATTAAAGCACATATTAAGTCCTAAGCGCAATCTTCTAGTTTCTACAAGATGAACCAAAAACAGTTTGGAGTTTGGTTCAAAAAGTGTAACAAAATGTTTAAGACCTTTCATAAATTCAAAGACGAAGGAAGAGATTCTAGACACCAAAGCAAATGTTTCGTTAGAAACACATGTGGCGCTGGGACTGGACACTGCAATTCTAAGTACCATCTACATAAAATGTACTTCAGATCAAAGCTCATATAAGGATAAAGAAATCATGCAGCATAAAATAATTTAGTTCCACTCTGTTGATGTGAGAAACATGAAGAAAATATTTAATATCTTGAAGATATGTATAAGAAAATACGATCCACGATCTTGATCTGCAGACAGACAGACGAATAGCAAAACATGTCTATATCAACTTGACTTTTGTTGAAGAATTTATAAATGCTTTATGGAGTATGTCTCGCTCCTTCTGCTCTTTTGCCTATGTGAATAATATTTTTTTAATATTTTTCACACACACACATTCTCCCAAATATCCGTATTCAATTCAACCCATACTTCCAAGTGTTTATTTCTATTATAGAAAACTTTAAAACGGCCAGTGTTGATCCCCAGGATAGTGGGCGTAGCATAGATGTATACAAGCTACCAGCGTGAGGTTCAGGTTGACATTAATTACAAAGAAAAACGACATCTTTTTATATTCCATATTGTGTTCTGAATTTCTAAGGAAGTTTTTCTCTTTGAGGTGTCACTATTTCAGTGTAAATTTTTTTTATTTTAAGTAAGATTTGATGACTCGTTTTTCTAGCAAAAAATAATGTTCCTTATCTACATATTCATAAAATAACAACGTAGACTTGAAATTTGTATCTCTTTGTTTGTGCACACATCATGTGAAAGCCACTCATGGGATACAAAATCAAAATACAGAAACATAAGCAGCTTTATTGTAAGTAAAATTTAGCGTTTAGCTCATCAAAATCGTCCTGCATTGTCAGAAGATATACGGAATTCGCAAGACACTAACGCTATTCAAACCAATCAAATATGCAAAGTGCTACTCAAACTGCGCACAATTCAATTGACTCAAGAATAAATTGGATCCAGACGTTTTTGAATTTTTTTTTTACCCAATTTAATTCTCCTATTTCATATGAGTAGCATAACAGTCACCTGTGATGGACAGTAGTCTAAGAGGCTATGTCACAGGAGGGTAAGCGCCCCGTGAGGGAGTGTGAGATGAGTAAGTGAGAGTAATAGTGCCATTTTTTTTTTAAATTCAAACATTTAAAATTCTTGGTTATTTTGCGAAAGAGTATGCTGGGAAGGTGATTGTAATGGGTTTGGTAATTAATTTGGTTAGTGTGAGGAGGGGAAAAATTCCGGGCAGGTCACTGAGAGAGATATTGTTATGGAAGGAGAATGTATCTGAACAAATAAAGCGTTATCGGCGAAGAGAGTGATATAAGGCACTTTCTCATACCCATTTATAGGCAGATTGAACCACAACACATACAACCACACCACAACCATACACCGGTATGGTCCCAATAATGTAATCTCTCGCCGAGATGACATGAATTGGACGTCTTGATCGTCCAATTTAATACTGTTGGACTATTTGGTCTATAAAATTTTTGCGTTTAAACCAAAAAAAAAAAAACCTCTTAAGATCAATATGTATTTTCTTATATCCAATTCTTCACATCAATATATTTTCTGAGCAATTTGTAACCTCATTAGTTGCAAACTTAAGAAAACCATAACTCCTAATCGACTATTTCTTGCTCCAATCATATGCATTGAAAACTTTTCATTGGATACTCGCAACAAGGTGGCAGCGGCGCGTACTCTTTGTTTGATGATAGTGTTGCACTTCTTCTTTATACTTGTTAACTTGCATATTTTATTGTTGTTGTTGTTGTCGTTGTAAGTGTCATTGGGCTGATTTTAATAACGACAACAGCATGACCAGGCTAACGTCGCCGGCGAAGTTGCAAAAAAAAAAAAGAAACTGTCTCAAAAGTATCTCAAACGCTATGACGACGACAACGAGTTGCTGACGAGTTGCCATTGAGTCCTTTGCCTAAATGCGCGCTTTTTTTCACTGTTAACTTCCGTTAACTCCGGCTTCATCAAATTATATATACGTCTCATTTACGGTGCCACCAACGCGGATCTTACGGCATCATCAACAGCACCAGCAGAGACGTTAGCGTTCGATTTAGAACTTTTGCATCCGGTTGCCGGAAGTTTACCGAGTAAATTGGATGTGATGAAATTAGGTGACTCTGCATATAAAAAAGAAAAAAAAAATGGATGGAAGGAAGGAAGCAAAGAAACAGGATCAAAACCTGCTGTTTTGCTTTTGATGCTGCTGCTGCTTGATACAACCATTTCTCATGCCACAGCACTCACTATTAGACCCTATGCTGCAATTTGCTGCTGATAGCGTCTTCGTTTGCCGCTACTCGAAACTAATGCAAAGTGCTTGTGGCTATTTGTGAGCATCAAACTAAAAAAACAAAAAAAAAAGAAGAAAAAGTGGCAGCAGAGCAAAATCTCGACAAAGCACAAGAAAAATCTGCAAACTGTTAACTGAAAACTTTGTTCCTGTTGAGGCCGAGCTGCTGCAGCTTCGACGCCTATAAACCAAGAACTTTAAAAAGTTTATCAACAACAACAAGAACCCAAAAGCAGGCACAATAAAAGGCGACGGCTGCCGGCTGCTGATGCTCATCACCGGCGCCCATGCTGCTGCTGCTGTTGTTGCTACCAAAATGGTCCTTCGCTTACTTTGACTTAACTTGTTTTGTTTTGTTTTTTGTTTTCTTTTTTTGTTTTTTGGGATTATGCTGCATTAAGCGTTGATAAAAATTTCTTAACTTAATGTGAGACCGAAACTGAGATTAAGATAGAACCGGTCAGGCTAGTGGCCCTCCAGCAGGCAGCAGCTATTTCGAGTAGCAAAGCCTAAAAGTAGGCAGCAGCAGCAGCGGCAGCAACATTTTATCTGATGCTGGCGCCAGCGTTTTTCAAATGGGCACCTGTCTCGTAATTTGGTTTTCATTAATCATTTCTCTCTCTAAAACTAAATTTATTATATTGGCTACGTTTCGCATTGCTCAAAATGTTCCACACACACACACACACACACACACACATACTTACTTAGTCCTTACAATGGATGAACGGTTCCGTGTAGCTGGTTCGAGCTCTATACTCTAATTGGTGGCAGGCATAAGCAAGGGCAAAAGCACAAATGTACGAACGTACGAAAGGGTGTGCGGTATGTGAAAACGAAAGGACATTGACTGAAAATGTATCAAAATGTGATTTATCTTGTTGGCTGTTTGTTCTTTGTTGTTGCAGGCAGGATTTTATTCTTCTTATTTGTGCTTTGTATTGTTTTTTTTTGGTTTTTTGTTTTGTTTCGGTTTCTACCTTTTCGAAAGAGACAAGTGTTAAATATGTGTATTTGTGTGGGTGATATATAGTATTTGTGTGTGTGAGTGTGAGTGTGTGTGTGTGTTTGTGTTTGGCAGCTTGTATATGTGCACAATTAAAATGTTAGAAAATGGCTGCCAGCTGAGAGCAGCAAGCATGAAGAAGATACAAACAAATAAAAAGCCGGAGATAAAAATTGAAAAGAAATGCAAAAACTTGCAGACGCACACAAACACACACACACACACACACACACATACATGCACTTACATTGTAAATACTTAGATATAAATATATACTCGAATATATGTACAACACATTATTTACATGTATGCGTGCCTACATACATAGTATATGTAACTGTGCATTGCATTTGATTCCACCTGGTTGCACATACGCACACACAAGAACCTGCGAAATGAACGAACGAACGAACGAACGAACGAAATGAACGAACGAGCGAACGAGCGAACCGAACCGAACAGAACCAAACGAGCGAGCGAGCAAATAGAATGAACGAACCAACTCATGTCAAGTGTGGCGTATAATTGATTTATTCATTTTGCCAAAAAGCTATACACACTCATAGCACCTACATCTGCCATAATAAATACTCGCATATAGTTGTACATTTGCAACCTACTCGTGCAGTATGTACTCGTGTGCATTCATTTGTGTTTTTATATGTATTTAATTTACAGTTCTACACTGAGCGAACGAGCACATAAAGCGATATGTATTACTATAAATGCATTTGTATTTAATTCAGAATTTGAAATGGAGTAATTGAACTACTTACGCACAAGTATATAAGTCAATGATGCAATTAATGTATCAAAACACTAGCTGAACCCGTTGCTAGCTAGGTAGGTAGGTAGGTGCCTACTATCACACAAATCAATGTACACAGAGAGCGTGTTATAGCCTAGTGTAATAGTTATACACTGTTCTGCTCTTAGATGAGGGCGTGGCAACATTTCGTTGCGTAGAGTAATTATGAAAATGAAGAGCTATCGAATATATATATATATATTTTGATCACTTATTTTCAACAAATTCTAGTGTTAGTATATACAATAAACCCGAACAGCTAAAACCAGCTCAAATTTATGGCCTCTTAATCAGTAGTGATAAGCCATAGCACCTGACAGTTGCGTGACAGCTGCTAGTGCGAAACAAAAATTATATTGCTTTGTTATTGTAAATTGGCACACTGTACAAATTATGACTCAGTCGTTGCTGAGCGCAATGCGACTTTGTTATTGAATACCATTTCAAAGTTTATTTCCTCTTCATTGAAACAGGCTTTTTCTAAAGCGCTGCATGTATAAGTGTAATCCTAAAATAAATTTTCAAGAATATAGTTCAAAAATACAAATTAACTGGATTTCAATTTGCCTTGCTTGACTTATGCAAGTTATTGATTCGTGTCGCTCTTATCAAGCGTTTGACTTGGCTGTCGAAGGTTGAACAGAAAAATAACTAAACATGCTTTTAGCCTACGTGCTCAAGAATCGCGGTCAACAGATGAGAGAATATTTATTGATATTTCGTTAAAGATTAATGACTATAGATCCTCAGTACCATAGTTGTTGGAAGTTTTACATTCGAAAATCGTTTGTGCCCGTTTTCTTAATATAATTGTGTTTTGGGAGTATGTATATGGGAGAATGTATATGGGAGAATTATTTGTTTGTGCATCTGTATGGAATATATTATAGAATTATTATTGAAAACTACAACATTTTTTTTCCAAACTTAATTTAGCCACAGCAAAATGTTTTTCTTACAAAAACCCAAAAAAAAGGAAACAAATTTGTAGTGGTCCGATGTGGACCTATTGCAATATTGACAAACTTGACATTTACAGCTGAAATAAAATCTAATAAAAATTGCTTGATTTTTTTTTTTATGCATAGAGATTTTATTTTGATAGAAATCAGGATTCGTTATATCCTATAACTATATAAAGTCGCACACTTCTATAACAATCTTCAAACTGTACAAATTATTGTGATAGTATTTAAGAAATCTATTTACAGTTATCTCCGTCTATTAGTTGTAGCGCTGACTTCCATATTAGTCCTTCTTAATCTTCTTATTGGATGCCTATGTGGCAAACTACTTGCAAGCCTATTGGCATGATTAAGCAGCCTGAATTTGTAACGGTTTGTGTGTTGAATGATTTCTTGTAGTACGGTGTTCAGCCTTAAGTGTTTTGTTGCGGATGCTTCCAGGTGCACCCTGTAAGCTCAAGAAGACTTCTATTTTGCAGCTTTTGGATTCGTTGCCCCATATTCGTATCGTGTATCTCCAAAAAGGAGTTGTAAGCTGCTCGCTTGCAGTGAAAGGCTTGTTTACAACTTCTGTTGAGCATCCTTGCTCTAGTCTGAGGCGACATCTAGTTAATAAATTGTTGTTAGTGTTATATTAAGTCTCTTGTCCAGTGTCACACCTAGATACTTGACCTCGTTTACCTGATGAAGGACGAAGTTTGGTAAGCCAAATCTGTGGCGGCATTTTTTTTGTCTAAGTGTGAAACACACATTTATGCACTGCCCTGCATTTAGTTTAATATTTCATCGCTTGGTTCAAATCTCCAGCTCGTGAACGTTCTCCTGCACCCCTTCTGCTGCATCGTATGCGCATTTGACATTGAAGAGAATTGCAACGTCGTCTGAGTAAGAAGCCAATAAAACATTCTCGTGAGGCATTATATCCTCATTGAAGACAAGGAGTTCGGCAGTAAACAAGGAGTACAGCAACGGTTCCTGCACACTTCCTTGTGAAACTCCGGCTTTCACGGGATGTACAGTTGAGAGCACTTTCACTTAAAAATGACGTTCTTCCAAGTAAGACCGTATCATCAAGTAGATTGGGGATGAAAGGATTGCGTTGATTTTCACTAAAAGACAACGTGCCACACTCGGTCAAAGGCTTCCTTTAAGTCCACAAGAACTCCATTGCAGTACTCCTTTACATAAAACGCTTTTAATATGTGGTTCACTAATCTGTGAGTTTGTTTAACTTGCCATGACAACGCCGAAAATCTACCCTTCGGTAGACTCCAAGCGCTATAACCCGAACCTTCGACAGGGAAGGTAGGAGGCTTATTGGACGATGTAGTTAGCAATATCTTCAGGCTTGCCAGGCTAATGAATCATAGTGATCCTCGCTAGTTTCCACTTTCTAGTGAAATGCTGCTTCCTCAATATTGCTTCATTTAAAAACTCCGATTAAGATGACATTTTTATGGGTACTACCCTTAAGAAAACCCATTAAATCAAACATATCTGAAGAGCAAATATGTGCATTTCTAGCTCTATTAAAAACAACAACAACGTCATACATTTTTTCATATAGAAACACTGTAGGATGGGGCAGATTTGTATAGGGAGCATCCCATATAGTGGTACGATTTCGACATATATGTAAGATTTTATAACGATCAACGTAAACTAGACCAAATTCTCAAAAATTACCAATATTAATAAAACTTTTTCATGCAAAAAATTTGAATGAGGGAATATTTTTGAATGGTTAGTTCCAAGGAGAGTCACGTTTTTAGAGCAGGCTTGGCATGTTCGTTGCATACTTAACTGAAGAGCGAATAGGCGAAACTAAATATCGAAACTTGTTGACTCGATCTTGTATAATCTCTATTTGATATATGTATATAAATCGATTCATCTTTTGGTGACTACTGTCTCTCATCTTTCTGCGTGTAATAGATATTTGCATAAAATGTAATATAAATTTGTATCCTTTGGATACTGGGACCGCAACTAATTCAATTTGGCATAGTATGACGAATAACGAATCTGTTCCACGCTGAGTTCGAACTATCTTGAGCGGACATTACAAGCAACAGAGTTTCGAGTGACAGAGCAACTTCTTTGCTCAGCAAATGGAAGATGAAGTCGTGCTTATTTTCTTCTTATTTTTAATAATAACTTATTATACAAAAATAGTTTTGGCTTGATGAAGCAAACCGAAGTAGCAGAATGGTCAAATGGCGCTTCTCAAAGGGTGGAACATAATTTATTGGCGTGAAAACAATTACTAAATTCAAATAATCAATGCACTGCAAAGACTGAAATAGAAATTGAATGCAAAGCTATGTGAAACGAATATTAATTTCCAGATTAGGACGAAGATTTTGAAGTATAATGCTAAATGGAGTTGCTCTTCACATTTACTTAATTGAAAACTAAGACTGAAGAATATTAAGAGTACTGGTTGCTAGCTTTGCATTAACTTTCCTCATGATTGCATCTTTATTTGACTTTCTTTTATTTTTTTTTTTTTTTTTTACAAAAAATGACGCAGTGCATTTTTGAACTTTAGACTTCAGCATTATTGGCAGCGTCTGCAGAGCATGAAAGCGACAAGAAAATAAAAATTGAATAGTTTTTATATAAATGAGAGCAGCTGCCAATAAACTTAAAGTTCAAATTAAATTTTGAAATGAATTTATTCAATTTGCACTGCTTTTGGAGTTCATTTGTGCAAATATTCGAATGTCTAAAATGCATTTTCTGACAAATAAAAAAGGTTTTTAATGGAAAATTTTGAAAATTACAAAAAAAAAAAAACAAAAAAATAACAATCCGCTTTTATAATATTATAATTCAACACACACAATTAGTAGCACAATTATTGCTGCCAATGCTTGCTAATAGCATTATATCGAATGCACTCGAACATTGGCAATTGACTATACAAACAGCTCGATTAATTATTTATTTATTACGCACCAATTATTGCAATGAACTCTTGCCAATAAATTGCGCAAACAGTGCATAAATAATAAGAAAAACATAAAAGCAGTGTAATAATTAGTGAGAGGCTTAATAGCACAGCCACACACACAAACACACACACACACAAACACACATTTGTTGTGGAGATTATTAAAAAATATTTACATTGCACCAAGTGCATGTGGTCAAGCTATGAACCCAACACCTGAAGGTCAAATGCGACGCGAAACGAAGTAAAACCTCTACTCGAGAGAAATTAAATCGAAATATTTAAAAAAATTTCGTTCGCAACACAAAATTAAACACAAATACGAAATAAATATTTTTATTCATAAAAATCGTCAAGCACTAATGAGTTCGATTGACTTAAACAGCTTCTTGGCGCTAAAAATTATCAACTTATTTAAGGAAAAAGTTACGAACCTGAAATAAATAACCTGGCTGAAACTAACGGCCGGGTAGTAGTTCAATTCGGTGATCAATATCAAAATTTGAGTCTGTCCGTATGAACAATGAAAACTAGGAGAATCTAAGAGCTAGAGCTAGACTTTTCAAATTGGAATATTTACTTTCTTCTATTCATTTTGCAGATTACCTCTCTAAGGATTTAAACGCACTAACCATAAGTACTTAGCCCTGCTTCTAAATTTTTATATGTTGTTGATTTAGTTAAAAACTTCAAGTTTGGTCATTCTTACGGCAATCTTTATAAAAAATTTCTTATATATCTAAATCGGAAAATTGTTTGTTGTTGTTGTTAATTAAGCTCAAATCCCCAATTAATTTTGATAAAATATTCAATAAGTGTCCAGTTGACCAGTAAAAGGGGTAGCTCCTTTAAAAAGTCGAGTCGATATAGACATGTCCGTCTGTCTGTCTGTCTATCCGTACGAATATTAATAACTTGAAAACCATAATTAGTGATTGATTAATTAGTTTAATGATTAATGAATTAAGGTGTAGTACTCATAAAAAGCTGCCCCTCCTTTTTGAGTTTTTGAATAAAGCAATTTTGCTTTTCTTGTAATTTTTTTAATTGGAATTTTTTTATTTTTTAGAAATTCAAATTAATACATTATTCTTAGTAGTAAATATTTATATGTGCGTAGTCCGTATTTCGGACTTTATCGAACCCTTTATATTTAATTTTTTAGAATTTTAATCTGATAAAGGCGTCATGGCATCGAGTCCACCAAGGAATTCAATGTGGCTGGGCTGATACCATCCCACTCCTGCACTATATCTAAACTCGTCTCCTTTGCGGTCTCAAATTTCCTTCCATATTTGTAAACACTTGTAGAGAGTATGCTCCAGAGGGCTTTTTGCTGGCCAAAAAATTCTTTAGTAAGCATTGCGCTATGAATCGGCGCATTATCTTGCTGAATTGTCCAATTATCCCCATAAAGCTCTCCAGCAAATTCTACTAATTCGTCATTCAATACTTTCACATATATTGCCGCATTCATTTGAGTAGAAATAATACATATCGGGATATTTCCTTCATAACAGAATGCAGCCCAAACCATGACCGATCACCCACCATGAACACGACGGTGGCTGGTTCATTTGGCTCCAATACTTCTTGGAGCAATCAGGACCGTCCAAATTGAACTTCTCTTCGTCGCTGAAAACTATGTCCCACTTTTCGTCCTAAAATTGGTATTTGTCAAAATGCATATATAATAATTTACTATGGAACATACTTGTAAATGCACATATAAATATTTGTATGAGGTATATCCATATCGCACCAAGAGAGTGGTTGAGTTTAGCTTGACAAATTGGTTGTATCTTTCACTATTCAGAATTAAATATCCCACACGAATCCAGATAGGCCACATACAATGGGAGATGTCAAAGTGGAACATACTCGACTGCAGCATTCATTCTGGTTATGTTTAGATTTGATACGTTCATAAATATTTTATTCGAGTTTTCTGTAGTGCGCTGCAGACTCCTTCATTTTTTTGCAGGAGGAAAGCCTGTATTTTTCTTTTCGTTAAACTCAATTTTTGGGACCCAGAATGGTTGACAGTTTTACAAACGCATAAAGAGACTCGCCTCAATATCTGAAGTGCTCCGAAGTAAACATTTTAAATTAAATCAATCAACTCGACATGGCGCAATGGATATCTTCAACTTAATGGAGTAAAAACCGTTTGGAGGAGCATTAGTTGGGTTAATTTTCAAATGTTTTATAAACATTTGAAGAGGAATATCTGGCGTTTTATTAGTTTTTGTTTGAAAAAAATGTAGCAACTATATTTTACTGACTCCCAGAAAACCTTGTGATTTCGAGCGCTTGATATTTTATAAATTACCATTTGTAGCATGAGTCAAAACTCTGCAGTTTAGGGGCCATATGTCAGCCATACAACTTGAGATGATGGATCTGAATGTCAAGAACAGTTTTGCATTTGGCTCAGTATCAAGGCAAAACTCAAACGACTACAGACATCAGCACATACACAGTCTTAGAGTAGCTGTAGCAGTGTGCAATGCAAATAATTTATATGGCAGCAGCACTTCTAACAAAAATAATCCTCGAAAACAATGCACTTGGCAAAGATTTATCGCGGAAGATCTATAAAAAAAAGATTACCGCCCTCCTTTTTTGATGTGCGCCTAAGGTGGACAGTCCTTCGCAATCCAAATTTCAAACAAATCTTTTTCTTGAATCGATATGACTTAGATGGATTATATTTGATGCACCTTTAAGTAACATCCGGAAAAGTAAGATCTTTAAGAGAATTGGTTGATGCCACTTTTACGTATTTTATTTTGATTCCATAAAGTTGATGATTGATGATTGATTTCAAGTTTATTGTTTTTTGTTAATTTAGCTGGAAATTGAAGAAATTTTGTCTATTTTCAGTCAATTCTAATGAATTATTTTGTATACACTTCGAAATACTGTAGATGCAGCGCCCATACAAAATGTATTTTTAAAATTTTGTAAAAGAAACTTTTGTTGTACTAATTCCAGTTAAAATCCTACACAGTTCCAATTAGGAATACAATCCCCGTAAAAATTGAAAATAAATATTATCTCGAAGTTGCACACACTGGCTTGCAGCGTTCTTTGGTATTGTTATTAGTAATAGTTTCCAAGCTATGCATACAATATAGCACCTTTACAGTGCTTCAAAGAGCCTTTCCAACTTTTAACCCACTTTTTTTTTTTTGTGTAGGCGTAGTCTCTTGCATGTAGTTGATGTCGACGTCAATTACATTTGGCAGTGTCAATACTGCCACATTCAAAATAAAAGAGAGAGTGAGAGAGAGAGGGTTGGGAGGAAATAAAATTATGTGGGCGTTATGTTGACCGTTGGTCAAATGTGGGTTAATACTGTGTCGCAATAAAATGGAAAGTTCAGATACATTTACTCGTAGCATGTTGCATACAAATAGGCGGACCAAATGTATCTGGCTACATGCGCGTTATTGATATTGTTGCTGTTGCTTTTGCTGTTGCTGTTGCTGTCACCGGTACAGCAGCCATTTGACTGATTGAACGAATGAACGAATGTGTGACTGAGTGAATGCATAAATGAATGACTAAATGAATGGATGGATGGCTGACTGAATAAATGACGAACTGGCTGCCTTGTACTTTGTAAAAATGTCAACATTTTGCACATAATTCATCATCATCGTCGTCGTCGTCATCGTCGTCGTCGTCATCCTCGTAGTATTATTGTCGCAGCTGCTGTTGTTGTTAGTGTTTTGTTGTAGTTGTTGCTGGTGTTCATCACTTAAAGCATTTGCAAAGGCATAAGGCTTGAAAAATAATTAAACTTCAGGATAAAAACCTACAACAAAGAGGCGGTTACAACAGTCGACTCAGTCAGCCGAGTGAGTCATTACATGAAGAGGCATCAGATGAGTTGGGATGATATGGAGCGGTGGAATTGTGTCACTCCCCAAATGTCATGCCAAAAGTGTTGCCGATGTCTGCTTAACCATTCTACCACCCAAACATACTACCACCCATACCCGGCTGACTGACTGACTGACTGACTGACTGAGTGACTGACTGAATGACTGACTGATGCCATCAAGAGTTGGCCGTCAACCAGGATACTATGCAGCGTTGCCGCATTTCTATACCTCGCCTTTAGCTTTAGCTTCCGCTTCAAATGTCGACTGCCGCTTACTATTAGTTCTTGTTTCGTTGCAGCATTGAAAGCGTTAGTTGAAATTGAATTGACAGACTGACAGACTGACTGACTGACTGACTGACTGACTTACTGACTGACTAACTTACTAACTGACTGCCTAGCAAATTGAAACGAAAGCCAAGATATGCTGTTACTGTTGGCTGGCTGTACTGTTCAATGCGGCAACTGCAGCGCAACCACATGCACTAAGTCCCTTTCGAAACGGTGTGCGCTTGTACGATAGTTGCAATCTGCAGGAAAACCATGTAGCAACAGATTTTTGGTCCTGCAAGTGAATTACTAGAAGATACAACTTGCTCTATACATCAGCAGTGGCTTATGCGTACGGTCAATAAGAGCAGCAATTAATATTTTAAGTAGTAGGAAGTGGCGTTTACTCTTGGTTTAAGAGCTCAGTTAGAAAAACCTGCTTCTTTCATTATAAAAGCTTAATAAGACAGCAAAGTGACGCCCTTATTAGATTGCTTTGTTAGATTGCTCAAGGTCCAACGAAACGAACAAATAATCACAACGCAATGCATTTAGTGCCTACTTTTTGTCTTTTAAGAAAGATAGAAAGCAGAAATTTTTAAATAGTCAGCAACATACTTAGTGAAGCGCGGGTTGGTTTCATCGGCACAGCTGAGGTCGCCACGATCCGTTGAATAGATACTAGCATGTCATATATAATCCCTACATATTCAATATGCATAGATCTGATTAAATCATCACTCATGGTACAGAAATATTGAAATAAATATAAAAAATACTACGTCAAATGGCCAACGCTGTGTCTTTTAAATAGTTTTTGAGTCAAATAAAATTTTTATATATATAAACTAGGTCTTAACGACTTTAGTTTACTATATAACATATATCCTTAAAAGATCGACAGATCTCATAAATTTCTTTCAACTCAAAAAAAAATTAGCAATAGGAAATTGTTAAAGTCAATCTTGTACTTTTTTCAACAATAAATTAGAGCAACAACTATCTAAGGATATGGTTTCAATGTGGTATATTCTATTGGAACTCATATGAGAGGTCTATAACCACTCGACTATTAATGCTGATCAAGTATATATACACATTATATTATCTTTCCGCCTCCCATTGCCTGTTACATGCGATTGCAATCACACTTAATGTGTACTTCAACAACAAGATATAAAAAAAAATATCACTTATCAAGACATCTGCCTCGTGATATGTCACTCATAAAATTGAGAAGTTATTTATTATAAATAATTGAACGTTTGAAACAAATTGTCTGCAGTTGAGTTCCTCACAGCATGATGTCTCTAGTCAATGCAACAACTGGTAGCAAGTCTATGCAGATATTCGTATTAATGTAAGCGGAGAAGAAATACCTGGAAAACAGTTCGCGTACTAATATCTGAGCTATCGATTATAATGATTCTTGATTATGGAGATTCTGTTCATGGGTAATATTGTTGCAGTTGACTGCTTTCGGTTTATTTTTAACATTTAACAACCGTCCTATGCATCCTTTCGATTCTTTCGAATGTATCTACTTTAGCCGCCTTGTGGCGCTTTTAGTGTTGTTGGCAGCTATTTTCAATAAATCCATAAATAAAGAAATTCATTTGAAACTCGCCGGAATGTGCTTTAGTGTTGAGAAATGCGAGCAATTTTATTGAAAGAATGTCGGAAAATGAGAAGTGCATAGTTAAAATGGCGAGCTGGTATGCTGCTATGTTAGAGCATTCTTTTCATCATTTTTCTAATGTTTTATCTTTATTAAATTGGTTGTCTAGGATATGTTTTATACATTATTAACAGGTAATAGGTTAATGAAAGCAAAGGCAAACTTTTTATTATACGTTATTCACTTGTAATGGTTAAGCTTCAAAGGAGATATTTTAGACGTAAATAATTTACATATTCTTGAAGAGCTTGGCGTCGAATATGTTTAAATTTTTATATATTACATTTTTTTAATAGTCCGCCTGATTTTTCGTTCTCAAAGGATTTGTATTTAAATTCTATTTAAGTGAAATTTAATTCTGAGAATGCACTTCGTTGTCAAAAAGTTTTCTAGACTGATTAACAGCACAGCAAAAAAAAATACTTCATATTATCTGCAGGCTCTCAAACATATTGGGCAACTGATTCCACAAAACTTCCAGGTTTAATGGATTTTATTATTTGCAAAGGAAACCCATTGCAAAGCATAAAGGACTGAAATAAGGACTGAATTCTTCCGGTTATGACCACCTAGTTGTTACCAAGAAAAGCCATTGTGTTTCTGCAATACATATTCAATGCAATTCAAATATCAATCAATTAACATTGCAAAAGAAGTATATGGTGGCCCATCCCGCACAGTGAAAATACATATATGCAAATGATGCTGCGATGCTGTCATCATCTAAATGAGCAGTAAAAGCTTTTGAATAGGTAGAAGACCATCTAACTTTGTAGTCACTTTCCCAAAACTTCTATAATAAACTTTTATTAAATCAAACGAAGATTCTACAAAGTAATGAAATGGCCAACATCTTAACAGTAGACTAATTTTTCAATAACACTTTGAATCATAAGAAAAGGTTTCTTGAAGAAAGGTCATCTAAGTCTAGAAAACAAAAAAAATCATAAAAAGCTATTCTCATTCTTCTGGGTTTATGGGATACAATTGTGGGAAACAGCCAGCAAGTTAAATATTAAAATATTATGCAACAAAAAGTCGTTCGTATCTCGCCTTTATTTAAAATCTTTTTAAATTTGCGTAGAACAATCGAATTAAGTTCAAATAAACGCCGCTTTGTTCAATAACTTGTTGCCAACGAAACTCCAACTTCATTATGCCCCGTTCATAGCAGCTCGCCGCTTTTGAGGACAATTTCTCGCGTGCTAAATCGTTTGACATTGACAGGAAGAAATGGTAATTCAATGGTGCCAGGTCGGGGCTATAAGTTGGATGCATATTGACCTTCCATCCGAACTCACGGAGCTTTTGGCTCGTCACAATCAAAGTGTGCGGTCTGGAGTTGTCCGGATGGAACATAATTTCTCTCCTATTGGCCAAAGATTGCCGCTTCTGGGCGATTGCTGTATTCAAGCGGACAAGTTGTTCATACTAGAGGACCGAATTGAGCGTTTGGCCATAGGGGAGCAGCTCTTAGTAATCAATCCCTCCAAACACACAGCAAAACCTTCCTCGCTGTTTGACCCTCTGTTTGACCCTCTTCGATACCCTTCACCCATGAGCATTTGCGCTTCACGTTGCCGTAAGAGATCCACTTTTCATTGCCAGTTACAATTCGCTTCAGAAACGGAGTGATTTTGTTGCTATTCAGCAGCGATTCGCAGCTGGAAATTCGGTCCTTGAGTTTTTTTGGTGTCAATTCGTGTGGCACCCAAATATCAAAATTTTTTGTGAAGACAAGCTTCTTCAAATGCCTTTCAACGGTTATATGACTTATATTCAGCTCCCAGGCGATGGTACAGCTGCTACTATGGCGGTCTATATCGATCAATTTCTTGATTTTATCGACTTCTTCGACGACAGGGCTTCCGGAGCGTGGTGCATCTTCCACTTCTTCCACAATAGACCTGAATCGAGCGAAGCACTGTTGTGCTACGCGAATTGAAATGGTAAAATTTGGCGAATTCCTTCCTTCGAGACCTCCATGTTCGGCGCGCTGTAGCTCACAACTGAAGCGTAGTACTAGACAATCACACCTTTCAAACGCCGTAAAGTATGCCCCCATACGACAAATACAAGATATAACTAATTGGAAATAAAAGTGCGCGAAGCGCGTATTCCAATCTATTGTTTGAAAGATTTCCATCGAAATCTTTAAGAAATATATTAAATACGACATCGTTCGTACCGAATCAAAACATTCATAGAGATCTACAAATCCCGTTAGTGGTGGCAAAAACAAAAAAAAAAAAGAAGGAAAAAGTGGATCATATTGACTCACATTGTGTGCACGCGTCCTTCAGAGTATTTAAAACACGAAAAAACGATAAAGTGCGATTTTGTTTGTTCATAGCCAGACAGACGGACATATCTGTGTCGACTTGTCTTTTTTTTAATGAAGACCAACATTTTTAATGGCCCGATATGAAAAAATTCCAAAAGGAATATTTGATTGAATTTAACGCAAAGTAAAACAAATTCAGCTTTTCTAACTAATTTAACAATTAAAAAAAAAATTGTTTTTATTTTAAAAACCAAAAAAGTGGACAATGAACCCAATAAACGACAGCATATAATGGAATATATATGGCATATTTTTAAGCCGATATGTAAAGGTATTCATGCATAAATTGGGCGTGACTCGCTGACTAAAACAAAGTTTTTCAATAGTTGTAAATGATTGTCATTAAAAATGTTCAATTTAAATCTTTACAGTACTAAAACTCAGGTAAAAATAAATTTTAAGTGTACACGGCGTCGAGCTGATAAGGAATGAATGAACACTTTACAATATCCTTCAGTACTAAACCAACACAATTGAGTATCGTATAATAAAAAGTTCGCAATTTGCTTTCACTAACTTATTACCTGTTATTAATGAATTAAGTAAATTTAATGAGAATAAAACATTAGAAAAATTATGAAACAGCATACCAGCTCGCCATTTTAACTATTAACTTCTCATTTTCCGACATTATTTCAATAAAATTGTTCGCATTTCTCAACACTAAAGCACATTCCGGCGAGTTTCAAATGAATTTCTTTATTTATGGATTTATTGAAAATAGCTGCCAACAACACTAAAAGCGCCACAAGGCGGCTAAAGTAGATACATTCGAAAGAATCGAAAGGATGCATAGGACGGTTGTTAAATGTTAAAAATAAACCAAAAGCAGTCAACTGCAACAATATTACCCATGAACAGAATCGCCATAATCAAGAATCATTATAATCGATAGCTCAGATATTAGTACGCGAACTGTTTTCCAGGTATTTCTTCTCCGCTTACATTAATACGAATATCTGCATAGACTTGCTACCAGTTGTTGCATTGACTAGAGACATCATGCTGTGAGGAACTCAACTGCAGACAATTTGTTTCAAACGTTCAATTATTTATAATAAATAACTTCTCAATTTTATGAGTGACATATCACGAGGCAGATGTCTTGCTAAGTGATATTTTTTTTTATATCTTGTTGTTGAAGTACACATTAAGTGTGATTGCAATCGCATGTAACAGGCAGTGGGAAGCGAGGCAGTTAATATGAAGTATATACATACTTGATCAGCATTAAAAGTGGAGGCGTTATACTCGATTTTTATACGAATAGCCAGATGGACATTTCTATATCGATTCCACTGTGGTTGCTTATCAAGATTATAATTGTTTTATGTAGGCTGCTTCGCCTCAGTCCACTAAAGGCTAATTTAAAAGTGTATAAAATGTCTGTTAATTGTTTTGCCTATATATATATTATATATAGATCTATATATGCTTAAAGTTTTCCAAAATATTCAACCGATTGCGTCTAAGTTTTTGGTTAGACTGCAGTTGGATTCTGTAGAGGTAATGCTGTTAGCTTGAATGCTTGACAGAGTTGTATTATTTAATGCTTATGTAAATGGCGACGAAAAAACTAAGAACCACTGGTGAAAATGTGCGAAAAACGCCTAAACTATTTGTAGCAGATGTCAAATATTTTGCACAATAAGAAGTGCCTCTTGTAGCAACACATAGTTCTTCAAAAAGTTCACGTGTTCAGCTTCAATGTGTTACAAACTTGCTGACAACTGAAAGTAAATTTTCGTGCAATTTATTTCAGAAGACCACTTTGCAAATCCAGTCGTCCACGCCCAACTCAAATGCGAATGCTTTTTGCAAATTTATTTCAAAGAAATTCACATCGCATTATTTATGAAGGAATTTCTGTAATTTTTTCAACAAATTGTATATATCTGCATAAGATATTCGTGAAATTGATTGAGTGTGCTGTCGAGGTGTCGAAAGAGACAGTCAGACCGAATCAAATGTAAAGACCGAAAAAGTGCGACAGCGACACCTTTTGTGAAGCTATGTGCATATATTTATATGCAGATACAGATAACTAATGTCGAACGAGCGAGATGTGTTGTCTATTTAATTTTGAGTATGGTCCTTTATATTTTTTCATTCCTTTTATATGTGTGTGTGTATGTATATATATTTTACTTTATTGCTGCTGTTTCTAATTTATCGTTTGATTACTTAAAGGCATACACGCTGATGATGGTTCTTCACGCATTGAGTAGTAGATGCGTGCCTGTGTATCTATCATTCTTATAGCCGTAGCAGAGTTCGAAGACATCAACTTCGACATTGCTTGCCAGCTCACGCTCGCTCTAATGGCGTGTAATCGTGCCTGTCGTCTGTCATTCATTTTCACATCATTTATAATGCGGCAGCAGCGGTATAAGTCGACCGACCGACCGACCGACCGACTGTTGTGTTGTCGCTGTAGGCTGAGTTGGAACGTTGGAGCGTTATGGTCGGTCGTTCAACGATACTCTGAATGCAAGCTTTGTGTCTATTAATGATTTTTTACGCATCGAATGTATTGAACCTGGAATCTATCTCTTCGTCATAGTATGTCGTAGTACGTAGTACGAGTATGTTCTATTTCACTAACTCATTTTGCTGCGACCTCCGCCAGCGCTTGTAACTTTCATTGTCGTCATTTGATTTCGTTTGCGTCGTTGCCACTCGTCGCCTAGCATCATTAAGCAGTTGCCCCAACATCGTAGACATACTACGTCTAGTTTTATGTTCGTTCAACGCAACGCAACGCAACGCATTCTTGCCATTCCTGCTCAACTTGCTACTTGGTTGCTTGCTTGCCGTTTTGCTCGGTTGCTCGGTTGCTCGGTGTTACGCTAAGTGTCTCCATAATCTAAGCAAATTAATCTTGATCTCATTTGAAGCGAACGCAGCACACGCATGAGAGGATACAGGCAGACATACTTATATCGAGATACATTCGCTTGGATACGTATGTATCTACGACGCATACTCGTACAAGCAAAGACACTTGCATGTATTTAGATAGATACCTGAAGCCTAATGGATCCTTGTCGTGTCAGCTCATGTCAAGCACTCAGGTGCGTGCAAAAAGTTTGCACACATCGTTGTCCTTTTCGTTTTTTGCACGCGTCACTTGTTTGCTCTGAATACGTTCGTACAATTTGATGTTCTTTCGTTAGTTCAGCTCAGTTCAGTTGGGTTCGGTACGGTACGGCTTGGTGTCGTTCTGTTTTGTTTGATTTTCAACTTCTTTCTTTCTTTGAGTTTTGCTGTTTGCATTTTCAAAAATTGCGCGTTGAAATGCGTTTGTCAGCAGCCGCCACAGCAGCCAAAAACCGCCAAAGCCGCAGCAGCAACATCAAGCGGCCCCGAGTGATGTGATAAGTAAAAGCAGCGGCTGTTGCGAGGCAAGTATCTGCGTTGAGCGACGATGACTGTCAGGCTTCTATTGCTGCTGTCTCCGGGTTTGCTTTATTTTTCACATAATGCTGCGAAACGCTGATACTGCATGAAATACGCTCTCCTTTATTTCTCGCCATCCGCACTACGGCCTATTACACACAGCCAGCCTTAAATGTGTCCACTTTAGCCGCTAGCCGCACTGTTGCAGCCTTAATTGCAACTCGACTCTGTATGATTGATGGTTGCAAGTAGGCGCTTCGATTGCAATTTGCTGTTCTTGGTTATGAATCTGTTTTTTCGGTTTCATCATTGCACGCTCAACGCACAGATTCACTTTTGAAATCTGGCTCTGAACGAAAGCAATTTCGAGTTGCAAATTTAAGGATGTATATGTGTAGCTAATATTGTAAATTCTAAAAAAGGATATTAATTGCTTATTAAGCGTTGTTCAATTGTTTTAATTGAGTAAATTTTTTAATATTATTGGAAGCATGAATAAGAGCATCTAAATATGCAAATTTTGATTCTGTATCGCTCTGATAGTCTTCAAGATCTCGCTTTTCATACAAACAGCCAGACAGACGGACAAACGAACCTGTCTATATCAGCAGTATTGGCTAGCAGCACTGGCTAGAAGCTTCAGAATGACCATGTGTATAGAGATCTCAGCGTACTTGGCATTCAAAACAACTGGCGCCAACTAATGGCAAAAATTATGATGCAGATTGCTCAAAATATGAACGGGAGCCATTTGATGTTTGATGGCGTACTTCAAGTACGACACTCGCAATCCTGCCAGCAGCCAAATCACAGAAATATTTACTTGCTAACCAATAACTCATATGGAACATACGCACACACAGATACACACACAAGAACATATCCAGACCGACTCACATTTAAAACATAAAAGAAAAAAACTTTTCTCGCACACGAGTTGAGTTCTGCTGAGTTGAGGTTGTTCGACAAATGTGAAAACACTTTTTTAAATAAAAGTAAATACCTTTTATAATCAACTTTCATTGAATTAATCAAATAAATTAATAACTTCGCAATGTGTTAATTAAAAAATTTCGCATTAAATTCTTTTACAAAAAGCCGAGGGTTATTTGCGTGTCAAGCTGTACGAATCGAATGTTCGTGTGTAATAAATTGAGCTACTAAATTGCAATATGTTCTACTTAGAGTCTTATGCACATGACTGCTGGCTTGACTGCCTTGTTGCTGGGCTTTTAAAAATATTTATGCCTATTTGAATTCATTAGTCGAAATGGGTTTGGCTGTGTCATTTTATTTGCCTATATGTTTCCCCAGTAGTCGCATTATAAACATTACGATCCGAGCTGCCACACTCGACACTGCTCGCTCGCGTATTTCGAAACGCGTCCTCGCGCTGTGACACGCCAATAACTTTGTTCGGTCCGTCTACTTGTCTGTTCGTCTGTCTGTCTGTCTGTCTGTCTGTCTATCACTTGTATACGCTGTGGTGCCACATGCCGCTTGCCGCATGCAGCATGCTTCATGCAGTGAGTGTCAGGAAACGTTAGATAAACTGAATTTATTTCAAATCGTAAATAAATAGTAAATTCAATGTATTTCATTTGCGACTAAACGAACGAGCGAGCGAGCGAGCGAACGAACGAACGAGCAACAAAGCCACCCATTCACCCATCCACCGACTGAAGGATGCGCCATGAAAGTGCTGTGTGTATGAAGTACGGGGTAAACAAGCGAGTGGCATTAAAAATTCAGTTACTCTGTGCTGGTAAAATTGTAAGTTTATCGATTCGGTAACCGCAACAAATGAATCTAACTGAAGCATCTGTCTGTCCATCTGTCAGTCGGAAACTGTATATGTATCTGTTTGCATGTAGAGAAGTATATATTTTACGAATTGTTCATATATAATGGGTCTATCATTAGAAACTTCTAAATTTTTATGAAGATCAGAAGATTTTAACTACTATGGAAATTACAATTCTCAAATAGTTTTAACATATTTCATATGAGTATAAGGAAGATAAAGACGGGTCGTAGCAGCGCAACCCGGTTCCACTAGTATGAAATAAGAGATGTTAGATCAAAAACAAGCTTAAGCATATATGACGTATATATGGAACAAGCGCAACTTTTTAACGATTTTTATTGAAATTAAAAACTCTTCATTCTTTGCACGTGGTAAAAAGAAAACAATTTCACCAGCACACATTTTGAATATGAAGATCTTCATAGGTTGGAACAAAAGTCCTTTCGTACTTCGCGCTCCTTTTTTCAATCTCTTTAAGTATCTGTCGAAAAGGGCCATACTTTAAGGCATTTGAAAGGTGTGAGTTGGTAGTACTACGCTCTTTTGATAGCATTGCGTTTGGACAATTCAATTGTGAGCTACAACGCGTCAAACATGGAGGTCTCCAAGGAAGAACATCGAAATTTTTTAAATTTTTACTACCTGAAAGGTGAAAAAGATGTTCACGGGGCAGATACTTGTTCAATTCGCGTAGCACAACTGGTGCTGGTGTGGAGGAAGTGGAAGATGCACCACGCACCGGAAGACCTTTCGTCGAAGAAATCGATAAAATCAAGGAAGTTATCGAGATAGACCGCCATAGTAGCAGCTGTACCATCGCCTGGGAGCTGAATATCAGTCATATAACCGTTCAAAGGCATTTGAAGAAGCTTGGCTACACAAAAAAACTCGATATTTGGGTGCTACACGAATTAAAACCAAAAAACCTCATGGACCTAATTTCTATCTGCGAATCGCTGCTGAATCGCAACAAAATCGACCCGTTTCTGAAGTGAATGATGACTAGCGATGAGAAGTGGATCACTTACGACAATGTGAAGCGCAAACGGTCGTGGGTGATGGGTGGCGAAGCGGCTCAAACGGTTGCCAAGCCCGAATTGACGGTCAGAATCATCTGCTTTAAGCTGCTTCCCTATGGCCAAGCGCTCAATTCGGTCCTCTTCTATGAACAACTGGACCGTTTGAAGACAGTAATAGCCCAAAAGCGGCCATCTTTCACCAATATGAGAGGAATTGTGTTCCATCAGGACAACGCCAGACCACACACTTCGATTGTGACGCGCCAGTAGCTCCGGGAGTTCGGATGGGAGGTCCTTATGCATTCATCTTATAGTCCGGACCTGCCACCATTGAATTACCATTTCTTCTTCCTGTCAATGTCAAACGATTTAGCTGGCGAGAAATTGGCCTCAAAAGAGGTTTGCGAAAATCGATTGTCCCACTTCTTTTTACCAATAAGGAAGCAAGCTTCTATCGCGTTAGCAACAAATTATTGATCAAAATGGCGCATATTTGAACAAAATCCTAAAACTTAAATAAGATTTGAAATAAAGGTGAAAATACGAACGACTTTTTGTTCCCACCAAGATATGTGGCTGGCCTATCCAAAAGAATCCAACATATCGAGTTTAAGGCAGAACTCGTAGAGTATAAAAACTGTTGATCAGCATCAAAGTTCAAGTCGATATAGACATATCTCTATGTCCCAATATAGGTGACCATGAAAAATAGTGCAATTTAATTAAATAAAGAACTACTTCCCTAAAGGAATCTGTCTTATGTTAATCATAATAAAATATTCTGTATAGGTTGCTGTTGCTATTTTGGCTGGAAACGTCAAAGTTGGTATATTTTACATTCATTCTAATAAAATGTCTTATAAAGATTCGAAACTTATCACTACTAGGGCTAGGTCCTATACAAAATGTCGAGTCTATATATACATGTCCGTCTGTCCGGCTGTCTGTATATACAACGAGAACAAGAATACTAGAAAAGATTAAAAGGTAGAGGCTTAGATATTCAATCTCATTTTTTCTTACTGCAGCTAACTAGTGTTCATTGAATGTGCTAACCCAAATCTAAGGGATAGTGCCCATAAAATCGATCCTTCCAATATATATTTTTGAGTATTTTTCGTGTTAATAACTTCACGGACGAGGGTTGCCGGATTTTAGTGGAAGTTTACGGCGTGCATGTTCAATCTAAAGAAGATTTGGTCGCTTTAAGACAAGGAAAAAAGTTCAAGGACAAAGTATTGCAATCATTGCTCTATGTGACTCAATGTCGATTGCTTCAGAAGCTCTCAGAATCTTTGGGAATGGATGAGTTGACAGTCAGCAAACATCTACACGCCATGAAATTGAAAGCTAGCGGACTCAACTCTTGAGTTTGAGCTGCGCAATAAAACAACAAACGGCAGGAATACAAAGAAAAGCACGACAAAGTGATTTCGCAGCAATAAGTCCGTAAATTTCGGAAAAAAAACGCTCTTTATTAAATCAAGGTAAGGCAAACGTTTTGTTGTGATTCAGTTTAACTGGAAATGAAAACTTTGTTGTACAATAAAATATTCCACACGGTTTCAGCTAGCAACAAATGCCAAAGTTATCTTGAATTTGACCATACTAGACTGCAGCATTCTTTCTTGTTTTTCTTACAAGATGCGGCTTAAAGATATATAAGGATCAAAGATGTTGGTGTAACCGACTGAATTATGTCTTTAGGCGAATGCCTGTCAGTGCAGCGAAACTTCTGAGAAGCCGTGTTCTAATTTGAATTAAATTTGAAAATAAATTTATTTAAACATTTCAGACACCTGTATTGGCAGATCCTCTATATATACAAATGTATGCAAATATTTGTTATATATGTACATATATGTAGCTGACAGCCAAAACAGAGCAAAGGAGCAACCAAATGCGCTAGCAACACAACGGACCACAATCTGCGGCAACACTTTATAAATGCAAAATAGGCGCAGCCTGCATAGAGCAAGCCGCATGAGCTTAAAAAAGGGGCCAAAAATATGCAACATATACAAATATGTAGCGGTGCACCTGGTGGCATACTAACAGACACAAGTCTGCGTGCTTTACTTAAGATATGTATCTTTTGTGTCGGTAAATATGAGTATATAAGCAACCAAAAGCTCTCCATTGTTACTTCAAATTGAACAAAATTTAACGTCAGTCGCACTTACATGCGACAGAGTGTTGCTGCTGCTGCATTATATTTCGCTGCGGCATTATATTTCGTTGCTGTTAGTATTCGTACTATGCACTATGTATTGAAACTTCATAATAGATACATTTAAGAGCACACACACACACACGCATACTCTGGCGCAAATTTATAGATATTCGTGCAGTGCATGCCATTGCGCCTCAATAATACAATATTTTTTCAGCTGCAGATACTTTCGAAAACATGGAAAGAAGAACTCATTGCGTTTTGTATCTCCTTTCACTCTTTGTTAGCACATCTTGTTGTCTTTATTCGTTTTTCTTTTCTCCAAGCGCTCTTTCGACAATTTGTTGTTAGAAAAAGATTGCAGAAAAGACTGCAGCGACAACCAAAATAACGACAATAACTTAAATCTACTCAGGAACACACACATCGCACACATCACAGATACACACGTACGCAAAAATATCTTTTTTTGTGACTTACGATGTGCACGTTTTCAGAATTTACGTTTTTTTTTTTTTTGGTTTTCATACTTCAGATGCTTTTCCATTTGTATACTCTTCACACGTAATTTGAATAGTATTATAGTTTTGTCATGCAGTTTGTAACGCAAAAAATTTAATTTTTTGGAGATATCTATCAGAAGTTGTTCTATATGACCGTGATATGTCCACAAGAAAATGTTGTTTCCATACAAAATTTATTAAAAAAACAGTTAAATAAAGCAAATTAAATTGAATACAATAACAAATGCAATGCTGACATTAAGTTGCAATAATAAAAGTTGATATTGTACAAATTGTACAAGCTGCGCCATTTGCTTGCTAAGTAAGCCATACAAGCTTCGGTGAAATCGAATCAAAGACTTTCTCTTTTTTAATCTTTATTTTTATTTTGCTTTATTTGGGTTTTTTAGCTACTCTTCAAAATACAACGAAAAAAAAAGTTTATTTTTTATAAATGTATGGCATTATATTACATAATCGTTGAAAAGAGCTTGAGCTGACGTAGAATCAAGTGGCAGAACTGCTGATAACAATTTTTTGATGAAACATTTGTAATTTATTATTGAGCATTCGTCATGTTGCCAAATGGTCTCATTACAGCAAAGAAGCACATATGCCACTCAAACTTCGTCAAGTTCAAATTAGTGCAAAAAGCAATAGTCGCACTGAGGGAACTTGTTAAAAATAACAAAGCATCGCTGTTGTGTGTGTGTGTGCCAAAACAGAAAATCAGGGGTACTAGAGAGAAACAAATAAGTAGTACTTGGCCATGACTCAGTGTTCAAAAATAGCAAGGACTTCAGCTAGCTAGCAAACAATTATCTGTTAAGAAAACACTGGGATGTAATAAGCAAATTTCCTCAAAATGCTGCAAATAAGAGCAAAAGATCCCTAAGCAGTAGCTAAAGCGCTAAGCAGCTACTTCATCAATGAGGATGAAAGTATAAACACCAAATTTCAACTCTCTATACCAAATATTTGCTAAAATAAGGAGCTTGGTGATGGGCCAAACGTATGTCTAAACGTATGCATCACGCTCAGAAGAAGAACTCCACCTGGACTTCGACTAAATAGGACTATGCCTATTCAAGCAAATTAAGTAAGATATTTTGGTATAAAATTGAATAAAAGACTGACCTTTTCTGGGCACATAAGGAGCACTGTACACCGTTGTAGGATGAGACAATTGCAGATGACGTTGCCTCCATCTGGAAGAACGGCATACAAATCTGGGGCATTGCCTCAAAAAGCCACCGAAACCGTATACAGGTGCTGCCTGCAGAACAAGGCACTGCGTGGTATCACTGGTTGCCCGTGGTATGTATGAAACTCAAGGCTTCACAAATATCTGCAGATCAAGACGATTGAGAATGAGACCTCGAAGCACACCAGCATGTATAGCGACAGGCTGATCAGCCATGTAAACAGGCTGGCTCGTGCTCTTTCGGGTTGCCACCCAATTAGACGACTGAGGCGTAGAAATATAGGGCTCATACAGAGCTCCTAGTGCAGCTTTATATTATTTTTTATAGTTTATTGTTATATGTAGTTTATAGTTTAACTGATTCAAAAAAAAAAAAAAAAAAGGCCCATAGTCCACATAAATAAAAAGAGTTTGTCATTTCTCTCTTATACAGAGAACGAAACACCGTACAGTTTCTATGAAAACTTATGCCTTTAATTGTCCTCTTATATATAAACTAAATATGATTTATTTAGTTGTCGAACTCTTGTTGTTGTTGTTGTTCTTTTTTCCAATTTATACAGTGCATAATATTTCTTAGAATATGCTTTTATGAACGATTGTGTACTGAATCTCATTCATCAGCTTTAAATAGTTGTAAGCTGCTTCTAATAGATCTTTCTTTTTCTAGATGCTAATTTGGATTATGAGGGAACGAATTACGGCTCACAGTTACTCACAATTAAATTACTACAAAGCAGACCTTGGCAAATGATTAACATGTTCGCAATCGGCAAACTATGTAAGCTATACATCAGCTGAAAGATAACCGGCTCGGACATATCTATTTCGGGTACGAATAACAGAATCTGTACAGAAAATTACTAACATGGTTAGATGAGATCAACAATGTTGCTAAAGCAATGTTATGTTGTTAAGACAATTTGATAAAGTAGCTCTGTTAAATTCATTTGTTAGCGCTGTTAAGTTAACAGAATTGTTGGAGTGGTTTATACTTTTCTTTAAAGAGGAATACGGCCTCAATACATGGATGAACATATTTCCATTTTAATCAATGTATAGCAGTATCCAATGAAGCAAATATGCTAATATGAACACAATTGCACCTACATATTGCCGCCAACACTTGTCAAAAGCATTGAGGATGAATGATTGTTCAGGTATGAATGGGGGGAAACATTCACTGACGCACAAAAGAACGAACAGAAAAAATAGCTCATAATATGGTGGACAGTATAAAAGCAGCAGCATTTAATAAAGTAGGGGAATCATGTTTAAGTTTGGAACAAAAATTGTAGAAAATATTGGTGATTATACTACTGACCAATTATTAGGCTACTATTATGCAAAATGCTCGAAAAAATGCTACTCGACCAATGCTGGATTACCTATTCAGTTTTCGTTGGAAACATGACACCATGCAGCAAGTTCATAGAGCAGCGGTCGGCACACGCTATGCACCGCGTGTAGGAATTTGATTTGCCGCAGCGCTAACTGCACACGTATAGTATAAACTTTAATGTGTCTTCGTTGATACGAAATGTTGCTGTTAAGTCGCTGTCGTGGCACTGTTATATTACACTATAATACCTGTTCGCTGCTGAGTTGCTGTTAACGCTACACCATGCTGTGCAACTTTTACCTCTGTTAATACGCACACTAACGCAATGCATACACTTGACTGTGTTTCTGCCGACCACTGTCATAGAGTAACGAACAAACAAACAACTGAACTTAAAGGTAAAAAGTTCTGCATTGGTGTTCGGCAATGTCGAGCACGAATCAAATCGAAAAAATTCGACCGAAACAACTCTATAATAAAGTTAAAAGCTATTTGAAGGCTATTTAAAGCTGAAGTTCAATTGGTGTACAGCCTCTACAGAGCAGATATTCCATAGTCCAGACGAGACGCTTATTTTATATGAACATAAAATTTTACAATCTCTGGAGAAGGAGTATGAGCATCTCAGCGTCTAAATATTCAGGCTTGAAGGCTCTATATAAAGTTCTTGTTTCTTATATATACAGTATGAGGTCTGCCCCACCTCCTTCTGCCTATTACAAGTATTTAAACAAATTATAAAACTTTCCATTATGCGCACAGTGTATAAAAAAACCTAACCATATGCAGCAACTTTATATATTCAGGAAGCATCTTTATTGTCTGATCAATGAAAGCACATTTCTCTAAGTGTAACAGTTGGCTGCATCATGTTTATCTTCATGTTCCCTTGTCAAGAGTACGTTTACCAAAGGCAGCTGTGCCTATTCATAGCTTAGAAGCAGCTAGAATTTTTTCATAGTTAATAACTGATTTGAACAGATTGTCTGATTTGTTGTTGACTTCAAAGAGCTAAAGAGACAAAGAGGCGTTGAATAGGATTGCAGATAATTAGTTGCAAACACTTGTTCTTATTGCAGAATTTATGCCTTTTGTTTTTCTTATTTTTTCATATATTAGAATCTGTTCTTTGCTTTTAATTTCTGCACTTTTTACTAACAACTTGTTAAGCCTCTTTCTCTGTTTATTGAGTTCTGTCACTGTTGTGGCTTAAAAAAGATGAAAGTGTAAATAAAAACTGAGAAAGCAGCTTTACTCAAATTGAATGTCAAGATGCAAAAGCAAGAAAAAAGATAGAAAGAAGAGTCAAATGCATTTTACACAATTTAAGCTAATGGAATTATTAATGATTTTTATCCTCCACTCTTCCTTTTGAGCGTCAGTGTGGGCAAACTTCATAAAACAAATGTTTAAACTCTTGTGCAGCAGCAAAAGTCAATAGGATACATTAGCATCTGAGAGATAAAAAAAAATATAATTATTTACCCAACATCTTTGAGTTTTCTATGATTTTTTTTTTGTTATTTATTTACTTCATATTTCAATTAAATTTGAAAAGCTCAATCGCTCGTCTTAGCTTCAGATTGCAAGACTATAAAATAAAATCTTCAAATAAATTTGTTTATTCAAATAATGCGACTTAAGAGTATCTCAAAGTCGTGCACATACGACTAAAACATTATGTACTTTCATTCAGTATTGGTTTAAGTTATTTAAAATGCTTGCAGATACACGTATTCTCTCTCGTATTTACGTGTGTAAAATATTTTTCGTAGTATTTGCAAATTCTGACAAAATGTAGCAAATATTGCCCAAAAATTACAAAAGCAAACATAAAGCTGGAAATATTTTTCGTAAATATGTACTCTAATAATTTTTAAATAAAATAATATTTTATGTTTACTTACCAACAGGACTTTCTTCATTCCAGAATGAATCGTCAAGTGTATAATCAGCTTCTGTAAGAGAAGATGCACAGCGAATTAATGTATAAACAAGTGAGGCAAGGTGGAAGGAAAAAGCTTAATTAAAATCAATAAAACTTTTATGAAAGATATATATCTATATATATATATATATATGTATCTGTATAAATCTAACGTTTATGAGTAAAAAAAAAATTAAAACTTAATTTAAACCAATTTATTATGGATTTATCATTGGCAAGAACCGTGTGCTACGACATTACATTACGCCAAGCTAACAACTTGCTAGTAAAATGGAGGTTGCTATTCGCAAAAAGTAGAATGTTCAGAAGTTGTTTGTAGAGCTTCACATTGTGGGAAAAGTTTTTGACTACCCTACCACTCACTTGGAAATGGCCAACAAACGTCCACGCAATAAAATTGTTCGTGTTGTAATCGACGGAAGGCATGCAGCGAGCGTGTTGGACGTGCGAACAATACGTGGCTTGGACCACACATACTAGGCAGGAGACGTCGACAAGCTGCAATCAGAACGGACCACCGAAGCCTTCTCAGGCACACTCTCCCGACTGCTTCGGAGCACCTCTCCATCTACTCAAGATATATATGAGCAGTGATGGCATATCACTCGCTTCATGGATAGTGCTGCCAAGTAGGTCATTGGGTATACAAAACCTGTAACTAACTTTTGGTCCGACGAAGATTTTCGCTCTACTACTGCAGAGAGAACGCCTACTCATATCAGTGAAGTTTACAGTTGATAACACTGCGAGCTGCAAGCTGCGAAATATATCTCAAGAAAGGAAGAAGAGAAAACGACTTTTCAGATGCATGAAAAACGCAAACTGCGTGAGTTTAATGATGTTAAGAGCTTGTGTCACTGAAATGAAGCTCGAAAGCTTAATAAAAAGGTCTTACAGAAGAAATTAAACACGGAGTAATTTTCTCCAAAGACGATATGGACATCAGCTTACAGATGCACATAAACCGCTGAGAAGTCATTGCTCCAACCTATTTCGAGACGATGAAGCACACAATACCGCATATATAGAGAAGTGACACCGAAACCACCAGTTAGTGAAGACTCTATTGTAGAGCAACCGCACTATATCGAGCTGGATTCGTTTATTAAAAAGCTGAAAAATATGAAATGTCTGCACTAGGTATACCGGCAACGATCGTTCGTCTTTGCATGATGATGCATGATGAGGAATGCAGGAGGAGGAAAAAACTTCTCTAAACTCTTTGATAGCAAAAGAAGTTTCATGTAGAGTGATGCGCTGTCGTGCGAATATTTCCATCTGCTGACGGAATACATTTTATGCAGGCGCCTATACATACAATTGATAGAAATTGAGGCTGCGAGCGTATGTGGATGATGTTGGCGGTAAGGCAAAGCGTTCTCGAAGATTGAAAATAAGTCTCGGCTCATGGGTCAAGCGACAAAGTACTTGGTACATTCTCGCACGCCGTCAACACATCTTGGACTGATTGTGCCAAAGGAGAATTTCAACTACACTGTTTTGGAAAACCTTAGATCCGAAATGAACAGCAATAAGTACGTCTACCTGTAGATCAGGCGAAGAATCATGCCCTAAAGCCCTCTCTCGAAAGAAGAAAATTAAGATCTACAAGACGCTGATACTCGCGGTCCTACCATATGGCGCCGAAGCATGGGCCGTAATTGAATCAGATGAAACGATGCTGGAAGCCTTGGGGAGGAAGACTCTTCGAATTTTTGGTCGACGAGTTTTGGTTCCACATGATTGCGAGCTGTTTCAGTTGCTTCATGAGTTCAACATAGTCCAGCGCATAATATTCCAGCGGCTGCACTGGGCTGGTCACCTCATTTGAATAGACGAGAGAGAGCTGTAGTACTCATGGTTTACATGGGGAGCCCAAACTTGATTGGTGGACGACGTAATGGAGTACGACGTAATAGAGGGCACGCGTTGGAATGACGAGGTTGGAAACGACCTTTGCGTACTTGTCATTGAACACAGCAGATTTTAAGCCTTCTTAAATGCAGCTATGACCGTTCAACGGTTGAAGATTGTTTAAATAGATAAATAGTAAAAGCAATAACCACGTCGTTCGATTATTTTTTAATCTGCACAGTAAATCGCTCATAGTAAATCAGTGATGTCAAATGAAAAAACAATTTTTGAGGCAAGTCAGGGAATACTTTAAAGTTTATTAAAAACAATTTCTGAAGGTGCAATTGTATGTCGTCATTCGTAAAAAAGAAAGAAAGCGAGAATGTACAGGGAGAAAGTTCCATTGTGCAGAGCTCAAGCCCTATCGTATGAAATAGATGATCAATGCGAAACAAGATTGGAAACCGATCCATGTATGCACTGTTCAAGCCCGTTCGTCTGGAAGTGATGATAAACTGGTAGCAAGACTGTTAACCGTTCGAGTGCGCACTGTTTTAGACTTGCTTTCATGCGAATGTGGTAAGCTTGTCTGTATATAATGTTCGTAGAGTTCCTTTACTGCCAATATTAGCTACATTTCCTGTCGAACGGTTCCCATAACAAATCTAGATCAGAAGTATTCAGTTGGTATATGACAAAAGTGGCGCAGAAATTGATATAAGTCGATAAAACACCTTCCACCACTGTCTTCCTGGCGAGATGAACAAATATTGGAGGATTTTGGATATTCGAAATTTGTTAAGTACACAGAAAAAAATGGGTTTTTTAAATCGAATTTTTTTTTAAAGGTGGTACAAGTTGTTCACAGAAGACCGCCAACTAGCGATTAAAACGTTAAAGCAAGGAAAAGAACATTGTTATGGGAGAATAGTCAATTCACTATGAAAGAAGCTGCTGACGATGTCGACATATCGCTTGGTTCATGTCATGAAATTTCTTCGAATATTTTAGGTTCTGTGATGCCACAGTTTGTACTGAAATTAGCTCAAAAGGAACATAACTGATATTCATATAATGGGTATATACAAGCGGCCAGAAGAGCTATGATAAAAATAAGCACGCATCACCGCATTTAACGGACCACTGTGACTTTTTTCTGTTCCAAAAACTGAAAAAAGTCATTAAAGGATAACGTCTTAGGGAGATAAACCACGCATCGCTGGAAGAGCTCAGGCGCACATCAAAATTGCTTCAAAAATTAAAGAAAACGCTGAGAAATGTTGTTATTGTATCTGTGACAATAATTTTGAAAGCTAAAGATTAAATAGATATTTAAGAAATAAAAAAATATTTCTCTTGTATAAGAATTTGTTTTTGTGATTGTTGCCAACTGTCAACGAATCTTTCTTTCAAAAATGCTTTGCAAAATCAAAAATGAGCAAATAAAAAAATTAAAAAAGAAAAGAAAAATAAATTAAAACTTAAATTTGATGAAATTTTATAAAACTCTAAAAGTGTGTGTATGTGTGTGTGTGTGTGTGTGTGTGTGCACATTATTATAAATGAGTTTGTGTGCGCTGAAACATAAAATTAAGTTTTCTGTTTTAAGCTAGTTTCAAAAAGTTGTCATATTTTTTGGTGTCAAATCATCATCATTATTTTAGTGGACAAAGAGTAAATGAAAACTTTCATCATACGGTGTCATATTTATGAGAAAAAACAAAGAGAAAAAAATGTCATATCCGAGGATATGATGACAATTTACTATATGACAAAGCTAACACATTGTGACACGCAGTGAAGTTTGGATTAAAACAAAAAAAAAAAAAAAGAAAACAAAGTTTATTAAAAATTAAATTAATAAAATGCAACATTTTGGCATTGAAAGTTTAATGCTGCTGATTATAATTTGTAATTAATTTCTCATGTTGTCACAGTTCAGTCATAACTTATTTGCTTTTTATTGTACATATTATGACGCACTTTAATTTATGCAGTTCGCAGTATATATTCTATATGACTTTTGGAAAATCTTTGCCGATATGTCTATATATGCATAAGAAATACTTTTAGATGTGCAGTAACTCTTTCCATTATTAGTGATATATTAAAGGCTTTGATTCAAAAAAAAGGTGCGTGTCCATATGAAGCATCCACACAATATTTTTAGTCAAACATTTTTTTGTGAAATAGTCTCTTTTATATAAACAAGAGATATGTGATAAACGAGTTGCCCTATAGTCGCATTTAAGCTTGAATTTATTTGGAAAAATTAACCTCTAACTGTCTGGATTCGTGTGTGATATTTCACAAGAAAATATTATCCATCAAAGGGATGACAAAATAAATATACTATTCAAACTGATTGTGTAGTGTATAATAAATTAATATTAATTATGTGTGATGTGCGCCAGGCAATGCAATAATTAATAATCTTCATAATGAGATTAGTTTACATGACAATCAAAATATTGTTGTTAGAAGCGAGAGACAGAGAGTGAGGGGGAGAGAGAGAGAAAGGTATAGGGATTTATTATGGGTGACAGTTACAGCAAATGCATGCTGCATGAAATCTGTCAAATAAATGACCCTCTTCATGAACACCGCCACTCAAAACTTCTTTTGTCAATGGGTGGGCGTGCTCTTTTCTCGGTTTATCTGGCGCTGTTTCGTTCAACTGTTGCAGAAATGAAAATGCATACAATTTCATATTAAAAAGAAGTTTAAAACAAGTGTAAAACATTAACATTTCGGAGTATAGATGAAGCTTTAATGCACTACAATTCGAGATAAATTATTGAAGTCTAGAATGTTTATATATAAAGCTGACAAACTAAAGAAACTACCGCTAATAGCTCATTCATATAATAAATATTCGAAGCTACTAATCTACAAATAAAATAGTTTTGCAAGGAGCTGTGTCTGCCGGTGAATGTTATTCAAATTCAATCCATTTATACAAGAAGTGTTCAAATAATATAAACATAGTCAGTAGTATATGCTATATATCATACTTGAATCAAACTGATGCCAGTAAGGCATTCTTAAAAACTGTGTGTCCAAGTTTAAGTCAGACCATAGACAGCGCAATATGCATAGCTCAACTCATCACATCAAACTGATCAAGAATATACATTATATCTACAATATCTTCCTTAAAGTGTTACAAACTTTCCGACAATTCCATAAAACCATTTCACACAATATCTGTATGGTATAACAGAAAACTATAAGAAAAAAAAAATGCTGCAGTTGAGTTACATGATGGCGAACATCATGGACAGCTGTTAAGTTTTGGATGAGAGCAGTCGCGGCGCTGCTCGTGGTCGCGTTGAATCCAAAAGCAATTAAAGTAATCAGCGCAAACAGACTGGAGCGGTAATCAGGGATATGACAAGGGCATACGAAATGAGCGCAAGCAGGACAACCAACGACAAGAAGATAGATAGAAGAGAGGCGGCATGCAGAAACGAGTGCATCTTAAACAAACAGGCAGAAAGACGCCTGAACAGGACAGGCAAAAAAAAAAAAAAAAAAAAGTGAAAAAGCAAAAAAAAAAAAAACAGAAAAAATGAATGGCAAAAATCATAGCAAGAGACTTGAAGGGATTTTTTTTTTTTTTTTTAACCGACAACGTTATGGCATCACATTGTCAAATAGTGCAGAGAAAGGATGAAAATCTGTGCGTTTACCGAGCAGCGTTTTAGTTATACATTTAGTCAGTGCAGCACTCACTGCTGCTGCTGCTGCTGCTCATTGCAGCATCTCTAAGCGTATGAAAACTATAGGTTTCGGCAAGGGACTTGCACCAGAAGTTTAACCGCAAAGCGAATACCGCACATTCAACAAATACACTCACACACAGACACTGACACTGCAGGAGTATGTGCACAAAACCTCTAATACAAGATACTCTGCGTGCAGATGTGCGAACAATGAACGAATGTGGTCGGTCGGTCGGTCGGTCGGTCGGACGGTCTGTGTGAGAATTTAAGTAGCAGCATTTTTTGTTGAATGAAGTCATTAATATTTCAAGTGAAATTGCTTTAAATAAATATTTTAAGTAGCATAAATTAGATAGTTTATGGCATAACTGTACTTCTTTTGGTTAAGCGAAATAGCATGAAAGTAAATTTTAAATTAATTTATTTCAATAAGATATAATGGCTTCATGGTTTCTCCGAAGGTCTTACTCTAAGCTGTTGCAAAATAAATATAGAAAGATGTATGTGGAGGTCAGTTTAGGCTAGGTTCACACATCAGTTTTCAAAAAATTATCATTATTCCATACCAATTGACTGCACACTTCTGACAGATACAGATAAATGCTTTTGCAAAAATATTTTATTAATATCAACATAAAATGCATTGGTGAAGGCCTCACAGTCAACTGTGTGGCTCTAATCAGTGGCGATTATTTTTCCATCCTTACAGATTGCACAAAATAAAATAAATGTTTAAAAATTTATGTCATAAGAATCGTGAGTACACGACTTGGCAATACACTGCCAAATAATATAATCTCAGTCGGTATCATACTTTAATCAATAATTTATCCAATTGCAGCAGCATTCGGTAATATCATACAATTCTGTGCAACATATTGTTAAGTGCGGCATTAAATATTTAAAGCTGCCATTGCCATTGTTTTATGCGACAGGTTCAAGGTTGACATCGAGCATGCTCTAAAGCAAGTGTTTGCCCTTATAAAAAACAATTAGGCAAATTGTGAGCATGACATTCCAATTGTATTCTGCACTTAAGCAAGCCGACAGATTGTTGGGCCTAGTATACTCGACATGGCATTGGACATTAATCAACAATATATACCTATATACACTATATTGGTTCTGTAGTACCCTCCAAAAGCTTGGAAATCGGGTGCCGTTTGAATTGAAATCTAGAGCACGATCGAACGCCGATTCTGCATGTCGAAAATGTTGCTTGAACGTCACAAAAATAAGTAATTTTTGCAGCGGATTATCACTGGTGATGAAAAATAAATTCATTGCAATAACCCCAAGAGCAAGAAATCGTATGTGAAGTTCGGCCAACCATCAATATCCACGGCAAAGCCGAATATGCATGGCACCAAGGTAATGCTGTATATTTGATGGGTTCACAAGGGTGTATTGTATTATGAGCTCCTGAAAGAGGGTCAGACTATCAAAGGGGACCTCTAACGAACACAATTGATTCGTTTGCCGAGAGAGTGATCAATGAAAAATTACCAGAATATGCGACCAGATACGAATCCAACATTTTTCATAATTTTCCATCATGACAAAGCTCGGCCAAATGTTGCAGAACCGGTTAAAAACTATTTGGATAACAGTGGGTGGGAAGTTCTACCTCACCCGCTTTATAGCCCAGACATTTTAATTGATCTAATTTGGACCATTATCGAATATTTTATTAAGATTGCCGTTAAAAACTTCAAACTTAGCGTTTTTAGTTGAAACAGAAGTCTAGAAAGGTGAGCAAGTTTGCATGCTGGCTACTTCTTGCAGTGGTTCGATATGGACATAAATTCAAGAAGCGTAGGTTTGTATGGTCAGTGCCATACCAAATAACACAGACATGTCTCTGCTGAAATCAGTAAAGATTTGAAAGTAATCAAAAAATTGTATGGCGACAACCAGATGACATATTGTGTGAAAAACAAAATAGTTTAGATCGATGAACTATGTTAACTTGGGTATTATAAGATGTCCATCAATGATCTATATCAATATAATTGCCCTCACATAGTGTTATAATTCTCATTTAGTTTTTGCTCACACCAGTAGTTAGTTAATGTGCTATTAATTTCTTACTTTTTAACACGCTTATATAAGCTTTACCTGTGTGTTTGTGTGTTTGTTTGTAACCGACTTCTTTGAACTTGATTTTGACCCAATTTGAACGGTCAGATTTAATTTAAACTTTGTATATTTATCAAGGACCGATGACAATACAATAGTTTCACAATTTCGATCTAATATTCTGACCAGGATCATCGGGATAAAATGAAAAACTTTTGCTTTGAAGGGACTTTCAAGCTGTATGCCTAAAAGTATGCAATACTTTTGCAAAATAAGCGCGATAAGGCAATACAACATACGGCATGTTGTGCTTTTCAGAATTTACAAAGCGGGGGAGAAGCGGAGATGCGTGTTGGACCCAGTCTTATACACAATTTAAACGGGTGACATACCTATCAGCAATAATGCAATGGTAGCAACTTATGCTGATGATACCTCCATCATTGCCTGCCACTTGCAAGAAGAACTTTGCATGGCAAAGTGGTAAACACTGAGAAATCAGTTCAAATAACTTTTTCTTTAAGAAAAGCACACTGCCCGCCCGTAAGTTTAAATGGCTCTACCATACCAGTTAAAGGGTTTACAAAATATTTGGGAGCGCACTTAGACCGGAGACTAACTAGCAATGCTCACATTAAATCAAAGCAAATGCAACTTAAAGCAAAAAACAGAAACATGCACTGGCTATTAGGACCGCGCTCTCAACTTAGCTTGGAAAATAAAATTCGGCTCTTTAAAACAGTTCTGAAACCTGTTTGGACATATGCCATGCACTTGTGCGGAACGGCAAGCAATGAAATCCTGCAAAGATATCAATCTAAAACACTAGGCACTACAACTGGTGCTACTTGAAGCAGAGCATTCCTTTTGTTAGAGATGAAATAAGTAGATGCTCTAAGAATTATTTAAGCAGATTGCCCCAACATGATCATAATTTGGCATTAGTCCTTTTAGATAATATGTAGTAGGAACATTAGACGTCTAAAAAGGTTTCACGTGTTGGAGCTCCCTCATAGATTTACAAATTAAAAACTAAAAAGCTTATAATTAACTAATTATAAGTAAATAATATTGGTTGAGTTCACTGAAATAATTTTTTTTTTAATTCTAAATAAATAAAAATTTATAAAAATTCAAAAGTATACAAAGCGGAGGAAACTTTTCAAACTAAAAAGGTTTCGACTTAACCAATCAGTCCCATCTATTTTGTTTTTTTGCTGGAAAATATTTTTGCTGTTGTTGTTAATGCAACTAGAAACGCTAAATTTGATGTATTTTATGCCAAAAGTACTTAAATAATTCAAAAATGTATAAATCAGAGCTCTTAAAGTTGAAGCCCTCTTTTAAAAAGGCGAGTTGGTATAGACATGTCAGTCGGTATGGCTATGAATGTCTAGAATTTCGAGTCTAAAAAAGGTTGAGCCTTTAACTTTGCATATTTTCTTTTTTTTTTGTCAGTAAAGTATTATTTAATTAAAGTGCCTACCGCTTTGTAACAACAATCTGTACATCCTTTCCGCATTTTTTAATACCAAATATATATTCCATATGCCAACATCGATCCACGAGATGGCCTAGCTCCCATAAAAATCTTTCAGTCCTTCCAAGAGTATTTCCAAGAAAACTATTTGCTATTTGTTGTATTTGACACTAAACCCAATATAATACGTCACTTGAATGCAGTAAGGAATAAATCTTCTTCACAAATATAAGGTTCAACGGGGCGTATGTGCGTTTTTTAGTTTTATTTTTCTAAAAGATGTTTCATGATTTTTGAATGTATTACATAATATTTCTGATTTTTGTCTGATTATTATACACTTTGGTGTTTACTTTTATTAAATTGCTAAGATAACAATTCTGTAATAAAAGCTTCAAAGATGTATTTGTTCCGTTACAAATAATTAAAAGATTTAGCTGCAGCCTAAATAAGTGACTAGAATCATCAATTTTTAATTTAAGTTCAACACTTTATGCAACTACGCTTGTGCAGAGCTAAAAAAGCAAGATGTATGCTAAACTGTGCGGTATGGTATGGCAGCAAAGAGAGTTATAACCAAACACATTATAGCCAAACACATTTCAACTGCAGATATTCCCTGTTGTTTGCCACATGCTTGCTTTGTCGGCTGGCTCGGTTGCTATTGTTCTTGTAATTACCTGCAACAAAAGCGGTCGAATATATTCGTTTTGCAAGAATGTTCTGCAATGTGAAGTGCTTAAAGTTTTCAGTCAAAGATATACACGCACGCACGCAGCAAGGCGAACGAGTGCGGCAGAGTGCAGAGATGGCATATGGAAAAGTGTAGAGATTGTGGTATTTACACTCGGCCTAGGGCTGAGGCCAGCATTCCTTTGCTCAACTCAAATAAGTGACCCAACACATTCAAGCATGCATATATACACACACACACACAGAGACACTCACACACACACACAGTGATATTGTATGCACAGCAGGTATTGCTGCAACTACACTGCGTATACGCAATAATCCAGCATGGAAACTAATAACGCTTAGGCAATGTTGACCGAAATGCCGACAAAGAGTTTTTGATTGAAACAACTGAAATAACTACGACAAAATATTTCACACATTTTCATTGCATGTCATACTCAGTCAAACTCGTAATTATGCATCCAAAATGTTTCAAGCAGGATTTTAATTTTGCATAATATAGGCTGCCATGCGATTTAGTAGTGTCTGCCCAATATACATATATGCACTCCTCTACTCAGTGCATATTGCATTTCTGACTTAATCAAAGAACATTCAATTACTAGCCACAGAGGTGTGCGAAATTTAGCAATGAAAAGCTTTGTCCTTTTTTTTTTTTTTTTTTACATGACTATTCAAACATTCATGCATTCTATGAACTTTGCTTAAATCAACAATAAAACTATTTTCATTTTATTAAGCATGGCATTTCTATATTGAGAAATATGTGCCTAGCAGCTACAGAGAGACATGTTTCGCATGCCAATACTTATTGTTCGTTTGAGTTCGCTTTTTTACTCTTTGATGCTGTCATATATATGCCAAATATTTTATTTACTGCTTTATGCATTCTTTGGTAATTTTTCGTATTTGAATTTTTAGTCTATGCCATGCATTCGTAGAACTTCTTATGATTTATTATTTATTTCAAATTAATTTTGCTTTGTTTCTCTGAACTTTCAGTTTTATTGCTTCAACCATTCTGCATCTATGCAGTTCTTGTCCATCATTTCGTACATAAAATTTCGAATAAACTTTTGCACGAAGTTAATTGCATTGAAGCATTATTGCAACAGTCAGTTGAAGTTGAGCGAGCTGTGTGCGTTTGTTGGTTTCGTTCTGTTTTTCTTTTGTATTTCCATGTGGCTTACTACAGGAAGTAGCAAACCGTACTATTCTTGAACATATATAAACTACGGTCAGTCAGTCCAATTGTTTATATGATTGAGGACTATTTCAAGTTTGTGCAAATGTTTGTAACAGTAAGGTGTAAAAGTAGCTGAAGCTAAAGTATTTTAAATTAAAATATCTTGGCATGATTTTATGAAAAAATTGAGTAAAACTTTTAAAGTGAATAATGGAAAAAAATATCTAAGCTGTATTTAACATGATTCGTTTTATGATTTTTCGATATATGTGCTTTGTCCTTAGTATTTTTGTCATGTCCTGTTTAGACGAGCTTAACCACAAAATGTAGCAGTTTTGTGAAGTAAAAGTAAAAAAAAAAAACATTTAAATGCTAATAAATCCTATATTCAATGCAACAGAACGGGAGAAAGGCTAAAAGCAAAACCAAAACATAAAAATTTGATGTCATCAGAAATGTTTATGGAAATCACTGAAGGTGCGCAGTATCTATGCCACGAATTTCGTATGGTGAAGGAGGGAAGCGATTCAAGAGATATTCATAATACTTATTCATGCTGTTGCATACCATGGATGATTCCTTATTTGGCTCAACTCTAATACCACTGAAGCTAGTTAAGTCTTCGGAACCAGTTCTATGGCTTGGCTCAAATACTCTCCACAATCAACAAGATTTTGCAGACCTATAAAAATTGAGTTCGCTAAAGAAACCAAAGTGAATTTTTTTTAAAGAGAAGGAGATTCTAGATATTTAAATTTAAAATTTGGTACCTTTTTCATGGCACAATATCAATGTCAGCTGCGAACTTCATATTACATTGTATACCGGGAAGGTCTTAAATTCTTTAACAGATAATAAATGCAACTAATTCTGTCTAATATGAAGTGCAAAGCCGTTGCAATTTATGAAAATTTTTGCTAAGAATTCTGAAATATTTTTATCTCAGCCTGGATGCATCTCTTCAGTATGGTGTGAGTGTGAAAATAAGAGATTCCCACGAATAAAATATTTTTTTTTGGTACATAGACGAGAAGTTCAAAGCTGATTTCGTTCACAATTTTGATTACATGTCGACAAACTAAAATTCTAAATACTATACCACTGCGAGAAGAGCCTTTGCAAATACTGTTGACCAGCAGTGCAGAAAAGTTTCAAGTATATTGTGAGAACACAGCCTTCTTAGATTAAGAAAAATATCCGTGTTGCTCCATGTCAGGCAAAGTTTAAAAAAAACATTGCACCTCACCTTCGGGGGGGTGGCCGGTTGGTGTGTTCAACCGGGACACTTGACCCGGGCGGCAGTTTCATGGGACACCAAGTCCTTGAGACAAGAATATCAAACACTGAAGGGAGGGGGCGCCACTATCAACTTTTGCCCAGCTAGAAAAAAATCTTAGAACCGGGGCTGCTTCTGCAAGTACTCCCTTTGGTATCTCGTCACAAATTATTCGAAGATGCGTATACTGATGACTCTGATTCGAATGAATCCGTTAACACGCATGTAGACCAATTAGTCTCCTTTCCGCCCTGGGTAAGACGATGTTAAGAGTAATTTTGCACCGGATTCTGCAACTAGAAAGCGTTGCACAGAGAATTTCAAAGTGACAATTTGGATTTCGTAAAAGTCACGGCATTGCGGAACAACTTCAACGTGTTGTCACCTTCACACTCGAAGCGATGGAACATAAGAAATATTCTCTGGCTGTGCTCATGGATATTCAGCTAGCTTTTGAGAACGTGTGGCATTGTGGTCTTCTGAACAAATTAAACAGCTTCCTAATCCTTTAGCTATTCGAGCTCATAAGTAGCTTTTAAAGGGAAAGGACATTCAATGTTGTTGTCGAAAAAGAGTTGCATCTACGCGGAAGTACTCGAGGGCAGCATTTTACTACGTTATACATCTTATAAACGGCTGATATGCTTACAGCTAGCTCAGTCACAGCAGTTGATGAAGATGACATACTAAATGCTTCTTCTGTAGATGACACTGCTCTGCTGGCAAGAAGTCCTGATATATGTATTGCCACAGACGCATTCCAGCAGTGGGCCTTATAATGAAATATAGCCATAAATCTTACAAAATCTGCAAATGTTACATTTGTAAAAAGAAGAAGCTTTCACCCTAGAATAACGTTGGTAGGTTCTATATTGAAGCATGTACCTACCCACAAATACCTCGGCGTAATACTTGACAAGCAGTGTAGAATTTCAACTTCAGTGTTGTAGAAAACTTCGTCTAACTTGGATACGAGATAACCAACAACAACAACGTCAGCATGGAGATCTGGCAAAGAATCACGCTTGCAAACAGATGCTTTTTTGTGCTGAGCAAGCAAATGAAAAGAAAGACGAAAATCAAGATCTATAAGACGCTGATACTCCCGGTCCTTTTGTATGGCGCAGAAGCATGGGCCGTGATTGAATTAGATGAAACGGTGTTAGAAGTCTTGGAGAGAAAGTTTCTGCGCAAGATTCTCGGTCCTATTAGAATCGGCGACTAGTTAAGGTCCCGTATGAACCGCGAGCTGTACGAGCTATTCGATGAGGTTGACATATTTCAGCGCATAAAATTTCAGCGGCTGCACTGGGCTGTGCACCTCATGCGAATGGATGAAAGAGCTCCAGCAGGCATGGTTTACATGGTAGGCCCAAACTTGATTGAAAGATGCCGAAATAGTGGACGACCGTGCATGCGTGCGTTGGAATGACCAGGTATGGTGAGATCTCTCCGTATTTGGCATTTAAAACGATTGGCGCGCACAAGACTATGGAGGCTTCTAAAATGCGGCCATGTCCGAAAGACGGTTGACGGCCATTTAAGTAAGTAAGTACTATTCGACCGGAGGCTTATGTTCGCTAGACACGTCACAACGGTGCAGAAAATAGTCTTATTCAGAGTTAAAAAAAAGGGCTTGGCTATTGATCCTAAGAAATGATAAAATAATAAATCCATTCTGAGTCCTGTATGGAAGTATATTGACTTGCTGCCAAGTCCCACCTAAACAAAATACGAATTGCACAAAGCAAAGTTCTAAAAACGATGTGTAATGCTCCATGGTACATGCATAACAGGCACATCGAAAGGGATCTAGCAGTCTGTAAAGCGAAGAGGTTTATGGAACGCCTTGGATCCCAGCCGCATACGAGTTCCACAGCCAAAAAGAGAAGACGTTGTCATTCACAGAACTTTCCCACAATAGAGCATTTATATTAATGTATTAGTGTTGGAATATACATATATATTTGTACTTTATAATATACCTATTTGGGTTTATAGGTAATAAGGTATTAATTTGCCATAATAAGATAGCAGAAAGCTTTTTCTATAGCAAGACTACATTAATAAAACATAAGTTTTTAATAATAAATAATAAATAAAAAAAAAAATGATTAAGAAATTGAATTAAATGACTAAAAATGTATTAACTGAGTTTTGATAAAAGTTCAGGCTTGGCTGCTTCTTTTCGTCCTTAATGCATTATATAAAAAGACTTTTTTTCCAACCCTTTATGATATATTTCAATGCCATTTTTCATTTAGTTGATTTTAAATAAAAATTTTATATAAAAAACAAATTCAACAATTTTTAAAAGTGCTGAAATTCGGTTGAAACTTATTTCTTGGAGATTTTTTGGCTTCGCTGATTATGAATCCTTTGACAGTTTTTCAACATTCGAAATGGCAAATACAATATGGAAACTTTTTTATAAACATTTATCGGATTTCTATGAAATAACTTTCAAGCGTATTCGGTTTTTTCTGTTTTTTTGTTTCTTTAAATCGACTGGCATATTGGAGCCGCCATTTTGAATTTATTTAAAAGTAGACTTAATAAGCTAAATTGAATGCCTATGTCGAATTTTTTTTTCATTAAAACCATTTTTAGACAGGCGGGGGATCTCCCAGTGACGTAGAATGTCCCAAATGTCCCAAATATAGCTAAAATTTTTAGACTACTTATTGTCTTATATGCATAACAACATTTTTTCCTTAATTTTTATATAATAAAATAATTAATTCTACAAATTTTGAAGTCATAAGTTTTGTTCTTTGATTTTATGACAATAATGCAATCTTTCAATATTAGAATTCAAGTAATTTGTGCAATTTTAGCTAAAATTAAATGAAAAAATATTTTAATTCAAAAAAAAAGGGCAGCGAAGAGAGGCAGATTTTTATGTAAAAAGGGATTAAATAACCAAATTTAAAAACTATATGCTATAGCCTTGAAATTTTTTTATTATACAAAGCCTCTTGCTGCTCTTCACACATACACACACGCAATATTTTTATTGTGACATTGTTCATTTTTAAATAATATATTTTTAAGGGCGTTAAAGAGTAATAATTAAATTTTGCTAGCAAATCAATGTTTTTGTTATGCACCGCAGGCGACTTCGCGAGTAAATATTGTAATTATTTATTTAATTGCATACCGTTTAAAAACTTATCAAAGTTTCATATTTATTTTAATTGGTTATTCAGTTGTTTGTTTGTTCGTTTGTTTGTTTGTTTGCTTGTTTGCTTCGGTATTTTCATTTAAAGCCACGGGATATTTAATTAAAAACAGATTTGAATTGAATTCCAAGTAATGCAACTAAAACTCTGCAGTTTGCGACTCGTTTAGTGAATTAATTAGTTATTATCATATTCTGTTCTCTTTCTGGTTTGTTGTTTCATTGTTTATTTCAAAGCATATTTGTCACAACACGAGAAATTGTTTGAGTTTATTGTTGTTGTTGTTGTTCTTGTTGTTGTTCTTGTTTATTTGCTTGGTTTGGCTTGACATTGCAAATGCTTCGTTTCAGAATCCAAACGCTTTGCCGACTTTCAGCTGCTACGGTAAAGCGTAGGAATTCTAAAGCAAAGCGTGTGCACTTCATATTTATTATTATTTTTCATTTTTCATCATCTTTATTTAAAAATTAAATTTTTCAACATGCATAGTACTTGGATTGGCTTAGTTCACTATTAAATTTGTGCAAATAAATTGTTTTCTTTTCTTTTCTTTTCTTTTCTTAATTAAACCAAATAGAAATATGTGCCGTAGATGCAGATGCATGAGATTTGCTACATATGTAAAAAGGACATTGTGCAAAAAAAATGACCAATTGCAAAGTGAAAAACAAATGGCGTATGTTTGTTTTTTTTTTTTTTCTTATTTTTATTTTTTTTTTTATATAGTTTTATAATTTTGAACTCAAAACGTTTTCTCAAATTTAAATGAAAGGCTGTACTTAAATAACGTTCAAAAGGCAATTGCCGTCTAGAAAACGTTTTAAATTATTATTCCTGACTGAGTGAACGCGATAAGTGCAATGAATTTATACAAAAAAAAAAAAAAAACAAACAAAAAAAAAAATAACAAGAGACAGCGACTTCACGACTTAGTAATACGCTGCAATTTAAATAGAAAAATAATGCAAAAATAGTTTAAATTATTATAAAAAAAATTGCATAGAATATGCAAATAAAGTTGTTTTTGAGATTATATAAATTTTTTATTTTTTTAGTTAAATTTTTTTAACACACTCCGATTTGTTTTCGTTTTTATTTTATTTTGCGAATATTTATTTGTTTTGTTTTTCAAAATATTTATTTATTTATTTTTCATTTCGGCCATTCATGTTTCATATTTGATAACGTAAAATCTTTTAATAAGTTTTTAGCTTGATTTGAATATTAGAAATCGTTTAAAATTGTTTGCCGAGGTACATAACATAAACATTTATTTATTATATATATATATATAGTATATATAGCAGCTTAGATATTAATTTCTTAAACTATTTACTTAGACACGAAATACCGCAGCAACTTGCCTTAGGCACTCAGTTAAAATAGCAAAATAAATAATTGAAAGCTAAATAAAAGGAAAGAAAAAGGTATAAAAATTTGCTTATAAGAAACATATAAAATTTTCCAAAAAAAACCCATGTTTAAAAGCTAATTAAATTTTATAAATTTGCTGTCACTAGCTATTATAGACTTTGGGAACTACGTTCTTTCATTGCTTGTAATTTTTATATGTTCCGCTATGCCACCTTTTGCCTGTGTTACATACATATTTACAAACCTAATAGTACGACTCTTTAGCCTACAGGCATAGGGTACAAAAAAATCTGATAGTAAGCTTGAATACAATTGCAAGAGATGAAAGCAGGCCGCCGCCAACCAGTAGCAGCAGCAGCAGCAGCAGCAGCGCAATGCGTTTTGTGTGCAGCGTTCTGGATGCAGCGCATTGAATTCGAGGGCCAGCGGTGTTAGTGATGCCGACCGAGCTTTTACATAGTATACAACTACTATTTGCACGGGAAATGTTAGATAACAAGAGTTGCTTGCCGGCGTGGGCGCGGACGCGGACGCGGACGCGGGCTGGCACAGTCAGTCAGTCAGTCAGTCAGTCAGCATTGAAACTGAATTAAGTTTTCGACGTTAATGAGCATAACTTGCTTCTTTTTTTTTTTTTTTTTTTTTTTTTTTATTTTAGTTTAGTTTGTGCATTTTCAATTTGTACTTACTGTCGATTTGCGCTCTCAAAATGCTAAAATAGTTTTTTAGCTTTCAGTTGTTGGTTTTATCTTTTTTTTTTTTTTATTCATCGCTGAGTCATTTCCTTTTCAATTCTTGCCGAGATCTAAGTGCTTTTGTAGTGCAAAAAATATAAAATTGATAGTTCTTTGCCATGCCCCAATAATTTGGTGGCTCACTAATTGCCATTTTGTGTATATGATTGTGTATGCATGTACGGAAATAAAATAAAATAAAATAAAATATTCGCACTGTTTGCTTGCTAACCTGGCATAAATTATAATGCAGAGCGTGGATTCTATAGATTGTAAAATATTCTTCATGTAAAAAAATTGTATATTCCATTATTTATTATTCATTTTTTTATAACATTTTTTTTATTAGCTTTTAAACCAGCTGTCAAGCGTATTTTGGAGCATTGTTTTAGAGAAGTATTATCCAAAAATGAGTAGAAATGTTTTAATTTAAAATAAAATTAATTTTCTTGAGACAGGCATGTTAAATTAATTCGAAATTAACTCGAAATTTAGTCTATATGACCGTAAATTTTTATTGAATACTAGCTCAACCCTGCCCGCTTTGCCCAATGTCCCATGCCCGATCCCAAATTTCAACTTTATACTGAAACAAAGATGCAATAAATTGTGTATAGCGCTTATATCGGGTGGCCATCACCCCTGCAATTTGGACTAAAATAAAAAGGGTTACTTCTTCCGTTTCTATTTACACGCATTGCATATCTTTATCTCAACTGGATGCAAGAATATGAACAATTTTGCTTAACGAGGTTATATGGCGGTTGGTGTATCGCCCGAATTCCGATTTTGACAAAAAGTAGCCAAAGTTCTTCTCGAAGGTCTCATCTATTTGTATGCCAAAATTCTTACAACTTGATTGAGCGGTTTAGGCGTGATGCGCGCACAAACAGACAAAGAATCAAACGTTTGGCTTTTTATATGCTTTTATATGACTGTTCCCGGCACGCTTCGCTGCATGCCATAAAAGAAAACAAAATGAATGTTGCATATATGCTTTTTTCCTATGGATAGCCAAACCATCTCCACTTTTCCAATGGATATTACAATACTTCTCCTTATTCTATAAACATGTAATCCCAATATCATCCCTGAACCTGAAATAGTTGCAAAGATATGTCGAATTCGGTTCATTGCTTATATGGTAGGCATGGTATCACCCCCTCCGACACGGGCCAAACTTATGAAGTAAATTTCTTTCGATCCCATATTATCTTGTTCACCAACTATCATTCCTGTACCTCAAATGGTTTGAAAGATGTGACGAATTAGGTTCAACACTTATATAAAAGGCCTAAAGTACTCCTTACAACTAACAAAAAAAAAATACTTTATGACCTATTTTTATCAGAGCTCGCAAAATATGTTGAAGCGATTTTTTCTGCGTAGTCTGCTCACTCAAAAGACCGAAAAAAAAAAAATGAAACGAGACGCTCGCGGTCTCAACAGCAACCGTCTTTTTTGTATCGTTGTTGTTCTCGCTCTCGGATTGAGCGTAACACAAAAATCGGTCGGAACAGTTATTAACAGTCAGTCAGCAACTGACAGTCAGTAACTGAGCAACACAAGCAAAGTGTCTTGCTGTTGCCTTAGATATTTCATCGCAGGCAAAACATGGAAGAGGACGGAAAAAAGGGATGGGACTGCGTATTTCTTTTGTTTTGCATACTGATGCATACTCGCTGTTTACTTATTCACACACGCAATACACATACATGCGCAAAAGACCGTTTGGCAAAGGGTCTTGCGTAAACACATGAGCAGAGACAGCGAGCAAAAACAATGTTTGAGTGTTTTTTCAAGACAGTTTCGAATCGTGTCTGTGAGCGAAAGGTTTTTGCAGACAATATGTAAAAGAGGGACCACATCTTGCAAGCTCTGCTTCATACAGATTCGGCTCTCCATATAAACATCGATCGATTTGGAGACATAAGAGATAGAGCTGTCTGTGAAATTTGATCTCTACTATTCATCCTCCAAATAAGTCTTTCAGTTTCGTCTCACTTCTTAACTGCTACCACTTTATAAGCTGTTCGATACTTCCTTTGCCATTTCAAACCTCTTTGGTGCGTTTGGTAGCTGCCACAACATTTAGTAGGTACTGTTCTCACTATGTTTGATATATAGTTTTGATATTATCTCTACATGCTTCGAGAAGTTTTTCGCTTTCTTTATTTAACTTCTTATTACTAAATCTTCAAAGCCTAAACATCGTCTAAGCATCGTACCTCTGTCTATATTTTCATCTACGAAATTAAACACGAAAGCCGTCTCAACAAGCCTCATTTTAGAGCCTTTGCGTTGCACTTTTCTTAATTAAAATCTTGCCCAACTCTAAAAGGAACCTTTCTTCTATTTCAACGTCATAGTAAATGTGTCGTTCCTGCTTCCAAGATTTTGCCAGCAACTTATTTTAATCATAGGGTCATTTGCTATGAAGCCAGATAGAACCGTGTACCAGCTCCGAAATTCTAACAGTGCACAATTCAAAAGGTCAGTAAGAATGAACGCAAATGACATTATGAAGGTTAGCATGGATTATTTAACTGAATGAAAGCAGAAAAATAGGTAGAATCATTCATTACTATTTCCTTCTCCAAAGTAGTAATTATACTTTATGAGTGTTCCAACACTTCTCTAGGAAAAAGTACTTAGTAAAACCTTCGTCTTCTTGCTGAGTTTATGAAGAAATATATTCTTGTTTTCATGCCCTATTCCCACAGGTAAAAAATGGTATATTATTAGGACCTGAAGCGTTTTACACAAGAGGCTACCACTAGTATTTAAATCAATATTGTGAATGAGTCTATTGTGAATAATAATTGTTGGCAGCTTGTGTTCTTTGGTTGAAACTTTAACAAAAATACTAAATATTGCTTCGAACCAGATAAAGTTTTTTTTTTTTGCAAGTAGTTCTTTTTCATTACTTTGCTTAGCATAAAGTAAAGTTCAAATCTTATTGTAACTTTACGGCGATCACGCTTTATCTGAACTATCGTATCGGAGGTGATTTGGTCGCATTAAAAGGTGATTTTGAGCTCGAAGACCGGGAACGACTGGCTCAACCCAAATTGTTTGAAGACAAAGAATTAGAGTCATTGCTCTTCGCGGGCCAAAGCTTCAGTAGTTGTCAGAATTGTTGGGAGGTATTGGATCGACATTCAACAAACGCTTAAAGGCCATGAGATTGATGCGAAAGTAAGGAAACTGGGTGCCATACGAGTTGAAGCCGTGCGGCGTCGGAATGCTTGTCACGGCGTCTCGAAAGCCATCGTGACTGGCGATGGAAAGTGGAGCCATTACGATATCCCTAAGCGCAGAAAGTTATAAAGAATGGATTTTGACGGACCAGCCATCAATATTCTTCTTCGCAAGGCCAAATATTAATGGCAAGAAGCTTATGTGCTGTATAGTGGACCAACGTGGCAACGCTATCGGGCTCAACTCAATACAAAGAAAGTCACGACAAAGTCATTTTGCAGCACGACAACGCTCGGTTACCTATTTGGAAACGCTGAAATGAGAAGTCCTAGTCACTCACCATATTCTCTGGACATCGCTACTTCCGACTATACTTGTACCCTGTCTACCATTGACAAATTAACTGTCCGAGCAGAAGTTCAATTCATTTAAACAATGCAAGAAATGGGCCGATGATTGGATAGTCTCAAAAGACAAGTCGCGCTGGTATCTATAAAATGCCCGAAATATGGGAATAAGTGTTGGCCGGAAAAACTGAATAATATATATTTGTAAGCATTTTTGTACACTTGGTGCGTCACTACTACTTCTTGAGTACTTTTTTGTACGAAAAGAAACTAAATAACTTAACATCATATTTAAGTAAGCCAGTTGCACTTTAATGACTGAAAGTTCAATTCGAAATATTTTTTTTTTGTAATTTTGCAGAATATACGCTTTTCTGTGCCTTATGCCTTGTGTTCCTTATGCATACAAACTTCATGGCATGGCGCTTTACTACTCTACAGCAAACATATTTCGTAATAACTCAAGAATGGCGAATGGCGGAGCTCTTTAGTATTTCAGCTGCACACAAGCACTTCTGCAAGTGTTTCTACTCTAATTTACATTGCAATTTACCATATGTGCTTGGCACATGGCTCGGCAAAGTTCGAGAAACTCGAACAGAACACACTCCGCAGCTACAGTTAGAGATTCCCATTCCCATACCAAAGAACCTGCAAATACGTTGAGCTAGCCAAGTGCGGTTTTCGGCAAATAGCTGGAAAATTACAAACATTACTCTTAGCTAAACTAATTCAAAAACAGATTTCACGCTATCATAAACCGGCAGACAGACACACACACACACACACACACGCACACACGTGCAGAGTTGCATCACTTGGCAAATGTATCTGTCGCAGCAGTTTTACTTGCAGACAGCTTCAGTTGAGCGTTGTGTTTGAATGATGTGCTGCCTTCTTGAAAGATATAATAGATATGATATTTGTGCTATAAACATACCTTGGAGAAGCAGCTCAGCAGCTCAGAAAATATTTGTGGTTGCGCGGAATTCGCGCTGACGTTGGTATGCTGCAGTATCACTTATCATGACTCTAAAGAGGATGATAACAACAACGATGATGAGGATGAGGATGAAGATGGTGACGACGACGAGGACGACGATGAAGATGAAGATTATCAAGATGGAACGAAGGCTTCGTTCTGTGACAAGACTTGTGCAAAACTTTGAAGCAGCCAACTGACACGAAAGTGCAACCGAGCGCATCAAGACACCTCCACAATTGTATGGGCACATATACGAGTATGTGTAGACCGAATGACAGCTAAGAAAAACAGATAGACAGACGGGCGGACGGACGGACGGACGGACGGACGGACAGACTGACTAACAGACGAACGGGCTCGCTTTTGGCTCACCTGTTCCATGTGCGCTTAGCATCCATTACAATTCGTTGCCGTCGTCGTCGCCGTCGTTGTCGCATGCGAAAATCGAGACAGCCACGAAAAGTAAAATCAGTTGCAGAAACATGCTGAAGGTTTTGCAGATGGTGCAACAGCAACTGCAACAGCAACTGCCATTGCAACTGCTCGGTTGGTGAGTTATGGCGCACACGCGCTTCCGTTTGCTGCTGCCATTTCGTTTCCATTACATTGTCAATATGGCGGCAGCGGCGACGACGGCAGCGGCAACGAAGGCAGCGACGGCTGCATTACGCCATTTTTGCGATTTTCACCATTACTGATTTACATTTTCATTTTCAGCTGCGTTGTATACGTATACAAGCAACATTTGACCCAAATAAATAGCTGCTTGCAATACAAGCAACGAACGAACGAACGAATGTAATCGTGGGTGTGGCAAAGAAGTAAAGAGAAGTGAGTAAAATGTTGCAGTTGCACACAGACAAAGGCACAGTAGCGCGCGTTAAGGATAACTACTTACATATATACAAATATAAACGAACGAGCGAGCGAGCGAGCGAGTGAAAGAAAGAAAGAAAGAGAGAGAAAGCATTAATAGTAAGAGTAGTGTGGCATTCATTGTGTGCGTATATCCTTTTATGACAATGTAACAACAGCAACAGCAACAGCTACAACAACAACAACAACAACAACAGCAAGAAGCGCAACACAATCACAACAAAATCCGACAATGCGAAAGTATTACTTGGCTTTCTATAAACGCGCTTGAAACGCATTAAACTGCCTTCGAAGCCGAAGTCTCTGCTGTACGTTGTTGATCGCACTTGCTGCTGCTTTTGCTGTTTCTGCTTCTGTTGCTGCTTCTTCTGCTTCTGCTTCTGCTGCTGCTGCTGCTGCTGCTAATGTTGACACGTTGATGGCTTCGATGACGGCCATTATGATGACGTTGACGATAGCAATGACGTCGAAGGAGCCAGCATTACGCAAATTGTTTTAGCACGTTTCTAGCTGTTGCCATTTTCAATACCATGTCAAGAAGCATTTCTACAGCATTAAACTACGTTTATGCGAGAGAAATTGCAATTTTCTAGTTATTACTGCTTTTCATTTTAAAAAGGACTGAAGAAACTCGCACAAATGAAAAAGGATTGTCTACGAAAAAAATATGTATTTCTGTTTGCAGTTTTTAATTTAAATGAACAAAGCAGAGTTGAAGCGAGTGAAGCATACTTAATAAGAGAAGAATCAGCTAATGAGAAAGCTCAACGCTACAACATTAAAGTACGGCAATTTCTTAAAAGAGCATCGATACTTATTACCCTTTATCTCAATTGAACCTATAATTTGTAATAGGGTTTATTTCCACTTTGAATACTTGTGGCATATTTTATTGGGATTAGTTTGAGATAACACAATTATGGAGCTCAAAGTCGATTAAAATCTTTTCTTTTTCTGTTACTCAACAAATCATCCTCCAACTGCTGTTGCAGTAATTTTCATAAGGATTGATCTACAACACTTGTCAGGCATGCTCTCCCTTTATTCAACTGGCTAAGGTTATTGTAGTGACTGGAAGAGAGATTGATTTTATCAACTGCCCGCCCAACATTCCCGGGTCTAATGTCGAAATGCATTGCGTTGCCCGATTCATAAACCAAAAGTAATTAGTCGCCGGGGACTGGAACGCACACCATCAAGTCTGGGGCTCCGTCAGAGGCGACAGAAGAAGCACAAGCCACATCAACGCAAATACTAAATGACCGGCAACGCCCTACTTGTATCGACTTTTGCTTCTACAAGGGAATGCCGCAATGGAATCTTCAGAATGCACAACATACATCCCTCAGCGCGGATCACTTTCCGCTAATTGTCACGCTTGACCCTGAACATTTTCAAAAGGAGATTTAGTGAGGCAATTTAATCCAATCTGGCCAGGATATTAACGTTGCATGACAAAGCAGCCTCCTCCCTGCCGAACGAAAGGCTGGAAAGTTTATCCTATCTCAAGAACTGCGCAGCCTTCTTCAAGTTGTCTTCGATGGACTTTTATGCGAACGCAATACCCAGAAGACAGGGCATACTGGCACCGTGCAGCCAACCGACTCTAGTATGAGTGAAAACAGCAGCACACGTAGATGCTTGACAATATCCTTGAAAATATGTGCAACGTATCAGATGCAAACTTCTGTCTATGAAAGGCTACTAGAAAAAGTAGACGATACAAAATTCTACTTGGTCCTTGCATCAAAAAAGATCTCGGCAAGAGCATGCCGATGCCTTTTTCGCACACCTCGAAAAACGATTTCGAGTTACGAAGAGACACATGCTACGAGATTGCTCCTGTCAGCACCACTTCAGCTCGACCTGCCTGAGCACCTATTTGGTTCTGAGCCTGTTGAATCCATAAATAAGTCTGAAGCCCGATAAAGCCGGGACACGACAATATCTGTAACCGCACATTGAAGGCGCTGCCGGAGAGTGCTGTCCTCACTATTGTATCGATTTTGTCATAGTGAGGTTGCAGTATTTTTGGACGGTGTGGCGGCTAGCAGTCATACCAATGATTTCCAAGCCAGACAAACCGGATGAATCCTGGATCTTATCTGCCAATTAGTACACTGCCTTCAATTTCGAAAGTTTAGGAAAGACTCGAACCTGATCCTGATCCATTTGTTTGGCTTCCGCTCTGGCCATGACATGGTACAGCAACTCCAAAGAGTCAACTACCACATATTCGACAGGGGGCTGTATTCCATTGCCATCATTGGGGATATGGAGCTGGCATTCGATCGAGTTTGGCACACAGGCCTCCTGCAAAATTTCAAGAAGAAACTGCCTTCGCCCTACTTTACTCTAATAAGGTCCTACTTAAAGAACTGTATGTATGCATGATTGCATCTGCAAAATTGTCGCAGATGGCTGCTAATATAGTACAGACATAAGTAGATGCTCTCTGGGCCAACAGGTGAAACGTGCAGCTAAACGCCAGGAAAAGCGTTCCCCATCTGTGCACATCCTCGGCACCTCCTTGGAGCAGTTAGCTAAGGTTATCTACATGCGTAGAATATGTGTAGAACACATCAAACAAAACAAAGAATTCTGTTATTTTCCAACATATATTGGACGAGCTTGGAGACCAGAAACGCCGCTGGTGAGCTAATCGGACGATTTCTAGAGACAAAACCCTATTCGAAGTTTGTAACAAATTCTAAATTTTACATAAACTAAAGTCAAATAAATCTGCAGGCACTGATTGTATTCCAAATCCTAACAACAAGTCGAACTGCCTGCAAATCAAATATTGCTATCCCTAAACCGAGAAAATCACCGAATTTCAGTTGAAAACTACCGCCATATAAGTTTGTAAAGCTGTTCCTCAAAGATATTTGAAACATTTTTTAGCAAAGGCTTTATTTGCAACTATTTCACCAATTCTTACTTGGATTAGTAGCCTTAGACATTAAAAGCAGCTGTTGATACAATTTAATACATAAACTGATGCTTACTAGAAAGCCTATCTACTTGGTAAAACTTATACAAAGTTTTCTTGTTTATGGACAATTTTATGTTGAACTAAATGGATTAATTTTAAGTTGAAAGTTCAAAGCTGATTGGCTGAGCTTCATACATACTATTTAAAAAGAAAAATTTAATTAAATGTCAATAGAAGAGGTGCAACTTTTTTCAAAAGTTGAAGAAACAGTTTATATTTGTCCAAAGTAAATATTAATAAAATAAAGAGGAGAAAGCGAATACTTTGGCACAACACTTTACAGATACATTTACTATCAACATGAATAATCCAAATATCGAGATCGAATATACGCCTCAGAATGAAAAAAGTGCAATAAAAAGGACGACGATAATAGAAATAAAATATTATATTAATAAATTAAATGTCGAGAAGACATCTGCATATGAACAGATCTGTGAAAAAAGAACTTAACAAACTTCCAGATACGTATTACTTTAGCATACACAGGTCATATGTTGAATGCCATAGTTAGACTACAATACATTCCAGTTCTCTGAAAAGTTGCACACATAAAAACTATGCCCAAGCCGTATAAAGACGGGCTACTACCGGCATATAAGGCTACTTCCACGCATATCAAAGATATACGAAACAAATTATTAACAAAGCTTGACACAAAGTAGCTACTACCATACCAAGGTCAACAGTTTGTCAATGTTTAAATTTCGACTAAAGAACAATATCTTCTATAAATGCACGTTTTATATAAGTTTCATCGATTTCAAATCAAGTTAATTTTGTTATTTTGCTGTTCTTAATTGACATTTTGTGAACAATTTGTCGTCTGTCGATTGCCATTAATTAATTAAACTGAAATTCAAAATTAAATCGAAACGTGTTATTGTTGGCCATAAATCAATAAAGTCAGATCTTCATTAACTAATTGAAGAATAATGCAGAAATAAATTCAATGAAGCCATATCTACGAATTAAATTGCAATCGGAATTTGCCAGCACAATTTGAATTCTGTCTACATTTGTTGTCTGTCGGTCTGTCTGTGTGTCTGCATTTATTCAGATTGAGATGTAATTTGCTATTTTGAGAAAAACAAATTGCAAACAATTTTCTGTTCTATATAGTACATATACATGCCATTCAGTTGAGCGGCGGTTTAAATCATTCAAAGTTCAATTGAAATTGTTTGCATGCGCAAGTGATGGAGAAAGTGGATTATGGGAAATAAACTTTTGTCTTATTATGGTTGCAGCTGTGCAAGTCGTGCAAGATAAAGATATTTCTTTTGAACTGTTTGCTTCTGTTAATCATTTCAATTTTTTAAGCTTTGTTAATTTTCTGCTTAAATTCTATGCAAACGGCATTGATTGATAAGCTGCAAGTGGCTCTCTTTGTTGCACAATTGACTACTGATCGCTGATAGCTGTTTGATAGCTGAGTTCTGATTAAAAGCCACTTGCGGTTTGCAACGCGCGTCTTTTGTGTTTGTTAAATTCCTCGAAGTGAGCTGAATGCGGCTTACAATTTGTATTGAGTAATTACTCAAAGGCCTATTGTTTTCCAAGAAATTTCGCTTGGCTGTGAGAGTTCGAAGAGGCATATTTCTGCTGGTAACTTGATACTTCAGCGTGTTCAAATTCGAATCAACAATCCCACTGACAGCTGCATTGTGTTGCAAAGTATAGGAGTGCAAAATAGAGTGAACCTTTGTCTGAATAAAACACTAGGAGAATTATTCCTCGGAGTAACTCTTAGCAAACAGTGCAAATAGGATTATCAAAGATGTGTGCTGCTTTATATTGCAGACAGTTGTTAAAACGTAAAAAAGAAAAAAGAATTTATAAAGTTTTACATTTGAGAAGGTTTATGCTGCCAATCAGTTTGGACCTCTAACAAGAACCAGCTTGGATCCTATATCTTACATTTGTGTTAAACTTCTTTATTGCTCAACTAATGTGGCCAGACATACGGTTTGTAGCTAGAATTGTAGTCTTTCTGAAACTTGATATTGAAGTGGTACATTATTCTATATTGGTTTTGGTTCATCCATTGTGAAAATATATGTACTACTAGCAACTCAACAGCAGAGTGTTAGGACACATCACTGCATGTTCTTAGATGAGTTGAATGTGATATTTCCTACTGTTGATCAAACAATCTTATTTGAATAATAAGGCTTCACCTCATTTCCCTATTGTAGTCCAAATCAACATATTTTAAGTTCAGAGCTATGAAATTAGAGGTTTGTGTATATTTAAAGTGTCGCAGGATGTAGTTTTCTCCCATTTATTGTTCAGCTTGTATATAGCTATGATGTGTTAAAGTCTTCCCTTTATGTAGCTGCTGACTTATGCATTTGATTGTGACATATATCGGCTGAGAATACTGATGAAATTTTTGAGAGACATTGATTAGTTTGAAAAAATGTATAAAAAAGGCGAAACCACTTCATCGGCGCTAAATTTCTTTGCAGCCACCATTTTCTTGAGGTCTGAGAACAGGAAAAAGTCGCTGAGAGCCAGATCTAGAGAATACGGTGGATGCGGAAGCAATTCGAAGCCCAATTCATTCAATTTTATTTGCTTTATTAACACACAAAATTCTTTTTTATGTTTTTTTGAATATCGATGTAATACTAGTAGCGCCTCCTATGTGTCAACCTACAAACTTTTCTTTATTTAAAGAATTTGTTAAATTTTTCCAAAGCTCTAAGCTGCCAAGCTGTTGGTTAGCATTTCCTAAGAAGCTTAGAATGAAATTTAGGGGGTTTGTTGTGATATTTCGAAAATTCCAACAGTTTGGTGTGATTTTTGTTGTCCTGAAAATAATCTGTAATAGTCGTGAAATAAAGTACTGCAATCAATAGCTGTGACAACTTAGTATAAGGACAAGAGTACTTTATTTATTTCCTACAAAAATTTAAGACGATATCTTCCAAATTGTGTAGCAGTAACACCTTTTGCCTTAAATTAATATTATGAGGACTTACAACAATTTTAAAATGATTTAAAAATGAGAGAGAAACCAAAAGAGAGACAAAGAAAGAAAAAGAGAGCAGCGAGTATAACGTACATCAGTGCTAGTAAGTTCTTTTAGGCAAGTCTATGGGAACTCTGCACCAACAAATTTAATGCTTAAGAAGTGGTTTACTGAGTTCCGTTGAGTTCGTAAGTGCACAAGTGATGCCCATCGTACAGGTCACCCAAAAGAGGTGGTCACGCCAGAAATCGTTGATAAAATTCTTGAGAATGTAAATGATTAAGGTAAATATAGACTTCTCAACTGAACGGTTACATCAAGTCTTACATAAATATTTGAACATGAATAAGCTATCCGCGCTATAAGCGATTGCACACACTCGACCATAAGTGCAACCATGTGAACACTTCATAGAAGTATTTCGCTGGAGTCCGAATGAGGTTTTGTAGCATTTCATTGCCGTAAATGAAGCATAAATACATCACACCAAACTAAAGATTGGATAGAAATCTAGAGAGTGGAGTTTTCTTCAAGGTGTATCTGGTACAGCGAATAATATGATGCAGAGCTTTAGGATAGATTGGATACTGATTAGCAACAGAGACGACCGCATTTGACAAAGAAAAAACTTCTGTTCCATCATGACATCGAGCGGATGCAGACATAAGCAGTCAGCATGACATAAATCCGTAAATTGGGCTACTTTGATTAAATATATTATTTGAAAGGATTCAAAATAAACCAATCGAAGCTATTAAACATGTTACATATGGACAACAAAATTTAAAATTTTATTTAATAATAATTTCGCGTGGTTTCATACATGGACCTCACACAACAAGTGAGTATAAATCATCTGGCATTATAAAGGTTAAAATAAAATTCAAACTATAGCATTCCAGTCGTATATAAAAAGTCTCCAAATCAGCAAGATGAACTGTATAACTTTTCGCTAAAAGTCATGCCAGCCAAAGCTGGCGGTGCTGATAGCTCATATACCAAGGCAGTGGAAAACGGCTCAAATCTATTTGATTAATAAATCAGGAAAGTGTCCTACGTCAGTGGATTCATACAGGCCCATCAGCTTACTTCCTGCGATAGCCAAGCTATTCGAAAAGTGTTTGTAGACGAGGATGCTAACGCTTGAAACTGGATACCGGAAAGCCCATGGCACTCCAGAGCAATTAAATAGCGTGGTCAATTTTATTCTCGTGGGTTTTGAGGCCAACGAGTACGTGGTGGCGGCCTATTTAGATATAACGCAGGCATTGGACAGAATATAGCACGATGGCATCCTGTAGAAACTCAAAAGTATGTTGCCGCCCCAATCGTACTTAATACTGCGGATAGAACCTTTTCTGTTGTCCTGGATGGAGTAAAGTTGAGTGTTAAAGTCATTCGAGCTGGAGTACTTGAAGGAAAGGTGCTGGGTCCAAACTCTATACGATCTTCACACAGGACATGCCTATTGGCTCTTTAATATCTATGGATGAGCCACAAGATTTAATATAAGCCACATTTGTCGACGACACAGCTATTCTATCTAGAGACATATGCAATTATAATGCGGCTGATGCACTGCAATTGTATATAATTTGCATGATTTCGGGAAGCAGGCAAAGAAGTGAAATATAGGTATCAATCTGAGCAAATGTGCTGGCTTCACTCACACCCTGCGATTGGATTTATGTCCGTGTGTCCTACTCCAAGATCAAGTGCTGAGCAATTGTCCCGGGCACAAATACCTTGGCGTCTATCTAGACAGAAGACTCACATTTAGCAAGCACATAGGCAGCCAGGATTGTCAAACTAAGCTGGCGCCAGCCTGGCAATATGAACTACAAGTTGTTGGTATCGCAGCGAAAAGCCATCTTAAAAAAATAAGAGTGCTCCAGGCAAAGTTCCTCCGCAGAATTTCAAATGCCCCATGGTTCATGTGAACCTCAAGTATAGAAAAGGACCTGTTCCCAAAATAAAGAATGTAATTAATCGTCAGTCCTTAGACTATATGGAGCGCTTAAGAAACCACAACAATCGGTTAGCTAAGCGCCTTCTTAAGCGATGCAGAAAGAGGACAGTCATCATGTCGAAAAGGCTTCAGAAAATTCATCTCATCGACCTTACCGCCAGAGTAATTGAAAGATAAATTGCTGCAAAGTTCATTTTTCAAAAGTATACAAATTTTTGGATCTTCCACCCAGACTTCATCGGATCTATGGCTTAAATGCAAGATAATGTGACGAGCGATTGTACGGTTGGTCAACTATTAAGAAATTCACAGACTTAACAAATTTTTGTTTATCTTTTATCAAACTGATGTGTATACTGTGCGCGTTTGAGCTGTCAATTAAGAAGAAAAAATAAGCGCAATTCGAATATTATTTTTCCACATTGGCTTGCAAATTATGCATCGTCGTCTCTGATTTATCAGTGCTTTCACAAAAATTTCTCAAATAAACAGTCTCGGCGGCCAATTTGCATTTTTCAAGAGCAAAATGATGCGCTCAACGAATGTTAAAACGGAAATTCGATTATGGCGCTTGAACTATGCGCTTGAACAATGCGTAATGGCGAAACTGCAAAACCAACTCAGCACAAATCAGCTGTCGAATGGGCTGCGCATAAAAGTCGGAAGGATATATGGCTTTATTACGCAATTGCAGTAAAGTAAAAATACTATTGGCGTATGCGACGTGCCTATGCGAGTGCGCTAGTCAGGTACTGTCAATAGGAATAGTGTCATAAATAGTGATGAGGCTAGTAAGTACATTCGATTATTGCTTTGCTGCGTAGCTACTAGCATGCAGATCATGTATGCAATAAAGTATGAACGCAAAATTGGAAGTGGCAAGGGAAAAATCCAATACGGACGGATGTGATGGCATTAAGTACGAAATTTATACTCTGGGCAAAACACCAAATCAGCAACGGCATTGAGCTGAAAGCAGTTGCAATGTTGGAGCATCGCAATGGCAATAATAATGTCTAATGCGTTGCTCTTCGATTTCATGCATACAGGCTGACAGGCTGCCAGGCAGGCAGGCAGGCAGGCAGGCACGCACTACAATGTAATACAGTACAACAACAATGCATACAACTCAATTCAATGCGCTGGTAACAACAAAAGTTCTATCCAATCCAAGCACATATAATACAATTCCAGACATCGATCGAAAGCAACGAAAGCCATGTTGTTTGACTGCTTGCCTTTGCTTTTTATTATATGTACAGTTGGAGTGGCTGAAAGGAGGAGGAGGAGGAGCAGAAGGAGCAGCTCGGTAGGCGCCGGCATTGAATAATTGAAATAATGAGCAGAATAAATTCACAAAGCGTGCCAATTATGTTCGCACCACAGAATGCGGAATTCTAAAGGACAACGTGCAAGAAGATGGAGAATGCGAATGGTTATGAGTATGAAAATGGGCAACGCAGCACCAGCAGCACCAGCAGCAACAGCAGCAACAGCAGCAGCATGCTTATGAAGGAATTGAAAAATATTGACTCAAGGACGTAGGACGCCAAAACGCCGAGCGAAAATGAAATGGACTCGGCGACGGCAATAGTTCGACTAGCTGGCTGGCTGGTTGCCTTGTTTACTGATTGGTGTGGTGGCGCTGCAAAGTGGCTACTAAAGCAAAGAACCAAAAAAGAAAAAAAAAACACTAAATTTAGTATTTGCGACGCGTTTCTTGTTTAGCCAGCCGCCCAAGGAGTTTATACTCGACTCGTACATACAATAGATCTGGAGATGTTCAAATACTCAACGTACACACACACACACCACACACACACACCACACACACACAGCGCAGTAATATTCATTCGAGCTGGTCCGGCGCGCAAAAGAACGGGTAAAGCAGGAAGCTAACTGCCGAAAGACGTTTTGGCCTAGCTTAATGGGCCAACAAGTTGCGTTGGCAATGGTGGGGCGGCGTTGTGTTGGTATTGAAGGGTTTCGAAATGTTGGTAGTTACCAGCTCATAGGCTGCTTGCTTGCTTGCTTGCTTTGTCCTTCACTCATTCGCTTGTTTTTTGCGCATTTTCGTGTGATTTTCCTTTTGATGTGATTTGCGCGCGCTGCAAGCAAACAACGGTAGGCGAGTATAGCGCCTCGACTTTGAATGAATCTTTTTTCTTTTTTTTCTTTTTTTAGTTTCTTTTTTTATGGGCCAGCCGTGGGTTAAAGTGCTTTTGCCATTCTGCCAGTGCGGATTATGGTCGTTTACGTTCACAAAAACTAAACGAAAGTCACGTTAAGATTGTTCATCCGCTTTTAGTTTTGTTTGCGAGTGCGAACCTCCTTGATGCCCTCCACAGTCCACACTGCCACTGCCACTCCGTTTGCTTAACAATTTTGGATGGCGTCGCATAGCGGTGTACAAGTGGGGGGTATGTGGGGTGGGTGTTAGACAGTTGAAAGAACAAAAATGTTTGTTTCGCTGAAAACAAGCTCATAAAAAGACAAACATAAAGATTAGACAGTGCCAACACCAGCACCAATAGCACGAAAGACAAACAGACAAACGGACAGACAGTCAGACAGACAGACAGACAGACAGACAGACCGACAGACAGACAAAGGAAAGCATACACAAATACTATATACTATTTCGATACAAAGAAGTGCGAGTGCGCAAGTTAGGATAACGGACATAAAAATACTGTCGTCCTGTTGCCAGTGTGCACACTTCCGCTCTTCTGCACTTTTCTGCGTTTGCCATTTTCTTCACTTTTCACTATGCAAATTAAACGCTTTGCGCTTTAACATGCCAACCCAAAAGCCCGCACGCCCGCACGCCAGCCCGTCCGCCCGCGCAAAACAAGACGTCAACGCTTTCAACATCCAGGAATTCTGTCATTGTCATACAGGTGACTTAGCAGCACACCACGGCGTCATAATACCCTCTTTATGTTAAATGGCACACAGCGCCATACGCCATACGCCATAGTATTGCGTTTTATGCACATCTTAATCGGATTGGGCGTACATGGCGACGACGACGACGTCGACAATATACGAACATATTTTTATATTCAATTGGAATTGACTCGGCTGTCGCTCGTACATGTTACTTTTGTACTTTTCTTTCGCTTATTTATAATTTATAGTTCTTTAATTGAGGCAAATGAAATGTATCTCGGCATTTGAAGAAAGTAAGCTAAGTCGCGCTGAAGGAAATTAAGATTGGCTTTGAGGTGGAACTATTTGCAGCTGAGTTAATTCAGCCGGAATAGGGTAGCTTTATCGTGAGGTGAGTCAATCTAGCTATGTCCGTCTGTCTGTTCGTTTGTGTGAACATATGCTACCAACTTCCACAATATTAGCATGGAAACATATGCCAACTAGAAGCAGCCGCTCAAAAAAAAAAAATTAAAACAATTAATTTTTTTATTTTTTTTTTCAATAATAATTCCTTTAATTTAATTTAATTTAATTTAATTTTTCCTTTTTGGTTCTCCTGATTGATATAAACACATTGAACTATGCACCTAGACTGTTACTAATGCAACCGCTTCAAAGCAACCAATAACAAATACAGAGAAAGAAATATTTAAAAAAAAACTAATAAAGTCGCACACTGTTCCCTCGTCCATATTTCCTTTACTATCGCCACTGATTTGGCGTAAAAAAAGTGTAACAAGCAATAGCGAGAGAGGGTGAAAGAAGTACAAACAGGAAGGTTGTTGGTTACAAGGCTAAGTCCATTAAGCAGCGCTTCCGAGCGGAAGCATGCGCTGAGTCGTTAGAGGCCCGCTTGCAGCCATTGTCCAGGTGATGTTTAACAGTTCTGACCAACACTTCCCCAGAAATTGCGGCGCATATAAAAGATCTAATGATCAATAACATGAATACTTGGGAACAATATGGTAAAGAGTAAGATTCCAGCCTTTTAGTTTAGTTGCTGTAAGTTCTATGAAACGCCTTTATCTTAGACGGATATCAAGCCAAACAGTACGTGGTGAACTCGTATCTTTATATAAGACTGCCGTTTGATAGACTTTAAGGAAAGATGGCCTCCTATTTGAGCAATGCCACTTCAGCTGATATTGTTAATAAAATTAATTAATTGATCGACAGGACCTTGTTGTGAATGAAACGGAATCAGCAGTGAGAGAAAGCAAGGCTGGTGTGCTAACGTATTACTGCTCACCAGCAATACTTCCGCAGGCTCTTCTATTCAAATAGATGACACGCAGGATATAATCCTCGCTAAATTTGCTGTAATATAGCCAAACTGACCAAACTATGTGCTCCAACTATATCTTCACAAGTTTGCTTTATGGGAAAAATGCTGGATCATCCGTATAAGCCTACACAAATGCGTCAGCTTGATGCACTCACTGTGCAGAAATATCTGCATAGGATTCTACCTCCAGAACCAGCAATTGTATCTCAACGAATACCTGGAGGTTTAGCTGGATAGAGCCATATAAAGAAATTAGTAAAATCTCTCAGCGAAAGTTGGCGGTACGGTATGCAAGTTTATGGCATTGCTGCTAGGTCAAATCTTGAGAATATCAAAATCCTTCAAGCAGCGGTCTTCAGGAACATTTCGGAAGTCTTTTGGTTGAAGAAGTCCTGTCGGTTCGGACCACTATCTTGTCAAGTACCAATGTACGCATCAAATGCTCGACGTCAGCAAACTGCAATCACAACTGACCACCAAAGTCATCTCAGACACACACTACGGACTGATCCGGAAAACATCTCCATTTTCCCAAGATATATGTCGACACATCACCCGCTCCATAGATAGGGCTGCCAAGCAGGTCATTGGTTATACAAAACCTGTGACTAATTCTTGGTACAACGAGGAGTTGGTCGGTGTGTTGGATAGAAACCACCAGTTAATCATGAGTCAATTGTAGAGTCAACGGACAATAAAGAGGTCCATTCGCTTATTAAGAAAAATAACAAAATGGCAGGCACTAATAGGCTGCCCGAGGTGTTATTCAACAACGCCGGCGAAGAATTGGTAAGGAGTATGCACCAACTTTTATGCAATATATGGACCGATGAATGCATACCTAAGAACTAGAATCTCTTTGCCCTAACTTTAAGAAAGGAGACCTCGCCAACTACCGTGGAAAAAAAGTCTTTGAAAGAAAGATTCTCCGTAGGATCTTTGGTCTTATTAGAGTCTTATTAGAGTTTAGGTTCCCTATACACCATGAGCTTTATGAGCTATTCGAAGAGCTTGACATAGTCCAGACCAATAATTGTACTGACCTGGTTACCTTATTCCAAACATGGGGAGCCCAAACGTGATTGGTGGACAGAAAGATATGGAGATCTATGGAGAGATCTCTTGCCAGCGCGCCCAAGAGTACAGCAGCAGGTTTAGCGTTTGAGAATGCTATAACATGCCTCGGCATACGCAAAAAGGTTGGAACTGATATTATTTTGATTATTTTAAATAATATTTTTTTTTATAGAAAACAATCAGGGTTTTTCGCTGATTAGCAATGGTTATCGAAAAGAAATATAAACTGATTAACTGAAATCGATTGATTTGAACTCACTAGAAATTGTGCGGAACTGCAATTGTTTTACTTCACAAAATGCAACGAATTGACGAACAGACATGATTGTTCATTTTCGGCAACAGGAAGTGACATTCAAATGTCGTGAACTAGAAAATTTCCTTTCAAAATTTGTAAACTTGTTGTAAAGCTGACGAATTGTAGAATTAAAGCTCAACAGAATGGTTTAATGTGTTTTCTCTTTTATTTTTGTTTCTTCTTTTCTAAGAAGTAAAGTTGCAATTGCTTAATGCAGAAGCGGTAGGCATACAATATGCCATGCAGATGAAGCAAACGAGGCTGCACGACGACGACGACGAAGTTAGCAGGAAGAAACGGCAAAGTAGTGGTTACGTAGGTAAAAGACCTATGGGCGTGTAACAGCGCTGGATTCAGTTTCCGCTTTGCTCGCACTTTCGAAGTCGTTTCCGCTGCGTCGAACTCCTGCAGGGCCGCAGTCTCAGTCGTCACAGCACAGTGGCGTAGCCAAAGGACACACATTGGAATGAACCACATAAACGATGAATGATGACGACGATGACGCTGGCTTAGAATTTGAATTTCAGTGGCAGCAAACGAAAGGCGAAAAAAAAAAGTTGTTTAATAATAAGGAAAATTGTTGGAAAACTGCAGAAAAAGTTGATGTGAGCTAGTGCGAGCGGCATAAGAAAGGGCCGCAAAAAGGGAGTAGAAGTGATACGCAAGTTTTACGTTTTTAACATTTTCTCTTTTTTTTATTTACTTATTTTACTTTTTTTTTTTCTCTGCTACACTTTTTCGCAAGTTTTTTTTTTCTTTTTTCTTTTTTTTTTCTTTTATTTTATTTTAATTTTTTTTTTTTTTTTTTTTGCCCATTCGCATTTCGTTTCGGTTTAGTTTTCATTTGCATGCAGCGTTCGCATAATTTTCTGCTGCTGCAGCTTCGCCATTTTGTTGTCGACGTCGTCGTCGTCGTCGTTGTAGTTGTTGTTGGTCGTTTTGCGTTCAAATAGTTTATGGTTTATATGTAAATACACACACACACACAGGCATTTGCACACACATACACATAAATATATCCTTCAACACTCACACATGAATATTTTTCTGTTTTTTTTTTTTTTTCTGTAGCTTCTTGTATTTCTCGCATTTTAATTTTCTTCCTCCCCTTTCGTTCATTTTTTTTTGCTCTGCTCACCAACCACGCAGCCCTTCATTTTGAGTGTATATCCCTCGCATTCGGAACATATTCGTATAACCTTCACAAATGGTGCCATATGCTGTCGCTAGTGATGGCTGTAGGTATATATTTGCATATGTGTATGTGCATATATAAGTATTAATGTATATATTTATGCATACCACACGTGCTTCTATGCGAGTGCAAATGAATGTGCACGGGTGTGTTTGGTGAGCGTGTGTGTGTGTGTGTGTGTGTGTGTGGGTGCGTTTAAGCGATAGCCATCCACATGTGCCATGAAATCTTATAATCGTACGTATGACTTGCAAATCGAAATATACAGAGTATATATATATATATATATGTAGTATCTGCAACATCAGCTTAAACCTTTCTTAAATCAGCGTACAAAGCAAGCTTAGAGTTGTCAATTTGTAGCAACTTCATTTCAACGCCAATGTCACCGTTTCTGTGCGAAGATCTTCTTCAATTAAAAAAAAAAACTTTTTAGCAGTTTTTAACGATGTGTTTTATTAGTCTTTCCATAAAGAAAACTGTTATGGAGATAATCATTGAATCAGAGAAGGGTCATAACTACAGACGAAATATGGATGTATGTGGATGATGTCGAAAAGCTAAATCATTCTAATTTAAGCTCCAACACAAAAAATAGAAGATGTTACTCGCAGTTTTCATCGTTTGTAATGGCTTGTTGCATCATGAGTTCTTGCCAGAATGCGTTGCTAACATGATGCTATATGAGAATGCGTGACTTAATAGTAGAAATCTCATGCATTTGTGGGAAAAAAATGAATCACAATAATTCACCTGTTCAAGCCACATGATAGTACGCTGTTTTGTCATGATTGAGAAGGTAAACACCGCAAAAGATCGCGAAGAGCTCAAGTTGATACCAAATAACACATATATTCTGATATATCAGAAGTGCCTTGAGTATTCGAGAAATCACATGAGTATTATATCTGAAGGGGATTAGTTTAAAGAGCTTTAAATAGATAATTAATGAATGTATCTCAAAGTCAAAACTTCAGCGTTGTTACTTATTTATACAGAACCCGAAAAGAGGGTCGCATGTGTGCCAACCCTATATATATATAGTACCTGCCTAACTAGTATCTCCTGGGTATTAATTTGACAGGAAAATTTGTTTTCCAGGTTGGTAGCACTGTCCTCAATTATGAAATATTGATCAACGTATTTGTATTAAATTTTGCGTTGCGTACGAAATTTCGTCTGCCAATACATTGAAAAGTGAATCTGCTTTGTCTAAAACGTGCAACGACGAGTCAAAGACATGCCTCGTTCTGGCAGCATACAGTGAATGTGATCGACGACGAAATTTTTGCACAAAGTAACCAAGTGAGCTTGAGAGAGCTCGGTCATACGATGCAGCAAGACTTGTCCCGATAGAGCTAAAATTCTTTCAAATAAAGGAGTCGTGACCAGGTAGCTGAAGATATGCCTGTTCAGTAACTACCATCAATCCTAACAAATTATGCCACATATAAACAAAAGTAGTTTTCGCTCTTGGTGTCGTACCAGACTTTGCCTCAGATGTTTTGGCTTTGACTGTACCGGTTTTCTTGGCATGCTTTGCTTTAGTCTTCTCAGACTTTTTCTTTTCGGCAGTCTTTTATATGGCAACGTTTTTCTTTACTTTTTTCTCTCCGGCAGCTTTCTTAGTACCGGCAGTTCCTGCGTGCTTCTTTTTCTTTTCAACAGAAGCTGCTTTCGGTTTTGGATCCTTCTTGGCAGCGGCTGCCGACAGTTTGAACGAACCAGATGCACCCTTGCCTTAGTTTGATATTCTTTTGTTTAATAATCGTGGTGTGGGGTGTACTTGAAAAACTTATGCCAGATGACATTGTCGATGTGCATGCGATCATTCTTAATAAAGTTCACTTTGCTGGCCTTTTTGCTTTTATTAAGGTCAAGACCCAGACTTCCATTTGCGCTAGAGACACTTCTGCTGATCAAGAGAAGGCTTAGAAGACAATATTGTGGCACGTGGGATCCCAAAGTGGATAGAGTCTACCGCAGAATAGCAAATAGAGTGAAAACACTTCTTGGCGAATGTCTTCCCTGATGACTCTATGGAAGCTGTCGCGAAGATCCAAACAGCAGGTGGCCACTAAATTCCCAATCTGGATGGCTCATAGGTAAGATATTCAAGCAAATTAGCAAAGGCATTTGCTGACGACTAACAAAATTGCTTTCAACAGTTTGGTTACCTCAACGACCAGAGCACTGGAGGTTCAGTCGGTGCTGGATAGACCCGGCCAACATAGCCTTCCAGGCGCTCCCAGAACAGTGGAAGTAGTCTCGGCTCATATAAGAGCTCTGAAACCCAAAAAACCTTCCGGAGAAGATGGGCTAGATAACATTTCTTTAAAAGTATGGCCATTCAATTTAATACTGTGCTGAGGCTGGAATACATAACTAAGCAATGGCAGAAGACATAGATCTGCATGATTCATAAGGCTGGCAATAGTCCCTTTAACTTGGACTCGTACAGGCCTATAAGTCTGCTACTTACGGGTTTCAAACTACTTGAGCAGTGTCTATTGACACGAATCCTTGACGTGAATAAAGTCAGGAGAAGGATACCACATATCAATTTGAATTGGGAAACACCTGAACAGCTTTAAAAGGTTGTTAATTTCATGTTTGAAGGTTTCGAGGCCAAGAAGAAGTACGTGGTTGCCGCTTACCTTGACATTAAACAGTCCTTTGAGCTAATTTGGCATGATGGGCTGCTAAGTTAGATTAAGAGTCTGTTGCTATTATATACACTGGTTATGGAATACCAATTGTTGAAAACCCTAGGAAGTAAGCCCATAGCTGATTACTTCCACCAACCTATGCATCTTTAGCTCAAACGCCAAGTCCATATTATATTATATTATAGCTAGGAGACATGGAATTAAACAATTTCCACATGAGGCAAAAACCAAGTGTTTGCGCCGAATACTTCGAATCAGGTGCTTCAACGAATCAGCACTGCTGAGATACTCGAATCAATGAAACAAACTTCAAGTCGAGTGGAAAGGTATGCAAATCAAATGAAGTTGGGCTGGACATACCATGATATCCATGATTCGGCATCTTATGATTGCAATTTGCATAGTAGTGAGTAATAGTAGCAATAAAATGCAGATCTCTTACAGGACACCACGTCATGCTAGGATAGAAAACAACAAGCCAAATCATGACACTTCTCTTAACCATATTAGAGGTCACTTCATATGCTCTTAGAAGTCAAAAATGGTAACTCGGGAATATTTTATTCTCTTTCAGTTTTGCTCTAAATCATCTTGTTGAGCAGTTTCTAGAGATTAACTCAAAAACTTAAGCCAATCTGATTAAGATTTCGAATTTGAATGGCTTAGTACCTCCTCAGCAAGGTCATTTTTTTTTTGTGTGACTTTGTAATTTAGACTCTGTTCCGCTGCCAAAATCCAAAAACTGTTCGCTACGCTGTCACAATAATAATCTTTAAATATATTTATTTTCTTTTTTCGAAATGCGAATCCAATTAGCAATACAGACGAGCTATGTGCGCATCGCCACCAATTAGATGGGACGATAATTGGAGCACGATAAAACGTAACTGCATTAGGCGGCCGACTAGCGCGAGTAGCTGACATACAAAGGCAGTGTGAGTGGGTGTCGCATATAGTAAATGTATAAAGGTGAGCGTATAATCCAATCTAACAGTTTGTTTGTACATTAAATGTGTAGGTGGGCGGTGGGCGGTGGGCAGGTGTATGCGCAAATGTCATATGCCATGCGGCATATCGCATATTTAGATGTGTATTTATTTTCGCTACGGAAAATCGAATAATAAAGCTTTTACTGCATATTAACATAAACAAAGGCAATGAAATCGAATTAGATTCGCATGAACTTACCGCCAGCCGGTGTGACGCAATAGAACAGTTGTGCTAGGACGAGCACCCGAAAGGGTAATGTTGTCCTCATGACGCTGGTGTTGCTGTTGTGGCCACTGGCGTCGCTGCTCTTTGCTATTTTGTGTTCGAAGGTCAACGATGACGATGAGATTTAACGATCGCTGCTGCTAGTTAATTTTTTGTTGCTCCTGTTCCTTTTCCTGTTCCTGCTGCTGCTGCTGGCTGCTGCTGACACGCTGCTGCACACGCCTTAACACGCCGCCGCCATAAGCAAGCAATGCACTTGCGTATGCGTTCCCCTGCAAGTTATCGTCGTCGCACTGGCCCTTGGCGTGTCCTTAAACTGCATTCGCGCACGTATGCTAATTGGACAATAGCAGCAGCTAATTAAAGGAATCAAACGCCGTGACTGACGTGGAACAGGACGTGCGTAGGCAATACATGCATTACATTAACTCATATGCATGTGTGTATGGTGTATGTGTAGATGTTTGCATGCAGCGACAACAACACTAATACAGACAGACGGAAGGCAAACGAAATATTACACACACACGCACTTACACACGCACACAGCGAACATATAGTATAATGGCGGCACAAGCTAGTCCGATCCGTTTTGATTTCCGGTTTGCTGGCGGTGCTTTCCGGTTTGATCGGTTAAAGCGCTTCGCTTTAATTATTTTATTAGAATTAAATTATTTTTCTCTCAATTTATTTTCTTTGTTTGTTCTTGTTGTCGCTTTATTTATATTTTTTTCTTTCTTTTTTACTTTTTTCTTGTTCTTTCAAGCTTGTTCTCTCGCTCTCTCTCTCTCTCTCTCTATTATGTCATTAAGAAATTATGTTGATTTGCTGCTTATTGACATTCAAAGCGCTTTGCTTTCTCTCTTTAGATGCGGCGTTTTTTGCTTTTATGTTGTTTATGTGTACGAAACTTATTGTTGTTCTTTTTTAATTTGTTTTTGTTGTTGTTCTTCTTTTTATGGCTACTGTTGTTGCTGCAGCTGCTGTTGTTGTTGTTGTTGTTGTTGTTGCTGTTGTCGTTGCCCAAGTTTTTCTTACTTATTTTGTCGTCTGTATAAAACATTTGTTGTTGCTTTTTGCTTTTTGCTCTTTCTATTTTTCTTTGCTATTTATTTATACTTTTCTTTATTTTTATTTTTTTTGTTTGTTTTTTTTTCTTTACTATTTATCGCATTATGTTATGTTATCAGCATTTTCAACGCGCTCCTTCTTTAATGCTCTAATTTTATTTTATAATTTTTTGCACTTTTTCCATTTGAAATCGCTGAAAGTTCTGCAAATAGAAAATAAGAAAACAGGAAATTTAAACATTTAAATGCAGAATAAATGGTAAAAGTTTATTATTTTTTTTAATGGCATGCATTGAATAACAATATTTTTTATATAGTTTAATATTAAAGAATATAAACTCTTGAATATATTTTGTTTAAAATTTTTTAAGATAAGATATCCTTTTTACAAATCTTTTCCTAAATAGTCACTTGAGCCCACAAAAATCGAGTGAGTGTGTATCTTTTCTATTAAATTTAGGTGCTAACGTGTAATGGTCCTTCGAGCCGGATTCTCGATGTGACTAAAAGTATTAAGTGATATATATTTTTTTTTTATTGCCAATAAAACATTGCTATTAGGAATTGGAGTCAAGGATGGAAAAGATTTTAACACCACAAGGACAATTATAAAATCCGACAGAGAGTCTACGTTGTACGTCGAAATGACCGACCGACCGACCGACCGACCGACCGTCCGACCCACCTAACTTATCTGAAGCACCTGATGATCAAAGTAAGCAATGCAGTTGCAAGCAGCCATTTCAAGTCATCAAAAGCACCTGATGACAAAGTGAAAATATGCAAACCCACCAAGGCATCAGAAGTACATTTTGAACAGATGCAAGCCTGTCCACAACGGAGCTCCAGCCCAATAGAAAGATTGGTAGATCTCATGGCAAGTAGAGCTGCTGTAGGGCAACAAATGTGCCGAATTAAAGACAGCTTGGTCTTCAGTGAAGAGCACCCTAAGAAAACTAGAGGTAAAAAAAAAAAACATGCATTTGACCAAGATGAGTTAGATATTCCCAAAGCTAAAGTCACTGGCCTAGAGGTACTCATTGAAAGAATAGTCAGAGTGCTAGAGGGGAAAACAGGCAAAGCTACGCCAAGAGCTCAAGTAAAATACATTCAAGAAAATTACTTTCGGTGAAACAGAATTTACGCCAATGCAACAGGAGCCCACAAAAAGCGATACACCGGGTAAGACGTTCATAAATCTATGGCGTAACCAACTCAAAGACACCGACTCTGTCCAAAACCGAACTGGTTGAGATGCAGACAACGTCGAGCTGTTCCTTAACAATCGGTTTATCGAGTTCAACAATTGCAGATATTGGCGTAAAGTCGGAGCAAGATCTAACAGATATTGATCTAGGAATCCGCATGCCGTGCTCCAAGGCTCACATTGTCATTAATAAGTTGACACTATTATCCTAGAGAAGTTCTAGCTAGCTTGTACGGTGCAAATGAGACGGCTGAACTGGTGGAGATTTGTGAAACATCTCAAAACCATCTTATGCTACTTGCAACACTAAACAAAATCGAATGTTTCGGTTCCAATTATACCGGATAAGACCACAACTGCTACCAGTATCATGTAGATGCACGAGAGCTACCAAGATGTCTACAAGGAAAATTAAGGATATTAGCAGAGTCACAGACCTCGAGAAACGTACACATTTGATGATGCGTGGATGTATTGAAGATGCTAGCACCTAAAGGCTAACATGATTCGCCAGAAGAGCAAGATAACTGAGCAGCTGAAGTCGATTGAGTCTGATCATTTGAAGCGCATGGGAAAGGATTCCAAGTCTAATGGCCATTTGCAGTTAAAGAAAATCCTGCATTCCAAAGTATTTCAAGTGCAACAATAAACGCCGGCTATTTAAAAAAGGCTGCCTATTTGCAGCAAGGAAGATGAAACACTTGATTTGCATCCATCACATAAGCGTTTGAAGAAGCCAGCTAAGGAGTTTGACAGTACACTGCTTAGCTGGCTTCTTTAAACGCTTATATGGTAGACGCAAATGATGTGTTGCTGCCGATGATGAAGCTTCTATTGAAGTAAAGCAAGAGGTGATACAGATGCTACTATTGCCGATGAAGAAGAGAGCTCAGCAGCAGCAACAACAACGAACATTAAAGCATTGTAAAGACGATTTTATGATTTTAGGGTTTCATGGCAGACAATGGTGCTGCAAAACTAACATTTGTTGAATTCAAAATGAATCAAAGAGTTAAATAAAGCGTTTCGAAAGACAATTTACTGCAAATCAAGCACTGACTAGTCCATAATATAAACAAGAATGAATGCTGCACTCAAGTATACTCGACTTTAATATACACATTGCACACATTTAACTTCAATTTGTTTGGAGCATATAGTACTAACTTCATTAATGTGAAATATTTTTTATTGGGTTAAGTGTAAGCTACAACAAATTTGTCCTTCTAGTCCTTTATACCTATATAAACGATATACTTCATAATTTCTAAACTTAAAAATTGCTAAACACTTACGCAATTTAATTGAACAAAGAACTCAATACTGTCCCATCAAGTATTTTACTAACCGGCTGACTTGAAAATTAATTTGCCTAAATTTTGACCAGAATTATTCTACAAATTTCCAAGTTACTTAGTTGCAGCACTCGGCTGGCATTTATCATTTGTCAATTCAATTCAATTCAATTCGAAAAGAGCCCTAATTGCGTTCGAATAAACAGCAAAATTTCAACTGAAATGAAATGCAATACGAACTCTGTACGGTTGGACACAACAGCAGTAGCTGCTGTTGACATCGGACTTGCATTCCCTCGTTTGATTTAAATTAAACCATTATCAATGTTCGATTAAATGTGCAGTAATATGAGCTGCTGCCGTAAAACTGGGGGCCAGGAATTAATTATTATGGCTTTTAGTAATGCACATTTTACACAAGTTCCTAATGTTTTAGTGTTAGTTGGAGACAAATTGACTTTGTGCTTTAGTATCTGGATACTATTTAGCTGGAAAATGTGCAGTTGATTATAAATTTTAATGCAGAATACTTGGCGCATTATAAAATACAAATGCAAGCAGTTTGTTGTTGTTGGCAGTTGTTATTGATTTTAAAAGTTTTGCATTTAGGGAAGTTGGAAATTTGGATCGTTGGAATTGATATATATGTGAAGTGAAGGATAATAGAATATTTAAGAGTTTATACACAATTTATGACTTATTTTAACTTAGACTTATGAAAATTTACAGATTGTATAAGATACAAAAAAAGTATTCCTAATATCAATGGAAAGTTTATGGTGTTCTAAAAATTGCAACACTACTTTTTGGTCAACAATCGGGTCTTACAAAATATCGCGGCTCTTTGTGTTTGTGGAATAGAAGGGCCAAAATTTATTAAACAAGCACCATTGATTGATCTTGTTATATATAAGTTTGGAAAAAAAGTCTTTTCATATATCGCACTTTATTTTTTCAACACGTCAAACATGGAGGTCTCGAAGGATGAAATTCGTCATATTTTACATTTTTACTACCTAAAAAGGCAAAAAAGATGTTAACGGCGCCGATACTTGTTCAATTCGTGTAGCACAACAGTGGTTCACTCGCTTCCGTTCTGGTGTGGAGTAAGTGGAAGATGCACCACGCGCCGGAAGCCCTGTCGTCGAAGAAGTCGATAAAATCAAGGAAGTGTTCGAGATAGACCGCCATAGTAACAGCCATACCATCGCTCAAGAGCTGCATATCAGTCAAATTATTGTTCAAACTCATTCCAAGAAGCTTGGCTACACAAAAAAACTCGACACCAAAAAACCTTATGGATCGAATATACATCTGCGAATCGCAATAAAATCAAACCGTTTCTGAAATGAATGGTGACTGGCGATGAAAAGTGGTTCACTTACGACAAAGTAAAGCGTAAACGGTTGTATGTGAAGGGTGGTGAAGCGGCTCAAAGGGTTGCCAAGCCTGGATTGATGGTCAGGAATGATTTGCTGTGTGTTTGGTGGTATTGACAGGGAACCATCACCTATGGCCAAATGCTCAATTCAGTCCTTTAATATGAACAACTGAACTGCTTGAATGCAGTAATTGCCCAGAAGCCGCCAACTTTGGCTAATAAGAGAGCACAACGCCAGACCACAAACTTCAATTGTGACGCGCCAGAATGAATCTTAAATTGCATTCTCGACATTCCCACCTCGACTACTATCCTGAAATTCTTGGAAACTACAATGAAGAACGATTCAATCAGACATAAGTGAAATGGAGAAAGAAGAATAGCCATCAAGGAAATTGAAATGTCAACATGTTGGAGATTTGCCGACAGAAAATAGGAAACGAAAAATAAATCGCTGCGTAGATCCTTTGAAGATAAAAGAGTCTGATAATAAAAGAAAAACATGTTCAAATACATAAAAATTGTGTTTCTTCATATGTTTCTCTTTACATGATACATCCTCCGAACTACATTAAAGTCGCACTTGATCCAGATTAACAAAATTTTGATTTTCGGAATTTTATGGCATTTTTTTTCATTTTTCTCAAACGGATCTTAGATTCGGATTCAACATGTTGAAAGATATGTCTGTAGGTGGGTCTGGTCATATGCACAGACCACTTTTTTTTATCATTAAAAGGGATCAACAAACCTCCTGGCAACATTCAGAAACATAATTTGCTGCAAGCTTTACTGAGTTCAAAACTATGAACAGAATATGGTTCTTATATATTGCACACACAACTCTCTCCAACTCTCGGCTTTCTAAGCAGAATTAATAGTCCTTTCTTAATTGGCTCAACAGACGAACGAATGTATATGCTCTTATGTGGTTAAATCGACTCATCTGACGATTGGGATCTCTGTTGCTTGTTACATTTCGTTTAGGAATTTGCACGAGCAGAGTATGTCCTGCACACACATTGAGATATGCATCTATGTTCAGATTTAAATATATATCAATAAGTAATTAAAATCTGCTACTGAAAAAAATGCACAAACATTTGTTTTATTAAAAAAAAAAAAATATTATATATTTAAAAATAGACAACCAACCTATATTATATATATTTCTTTGTTTCTGTTGTACAATTAATTAATTAATTGTACAGCAAGCACTTTTATTATTATTTTTTGTAAGAAAATTCACTGTATATAATATATAAATATTTATATATATTAAAAACAAAAAAAAAAAAACAAAAAATACAATAATGAACAGATTTCTTAAGCACAACAACAACAGCAACGATATGCAATAATGATAATCAGAACAACAACGACAACAACGCTGACGACGACGACGCTGACAAAATCACTGTCAAGACTAATGCGCGCTCGACATTTGCTGCAATAGGAATCTGCAATCTGGCGACAGTCGAAATGACTAATTGGCATAATGGCCGAGTTGAGTCGGTTCGGATCGGATCGGTTTGAGCAGGCAGCAGGCAGGCAAGCAGGCAGGCAGCTTGGATTGCTTGGATTGTTGCAAAGGGTGCAGCATGCCAGGCATGCCGGCCGAATGCACGACATGCCACACAGTTCATTTGGTGGTCTTTGATGGTTAGCTGAAGTCGATGAAGCGCAGGAGGTGGAACTGTGTTTAGTAAACAATACAATCAATTATGCAAATTACTCAATGTCATTTAAAAAAAAAAAGAAAAAAAAAATGCAAAAAATAGAAGAAAAAATAATAAATAACGCAAAAGCGACATTGAGGGAGCACAAAACAAGACAAGCGCATTCGACATCATCATGGCTGAAGCGAGTTAGCATCGGATGCGTCCCACACACACACACACACACACACACACACACACACGTATATGGTTGGGGAACAATGGTGAACGAGATAATCAGCAGCAGTCATCGTCCGCACCAAGATACGCCGTCATCTGTACCATCTGATTGCCTTCAACTTTCTGCAGCAATTGCAGGAAGATAACAAGCAAACTGTTTAAATAATTAATATTCATTTGTGTCGTAATTGCTTTGGACATTCAATGCTAGCGTGCTTTGGTTTCTTATGTATTCCAGGCAAGTAGCGCTTAGCATTGGAGGCTGTTATAAGTAATATATTATGTATATATTTTATTATGAATTTATTCGCTTTTTTGGTAAAGGCCAACGTGCTAAGAATGCTTAAGCATGATGCATTGAAATTTTGCCGCAACTTTAACGAAAGAAGTTCAATTTATAAATTATTTAAACGAAAGGTTTTAACTGCTTTACTTGCTCTTTGATTGCTAAACACTGGCTAGAATAAATTGGAATTATCATGTAGAACTGATTCTTTCATTCTGATGGAGTCTTTGTGTGAAAAAATTTTAGTTAAATTGGTATCCTTAAAAAATATTCTTATAAGATATACAAATCTGTCCCACCTTTCAGTGTTTTTGTATGAAAAATAGTATGTTGTTGTTGTTGTAAATTCAGCTAGAAATGCCGAATTTGGTATAATTTCTGTCAAATATAATAAAATATTCCACAGCCACTAAAAGAGGTTGCTTACTACATCAAATCTAATCAATATAAACTATGAACAACCAGCACTTTGGAGACTATGAAAAAGAGAGCTTCCTAATTTGGTTATTTAATGTTCCCTATACCCTCTTCAGATAGTTTATATTTAATGAACGTGCCAACTGCTCTCTAAGGAATAATATCCATAATAATCTGCACCACTTTTTTAGGTTTTTAAATGAAAAACAAAAATATTTTTATTTTTTATTTAAGCTAAAAATTCCAAAGCTGTTGTATCTTTTTTTAAATCTTATAAAATATTCCATATAGGTCCATATCGGATCACTAGAAGGCATAGCCTCCATACAAATCCGACTCCCCTGTATCTTTTATAAATTCAAAAAATCTTTTTTGTTTAGAAATCAAAAAAAAAAATGTATAATTTTTTTTTCTGAAAAGATCCATCGACAAGTATTGAAGCGAGAAAGTCCCTAGAGAGACCATATAGAGGGTAAGCACAGTTCAAAACATCACCACTGATCAATTGCATATACCTAACTGGAAGCGATGGAACACTTATCATTCATTCGAAGCATACGAGACGGTGCTGCAAGATTGTTAGTCTGTGGTAGCATGGATAGGGTTTTTAAGGAAACAACGAGTCGTAACGATGTTTGCAAAGTATTGCCTTTGTCGTGCATGAAGTTTTGGAAGAGTAACGGAGGTTGCAGTTCGGTTATCAATTGTTATTTTCAGTCAATGGATTTATTTTGATGATTCTTGATGAATGAAGTGCATATCAAGAAGCTTATATCACTACACCAGGCTTATGTTGTGCAATCTGAAGCTATTTGTGTTTTTTCGCGTCGTGTGCAATTGTACGCTGATGTTTGCGCCAAAATCTCGCGAGTTGTCATGTTAAGTTGATACTGACTTGTTGGCTGAGGTGCACCTGCGGCTGGGATATTTGTTCCAATGTACTTACGATGTGGAGTATTGCATTGCAACTCTGTATTATTAGCACAACTCTTATTATTATTGACATTGTAGACCGTAGACAGCAGGAGCATAAGATACTCTCCATACTCTCTGTATCAAGCTGAGAAGTCAAGTGTCTCAACAAATATGACGATACCCACAGACAGTTTTGTTATTTAGTTGCCAACTCCCAACAAGTTGAAGTATATTGCTTGTCCGTCGGTCTTCTTTTCTGTCTGTTTATATATGAATATAAGAACAAATTATTCAGTTTCCTTGGAGTTTTAGTATTAAGAAAATCTGTGTCTTATATTAGTTTAATGTGGCCAAGCTCAAATACTCAATCGATTTTATTAGAGTTGTGCATTGCTTCAATATTTAAATTTTCAAGAAATACTCATGCGCACAGAATTCAGTTGACTTAAAAACTAATGCAAACCTTTGAATCGTCTGTCAAATTATTTTTTAGGTATATATGCTGCCGATTCGAGAACTTATTACTATTTAAGCTGTAAGGACGAAGTGCAGTTCTGTCTACAAAGCACAAACCTTACATTTACAGTTTGGAAACTCATTAATGCCAGCAGCATCATTGGTCTGCATTTTGTCATTTGATGTTTCATTGGAGACAGTCAGAGAACCATGCTTAAATGTTTGGTTAAGCGCACATCAAACGCATAGAGTTAATGAATTTTTAGACATTGGAGTTAATGCAATCATTTGACTACGGTTTTCGATATTCGGCTGGCGTCAATAATTTTGCAGTTCATATGTAGTAGATTGAATACATTTATTAAAGACTTAGAAATCTATCAAAGAACTGATTTTCATTTGTAACAAACAGCAAGCTATATGCCTGTGCTTCGTTCTATTAATATCAGCCACTCATATTAGCATCGATTTAATTGCTAAAGTTTCTTTGGCTTAAGCAGTCGTTAAATAACTACCAGCTACTGAAGGTGTGGTGATGTCATGGAAATTTATGATGAGTTCGAAAAAATAGTAAAAATGTGGCATAAATAATTCAGATAAGGTGGCAAACTTTTCGCACAAAATGTTTTACTTTCTTATACAATTCTTCAATGATGTGGTTTGGTCATTTCAATCTCGTACTACCAAAGCGAAAACTTTTTGTATAAGCAATTATGAAGGAAACCCTAAAATGGTTTGTTTTGGAATACAGTTTGTACAATGCCAATAAAAATGTGTCATATTCTTAAAGTATGACATGTTATGAATTAGTTCACTGTGAGTGTGACAAAATAACACAACCGCTCGGTGATAATATTGGACGTTGTCAAGCACGCACAGTGAAGTGACGCAAATTCTGAACTATTTGACGAATATACTTGTATATAAGGGAAGCGACAAGATGTACAGTGCTGAGTCGCGCCAAGACGACTAGTCAGATTACCAACTTAAGTAAACTCATCATTACTTAGACCTGAGTAAGACTAATGCTTCAGGGCAGGATCAAAATATCACGCATATCATGTCTGGATCCATATAATATTAGCTCAGTTCCTAAAGTTGGCTCCCTGATACGTGTTTTACTCAAAATCAATTGTGATCTGGTTAGAATGAAGTTATAGACCAAACAATTAAAATAAAACAAACCGTGTCGAACTACACTGAAGCAGTGCATGAAAAACCACGAGCACAAGCTGCAGCAATAAAATAGTTCATCAGTGATGAGAGGTAGTCTGTAGTGGCATCTGATAGGGAGACCATCAGCATCGATACACCGAATGCGAATTGGATATAAAATGTAGGTTTCTACTAAATCACATGGTGCAACTATTAAAACAAACCGCTGGGCATTAAGTGGGTGCTAACTATGTAAAGAGAAGACGCTGAGCTACAACACACTGCAAAGATAAGCGACGACAAGAGATCGTCATATCGTATATAGCAACAGAGAACCAGCTATGCCAGCATTGTAAAATCCACGAAGCTTGCTGTGTTTTTTGAGAAATATCCACAGATTATGCTAGCCGCAGATGAAGAGAGTGGAAGACACTATTTTGGATGAAGTGTTGAAAAAGTGTAGAAACACATATATTGTGTTTCTTTTGCATAAATAAGCCATCACCGAGAATAAAATTTTTTAAGTCCAATTTAACAATATTCGATTTATCATGGCATGCTGTTACAATTCTTATGTAACACGACATGCTCTGCATTTTATTTGTATTTCTTTTTTATGAGACCTCGTCACAAAATGTATCAAGTGACTATATATTCCCTGATAACTGCTTTATGAATTGTATTACTAACCTTTAGCCGACTTTGGTTTGGAGGCATACTTCGCTCCACAGCTCTGTTCGATTAGCACACTTTCCTTACTTTGCATCATAACCGCAAACTAAAAGTGCTTTTAATAAAAATAAAATAAAATAGTCCTATCACACTCACATTCTCATCACTCTCTTCCACCCGGTCGCTTACTGTTCCTCTCCACACAATCTCGCACCATCACACACTGAAACCTCATACATAAATATAATTCAGCAGACTGATATGCTACTCATATGAAATATCTAAAAACTATTTGCGAATTATAATTGATAAAAATTGAAAAAAAATTTAAAGATACAGAAACTCAGAAGGGGAGGAGCAACGCCCGCCCGCCCCACCACTTACCACTTAGAGAGTGTTTGGTACGTTCATTAAAATCCTACTTTGCTGAAGAGAGTGTAGGAACTATTTAAATTTCTAACTTGAAGGCACCATCTTTTATAGTCCCCAAGTTCATGTTGTTCACCATATTGTCTTGACTTTTTGTAGGGCGGCCTTTCCTTTTAGTGGTTCAGTTCAATTTCATACAAAAACACCAAAAAGTGAATGAAATATTTTATAAAAATATATGTGAAATAGACCAAATTTGGCAAATCTAGCCAATTTGTCATACAAAAACTTAGAATGACTGATAGGTTTGTAGGATAATTGGAACCTATTCTTAGGTTGTAGGAGTTAGTACGTTCATTGAATGCATTTGGTGATCTGAAAATGGAATAGGAGAGTCAACATAAGCAAATTTAAAGTCTTTTTCTCTTATAGTCTCCAAGTAATTGAACAGACAGACCGATGAACGGACTTAATCGAACTAAATGGGACGAACGGGCTGATCGAGCAAGACTCATAGTTGTGCCGCGCTTGATGTCGAGCCAGTCCAACAAAAATAGGCGTACTTTGGGCGTGACCTTACAAATATATATGCTTATAGTCTTCTTGATCTCATTGCATAAATATATGAACGATGCAGTGCTATATGGACTTGAATATTATTGATGAACGAGACCATGCCTTGCTATTTTGCCAAGGAATAACAATTAAAAAAATCGTGAAATCAAAATACAAATCTTTTTTTTTTGTTTTTTTGTTTAAATATATTTTATCATGTTATGCCGTGCTAATGCAACGTTTTACGTTGACGTTGTATGCCGGTGGGGGGGTGGTGCTGGTGTGCACATGTAATGCAATGTGTTTATGTCTGCGGCTACTGCGGCTGTCTGCTGTTGAGGTTTCAACGCTTCATAATGGCTTCATAATGGCGACAACAATTGCGATGGCGACAATAGCAGCAGCAACGAACAGCAGCAATTGCTGTAAATGCGGCATTATACATTCTGCAATTATCAATGTATGTGTGTGTGTGTGTGTGTGTGTGTGTGGAAGCGCAGGTAGCATGATTATCATTATCATCGTCGTCATCATCATCATCATCATCATCATCATAATCAATTTTATAGTCATTGTCGTTGTTGTAATCGTCAATGCCTGCCACAACGTTAAGCGTCAGCAACAATTGTAATTGCAACGTTAGGTTAGACGATGAACAGATGCCAGTATTGCCGGTACAGGTGAGACAGTGAGAGTGAGAGAGAGCGCCCGCAGCGGGGAGCTCGCAGTTGCAACAATAACAACAGCTACAGCAGCAAATGTGATGTGATTGGCAATGCTGTCGGCGTCGTAGTTGTCGCTGTTGCTGACAGCTGCGTAGCGTGTGCTGCATAAACGGAATAGAAGCAATGGCGATTATATTCGTATTGGTTGTTCGTATTGTTGTTGGCACTGTTGGCGACAGTTGCACCTGTCCTCTCGTGCTCTTTCGCTGTTATATTCTATCACGTTCCTACTATGTGCTTTTGTGTGTCTCTGTCTCTCTTGTGTGTGTGTGTGTGTGTGTGTTGTATGTTCTCGACAAACTTTGCGGCTGACTTGGTTTGTTTGTTCAATCGCTGTCGCCTTTGTTGTTGATGTTGCTGTGTTATCCCCTTTCTGGACTCACTATCTTTTTCTCTATTTGTGTGTTTGTGTGTGTGTGTGTGTGTGTTGCAATACTGTCGTGTGAATATATCATATAAAAAAAAAACCTCTTGACGTGGTTAGAGCTAAGTGACAAAAGCGCATCTGCCGGCAGCTTCAATTTAATACATTTCTTTGGTGTTGAAAATCGAAATACTGAAATGTTTAATTCAGATTTTAGAAGTATTTGTATACCATGTACGCAAAGGAGCAAGTGTTTAATAAGAGGAGAATGGATTTACTCAAAAGGTGACGAAATATGGGACGACAAATGGAAATATATGGTTAGGACGTTAAAACAAAATTGAAGATAGAAAAAAAACAGACAAAATTCAATAAAATGTGAAGATTTTTCTTACAGTTTTCTACGTGAACAAAGAGTTCTTGCCGGCAGGTAGAAGTGCGTTGAAGTTGTGTGAAGAAAAGATTTCAAGCGTCTTGCACGAAACCGTTTTTTTTTCAGTAACCATATTCAATGGACAACATTTTCTTTTTTTCGTAAAAATGAAAAGACTCATAAAAGAACAAAGTTTTGCCACGATTTTTTTGAGTAGATAAAGGACTTGAAAAAACGCTGGCACAAGTGTATTATATCTGAGGGACAACAAAATAGATATTGAAAATATATAAAGTCACATTTTTTTGTCTCGTGTATAAATAATTCCCAAGCATACAGTTGTGTGCTTCCGTCACTTGTCTGGACTACCATCCACAGTGATTGCCTGTGAATTTTAATTTAAAACTTGCTGCTTTTACCTTTGCTGATGTTACTGTCGTTGCTGTTGTCGTTGTTGTTGTTGCTGTTGAAACTGTTCGTGTGGCGTGTTGAAACGTGCAACAATTGCCTTTTCGATTTCCATATACTGACCACACATACATACAACCAACAACATGCACACACATACTCACTTATACATACATACATACATTGTATGTACAAACAATGCATATAGCAATGTCGGTTGCTGTTGCTGGTTGTTGGTTGTTGCTGCTGCTGTCTCGCTTTTTAGAATTTTGTAAAATTAATTTTTCGCACTCTTTATATTTTACATAATGGTGGCTGGTTTCCCTATTGTAATGCGCCAAACATGCCACAGCAATGCAGCAAATCGGTCAATCATTCAGTCACTTATTCAGGAAGATAAATTTTTTTAAACTACATTTTAACGAAGATGGTTTGAAAAGTTGTACGAACAAAAAATGTTGGAAAAAAAGAAAAAGAAAACAAAGAACTCATTGTTGTGGCTAGTTTGACGTTGCACTTTTCAGCAGAATATTCTTAGCTTTTATACTCGGATTCGGGTACTCAGGCCATCATCGACGACAGTTTGTTAGTCAGTTTCGTAACTCTACTCTGTTAGCTGGCGGAATGATCTAAATCATATCAAATGAACACAAATTGTTTGCTTTTTATTATTGCGAAATGAAATACTGCTATTATGATCTCTCGCTTGGCTATTCAATTGGTCTCACTTCCTTTGTATCTCTCTTGTTTTTCTCTGCTCAAATGAGTGTTTTATCTTTCCAGTTATGTGACTTACAAAATGTACTGCTACTTCACAGCATCGCCATTTTATATTCGCCAGTCAATGCAACAAATGTCAGCCATTCTTAATGTTGTCACACTCCTAGTTTCGAAACTCAACTTGTAGCCATGAAACAGATTCGCAAGCATATATAAAGCGTTTCTGAATATACATTTCCGATTGGACATATCATTAAAATCTGCAAATGATATAGAAAGTTCCGTTATATATTTTGATGAAGCTTAAATTCGGAGTGGCGCTGAATTCCATTCTGGATTTAATTTGAAAAGAAGCTAAGCAATTCACCGCTGTCTCAATTTTCCATCAAAAGAGAAAACTGCGAAAAATCTGGCAAACTAAAAAAATGCTCCGAAGACAATACGAAGCTTAATCAAACAACTAAGTACCTTAAGGGAGTTCTCAAATTTAGATATTCATCTCTCGCTTTGGAAGGATAATAAAAAATTAAGACGATACACAATGCAAATATATTCTTCCGCATGACTTTATTCTGCTGCTTAAAACACGTTTTCTCTTCAATAAGTTATATAAAGGCATGAATACCGCAAGGGAGTGTATTAGGACCCCTTTTTTATATGTTCTTTTCACGCAATATATACCACAGCCAAATGAGCGCTCTTCCATAATTGCAACTTTTGCGGACGACACAGCCTTCCTCATAATGATATATCTTAAGCTTCTATATATCTTCAAGGTATATTAGATACTACAAATACTTGGTTAAAAAACAAGTCAGAAAATTACAGTCGGGCGTAACCGACTGTAAGAGGCTCTTTACCAGTACAGGTCGCAAACAAACAATCACCTTCAATGTTTTCCTAGCTTATGACCAAGCAGTCCAAATCAAAAAGGTAGGAAATTAATAAGTATTTTGCTTCGCCCACTTCTCACTGTACGAATAAGTGCCTTATAAAATATGTTTTTATGTACGAAAAGAAAAGGGAGGACGAAAGCATCATAGATCGTTCAAATTCAATTGCTTATAAATTCGTCATTTATTATGCGATTTTGATGAAGTTTTTGCATTTTGGTTTAGAAGTGGGTTATCTCTACTCACTGGCATACTTAATCTTTGTGCCGCAGAAACTTTCAGCCTTGAGGGTGATTTTATGTGGAATGGGGGAGCTGCAAAATTTTAAAACAAACTTGTAAAATTCCGGAGAAGTCCTAGTCGAATGCAAAAAGCACAAAGTCTCTATCTATGAAGACGAAGCTATCGATATTCAACAAACTATTATTTTATAAAAGCATTTTTAAACCCATTTGAACTTACGAGATCTCCAGATATGGAGCACATCAAACATTGATATTATTCAATGGCAACAGTTGAAAATACTTCGAAAAAAATTACAGGAACTGATTGGTTTATTTCAAATACAAATATACACCGAGATCTCAAGATGCACACAATAAAAGGAGGAAATAATAGCAGTAAGCAGAACAGAATAATGGCACATTCCCACACCGAATTAAACAGCATACCCTTCCTGCAGCTTGCAACTAGAAGACAGACCTCTTAAATTAAATTAAATGATTTTATTTAATATATATGACTTAATTGCTTAAATTAATTTTTTTTATGGGAGCGATACTTTTAGTGGACACATCATAAATTAATAATCCTTCGTTTCTTCCTTACAAAAATGCCAATCTCCCAAAAATATTCAATAAAGATCCAAATTGTACCACTAAAAAGGGCTAACCCCATATGTATTAGGGAGTTTTCAAGTATTGATATTTTGTATCTTCTATAATCGCTCTTTTTCTGTCGATTTTTTTTAGCTAGAAACGCATTTAAGCAATTTATTTTAAATTTAAGACAATAAGATCTGCCACATATGGTCATACATATATGAAGACTCCCTACAAATCGTTCCCCCTTTCTCTTATTTATTATAAAAAAAAAAACTTTTTGTTGTATTACGAAAAGACAAATTTCTTTCCATCTTACATCAATGCCAATTTGGAATATAATCTCCATTTATGGATTTATATTTGATTGGAAGTAATGTATATCTCGAACAAACTCGACAGCAACTGTCTTCCATCTTCTGTCTTCGGTCTTGTTTATTTTTTCCTCATTGCAACAGAAATAGAACCCAAGCATAACTCTTACTTATAATGCGTTCTAAGTGGCTGAATTGGTTTTCCATGCTTATACATACTAAAATTTAATTACGGATTAAAATGAAACTTAAACGAGTAGAAAACAGCAGCATTACTGCTCGCAAACTCAAAGTGTTAAGCGTTGGCTAGAATTCCAAGAAAAGTAAGTCGCTCTTGCTGCTTCATTTCCTTAAGTATCCGCAAAGTTGTACCGCGAAATGTATTTATGGGTGAAAACAAGTCAAGCTATCCGACCGTGAAGTTCGTGGAATAAATTCTGAAGCGAGTAATTAATTCATTCAATTTATGCTACGCGCGAATCGCTGTCGGAAATATTGCTATTTAGCAAATCTATTGCAGCATTTACTGGGGCTGTTGTGCTATATTGCGTAGCTAGGAGCATATTTAAGTGCATTAAAGCCAGAATGTCGTCTGTACGACATACATAATTGCATGCGTTTGCTTTCAGACAATATTAAAATATTTTAGCGAAGGTCAAACGAAATAAATTTTAATTATTTTAAGCACTTTAATCCAATTGCGGGGTGGAATGATGACGGTGACCACACTGAGCTGTCGTCGTTGCCTTGACAACATTGAAGCAATTCAAGCGCAACCTGCTGACGAACGCTTGACTTTATTTGTATCTGAGAAGGGGAAAAGGAATGTTAATATGCAAACTTTGTGCAGTTCTGCAGACAGTTGGACATGCCTTAATTGACAAGAATTTATGCGATTACATGCCGGCTGTTGTGCTATGTGTGTGTGTGTGCGTATATCTGCTGCCTCCCACATAAAATGAAAATAATTTTAATGCAATAATGACTACAAAAATATTTATAACAGGGCACCCTGCAGTTTGTACGTTGATTGCCATTGTTGAAAGCAGCATAAAAGGCAAATATTTGGCTTTCTATTGGAATGCAGTTAAGTCGAGTTAACGATCTAAATCTGATAAATATTTGTTAGTTTGTTAGACGTCTTGCTACGAGTGACATATTTCTTATCATTGCAGCATTTGTATAGAAATTACTTTTGCAAATATTTTGCAATAAGAAATAAATCTGAAAATGTTGTACGTCAAGCAAATAAATGTGGTTGCATAATTTTGGCGTTGAAACTTCTTTTTTTTGTTTTGTATTTTTATTATTTTGAGTGTCATGTCTGGAAGTAAGATTGCATTGCACTGCGAAAACAACTTAAAACTTAAAGTTAAACTGACAACATTTCAACAAACTAATTTTCACCTGTTTGCCAAAAACTTTTACTACTAAGAAGATTGTGTTGCAACTTTCTACGAACAAGTGGAGTTTGAAGTAAAGTATTTGATATGGGTGGAGGGGGAATGGAATATAAATTATTCCAAATAGTTGGTTTGCATGAAAAAATTAAACTAGAGTATATAAAATAAGTATTTATAATCATTAAAAACAAAAAATAAGAGTATGCTCGAACTCGAGATACCTTATACACATATACACCCTTTGAACCTTAAATTTGTATGGATTGAGCTTAGTGTAAGATACACCAAATATTTTTCTTTTATAAACCCAGAAAGGAGGACAGATTCGAATGGGTTTTAACCCTTAAATAGGTCCGATATGGACCTATATGAAATATATTAAAAAAAGGTTTCACTTTTAGCTAATTTAATTTCTTCAAACAAAAAAGTCAGAAGAAGAGTTTAGTGTTAAGTGCCAACCGCTTAGGAATGATGGGTTGATATCTGCATGGCATACAAGTTATCTGACCAAGAACTATGATAATCTTAATACATATATACAGATTTGATGGCTCTATTTTTTATAGTCATGCGACTAGCCAGACAGACGGACATGTATAAATCGACTCGACTTTGGGTGCTGAGCAAGAATAATATATATACAAATGCTTTATATATGTAAATACTTTATGGAGTAATTCTCGACTCGTGCATGATAGAGGGTAAACAAATTAATTTATTAGGATATGCATGCCCACTTAAACAAAGCACTCATTCACATTTATATAAATTTTTATTTATGTCAACATAAACCTACAATTTTCCATGGTGGTTTCTTATGGAAACTCACTCTAAAGGGAAGTTTCCATACAAATATGTTATCATGTCTTAAAGCACTCTGCCCGGAATAACAACCAAATTGAAAACCTTTGCTATTACACTTAAACAAGAACAAGTTCAGGATATTGAAAGCACTTCTAAAAGGTACTTTGCCATTGTCCTCAGCTCATCTTTTATATCTGCGGTGATGAAGAGAAAATGAAAAATATACACAACCTCCTTTGTGACTTCCCTGCATTGCTAAATCAATTAAATAATTTTAAGAACATCAACAAATGCACCGCCTCCAAAAAGGAATATCACTTAACAGGTCATCACCAAAGGAAACTTCATAGCCAGGATCAGCAGCAAATTGGCCGCAATGTAATGGATTACTACAGGGCTGACCACTGCTAAATATCAAATGGAGCACTACCAAATGGACTACTGTTAAACGAGCCAATATCGAATGGACAGCTGCCAAATGAACCACCAACCAAATGGACCACCAACCAAATGGATCACCATTAAATGGACCACCGCCAAACGGTCTACAGCTAAATGAGCCATTATCAAATGGACCACTGCCAAGAGGGCAACTCCAAATGGACGACTGTCAAATTGGCCAATATCAAATGGAACACCTACAAATGAACCACCATCAAATGGACTACTACTAAATGAACCAACAATAAATGGACCACCATTAAATGGACCACTGCTAAATAGAGCACCTTCAAATGGACCAGTCCTGAATAAACCACCAATAAATGGACCGCAACTGAGTGCACCACAGCTAAATGGTTATTTTTAGAAGGAAACAGCGCTAAATGGGCTACAATCAAATGCACTGCAAGCTAGTGGGCTCGAGTTCGAGTCGACCTCTTCCTAAAGATTTGAATGAAGGCTGCTCCCTACTGGTGGTCCGATTTCTGTCTGAATGGAATATTTTCTTAGGAATCATGCAAGATACACCCAATATGACATTTCTAGCTAAATAAGGTGTGTCGGTGATTTTCATACAAAATCTCCAAAAGGTTGGACAGATTTGTATGAGGGCTACCACTTTTAGTGCTCCGTTCTGTGCCTAAATGGAATATTTTTCAAGAATTAATGTAAGGTAAACAAAATTTGGTTTTTAATGAGCATTATTAAAAAATTTTTCATACAAAAATGCGATTGAGAAGTAGGTTTACATAGTAAATGGTATCACCCTACAATAATTGTAGGTTTTTATTTATTTATTTACTTAATTAATAGCAACTACTTATTACTAAAAGAGTTGCCTAAAATATTATATCCAAACATATAAACAGGGAAAGTTACAACCACTCAGACACGTTAGAGGGTCTTAGATTGGCCGCCAGGTTGACTGACTGTGCCTTGACTCACAGTTGTGGAAGTGGTTCAAGCAGCATTTTGAATAAAATAATCTAAGTCTCCGATATTTTCTTCACTATTCTCCAAACATTTCAAGACTTGAACAAACTCTATCTACAGACCGCAACAAATAGTTTCGGCGCAAGCTACAAAAAAAAAAAAAAAAATATGGCTACCCCTTTTCCAAATGGTTTTAATTGTGTGACAAAAGCATTAAAAATTTTCGCACAGATTTTTTAATAGGAATTTTTAGCAATTCATGGCAAAAGCATACAAAATATGAGCAACCAAAATACAAAAAAAAAAAAAAAGACAAACACAATTTTTTAGATTAAATATAGGAAAAAGTTTGAGTCAAAGTTTGTGCGTGAGCCCTGAGCGTTTGCTTTCCACATTATTTCGTTTATTTAGTTTCACCGCTTCGTTTGCTCGGTTTTATGGCTGCGGTCGATTATACATAGTTTAAATCTATAGCCGTTGGCAGGCGTCGTTAGAATGCCATTTCGTGGAAAAAAGGACTCTGGCTGGCATGAATTTAATCGCTCACACTCGCGCTTAAATTACCATTCGCGTATGAGCAACAACATTAAGTATACGCTGCGTAGAACGTTCTCATTTTTACGGCCGTGCCGTGGGATGATGGCAGGCAGCCGAGTGTAGATTTTACGCCACACTAGTATCACTATTCGTGGGAGAGCACAAGTGTCCGAAATGCCAAAACCGAACAAAGCCGGAATAGGTCACACAGCGACGGAATGTTGAAAATGGTGGAAAAATGCTTGTGGAAACGTGGAACAAATATGAAGACGATGACGACAACAGCTACGTTGAAGGCGATAATGATGATGATGATGATGACGATGCTGCTGCTGTTAAGAAGCGGGACGCTAGGACGCCTATGTTAATAATGATAATGATGCTGGCGCTGGCGCTGGCTCTGGTCATTGCATTGTTTGTTTGCTCTTTGGCGTACAAAACTTTTATTTCAGTTGTTTGGACTTGTCAGAGCGACTAGCATGTTGGCGCCCAACTGCTGTTCACCCTTACTTCTGCCACCAATACTTCTGCCGCTACTTGTGCTGCCTCATTTTTTTTTGTTTTTATTTTTTTTGTTTTTTTCTTTGTTTACTTGCAGAAGTGCTGGGAACGCTTGAAAAATGTTTATTGCTCTGGAAAATAAGTATTTCAAGTAACAAACAAGATGATAAAGATGAAAGTAGAAGACGAAGTACAATACCTACAAACAATTCAACAACACAACACAAAACAGCAACAGCAACAGCAACAACAGCAACAAGCACCAAAGAAACACATTCCCCCTAAACAAGATTTGAAGTGCTACATTCTGCTCTTCTTGTTATATTTTATTTTATTTGCTTTTTTTTTTTTGTTGTTTCTTCGTACTTTACGCTCTGCTCGTTTTATTTCAATTCGTTTTTTGAATTAAGTTTCGTTTTTATTTGGCACAAGAAAATATATATTGTATTACAGATACTCGGCGTTGCTCGAGCATTGCGAGCGAGAAAGACTAAACGCCAGACGACTTGTAATGTTTCGAATTTTCGAATGAGGGCTCACAAAAAGTGAAATTGAAATTTTTACGTACGCTGCATAATTTAGCAGCGAATTTGTTGTTGGTGTTTTTTATTGCAAATTTTTTAAGCTTTTTTTTAGCGATTTGTGAAAATGTGAAACGTTAAATATGAAACGTTGTATGAGTGAGTGAAATTGCTGAAGCTTAAGAAATGTAGAGTACATAAATGAAAAGATGCAGGAGAGATAGATTGAAATGAAAAGATCAAGAGAGAGAGAGAGAGAGAGCAGAATCTATCACAATATAAACTTGTAAGAAAATTACAATCGGGCGTAACCGACTATAAAAGGCCCTATACCAGTATTTAGCTTCGATAAAGTTAAGTGTTCAACAGCTGTACTGGACTTAAAAGAAACTGAAATATGAAATCGAAAGAACTTGACGTTCTTAATTTATTCCTTTGTCATTAAATTTAATATTGGCGCCCAACGTGGGGCTGTTTTTTTTATATATTAGTCATATTTAAGTCGATGGTGTGGCGGTTCTTATCTATTCTGTAGTACTAAGTCAGTGAAATGAGTCGCTGTTATAATATTTTTCTTATTTTTTTCTCTTAGACATTTAATTTAATATTGGCGCCCAACATGGGTGTATATGAGACGTGTATACCAAGAGCCTCTTTGTACTCTTAGTAATATTAGAGCCCAAAGTGGGGCGGTATTCATGTATTCAGTATTACTAAATCGATGGTATGAAACTTCTAGTTAATTCATTAAATTTAATATTGGCGCTCAACGTGGGGCTCTTTTACTATATTAGTCATAACTAAGTCGGTGACATTAGAAGCGGCTATAAATGTCCTCTTTTCTTCCCTTAGTAAATAAATTTAATATTGGCGCCTAACGTGGGGCGGTTTTTAATAAATAAGTCATTACTAAGTCGGTGGCGTGAGACGCGATTATAAAGGTCCTCTTTTCTTGCCTTAAGTTGCCTTAAAGTTGGAGTCCAACATGAGGCGGTTTTTATATATTCGTTATAACTAAGGCGGTGGCATGAGACGCGGTTATAAAGGTCCTATTTATTCTTTTAGTAATTACATATTTTATTTCATGTTGGCGCCCAACGTGGAGCTGTTCGTATGTACTCCGTTTTACTGAGTCGGTAGTATAAAAGTTTTGGTAAAAGTTCTCTTTTTTCTCTTAGTCAATAAATTTAATATTGGCGCCCAAAGTGGGGAGGTTCTTGTGAGATTCTTGCTTACATGATAAATCATGTACGCCGTGTTTGGCTAATTGATTTGTTGGCCAACTTTAACAATACTTCTCTGGCTTTGGCTGCATGCGGGTATGTCAGCCACTCATCCAGTCTTAGCTTGGGTAATGCCGTGAAGTATTCTTCCAGTCCCAGATGCAGACGCCATAGTCATAATGTCATCTAAGATGCTTATTGCTTCACAATTGTCCACGATGTTAGCACTTTATAATTCAAGTTGCGAGGGCGGGCTTCAAGGATATCTGCTTACCTACTTTGAAGTTTAATAAACTCAATTGCAAAAAAAAATTTTAAATTTTAAAGTGACTTACTTCGCTAGGCAAAATTTTTCAGGACTTCAACTAGACAGAAATATAGCCATTAATGATCATAAAACTGCTGCGCCTGTCAATAACAATGAAGAGGGTTCAAACGTAGTTTGCCAACGATACCAAACGTTGGATATCGGATTGCATGCTGTGGCGTCAAAGCGAAGCCAACCGCTTCTGTCTGTTATGAACAGCGAATTCGACGATACGAGCAGCGCCATGTGATATATGAGAAATTCGAGCATACATGTGTGCAACCAAAATAGTGCCTGTGGCAGCAATGAAGTAGGCAGTCTGAGCAATCAATGAAATATGCTTCGTCGATTACAATGCTGCGAATGCGTATATAGTCTACTTGTGTACATTTTTTCAACATTTTGCAGAGCATTTTTAGTTAGTTTGGCAAGTTCTGCACTGATTTCGACTCATTGCTTGTATATTAAAGCGTTTTTATTAAAATTTACCGCTTTATAAACTAATTACTATACTCCGAAAAAACTACAAAGTACATAAAATGTTCAAATATTAGTACATATTGGCTAATGAAATTAATTATTAATTATATTTGTGCCATAAAAGTAAATACATATTAAAATATTGTAATAAGCAATTTATTAATTAAATCAAAAAGAAAGTAAATAAATAAAAAAAGAAATCTAATTAATTTTGATTTCTATTCAACAAAAAAAAGTTTACACATTTGCTACTGATTGATTGAAAATGTTTTGATATGCAATAAAATTTTTTTTTTCATGTTTGAACATCACCAAACATGCTAAAAATCAAAGAATATGCAAAAAATCAACAGGAAAGTAAAAAATGCATGCATATCGTCCGTCTGTCTTGTTTGCTTGCTAATACTTGTACACACAGTTGCAATATCTCAATATGGATTCTAAGTAATTTTGCTGTAAATAGCCTTCAGGAGACACATCTGATTCGAAATACAAATTTGCTCAACTATTCACATTACTCTATAACTTGAGAGCGATAACTCGCATCATCATCATCATCATCATCATCATCATCATGACACGTTACGACAGGCAGCAAACCGTAATAATTGACAATTATGTGTGAATAAATGGCAAATAAATTCCCCGAAATAATAATTCAACTATTATTACTAACTGAAAGAGTCTGAAGGAACCAAATTGAGGTTTCCATGGAATTGGCATATTCCGACGAATTGTTTGAAATTAATTTTTGTCGTTTTCATGTTCACAGTAAATAAAGCAAAATATTTGTGTAACATATTGCTGTTGGCCTTTTACAATACAATATGCAAATATTAGTTCGATATCGACACATGTGCATAGATAGATATCTCTATTCTGTGGAACTAACCGGAAGCTCGTCTGAACTGAACATGTTTGCAAGCATCAAATTGGGTCTTATAGTCGATATAGTATATAACAAATAAAATATGACATGTGTCGCCGATTTGGGAAATTGAATCGAATAGTTTTTCTGTTGTACGAATTCTTTAAAATTTAGTTTTGTTATTTCGGAAAAATGATACTTCTAAGGTGTGATAAAATATGGCCACAAATTGATGTACGCATATGCTATTCAATATTTATTGTTGCTAAGTCATTGTATTTACAATTGGCGCCCAACGTGGGGCACATCTTAAGTAACAAACTTCTAAAGTATGTCACACGCATAACATGCTGCGGACCAGACATATTTCGTGCTTCAGACAACAAAGTGCCAACGACGCTTCCACAAGGATGGATGGCTCTTACCACACAAGCTTCTCGAATTTGAATGGAAAACTTTTTATTGTAGATATTAGAAACATCAATTTGTGCTAATTTTCGTTAAAAATTTTAAAATATTTCATTTAGCTAAAGATAGGATCACTAAAAAGCATAGTTCTCATACAAATTTAGCCCCCCTTCCCCACCAGTTCAGGGTTTTTGTATGAAAAATTGTCTGTTGTTTTGTATGTTTGACTGTGCGAGCATATACCGCTGAACCAAACTGTATAAATTTTGGTATAGAAATATTCCAAAATTTATAGATCCGTAGCTGAAAATTTAGACAACTTTAATTAAAAATTTTAGGTAATTTTGGACATATTTTAGCAATTTCTTTGGCTGAGTGTATATAATAGGCAGCAGAAGACATGGTACCCCACCCTCTGAAGTTTTTATAGAATTTGACGCCCGCCTGTCTATTTTGCTAGATAAAAACTACAAAGTTTTGTTTTAAAAAAGAAAAGACTACTTGGTTCTCTAAATATTATTTTTCTGACTCAAAAAAAAAAAAAAAACCCAGTGGTCTAATGGTTATGGCGTCGGTCTCCTAAGCCGAGGATTGTGCGTTCGAGTCTCACCTGGGGTGATGTATATGTATATTCTTTTTTTATTTCTGAAAAAAGCGTGGGGTGCTTGATTAATGAAAAATACGGCACAAACACCCCTCATGCCTTTGTTAGTTGTGAAAAGCATATCATGCCGTATGCTGTATTGCCTTATCGCGCTTATTTTGCAAAAGTATTGCATACTTTTAGGCATACAGCTTGAAAGTCACTTTAAAGCATAAGTTTTTCATTTTATTCTGATGATCCTTGTCAGAATATTAGGTACAAATTGTGAAATTATTAAATGCCATATTAAACCATAACAAATGCAGAGAAAGAAATATGAATTATAAGAAAAAAGCATGGCAAACTGCCGTTATATTTTCCCTTTCTTCCCCAGCTTTGCATAAAAATGTAATAAAAGGCAAAAAAAATAAGAATGGTGGGTCATTTTGAGTGCTGCTCTGCTCGAGATTGCAACTTGGTTCTAATAAAGCCATCTCTAGAAGTAGCGTCAGTTATACTTTGTGAGAACTGGCGAACTGCTGTAACCCAAAACTTGTGATACACAATAATTTCGGTGTCATCTCTAGAAGAGAAGTTAATTTTTGGTGGTTTCCATTCATATATATATAAATAAATATATATATCGGAGGTCGCGACGCATAGGCCATAAAAAATGTCGCATATCTTTGCATCCGTTTCAGATGCAGGGATGAAATTTTATATATATATATAATAGTATCGGGAGATGTAAACCTAGTAAGTTTACTCTGAATCTGTGCCCATATAAGCGATAAAAAAAATTCGTCATATATTTGCATTCATTTGAGGTACAGAAAATCAATTTGGCATACATGTGAAAGGGTTCAGGCGAAGTAAAAATATGCTGCGTTCTACAATAGCAGAGTCCATACGGTTGCAGTCATTGGCCCAACTTGCTTGTAATAAAATATTATGGACAACTGAACATGTTCGTCCGTCTCGTTATCGAGCTATGAACATACAGAACTTAGTGACTATAAAAAATATAGTCTTTAAGTTTAAATATTTAGATTCTTCTTTTCCATTATCAGATTAGTATTTTAAGGGATATTACTCATAAGGAACTTCACCTCCTTTCTGAGTGTTTGAATGCTGTATCTTACTTTAATTCTAATAAAATATTCTACATATATACATATCGTCCTGCTGGTAGTCCTCATACAAAGCTATCCCACTATCTAAATTTAGCTTGAATCGAAAAATTAATTTTTCGAGAAAAAAAGGAGGCATAACAGGTACGCATGCCGCTAGTAGCTTATACTAATTTAATGAAAACTTTTCAAGATATGCAGTCCAAAAACTATATGCGAGCTTTTCTATGAAAAGGGGGAATAAAGTCATAATGACGGATCCGGAGTAAAGATTAAATCTTTCTCTCTTTCTCTCTCCTTATTCCAGCTGTGAAAGAGAAACAAATCGTTGCATCAATTTATAATTAATTAATACCTAATTTAGGCGCTTCAATTCTAAATTCTCGTGTAAAGTCATTATGACGGATCCCCAGTAAAGATTAAATCTTTCTCTTCTTCGTATTTTTTTTTCTAGTTGTACTCTTTTTTTTCTCATAATTTTCAATAAACTTTTCAACAAATTACGACTCTCTGGTCTTGCCAAAGGAATGCACCTCAAACTCTAACGAATCGGAAAAAAATTGTAAAAAGATTTTTTGACACCTAAACCTTTTTTTGTAACGACATCAGTTCACATATTTTATCAAAATCGGTTGATCATTTTAGGCGCAAAAACTTTTTAAAAATCGTAACTTAAACAAGAAAACCAAAGACATACGCAATTAAACAAAAAATTGTGCTGCACTGTCACACTAGTATGAGTCCTTACTATGGAGTGCTAAAATATTCTAAATTAGTAAAAGTTTGAAGTTTAATTTGATGAATTTAAGCCAAGTCGCCTCGGAGTTATTTGAGAATTATTTGGAAATTTTTCGTAGGCTTGTCTGGACTTGTCGAACAGATAAACTTACCAAGCACTACTTAAATCTTGGTGAGAAGAACTTTTAGATGTATGCTTTTTTTTTTTTTTTATAATATATGCAATAAATAAATATGTCATAGAAACGTACATCATTTATTTTCTTTACGGAGAAGAGAAGAGTGATGCTTTGTTTTTATTGCTGCTTTAAAAATTGGGTTTGAGACAAAACTTTCGTTACGTACCGCTTCGATATTGGTGTGGTTAGGTGAGGCACAGTAGGGTGCAGTGCGGTGCGGTGCGTTTTGTATATTTCTCGGTAGATGTAGCAAAAATATTGTGATTGGAAATTCGTTTGCTTGCTGCGAACAGCGAAATTGAAAATGAAATTCAACGCAGCATGTCTTCAATATTTCATTCAATTCAATCTAAGCACACACACACACACACACACACACACAGACACGTATACACATACACAAATGCAGACAAACAAACGCACATATGCGTGTAAACAGCGTAGCTGAACGGCGGCAGACAATCTAAGCCGCATTGAGTTGAACGCAAATATGAAATAAAATCACGTATACGACACGTAACGCTAGAAGTTGGGCGTTACACTGGGTGGATTGATAATATAGCCGAACAAATAGGCTGATAGCAACTCAGCCAACAAAGCGTTGAGTAAGAAGATGATGTGATACTGACGAAGAAGGAGAAGAAGACGAAGAAGAAGAAGCTGCGCATTTATGTGTACAGATATATGCATATGAGTGCTCTATCTATATAAGAATATGTGAATGTGTATCTTTTTTTTTTGTATATTTATGTAAAGCGTGTGTATGTGTATTTGTGTGTGTGTGTGTGTGTGTGTGTGACAAATTATATATTTATTAGTTGACGGCATCAAGGGGCTGCTACAACAAAAAACAACGACAAAATCGACAAAACTGACAACGACGACGTCGACAGCAAAAAAATAAATTGGATTTCCACTTGAAAGTCAAGTGCCAACTGACATTTCCAATCATGCACGTCACTTTCGGACATATTAGTTGAATAATTCTTTTGGGCAACATTTGCCATTTACAAGAATTCTGCTACACTTTTATTTTTTTTCGTTTCGTTTCGTTTTGGATATATTTTTTTGTCATTTCAGCTTGCTGCCTTATCATGTCGTATTTTGTTGTAACATATATTTTGGATTAGGCTTAATACATACATTTATACGAAGATATAGCTAGCTATGTCTGTTATTTGTTTGATATATTTCATTGCAACTGCATACTCTTGCAAATGAAAATATGTATAAGAAAAAAAAAAATAAAAACAAAAATAAACAATTCAAACAAAAGACAGATTTAGTTAGACCAAAGTTTAAATACTTGTTTGTATATGACACAATTTGAAAGTTTGTGGTTTAGCTTGACAGAAATTGATTTGAATGGTTTCTCTCGTTTGCACTTCATGAACTTCCACAATATACATTTTAATCTAATATGCTGTCAGAGGTCAGACGATTATTGTGCATTGTGCATTGTGTGACAGAAAAAGAGAAATACTTGCAGCAGAAAATAAAAAATATTTCTGTTCATATTTCAAGCAGAAAATTACAATAGAAATAAAAGTTTAAAAATGCATTTAAAAAGAATGCTGTCTTTGGTATTGACATAACTCAACTGCAGCATAGTTTTGTATGGAAGCTGAATGTCAGAGTAAATCAAACTGCAGCAAGGAAAAAGAATTTATTGGGGTTGACATTGAATATATTGTATGAAATTGCTTGAATTCCAATTGAATTTTGGGAGATTGGGATTCGTTTGCTCAAGTGCACATAGTGTGGAAAGTTGTTGACTGCCATACACCTGGGAATGGCCAACAATGATTCTTGTGTCAAACGGTCCAAGCAACTCACACGTCCGTTAGGACACGTATCTCCTGGGTAGCCTCTGAACATCCGTTCAGAGGTGAGCTAACGTGAGAAGGCGAAGGGGCCCCCTCTCCTTTAAAAAGGGGTTGGTGCGCTGGGCTTGGGACCCGCCAAAACAAAAAGCCTCGGAACGGACCCTTTGATGACGACCCACGCAAACGCTATAAGGATCACGATATACGGATATGCACCTGGAATGTCCGCACCCTTAATTGGGATGGTGCAAGTATCCAGCTGGCTGATGTCCTCGAAAAATGCAAGGCTGACATCACCGCAATCCAAGAAATCCGATGGATAGGGCAGGGTTGCTCTAAAAAAGCATCCTGTGACATCTACTACAGCTGCCATGCGAGTAAGCACGAATTTGGATGTGGTTTCGTGGTGAGTAGGAAACTACGTGGCCTCGTCTCTAGGTTCACACCTGTTGACGAGCGTCTAGCCGCGATACGCATCAAGGCTAAATATTTTTATATTAGCCTGATTTGTGCGCACGCCCCGACGGAAGAGAAAGACGACGATGCTAAAGATGAATTCTATGAGCGCTTGGAACGCCTGTACGAGCGCTGTCCCAAACACGATGTCAAAATCGTGCTTGGCGATTTCAACGCCAAGATTGGGAAGGAAGGAATCTTTGGCCCAACCGTCGGAAAATTTAGCCTTCACGACACTACCTCCAATAATGGAGAGAGGCTAATCGATTTCGCCGCAGGTCGGAACATGGTAGTGAGTAGTACCAGATTTCAACATCTTAACATCCACAAGGCTACATGGCTGAGTCCTGATCAAAAAACACGCAACCAAATTGATCATGTTCTGATTGACGGAAGGCACGCATCGAGCGTGTTGGACGTGCGAACGTTACGTGGTCCCAACATTGACTCGGACCACTATCTTGTCGCAGCCAAGGTACGCACTAGGCTCAGCGTAGTGCATGCCGCACGTTCCAACATGCAACGAAGGCTAGACGTCGGCAAGCTGCAATCAGAGCAGACCGCCACAGCCTTCTCAAACACACTCTCCCGACTGCTCCGGGAAACCTCTCCGATTTCTCGAGATATATGTGAGCAGTGGACACATATTACCCGCTCCATAGATAGGGCTGCCAAGGATGTCATTGGTTATACAAAACCTGTGAAGAATTCTTGGTACGACGAGGAGTGTCGCAATGCTACTGCAGAGAAGAACGCTTCCTATCAGCGAACTCTGCAGTCGGGAGCAACGCGAGCTGTTAGAGAGCGATATCGAGAGAAACGGAGAGAGGAGAAACGCCTTTTCAGACGCAAGAAAAAGGAGCAAGAAAGGCGGGAGTTTGAGGATGTTGAGATGTTCCGTAACAGAAATGAAGCTCGAAAATTCTACCAAAAGGTCAAGCGTCTGACTGAAGGTTTTAAGCCCGGAGTAACTTTCTGTAAGGATGAGAATGGAAGTCTGGTAACGGATGAACAGGAATCACTGAGATTATGGAGGAGTCATTTCTCCCACCTACTCGGCGATGAAGCGCACAATACCGCCGAAAGAGAAATGACACCGGAACCACCAGTTAATGATGGCACTATTGTAGAGCCACCGGACTATTACGAGGTCGATTCAGTTATTAAAAAGCTGAAAAATAACAAAGCGGCAGGCTCTGATGGGCTGCCAGCTGAGTTATTTAAGACCGGCGGCGAAGAGTTGGTTAGGAGTATGCACCAGCTTTTATGCAAGATATGGTCCGATGAACGCATACCCAATGACTGGAATCTCAGTGTTCTCTGTCCTATCTTTAAGAAAGGAGACCCCGCTGTTTGCGCCAACTACCGCGGAATAAGTCTCCTTTCCATTGGATATAAGACTTTGTCGGGCGTATTGTGTAATAGGCTGAAGCCATATACCGACTCACTGATAGGACGATATCAGTGTGGCTTCAGACCAAAAAGGTCGACCAGTGACCAAATATTCACATTACGCCAAATCTTGGAAAAGACCCGTGAGTTCAACAAAGACACTCACCACCTATTTGTCGATTACAAAGCCGCATTCGACACGCCGATAAGAGCGAAGTTCTTCGACGCCCTGTCTGCACTAGGTATCCCGGCAAAGATTGTACGTCTTTGCATGGCGACGCTATCTAACACACAAAGCGTTGTCAGGGTGGGTAAAAACCTCTCCGACCCCTTTGATACCAAGAGAGGTTTCAGGCAGGGCGATGCTCTATCGTGCGATTTTTTCAATCTCCTGATGGAATACATCCTACGCCAATGCCCGTACATACAGAGTATGTCGGGCTCGATCTTCCAAAAGGAAGTGATGCTGCTCGCTTACGCCGATGACATCGATATCATCGGTACGCAGGAAAGGCGAGTCAGCAAGGCGTTCTCGGAGATTGAAAAACAGTCTCGGCTCATGGGTCTAGCGGTGAACGAGGACAAGACGAAGTACTTGGTGTCTTCTCGCACTCCGTCAATGCGTCTTGGACGGTCAGTGACGATGGAGAATTTCAACTTCAGTGTTGTAGAAAACTTCGTCTATCTCGGAACAGAGATCACCAGCAACAACAACGTCAGCCTGGAGATCAGGCGAAGAATCACGCTTGCAAACAGATGTTTTTTTGGGCTGAGCAAGCAAATGAGAAGTAAAGCCCTCTCTCGACGGACGAAAATAAAGATATATAAGACGCTGATACTCCCGGTCCTACTGTATGGCGCAGAGGCATGGACCGTGGTTGAGTCGGATGAGACAGCGTTGGAAGTCTTCGAGAGGAAGATTCTTCGCAGGATCTTTGGTCCTATTAGAGTCGGCGACGAGTTTAGGTCCCGCATGAACCGCGAGCTGTACGAGCTATTCAATGAGGTTGACATAGTCCAGCGCATAAAATTCCAGCGGCTGCACTGGGCTGGGCACCTCATTCGAATGGACGAAGAAGCTCCAGCACGCATGGTTTACATGGGGGGCCCAAACTTGATTGGTGGACGCCGACTTAGAGGACGACCGGGCACTCGATGGAATCACCAGGTATGGAGAGACCTCTCCGTACTTGGCATTCAGAGCGATTGGCGCCAGCGCGCACAGGATTATGGAGGCTGGCGCGCTTTCCTGGACGCGGCCATGACCGGTAGACGGTTGACGGCCATTTAAACAAACAAAACAACAACATCAGATTTTGGTTAGAAATACTAAAGGCGTGGAGGACAGTTGCAACTTATTTGTAAAAAAAAAAATAAAAAATATGCCTTATATAGATTTTGAATTTGAAGATTTTGCCATACAAACCTGCTTACAGACAGATGGCTACACAAAAGATATAAAAATAAATATTCGCATTATGGCTTAGTAATACATACAGCCAATGTAGGATATTATAAACCTCATCTCATCTCAAATTTAATTAACTATTCACATAATAAATGCAAAAAGTAGTCATTAGCTATACTAAAAAGAAAAAAATGTAGCAGCAAATTTTGTTCATTAAAATAAAAGCCAGCATTCGAAAAAATGCTGATTTTTAGTAATCATTTGATTTATTTTAGACGTCTGTCTATTTCAGTGTAAAAAGCTTAAATTGCTAAAATAAATTAATGGAAAACATTTTCGAAAGCAACCTTTTTATGTACTAAAATGAGATAATGCCAACATATAAAAAATTTGCAAATTGTAGCAAAGAGTGTGAAGTTATTTTTTGTAGAAGAAATAGTTGAGCTACGTGGACCCAAAATGACTATTTAGACAGTCTTACTACATTTAATTAAGTAAATTTTTGTATATCTATTATTGAGATATATTACGTTTCTTAATTATAAAAGACTCTGTCTGTATGATGAAGGACGAAGAATGCTATTACTAATTCGAAATGGTGCCTCAACATATCAATATTATAAAACACTTAGAAAAATAAACACTGCGGAATTAAGTGCCTTAATTGATTGCCTTAATTGAGCACATTAATTGCAAATCTTATGCGGACGGTCCTAGATTGATACTTCGACTCGTTGGACAGTCAAAAAATCATTTCTTCTAAAACTCTGACATCAACCTGCATGAGATGCAATGCTGAGTCGTATCAAATGTTATTTTTTTTTTCATAGAAGACATCCCTCCTAAGCGATTTTTCTTTTATAAATGAAACCAAAACAAAACTCACAATCTTACAATTTGCCCATGGAAATGTGGAATTAAATCAACAAGTCGACGACTAAATAAGTTCGCTGTGGAAAAGTAGAACTGTATATAAGTACTAGAGTTCGCCCAGTGGTTGAAATTTCACCATATAGCGACCATAATTTTTTTCTAATTTTTTCATATAGAAACACGAAGAGAACGGATGTATGAAAGGCCAATTTAAAGAAAAAACGACGCTTTTGATTCATCAAAAGTTTATTAGGATTATGACTACCATGGACCCAAAATCTTACAAAAAAGTTCCACTGTGCACTGCTGCTCTCAAAACCCTTTCATATAAAAAACAAATCCAGGAAATATGATGTTTTTAAGAGGGTGCTAAAGATTTGCATTTACCCATTTATATATAGTTATTGAGCGAGCGGTAACTAATACATATATAATACAAGAGACTTTTATTGGTATTTTTTGGTAGATTTTAAATATTATTCTGGTATTTGCTACTCCAAATTGCTGTTTTTGTAGCAGTTTGTTGTTTTTCATTTAATGTATTTTTTATGCATTATTTTGAAAAAATATTAGCATTCTGCACTCCTTCTCTATATGAACTATAAGTGTGCCAAATTTTATACTCCTCCGTCCGCGCAATTTTCGTTAAAAGGGGTACAAAAGATTAAAAAGAGCAAGGGTCCTACTAAAACGAGAAACAAATATCAAAAAAATAGTTGCCTTATAACTCTGAAATAAATTCAAATATTCCAAAATACAAAAAATTTCTACTACTCACACTAGAAGACATAAACAAAAAAATTATTAAATCATAAAGTTTCACAAAAATCCCTTCGAAACGCTCTGCAAGACAAAAAACCTGAATATTACACACCTCAACATGAAAGAAATACAGCCCCAGAAACCCAACGCTCAAAATTTCTCCAGCTACATGACTTCTTAGAAGGATACACACAAATTTCTTTTTACAAACGGAACTAAATCAATATCAGGTACATCATAGAGTCTCATCTCCTCAAACACAAGCTTCACTGCAGAACTCACATCCATCCTCACCGCATACAAATACGCAATTAGAAAACTTTGGGAACTTCGTAATATTTTTTTTAGACGCCATTCTACACTAAAAGCAAAAACTATCTTCAGCAATAAAGGCTTTTACTCAGAAATAAGAAATATAAAGCAAACCAAAGACAACAAAATTTAAATCACACTCAAAGACAAAAAAATATCAAAACATTATAAAATAATCAATCCTAGACAATATAAGATATCCAATACAATTAAAGAAAAGTACCCCACTACACAATCTCCAAATCCCAAAGAAGGACAAATTTGAATGATCTGATTTCGAACTATATTAAACTATTTTATTGAATTGAAGTTTTCAAAATTTACTTTTCAAGTTAAAATACGAAAAAAAAAACAAGTAAGGAAATTTCAGTCGGGCGTAACCGACTGTAAGAGGCCCTGTACCAGTTCAGGTCGCCTAACAAACACATTAAATGTTTCCCGAGCTTATGACCAAACACATGACCACTTCTCACTGCGCGAATATGAATGAAAAGAAAAGGGGGGTCGTTCAAATTCAATTGCTTATAAAATTGTCATTTATTTTCCGATTTTGATGAACTTTTTGGATTTTGGCTTAGAGAGGCGTTATCTCTATATTGGTATACTCAATTTTTTTTGTGCCGAAGAAATTTTTAGCCTTGGGGGTGATTTTATGGTGAAGGGGGGTGAGGGGCAAAATTTTAAAATAAACTTGTAAAATTCCGGAGCAGTCCTAGTCGAATGCAAAAAACACGAAGTCTCTATCTATTACCGTTTCCGAGATCCTTTCGTTCATACGGACGGACAGACGGACATGTCTATATCGACTCGTCTATCACTCATGACCATAATGGGGGTAACTTTGGGGGTCTCCGACTATTATTTCTATCTGTTACATACATTTGCACAAAACCAATAGGCTCTTGTACCTTCGGTACAGGGCCTAAAAAAAGGGATGGTATGGTTTTTATGGATACTATCCTTAATAGAATAGCTGGCCCTTCGTTGAGTCACAAGTTTATTTAAGAGGGAATATATAAGCCTAAATATCTAAGCTTTTTGACTCTCTCTCTCTCTCTCATATAGTCTCCAGTTTCTTGATGTTCATACGGAAAGCCAAACAGAAGAACATGTCTATATCGACTTGATTCTTCGTAACTTTTTGAAATATTTCATTAGGATTTATATAAATTGCAACAAAAAAAATAATATTCCTTACAAATAAATACTAAAAAAAAAAAAGAACAGATTTATATAGGAGCTAACCATTCTAGTAGTATGATTTGAACTTATCTATTATAATGTCGTTGTAGACACATTTTTGTTTGTTTGTTTGCGCATCACGCCTAAACCGCTAAGCCAATTTGTATGAATTTTGGTATAGAAATAGATGGGATATTGGCAAAGAACATACGAACATATTTTTTTGTAAAAATCGGAAATTTGTCAAATATTTACATCCGTTTAAGGAATAGAGATGAAATTTGGAATAATTGTCAATGGAATTGGGAGAAGTAAGTTCCATTTGACAATTGTGAGGAGTTTAAAATTAATTGGTGCGAGCGAAGCCAGCGGGATTTAGCTTGTAAAGAATATTTCATAAGTATTAATGTAAAAGCAAAAAAAAATTAACACATAAAATTATTAAATTTGAAAAATCTGTTGGATATTTAGGTGCGTATGGTAAGTGCCAAGCTCCCCTAAGGTAAAGAAGTTGGCACATACAAGTCTTAAGCAGAATTAGGAGTTTCCAAATATTTTTGCTTAAAGGTTCCATGTCTTATAATCTTCAAGTTCCTGATGTTCATACGTACTGCCAGACAGACGGACATGTCTATATTGACTCAATTTTAAATGCCTTTCGCCCTATACTAGTGCTTTTTCTATATTCATAAAATAGAATTGCATACACGCTTGTTGAATATAATATAAAAAATCTGCCACTCAACGCCACAAGATAGAAAATTCCCATGCAATTACAACAAATTTTGTATTATTTGCGTGTTTCGTGTTGTGGACAAACTAAAAAGTCAATTCCTGAAATTGACAGGTAAATTTGGTAAATAGATATTATTATGCGCCTAATTTTCTTGTCAATATTTAAATTGAAACGGCCTTCCTAACAGGCTAATACAGCAAATTATTTATTTAAACTGTTTGACCTTTGTTTGGCAAAAATTATTTAGCTTGAAATTAAATTGTGAAACTGTGGCAATTTGTTTCGATATTTTATTTAATATGAAAATATCTGCAATCGAAACTAAAAAAGGCGAAATATTATATTATACGAACTTAACTAATAACTTAAGACCTGCTCAGTGTCGCTCTGTTACAGGTTTAGCTTGAAATATTATAAAAAAAAAATTACTCATGTATGATAATTTATTTCAATTCGAATCATTCATCTGATTTTTAGCTACAATATGCACACAAAAGAAAACGATAAACAGATTTTGTGAATTCAGAATTGCAACAGATCGATAGCAAATTATGTTTATATCTGGCAACAAAATGATTATTTAACAATTTTCGTTGAGTTTTCTGTCACATTTAGTTGCAGAATTGGAACATATTAAAAAGGATTTAATACTTTTTCACTTGGATCACATATATATATGCCAAATCTGGCTGTTAGATTGTTAGACAGCAAACCATTAAATTCGATTAAATCCGTACTTTTTGCAAAGGCTTTTAGAGACAGCAAAGCTGCATATTTTTGTATTTATTTGCGCAGCACAAATCCATGGAATAATTTAAAATGAAATTAAATATTTTCTTTCTGTTTTCTTTTTTTGGTTTTCGTTTTTTTGGGATACTCTTTGTGCGGACGACAATAATGCTTGATTCATTTTCCGCTGCATTTCTTTTGGCTTTCATTTGTCGTCAATTTGTTAAGCTCATATCCGTTTCCGGAGCACGCTTTGTGCCGTATCCGCTGTAGTGAACCGAACCCATGGTCTCGAACTGCCGCCTGCCTATACATACTATATATTAGCAATCAACAACAACGCATGTCAATCAGATATACATCCTCTATATGCATATAAATCAGTTTTTCAAAAAGCGGATTTCGATATTCAAATGTTTAATTATATAGATTGAATTGTTTGTTTGTTTGTTTGTTTGTTTGTTTGTTTGTCATGTTGGCTTGGCGTGGCATGGCTTGCAATTCGTAGCAAATGGTTGAACGCTATAAATAGCAGCCGGGACGGACTTGGATTAAATATATATGTATATATGTTCATATTCAGATACTTATATGCATGCAACTGTGCGTTCATTTGTATGACTGTGTATGTTCATCTAATAGTGGCTACTGTCCATTTTGTATAATAAATTCCAATTGGGGATGCTGCGACGTATACATTACGAGTAGTATGCCATAGAGCTATAGTTAATCTCAGGCTGGCAGCCAAAATGGAAACTATTGCTCTCGAGATGTGCTTAGGCAGGCATGAGTAGAAAATCGATTTCAACAGTATGTGTACGAGTGTATGTGTGTGTGTGTGTACGAGTACGAGTATGTACGTGTGTGTGTATCTATGTCACGGCAACATAATGTCAACATCGAAGGCAACAACAGTCGCAACAGCGGGCATGAAAAGGCAAAGACTGTGGCAGCAACCTAAGACGGACTATTTCTGTTTACTACAGCTTTGCTTTCAACGTCGAAATCGTCGACAACGGCGTTCTGTCCTGTTCTGTCCTGTCCTGTCCTGTCCTGTCCTTCTCATCCTCATACACATGCTCATCGTCAAAGTCGTCTTCGTTGTCGTTGTCGTCGTCGTCGCCATCTTCTATATCCAATTCCACTTCTATGCTTCACTTGGGAGTTGATGCTTCTTCTAAATTTGAGGGTTGGGGTTTGTTATTTAAGTTTGAGAGTATGAGTATGAGTTCGGTTCCAGTTTCGGTTTCAGCTAGCAGGCAAGGATGTTTAAGGCGACGTTGTCATGTGTTTTTGTAGCTATTTATGTGTACATATGTAGTTTGCTTATTGTTGCGTCGTCTGTCTGGGTTTGTCGTGCCTTGACTTGACTTGTGATGACTATCAAATAAACACACACAGCGACACACATCCTGCTGCTGCCCTGTGCTGCTGCTGCCCTGTGCTGTCCTGTCTTGTCCTATGCAGAAGCTTTAGCAACTTTCAGACGTATAAGCGCTGCGGTTGCGGAGTATTGCAAAGAAACAAGTCGAATAAATAAAGAAATTCATATTCAGACAACGACATCATAGTAGACATCGTTCATACAGCTCTATGAGCGACTACAATTTCTTTGCTCTATAAATGTTCTATGTTGTGTATATGTTTGTTTGTGTAGCTGTGTCTTGTTGCCGTTCTCATTCTAATGAGACAAATATTGGAAAGTTATTTATTATAAAGTTATATATTTTCGTTTCATTTGTTTGCTGGACGGCTCGATTCGGCTCGGCTTGGTTTCATTTTTCGGTTTTGCACTTTTCAGCTATCTCAAAGGACTCTCATTTCTCATGCAATTTTCAACATTCTGCCTGATTTCGGTATGAAAGTTGTTTATTAATTTTGAAATGGCTTCAACAGTTTTCGATGCTGACTCGATGCGCACTCGAACCCGAAACCGAAATTTTTGTATATAGCAAAAGCGGTTGTACGCCGAACTATTTAATCTCATTGGATTGTCCAATTGGGACTTGGCGAAAACTTTTCAAAGTTAGTCAAAAGTTTTTGTAAAGGATAATTGCTGCTTCATGGCATGCGATTTCTAATTGGATTCAGCTTTTTGGTTTGCCAGTCTCTCTCTCTCTCTCTCTCTCTCTCTCTCTGCCTCTCTCTCTGACTGTCTAACTATGTATCTGTATATAGGACTATGTTCACATGTCTATCTGTCTGTCCGTCTGTCTGTCCGTCCTGTGCCTATGGTCTAATTTTGCCTTGCAGTAAAAAAAAGAATTTGTATTGCTTGTGAGCGGACGGACGTAGATTTGCGTCTAATTCGATAAGCATTTAATGTGTTTCTTGTATGTTGTGGCCACTTGATTTCGATTTCATTAACCAGTTTATATTGTAATAAATTAAGTCGATTTTTTAATAAATATTTAAGTGAATATTTTTCGCATTAACAGAATTTTTTTTGGTAAAATATTTCTGCTTTGCTTGGTGTTTTCTATGAACTTCTTCCGCTTTAGAATACCATGTATCCTATCTCGATCCAATTATTTCCAATTATTTCAAAAAAAAATTAACCTGAATATCTATGAGTAAAAGTGCGCCAATAGTTATGTAATTAAACGACTTTAACCAATAAAGCATTGCCAAGTAAATACTTTAACAATAATCGACTCAAAAGCTGAAATGTTGGCCAAATTTCCAGAATTGAAAGTTACTTTTGCTTTGCAATTTTTTTCTCAAGTATTCGCTGAGCTATACCGCGAAATGTGTTTAAGGGTGAAAGCCAGTCAAGTTATCTGAGCGTGAATATCGTGGAATAATTTAGCAGAAGTGAAATACACTTTATGTGCGCGCGAATCGCTGTTCTTCTTCGTAGTAGAAAGTCTGTGTATGCAATGATTCTATTTCTTTGGAAATCTATGGCACCATGCTGTGCGGCGGATGTAAATGCATAAATCAGAACCACTTAACATCCACTTGACAAGCTCAACAATTGTTGTCATTGAATACGTTTGAGTACACGGTTTTCACTTTTAAAGGAAAATAAATAAATAAAATAAATTTTATGAATATACAATTTAAATAGATATGACATGACAGCAAAGGATTGTTACATTGGATCGAACAGTTATAACTAACATATACGAGTATATAGACTACACAACAAGTTGCTATGAGTCGTATGGAATATAAATTTAGAATGGAAACACGTGTTGTTGAAGGCAGTCATTTTTTTTTCGGATTTATATACAGAATTGTGAACAGAATGCTAGACATTAAAAAGAGATATGCATAAATATGCAATGTTATATTCTTGATATCTGGATATCGATTTACTTATATCTATTTACATAAAAATTGTTTGTCCTCGTTGAACTCCGAAACTATTTAACCTATTTTGAAGATTTTTTTTTATTTAGCTGGATTTGGTGCAATTAAAAGATTGAATAGGTTTTATTTTAATTTATTCAAGGAGGAGTTGATAAGCGATAAACAAAAATCGAAGTATCTTTCCATTTATTTAAGATACAGGAATGATATTTGCTATACGTGTTAATGGAATCGAGAGATCTAACTCTATTATTTTTAGTCCTAATCTGCGCAGGCTATGCTGTACTCCTCTCTATTGAAAGCGATACACAAAATGCATCACATCATTGCATCGATTTGAGGTACAGCGATGAAATTTGATACACTTGGTAATGGGATATTTTAATGAGTAATGGTAATGGCTAATGGTAAGGTCCATTGGAAAAGTGTACCACTACAATCGTAGCATGCCATTATATATCTAATATTCTAATGTCTGACTTGAAAAATTTCATTCTCTTTAGAAAACGAAGACAAAGAGGTTGCTTAGCAATGCAAGCCGTGTCAGCAAGTAAATTATATATTTTACTAATGAAAGAAATACAACACCCTGTTGTAATAAGCCGTAAAAGAGACAAATCACGAACGATGACCAATTTTTGCACTCGACAGGTTGCATGACCTGTACCACAAGCAAATGACCATACCGCGCTGCCGACTAGCGGATGGATCACGATCGCCAGTTGGCGTATCTGTCACAGGTCGGCAGAATTATGAGCAGATGACACCAAAAAGTGTATAAGAAGAGAAGCGCAAGCAGCAGTCAGTCAGTTGTGTGCGGGCCGGCGGCCAAGTAAGTAGTGAAGTATTGAAGCGCTAAAGATTAAACAAGTAAGGAATGTACAGTCGGGCGTAACCGACTGATTTGTTATGGGGAATGGGGGGTGAGGGGCAAAATTTTAAAATAAACATGTGAAATTCCGGAGCAGTCCTAGTTGAATGCAAAAAACACGAAGTCTCTATCTATTACCGTTTTCGAGATCCTTTCGTTCATACAGACGGACAGACGGACGGACGGACAGACGGACATGGCTATATCGACTCCTCTATCGCTCCTGACCATAATGGGGGTAACTTTGGGGGGTCTCCGACCATTATTTCTATCTGTTACATACATTTGCACAAAACCAATAGGCTCTTGTACCTTCGGTACAGGGCCTAATAACACGAAGTCTCTATCTCTTACCATTTCCGAGAACATATCGTTTATGCTGACGGACTAAAGGACTTCTATATTACTCCTGACCATAACGGGGGTAACTTTAGGAGTTACAGGATCTAAAAAAACTTACTTCGCAATAACCATTCGAAGCAACTTTTGTTATATTTTGAGTCCACAATATCACATTTCGGAGGGCACAGCTGTGAGCAGTTCAGTTGAGGCAAGCTGCCATAATTTGTCTATAAAGCTTAGTGTTTGAATATACCCAGCGACTATCTATTTTCTTGCAACATTTAGCAGAGTAAAATAAATGTGTGGTGCCTCTAACTATAAGTTGGCTTCCCCAAGCAATTTTTAGTTTGATAATTTATTTGCTGGAATAACTATTTTAAATTAAATGTGATCACTAGTTTGAATAAAAGAAAACCCTGTTTCATGTAATGGAATACCCTATACTCGTTAGACCTAGCTGACACATTGAATATATAGAAAATGGAGAACATTGTGAAGTGCCTCAAACTTGTATGAATGAGATCTAAACATTTAGTTGAATAGATAGAAAAAATGATATTAATGCATCGTTCCAGAAATGATATTTGTACCAGATGATATTGTAAAAAAATATTTAAACTAACTAATATTTGTCCTACCTAGTATACGAGTAATCTTATGCCATGGTGATCAGGCGCTTACGTTCTTGCTTCATAGTTACTTCACACTGGCTATTTGGAGAAGATCTTTAGGAAGTTACGTGGTTTCTGTGTTGGCAAAGTTTCTTCGGAAGCTTGACTTAAAGTGGCATTCATATGACTAATAAGGACTTTAAGTCTATAAGAGATACAGACTTTTATTACTTCTTCATATAAACCTCTTTCCTAAGTGAGGTTCTCTGATTTTTTCGATAAACAGATTTTTATTGATTTTTGTTAATTTCGATTGAAAAACACTAAATTTGGTGTAGCTTATGTTAATCATGATAAAATATTCAATTAAGGTTCATATCGAACCAATCACCAATAAAAATTTTTGAGTTTCTATATAAAAATATTTTGTTGTTGTTGTTAGTTCAGCTAGAAATGCAGAATTTGGCATATTTTGCATCAATTTTAATAAAACATTCCATTAGGTTTTAAGCCGGGTTACTAAAGGAGGTTGCCCCCTACTAAAAGTCGAGTTGGCCTAGTTATGTCCGTCTGTCTGGCTATGAACAACAAGAACTGAATGACTATTAAAGATAAAGGCTTCAAGTTTGAATATTTAGCAGCTCTTATTCCATCTTCAGTAGTGCTTAATGTATGTGCAAACTCCTTCTTAAGGGGTAATACCCATAAAAACGTGTCCCTCCTCTCTAAGTTCTTCAATAAAAATTTCTTTGTCTTTCCAGTAAAATATTCCAACTAATAGAAGGGCTAGTTGCCATACAAATTTGTTCTCCATTTAGTGTTTTTGTGGTTCAGTTTAGCAATTTAGCTTACACTAATTCCTGATAGAAATATATGTTCCATACAAATATAAAGGTTCGTAAGTACAAAATCTTCATTTCTAGTGGATCAAATATCATGATGTTTAGTTTGAAGTAAGATGTAGCATAAAATATTCTAAGTTCACATATCGCAGACGCCACTTAAGTGGAACATTTTTATTTATTTTTTATTCTATTTTGTATAAATTTCGAATAACAAAACATTCAGCACAGAAAAAATAATCTTCTTATTTATTAAACTCATAAAAACTTTATTTATGTACTTCATAAAAAACTAAGCTCCATTAGTTAGTTGAGGTTCATTTGAGTTCTTTTTAAGAATTAATAGTTTACATATAAAGTATTCATTATTCAATAGGCTTTAATTAAAATTTAAAAAAAAAATGCTTTGTCTCTTTAATGAATTCAAGTAACATTCATAATTAAACTATTACATTTTTTCAATAAATAAATAGAGTTATGGGATGATGCAGGAGTTGCCATTTGCTAAATTTTAACACTTTCAAACACCTGATGTTGATTTGTTAGCAAATAAGTACATCAAATAGCAATTGATTATAATTAATAACACAAATAAAAAAAAATATTTTAAATATGTTTGTGACAGTACGCATGAAGGGTATACGTTTGCAGGTAAAATTTAAATTGAAATTTGCAAAATTCCATATAAAATGAACAAAAGTTTTTTGTTTTTGTTTGTTGTTTTGTTGCCAGCACTTATCAAAGACAAATTGAAATGGAATTAAAAGTAAAACTAAAATTAATTATATTTACTAATTAAATTTGTTTTAACATTTTAGTTTATGAAACACATACAAAGAATTTCTAGAGAAATCATTGACTTCCATGGAATTGTAGCTGTTGTACTTTATACATAAAGCGGCATTTATTCACTATTCGACTGTAGAAGGAGTGAGTATGGTGAAAATGACCAAGGACATATGAATATGTTGCAATACGTTTTGATTTCTGAAGGCGAGTTGAATGGAGACATGGCTTTCGATTAACTGGTCACCACAATCATTGTAAGTGAATGCAGAAGTAAACCTTTGAGATGTGGTCAAATGGTTCTACTGCCGCATGACTGAGAATCATTACACTTTGAAAATTTTTTTAAATGAAGATTTGTTTATTTTTGGTTAATTTACAGTGTGTCTAATTGCATAAGACATGAAGGAAAATATTGTGACTAAAAGAAGAAGAAGAAGCATCACTCAAGAAGCGCCAAGACCAAAAAAGAAAAAAAAAAAAACAAGTAAGAAAATTAAAGTCGTGCGTAGCCGACTGTACCAGTATAGGACGAAATTTTAAAATAAAATCTTAAAATTCTGGCGAATTCCTAGTCGAATGCAAAAAGAACGAAGTTTCTATATATGACCGTTTCCGAGATCCTTCAGTACAGAGCCTAAATTACACGCCAAGTGCGTTTAAATGTTAAAGCAAACTTCGTTGCTTCGTTGCTCCACCATTATGATTCATCAGCCATTAGGTTCAGAGGACTTGACCACCTGCAACTTTCTGCTTCTACCAAAGCTTAAAAATAGATCCATGACAATACGCTGTTTTGGCACGATTAAGGAGATAAAAACCGCAGAAGACCGCGAAGTGCTCAAGATTATACCAAATAACACATATCAGAAGTGAATTATATTTGAGTGAGATTTCTTTAAAGAGCTTCAAATAGCTAATAATGAATATATAAATATTTTTCCAGAAAAAAAACCATCAAGGAGAAAGAAACGCGCCATTTGAAGTGTCTCACTTCAATTCTAAAAAAAAATATTCAATGTATGTTCAGATCGGATCACTACTCTATATATATATCTTAGTATCTCTTTGAATAAATATTTTATTGTTTATTCAGCTAGAATCAAAAGAATAAAATGTGCCACACGAATCAAGAAATGAATATACGCCTATTTAGATTTTAAGGTTCAAATAACTGTAGGGTATCTCCAAGTCACAACTTCAGCGTTCTTATTCACATAATACCCAAAAATTTAGTTGTATGTCGCCATGTGTGACACTCCTAGACTTGACGCAATAAGTAAATATGTATATACACCCTGTCAAGAAAGTATCAGTACCAGCCTAACTACTAACTTCCGGGTATTAATTAGGCAGATACATTTTTTTCCAGCTTGGTAACAATGAACTTAATTATGATGCCCGTTTTTAGCGCGAAGAAACTGTTTAAATCAATCGACCTTAGTAGTACTTGGCTATTTTTTATAATGCGTGAAAATATTGCTCAACGTATTTGTGTTAAATTTTGTATGTTTGAACAAAATTTTCGTGTGGCAATATATTGAAAAAGATTGCAGAAGGCATTTGGTGAATCTGATCTGTGATATAATGCGTTCTAGGATGGTCAGGATACCGTGTAAAATCTGGACGCCCTATAAACGACAATAACCTCAATAAAGTGAAGCAAATCGTCAGCTTTATGTATTGGAGAAGTCATACGAGAAATTGCTGCAAGATTGGTTCCGATAGAACTGAGTTTCATTCAAAAAAAAGTATGTAGAGCAGTTAGCTGCAAATATGCTGGATCGAGCCACTGCGGATCCTAACTTTATGGAATGTCTATTTACTTTCGAACCAGAAATCATCCAATTGGCAGCCAAAGTCAATAAAAAGTGAAGGTGTTGCTTGTCTTCTTCGATATTCATGGTGTGGTGTAGTTTGACAATGTTTCACATGATGAGAAACTATCCTTCGTAAAGGTGGGCCAACAATTCCTGAATACTTCAACATGACAATTTTAGGCAAAAAACACTCAAATGCCAACAATAAGCAATGTATTCCAGTTATGACCTATTTTTCTTCTCAAGGCTTAAATTGAAAAATTTTGGAAAGCGGACTTGAAAGTAGTTAAAGACTTTAGAAGAAATTCGACATGAAAGCTGACGGCCATACCCGAAGATGCCTACAAAAAGTATTTTGATGAATAGAAAAAAGCGTTGATTTATGTGTATCGCTTCAAATGGATATTATTTCGAAGGCAATAAAAAAAATTTGTATGGTAATAAATATTTCTTACTTTTACTTTTAAGTTCTCTTCAAGCTTTCTGCTATGAGATGTGAACACATCTTAGTCATCTTAGTTAATATTGACTGTGTTGAACTAATTTATCATACAAAAATTTTCTTCTGGACGTGGCGTAGTTATTAATTTTTATGGTCAATCTAAACATCTAAGAAGTCTCCAAAAACCATTTACAATTAATATCTTTAAGAGCTGAAAAGTCTAGTTTTGATTCAAGGATGGATTCCCTATTGAAACATGCAGATTTCAAACATTTTTTTCATTTTTACGTTTTCAACAAAATTTTGCGAATACAATTCGTTAAAATTGTGCATTACACACGAAATTCAATAAAACCAAGTTCATTTCAAACTTAAATATTTCTTCAAATTAATAAAATATTTTAAATAAAATCTTGTTACAAAAGCTATTACAAATTTATACAAATTCCACAGACAACTTGTGTAGAGGAGCACTTTTACATTTCTAGAAATTCCAATTTACGATGTTTTGGTTAACCGAAAATTTCAAATTTTCATTTTTCTATACAAGTAATCGAAGTGTGCTGTGCTGTGCTGTGCCACTGCAAAGCAACGCACATTTTCCAATTTGAATTTTCACACACGCACACACACACACACACATACAAACACATACATTATGCACACATAACACATGGACAGCATGCCAATTTGAATGCAATTTGATTTCAAGGAAATGCCAAACGAGTGCAGACATTCTTGAACTGCCGCTGCTGCTGCTGCTGCTGTTGGTCAGAGATCAAGCTGTGAACTGGCTTTTGTTCTCATTTTGGGATTCAATGTAGTCAGATAGATCTGATTCAACTGAATAGTAGATAAGTAAAAGGTAATGCATTTTCTTTTTTTTTTTGTAGTTGTTGTTCTTGTTGTTGTTGTTGCAATAAACTTACCCAATAGAGGCTGCTGCTTTGTTGCTTTATAATGGTTTCAGTTGGTTTGGATTAGCTGGTTTTATACAGTTTTGGTTTAATTTGATTTCTGATTTTTAGCTTTTTGTTATTTCGAATTTTTATTTTTTTTTTTTTTGGTTTTTGTTAGAATTTCTTGCTGCACAGTTAATTAGTTCATTAAAGTTTGTGCTGTGGCAAGCATACTTTGGCAAAAATATTCGATTTTTGAAAATTTTTTTATATATAGAAATTATTTGTGGACGATTTGTTTTGGTCGAAAAAAGTTTGCACGTTTCGATTTAAGTTTTTAGTTTTTAGTTTTTAGTTTGCTATATTTCCAGTACAACTTGATTTTTGAGCTACTTAAAGTATTTAAATATTTCTTTGCTGCACTCCTTAAATGCTCAACGCGTACGTTTATCCTGTTTTTAGTGGCGACAAGTTAAGCAAGTCAATGCTAAGTAAACGTGACTTAAGCTGATTGCGCCTATGTACGCTTCGCACTCGTATTGTATCTGGCTGCACAATGTATCTGCTGTATCTGCTGTATCTGTATCTGTTGCTGCTGTTGTAGTCGTGGCACATACTTTACAGCGTTGCCTATATGCTGCTTAATTATGCATAACATATACACTTGACTGGCGCGATTTTGTCTGCTGCATTCGTAGTTTAATGTTTGAGTTTATACGCTGAAGTCTTGAGTTGAGTTTCTTTTTTTTGGTTTTTTTATTTTTTAAATTTTTTTAAATATTTCATTTCGAAGCACATTATTTAACACATTTACTTATTTTTTTAATTAGTTTTTTATTTTCTATTTTATGAGTGTGTATAATTTTGTTGTTGTTGTTTAATTTATTTAAATTGTTCGCTTAATACTTAATGAACACAATCTGCAATAACTGCATAAAATTCAGTTTATTTATTTATTTAATTATTAATTTTTTTTTTTAATCTATGAAACACAACAGAAAATATATTTATTTATTAATTTTTTTTTAGCGTTGATATGCTTGTAAAATGTTTATTGAATTAATGCAAAATTATCTGATAAAAAATTTAATTAATGTCAGCTCGCATAGCTGCCAATAATTATGATATTCCAGCGAAATTGCTTTGCAGTATTATATTTAAAAATTTATTTTTTATTCCGGAAATTGCTAATTTATTTGTACAATGTAAAGAAATCTGCAGCTGAGATACATCAGTTGAAGTGAAGGCTAATAGTTTAGCATTAATGAATCAAGTATTCTGTCAAAAGCATAAATGGTAACTGTTGGACATTACTTTGCAGCAATCAGTGCTGCATGCAAATAAACTCGTTATTGAGACCCATTGAAACTAAAATTTGTTTGTGGCATATAATACTATCTGATTCCTTGTGGCATATTTTATGGGTTTTCATTGCAAGCTAAACTAAAGCACAAACAAAAAGGTTTTCTTATAAAAACACACAAAAGTGGCACCGATTTGTATGAAAGCAAGTTCTTCTAAAATGGTCCAATGTGCGAATTTACTTGTACATGCAAAATTTTTTTTTATTGAAGACAAAAAGACACATTTTTAGTTAAACTAATAAGTAAAAAATAAAATATTTTTCATTAAAAGCTGAAATAGCATAGTCAAATATTTATGCGTACTACCTCTTCGAGTTAAGTTAGCACATTCAAGATTAGCTGTCTGAAGAGGGAATATAAGCATCCAAGAATTTAGACTTGAATGCTCTAACTTTTATAGTCTTCAAGTTCTTGTGGCTCATATGTACAGTAAGACAGACAGACGGACATGTCTATATCGACTGAACTTTTGATGCTGATCAATAATATATATAAATTATGGCATCTATCTCACATCCTTCTGGCTGTTACATACATTAATTTAAGATACTCTTTTACTCTATGTCTACAGAATATAAAAACACAATTTTTGATAGAAAATAAGCAAAGAAAATTTGAATTCGAAATAACTTGTCACGCTTCATTCATGTTTCAGTAGGCTTGGTATACTCTAATACACAATCTTAAAAATTTAAATAATCTTTTAGCTTTTTTTTTAATAACAAAAATTTAAAATTATTTTTTTAATATATTTATCTTAAAGTGAAAGTATGTATGTATGTTTGCAAGCATGTATATTCCCTATAGACTCCGAAACTGCTTAATCGATTGAGCTGAGATTCACAGAAAAAAGTTCGGGTAGGTCACGAAAGTATTGCGGTTAAGTTTGGTCAAAATCGGTGAGGGCTGTACCATATCACTCATAGAAGAGGTAAAAAAAATACACCATAACTTTGCATCAATTTGGAGTAGAGGAATGAAATTTGGTATATTTGTTATTGGATGCAATTTGTGTAAGATCCATTGAAAACGTGGGAAGGGTTTAGGTGTCTATAAAGATCATTCATATATATATATATATGTAGACAATATGTTGAAGATGAACTATTATTAATTTTCTTTTTGATTTTAAACTTTTTATTTTCTATTTTTAAAAACATTTTTAATTTAAAAAAAAAATTTATCAAACTTTCTAATTTAAATAAAAAAAATGTTTCTTAAATTTTATTTTATTATATTTAATGCAAAAAAAAATTATTAACAATTTTTCTTTTTTTTTCTTTGTATTGTATTAGAAATAAATAAAAAGTTTTACATAAAAAAATAAATTATTCAAAGAACTATTAAAATATTTTAATAATTCAATAAAATATTTTTTTATTGAAATAGTTTTTTTATAAAAATGTGGAAGGAAAAAAAAGGACATTATAAAAATTTTTAATTAATTATTAAAAACATTTTCTGCTGTTAGTTTCGAAGAACTATTGAAATATTTATTTTATTTTAAACATTTTTTTTAAAAAAAAAAAAAAAAATTTTTTTTTTTGTAATTTTTGTTATTAATGAAATAAATAAAAAATTTTAATGAATTAATTTAATTTTTCTACTGAACTATCAAATTTATAAAAAAAAATTTACTCATTTAATGAATTTTTTGAAGAACTATTAAAATTTTAAAACGAAAAAAAACAACTTTTTTTCTAAGTTATAAATAAATAAATAAAAAAAAAAAGAACAAATAATAAAAAATGTGCATATAAAGGTCAAATAGTTGTGTGCTGAGCACCACTTCAACTGCATAAAAAGCGGAGCAAACTTATCAAACGTAATAGATTTCTACACATGTAGCGGAGAGTGCCCTCCTACTGGCACCCTTCAATTCAGACGTTCATGGCGTTCAAACCGCCAAAGTTTTTGCAGTCAAAATTACAAATCAACTCAGTTTTTAATAGCGAAGTGTAAATGGCTGCTAGCAGCTGGGCAACTTTTTTGAATGGTTCGATTTTTCGAAATTTTTAAGTTGCATTTAAAATTTTTATTAGCTATTGAACTGAGCTTTCAAATGAAACCGAAATTTCCGTTAGACCTTAGGGTGCCAGTAGGTGGACACTATCTCTTAATAATATGAATGATGAAATTAATATTATAATTCGAAATCTTCATAATCTTCGCTATTTTGAACAGTCATATTCTTATGCTAAATCTTAACTTGAAATAATTCTTCCTTCACAGAAATGATGTCAAAAATTAAACTTGATATCTGTTAGGCAATACTTCAAGTGTTTTGAAGCTTAATGAATGGTTCAAGAAATTTTGATAATATTAATAATTAGTAGAAGGCATAGAGGTAAACGAGTTAATCTAATGCTTGGTTAGCTTTGATTAGTTGTGTCTCGAACTCTTGAAAACTTTATGTAAAATAGGATTCTTAAAAGTTTTTTCCAAGCGTATTCCATTTCGGTTTTCTTAAATCTACGAGCTTTTGAAATGAAGTCATATACTCGACACGCTTTTATTTCGTATGCTTCCCAACTAATATAGCTGAGTATCTCCATCAAATTTTAATTACTCTTTCAATAACTTTGTAAAATGAGTTAATATTTTTTTTTTTATAATTTATAAAGCAATTAAAAATTTATTCAAGATCCCTCACATTTAATGGTCAAGTTTTGAGCAATCGTTTTCTATGAGTGTTCCATTGCTGAAACCATTTTCCTTTGGAGAAGGTTTATTTCCTACTCATAACTAATTATAATTTAATCTATAATCCTAAAAATATTCTATTTATTATTTACTTATTTGCCAACAAAAACTTGGAGACTATAAAATATAGAGTCTTCAAGTTTAGATATTTAGAGTCTTCTATACCTTTTTTAGATAACTAATAGCTGTAAGGGGTAGTAGCCATAAAAACCTATCCCTCCAAGCTGTGTTTTTTGTACGAGGAAATGGCGTAATCCGCTTACAAATATGTTCCTTATCATGGGTTTTTAGAAGAAAATTATTTTGTAGTTGCTTAGTTTAGCTTGAAATGACAAATAAATTTTGTTCAAAAGTCCCAACAAATTTTATAAATTCTACACGGATCCAAACAGCAAGTTAAAGATTCAATCGAGTATCTCGAAGTCAAATACATGCGAATGCAATGTTTCCTATTTTTTTGTGTATTTTTTAAACAGAATATGAAAAGATTTTATGTTATTCAAAATCTTAAAGAAGCCACTGGAGACAAATATGTTTAGGAAAGCAAAAAGAAACAATTTATTTATTCCGACCAAGCGGCACAGTGCGAGTCGTCATTAGAATGTTCGTCGCTCTACTTAATCATCTGTCTGTCTGTCTGTCTGTCTGTCTGTCTGTCTGTCTGTATTATTCTATACGCCCACTTCACGCAATTATTGAATTATTTGTTGAAAAATTAGTAAGTAGACATTTTGAATTTATATTTTGACATTGAAAATGCATTAATTTCTGTAAAAAATAAAAATTGCTTTGAAATTTACAAACAAACTGTGAATCGAATTGAGTTACATGCACGAAATATTGTTGATATTGTTTAAATTTTTTTTAAAAATTCAACTGAACGTTCATACGCAAGCACTTTCAATATCATTATCAAAGCTCAAAAAAAAAAAAAAATTCCACTCTGTTTTATTACTTTTGAAATTTTTCAAACCAAAAAAAAAAAAAACAAAACCGAACCATACCCAATCCACTTTTCCATACGTAAATGTGAAAAACACGCATTTTATGCCAAATATTTGCATGTTAGTTTTTGAATAGGTGTCGCCGAACAAATGTCACTAGATGAGGTCGCCATATTCTTTGAAAATTGAAACTCGTGCAAATAGTTATTCGCAGCAGAATGTTTTGATTTTACGATTTTATGATTTTTCCGAAATGGAAACAAATAAAAGGCAATTTTTCAGGAATATTATGTTACACTGCGAGCAATTTCGGAAATGGCGAATTTTAATTTTGACATCGAAATTGCGCAACGTGCCGTGTATAGAATTGTGTTCAATGTTCAAGTACAAATGGAAGATGGATTACAATCAAAAATGTGAAATAAAAAGAGTTATTTACTATTTCAAACAACGGAAATTGATTAATCTAAGAGTTGTGGTGTAACAGAACTACAAAACACATCCTCCACCCACTGAACTTTGTAACATTATTCGACAAGCGTCTATGCTGCTTCCTGCGCGCTGTAACAACGAGGAATAATATATATAATTTACTGATTGATTGATTGATTGATTGATTGTAAAATTTTTGTATATGAATAAAGTATTTGAAAAATTTTTAAAATAAAATTACAGCAGCAGAAAAATAAGCGAGAAACATTAAATTCGATGTAGCTGAAACTTAAATACACTGCATTCTTGTCTTTACTTGTGATTGCTTGCAAGCTACTTGCATGTCCTCTCAATTTTACAAACTGCACAAAAATAAGAAAAATATTCGCTTTTATGAAATATTAAAAAAAAAATATATATGGACAGCACACCACAAATGCCTAATCATCGAGTTCCTACAGTTAGCACAGAGCATTAAATTACTCTTATAAGCTGCTCCTGTTGCTGTTGCTGCTGTTGTTGCGTTACAATGCAGAACTACTCCGGTACAAATGGGAATAGGCAGACAGAGTCAGCTCAGCACAGAACAGCGCACGTACGGCATTTCCAATCATGCTTGTCACTTTCGGACACATTAATTGAATAATTCTTTCGGACAACATTTGCCATTTGCAATTATTATTATTATTTGTATTTTTTTTTCGCTTATAATTTCATAATTTTCTACGAATTCGAGTCGACTTGCTGTGTAATAAAAATGATAGCTTTCAGATAGCAGGCAGCAGCAGAAAATAATTTCTGAAGTTGTCATAATTTATAGAGAAAATGTTTTCATTAGAAATTAGTTTTATATGTAAGGACATTCAGTTGTGTAGGTGTATGTACAAGTGTGAATGATATTTGTTTTCTTATGTTTGATATCTCTGTTAATTGAAAAATATTGCAACTGCGTTTGCAAGTAAATAAAAGGAACAAATTTGACAGATGAAAGTTTTTAATAAATTTGTGCTTGTCAGAAATTTCATTTCGCAGCAAAAAATTGCTTCGGATTAGTTACTAATTTTTGAAATGTAATGATAGAAATTTATTATTGCTGGGGCTTAAACCTAAAGGAAGCCTAATGGAATATAATTAGTCAAAAGTTTATATATGTTCCTACCAGGAATCTTGTAGAATATCAAACATATTTTTGCAAGCTAAATTAAATGACAAAAAAATAATTTTCTTACAAAGGACCCGAAGGAAAGACAGATTTATATGGGATTTATACCTTTCACTGTGCCGATATGCACCTATATATAATATTAGCTGTACAAGACACGCTTCGCTGCATCCTGGTAAATATTTTGTCAAAATTATTGTTGTATATATAGCATATAGACAGCCAAACCATCCACACTTTTCCAATGAACTTACTTCTTCTGAACACATTAACATATATGTATATCAAATATCCAAAAATCCCTGTTGATTATCACTTATATGGTGAACGGCCTCCAATTTCAAATAAATATAGCCTATGTTATTCTGTGATAATGTAGCATTCTAATGGCGAAAGAATTTTTGAAATCGGTTCAGTAGTTTTTGAGTTTATGCGTTACAAACATAAAAGAATTAAAAAAAAATCAAATCTTTCCTCTTCATAATATTAGCATAGATATACAATAAATTTCATTAGAATTCAAGTAATTACAACAAATTTGGCATTTTTTACTAAAACACAAATAAAAAAAAAACCCAGTTTTTTCCATTCCACAGCTCGGTGTAGCTTTTGATGGTTAAAATACCTTAGAGAGGGACTGGCACATTCATTGAATACAACCTAGCTAAAGAGGATTTGAGGCATTAAATATCTGAACTTGAAGCCTCTTTATTCCTCTCTCCTCTATCTTATATAGACTCACAAGTTCTTGTTTTTTAGAACCCGAAAGGCTGGCATGTCTATATTGACTTGACTTCTTGTAGGGAAACCACCTATTTTAATGATCCAATTAATGTTTCACATTTTATTTAAATAGATACAAAAATTTTCGGCATTTCTAACTGAATTAACAACAACAAAAGCAACTAATATGCCTCACACATAATGGAATCAAGTTTCAAAATAGTCAACAGAGATGTGTTCTACTCATTACTCATTTGTTTTGTGATACAAATGTTATAAGTGGCTTATGATAACTAAAATTAGTAGCAAATATTCATAGTGCTTATTGTGGCTCCATATTTTTTTTTTTTTTTTCGATTTTGTCAGATCATTTAAGATGGTCAAATATAATTTTTCTTTAAGAAAATATTTGAGCTACAGCTGACAAATTTTTACATTTGGTTTTTATTCTTAAAGAATATTTTTCAGTAGCACAAAAGAAACAAAAGAACGGTACAGCAAAGTAACTATTTACTATATACCTTTCTCGCTCTCCTCTCTCAAGCACTCAATATCTATGCTTCAGACTCACAAGCCAATGCTTTTCCCCGCTTGAATTCCGTTTCACTTAGCACACTATTGAAGATGAACATGTACTATACATACAAAAAGACCTCTCCCCACTATTTACATATGCTTCACACAAAAATTCAGAATGAGGATTAATTTCCACCATATGTTGCTACTTTAGATCACAAAGGATATGAATAAGTTGTAGAAAATGGATAAAATTCCATGCAGATATTCTTAAATATTCGGCACGGCTTGATTGGGTGATTACTGTTGACTAATGTTTGTTATAATAAATATTGGTAAAGATTGAACGTTAGTTTAAACTTCACTAACCAAACAAAATTGGGCACCACTGATTGTTCTAAGTTCTTTAAGCTGGTTTCCCTTGGTGTAAAAGGAGCAGAGTAAGAGTGGGATACATGCACATGTATTGCACACTTTTCGATGCTCTCTACTACAAAATCGTCCCCATTTTCGTCTCATTTAGCAGATTTACACAAGCGGGCCTAAAAAGTATAGCTGTCAATAATTTAAAAGTGATTAACGCGCTGACTTATTACCCACACTTCAAAAAGTGTATTTAAATGGAGTACTAGTTTATAAATTGCAAAACTTTGCATACTTTAAGGGTTTCATTTCCGCAAAGCAGCCCTAAATGTATGCAACATTTTGCACAAGTATACAAAGCAGCACTAAAAAAGCCGTCCCCATTTTCGTCACATAGAAAATCGATGCAACTTTTTAATTGACCAAATATCAAAAAACATTTTTACAAACCGTTTATTCAAAAAATACAAACAAAAGAAGTTTAGGTAGCATAGTCTTCTTCAATACATCCATGGAAATAAGTAATGAACTAAAGTAATTTAACAGGCTTAGTTTTAATGTAAAAAAAATTAATCAACAACACTTCCACTTCCTCAAAAACTATATCAACTATAAATTCATCTTCAATGACAGCTCTAAGTGCTCTCAAATCATAGACAATTCCAGAAATATACAAAAATATCTGCTAGATATGAAATCTGCTCAGACTTGCTAAAGCCAATTAATGCCATAGCCAACATCGATAACCACAACTTTTTTACTCTCGAACTATTAAATAAGTTTCTAGTAGTAGAGGAGAGTTTCCATCTATTGGCATCCTAAGGTCTTGAGTACATAACTTTCTTTTGAAAGCTGAATTCAATAGCTAACAAAAATTTTAAACAGAACATAAAAATTTCTCTAACGATTTTTGGAAGACGATCTAGTAAAACTTTCGAAACTTGACCTTACAAAAAAGATGCCCAGCTACTGGCAGCCATTTACACTTCGCTGTAAAAAATCGGAAATGCAGCATAAAAACTATTTCATTAATTTTATTTGTTATTCTTTTCTATTCTATCCATTGAAACTGAACAATATTTACAGATTCGTAAAGAAACTCAACTCCAAAATCGCGCCACTTTAGTACAACCCACATCAATGTGCTACAAACTAAATTCATAGAACACCTACAACAAAAAATAACTCAAAAAACATACCTAAACTTCCAAGTTTTAACTAAATAAAATACACTGGCATACGTCTTTACAAATTCTTACTACATGAATTGCATCCCTCGCACAACTTACGTCTTAACACATCTTGCTGCATATCTTGAACCTTTCTTGCTAATTGCAGATGCTTAACTTTCAAAAAACATTAACCCTATTCCGCTTATTTGAAGTCCTTATCGGACTGCTTTAAATGGAATACAAAAAAATTCCTAAACAGCAAATATTTTTATGGAGAAGCCTTGATGAAAGGCATCACTCAGTAATGGGTTTTTTTTTTCCTTCAAATTATTTATTTATAAATTTCTGTGTAATCGTTTTTAACAATTTGTTTCTCACATCCACGTGTCTTGCTGTTATGAGAATTAACTGTTAAAACTTTTATATACATTGTGTGTGTGTGTGCGTGTGTGTGTGTGTGTGTAAATACATGTTATACACATCTATTAAATGTGCTTAATGTCTTCGTCTGAATTCTGCACGCATTAATATATAAATAGAACACACACACACACACACGCACACATGCAGCCAGGATATGAGCATGTTTAATTAATCTTTTACATTAATTGTTAACATGAAATGCAGAGTGGCACAAGGAATTTAAATGTGTTTTTAATTTAATTTGCACTCAATTTGGTCTCCGAATACGGCTTCATTCGAAATAAATAAAAACAAAATGTTTTCGTTTTATTTGTTCAACTTTATTTACAGTTAAGATGGGAAGTGCCGCACACCCCTAAATATAATATTTAATTGTCTTTAATTATTTTGCAATTATTAATTACATAAAAGATAAACCCATTCTCAAGAAAAAATAAATAAAAAAATTCCATTTACATTTAAATTATTTTGATTGAAGCCAATTAACTTGAAAAAAATAATAAAAAAACGTTTTTAAATGGAAATCGAGTGTGCACGACTTTGCTATACCCTGTACACTTCCCATTAAACATTAAATTTAAATGCGTGAGCAATATTTTATTAGAACTGACAAAAAAAAATAATCAAATTATTTCGTTGCTTGCTAAATTAGCAACAATTATTAAAGCAACAAGAAAGAAAAATGCAGTCGAGTATTCTGGAATTTGAGATACACTATACACAGATAGCAACTTAAATTTGCGTGGGTATTTATGCCAATCTCCAGCCGTGTGGAATGTTTTATAGAGAATAAGTTTTTAAATGCAACAATTGAAGATAGCAAAAAGTTGTACAGATTTGTGTGGGGCTCAGCTTTCTGGTAAATAGAATAATTTATAAGAATTAACTTAGGATAGACCAAACTTGTCATTTTTAGCTGAGTTGACCCTCCATAATTGAAAGTTGATGCGTAAAAAAAATTACTCTGATGCAAACAAAAAGCTAGACTCGAACAGGACATCTTCTTCAGACACACAACTGTTCACGAGCGCCTGCTCGCGATACACATCAAAAGCTAAATATTTTACTATACACCCGATATGTGCACACGCTTCAACGTAAGAGAAGGACGAGGATGCTAAAAATGAATGCTACACAGAACGTCTTTACAACCGCTGCCCCAAGCATCGTGAAAGAAAGGAATCTTTGAAACCACCGTCGTAGAATTAAGTCTTCACGACACTAGCTAGACGTCGTAGCTAGAAACACAACTAAAACAATCTCCTGAATATTCCGGGAAACCTCTCCGTTCTCTCAAGAGATATGGGAACAGTGGAGATACATAACCCGCTCCATGGATAGAGCAATCAAGGATGTGATTTGTTATACAAAACCTTAGACGAGGAGTGTCGCAATGCTAATGCAAAGAAGAACGCAGCCTATCAACGAAGTCTGCAGTCGGGAACAACGCGAGTTGTTACAGAGCGATATCCAGAGAAACGGAGAGCGGAGAAGTAACTTTTCAGAGCAAGAAAGTCGGAAGTTCGAGAATGTTAAGATGGAAATTTGGATACAGATGTACAGAAATTACTGAGCTAAAGAAGGAGATATTTTCCTAACTGACATGTCTCCAAGCACAAAATTCCGCCGCTAGAGAAATGACATCGGAATCACCAGTAAACGATTGTAGAGCCGTTCGGTAGAGTCGGTTATTAAAATAACAAAGCGGCAGGCTCTGATGGGCTGCCAGCTGAGTTAATTAAGAACGACGGCGAAGAGTTGATTCGAAGCTATGTGCTATCTTTAAGGAAGGACACCTTACGTTTTGTGTCGAATACCGTGGAATAAGACTCCTTTCAATCGATTATAAGATTCAGACGCACGTATTGTGTGCTACGCATTCACTGAAAGGACAATATCAGTGTGGCTTCAGACCAAAACTGTTGACCAATGGCCAAATATTTACATTACGACAAATTTTGGAAAAGACGTTTGAGTTTAACAGACCTGTTTGTGGACTATAATGCCGCCTTCGACACACCGATAGGAGCGAAAAACTTCTCTGAACCCAAGATGCTTTGTCCTGCGATTTTCCAATCTGCTGATGGCATATATCTTACGTCAGTGCCAGTACAGTACGTAAAGAGCTTTGTTAAAGGACTTGAACTTCCAAAAGTACACAACAACAGTGAGTCAGCAAAGCATTCTTGGAGATTGAAAAATAGTCTCGACTCATGGTTCTCGCGGTGTATTAAAAATAAGACAAAGTATTTGCTATCTGCTCGCACGTCGTCATTGCGTCTTGCATGATCTTTGACGATGAAGAATTTCAACTTAATTATTGTAGAAAATTTCAACTACTTAGATCCGAAATGACCAGCAACAACAACGTCTGCCTGGTTGCAAATGGCTGCTATTTTTGGCTGAGCAAGCAAATTAGACTCCTACTGTATGACGCAGAAACATGAAGCATGATTGAGTCAGACGAAATGGCGTTGAAAATCTTTGAGAAATAGATTCTTACTGCTTCTAAAAATATTTGTGAAGGCAACCACGGTGGTCCTGCCACAAGCGATTCCACGGTAATGGATTAAAGATTTTTGGAGAATATTATTGAACAATATATATATTAAGAAACTTCCATTGGTCTTCTGATATACAACTCCCTCCATATGTGGATCAACTGAAACTTATAGATCTTATAAATCTGTCTGCAAGACGATCGATGCTTTCTGTCGTTTTCCTGCACAATATTCCTTGTGGTGAAGTAGAGGCAACTTTAGAAATAAGTTTTTGTATTAGGATGTTTAGTTCGTATTAAGTTGCAATAATTAAATAAATAAAAATGAATAATAGCCACTTTGACGCGATAAAGGATATAAAAAAAGGCAATTGGTTATTTAATTTTAATTTAACAGAGTCTGTGTATATTTTTTTTATTTTTAAATTCTATTAATTTTATTAACTGAAAAGTAAAATTAACTTTTAAATATTTACTGCAGAAAATATTTATTTTTATTAAATTTAAATTATGTCAACACGATTGGCATTTATTTTCATTCCCTTTCTTTTTTAATATTTATTTTATTAATCAATATCAATTACCTACAAATATGCTGGCAGATATTTGTGTGCTGTCATACTTTAAATTTGCAAACTCTTTCAAAATTGTTGTATTTTCATTATTATATCCCCTACTATTACTTTCCCAGACCACTTGTACGACTTCAAAAGGTCACTTGTTTGATGTTTTTGGTTCAAAAAAATTACCTAATTACCTAAGACAAAGCCATATAAAATATGCAATTTATGCATAAATAACGTAATCCGATGCCGCACTTAAGGAGTTTGTCAAATGTTGGCCAAAACGTAGAAAGCATTTGACTTTACAGATTGACATCGGCAGATAACCTTTTCTCATGTGTTGTGTTTAAAAAAAAAATACTATTAATATTTTTGAAAATATGAGGCGTGTATAAAAGCATCATTAATACACAAAAAGGGTTAAAAGTTAATAAATTTATTATTTTAATGTGAGAGCTCAGTCATTTCTAAATGCAGTGCAATGGTGTCATTCTACCGAGACAACCTGCGGTGATCATTATCCGAGAGCTAAGTCAAAACTGAAAGAATTTAAAAATATAGCCGTAAATTTTCTCCAAAATGCGGACTTCAATCTTTGTAAGGCGACAAAATATTTTAAATGTCCAGCAATGCCATTTATTGCTATTAAGGATATGTTCTAAATGGAAAGTTGTGTCAAAGGACTAAAGAAAAAGCTTCTTAAGCAGCAATTAACACACTTTTCTTTGAGTTATTCTGCTGAGGAAGTCGACTTTGCTTTTGATATAAATTCTATGTCACCAGTAATACTTTATGCGGTACTAAATGAAATTAAAAAACTTTATTCCAAAAGATTAAAAGTCAAATGAAAGTCCATCTGCTGCTTGTTATCATCTACAACATCTGCAGAGATAATATTAAGCTCAAAGAAATTATCATCTGGGAATATACTCGAAAATATTTGATACCAAATTTGCAACAAGACTTGTTGGTATCATAATTCCCAGTCATCAGTTTGGTTTTATATCTTAGAATCCCAACGGTTTCAGAACAATATGTTCGTAACAGCAACAACTATCCTGGAAAACTGACCTTGCATCCTAACGATCTTACTACTGACCTTCTCAACCTGAATACTCCGCTTAGACTCAACAGTTTTCATTTTACGAAAAATTTACTTAGGCAGGCTTAAGGAAGCAATTTATTTCACCATGCAAGATGCTTAAGAACTACAAGAAGCAAAAGCCTCATTGTTAGATGTAAAAACTGTTTGGGAATTCTACAGAAGTCTATAAAAAGATGCAATTGACTTCAATGAAGAAATGTCAAAAATTTTCATAAAAAAACTCAGAATGGTTGGTCAGATCTGGCGGGCATGGGTGCTACCCCTTTTAGTGCTCCGATTCGGTCCTAAATAAAATATTTGATAAGGATAAACGTAAGTTAACCCAAATTTGGTGTTTCTAACAAAATTACCAACATAAATAAATTTTTTTTTTAATACAAAAACTCAGAATTTGGTGTACGTTTGCATGGTTAGTCCCAACTCGTCCTTATGGAGGGACAATGAGTACATTCATTGAATACAAATTATCTGAAGAATGAATAGGAGAATCTAAATATCTAAGTTCTCTATCTATTACCTATCTATTATAGTCTCCAAGATCTCAATTTTCATACTGCTGCTGTTGTCTAAATTATTTGAAAAACTTCTTTTGTTTATAATGTAATCCAGAACGGAGACGAATGCGCCAATTCCACAACATCAGTTTGGCTTTAGGAAAGACCATTCATCGATCGAACAAATTTTCAGCAAAATTATAGCAAAACTCTATTTCAGCGACTTATTGTTGCGTTCTTAAGTTTGTCACAAATTTGTGTCATATTTCCGCCTCAAATGCAAAGCTTGCTCTAAACAATAGTTCTTCTACTAGGGAAACCCAATAATATCGACTATCGATTTTTGGTTATAAGCAAATTTTTCCACAAAAAAAAAAAAAATTTCAATCTCAAGAAAACTTCTGAGGTACTTCAAAACGATTTTTTTTTTCATCATAAAAAACAGAGCTGACAGCAAATCGATTTGCATACTGCTTCATCATCTCAAATCAACTTAGCAACCATTTAAATGAAAAAAAAATCTTAATTTAATGAAAATAAGTAAAGTGCCACACTCCACTGATTTGTTATACAAAACGCGTTGCTAACAACATTTTGATTGACACTTGTCAGGACTTAGTAAAAACTAATTCACGACGATTTACTTTTGAATAAAATTGTTTAAAAGAATTTCAAATATCAAAAAGACTGCGCAATATTAAAGCAAATAAAAGGTAGTCGCAGTTACTAGAAATTAAATTAAAATATTGCTAAGATATGCTAATATTAAACATTTTTATACTTTTACAATTTACTTTAATTCAAGGCTTAACTGTGTTGCCAGTAGTATTGAAGGACTTTAACAGGTGAGGGGAAGATAACAGAAACCAACACAACACCATTTTTTTAGAAATAAATACGCCCTTATATTCCTTAAATAAAATTAAAAATGTTAACTTTTCACCTAAAAATGGCCAAAATTATTTATTTTTACCACAATCCAAATGTAATATCCGATAAAGGTTTAAATGACTAAATTCTCTGCCATATAAATCTGTCCCTCCTTTCTATTAATAATTTTATTAATAATTCTACTAAAAATGACAAATTTTATATATTTTACGGCAACTCTGCTAAAATATTTTAAAAATTTCCCAATCAAATCACTAAAAGTAGTAGCTCTCATATAAACAAATTATTCCGTTTTAGGTTTTTGTATGAAAAAAGTCTGTTTGTTTAGATTAGTTTAGCTAGAAACATCAAATTTGCATAAATCCTAAAAAAATAATCCTTATTAGACCAGGTAAGACCAACAGAAGGTATCACCACCGTATAATACTTCCCTTCTTTCTAGGTTTTTGTACGAAAAAAAAAATAATTTTTACTATTTTTTTCTATTCTTAATTTCAAGTAAAATAAAATTTTATATATTTTATGGCAATTCTGCTAAAATATTCCATAAATTTCCAATTCGAATCCCATGCAAAAAAGTTATTCCTTTTTGTATGTAAAAAGTGTATTTGTTTTGGTTAGTTTAGCTAGAAACATCTAATTTGCTGTGTTTTGTGTGAATTCTTAAAGAATAATCATTATAAAACCAGATAAGACCACTAGAATGTATCACCAACGTATAATTTTGCCCTTCTTTCTAGTTTTTTGTACGAAAACAATTTTTTTTACTAGTTTTTCTATGCTTATGCTTTCTAGTAAAATAAAATTTTACATATTTTATAGAAATTCTGCTAAAATATTCCATAAATTTACAAATCAAATCACTAAAAGAAGTAGCTCCCTTGCAAAAAAGTTATTCCTTTCTAGGTTTTTGTATGTAAAAAGTGTATTTGTTTTGGTTAGTTTAGCTAGAAACATCAAATTTGCTGTGTTTTGTGTGAATTCTTAAAGAATAATCATTACAAAACCAGATAAGACCACTAGAATGTATCACCAACGTATAATTTTGCCCTTCTTTCTAGGTTTTTGTACGAAAACAATTTTTTTTGCTAGTTTTTCTATGCTTATGCTTTCTAGTAAAATAAAATTTCACATATTTTATAGAAATTCTGCTAAAATATTCCATAAATTTAAAATTCGAATCACTAAAATATATAACTCCCATACAAACAAATTATTCCCTCTTAGGTTTTTGTATGTTAAACATTTTTTTACTGTTCTTAATATAACTTGGAATGCTTAATTTAATTTCTGCTTAAATTCAAATTAAATATTCCATATACATAGGTCTACACCAAACCACTAAAAGGTTAGGCTCCCATTCAAATCTCTACCACTAACTAGATTTTTGTATGAAAAAAAAATTTTGTTATTGTTATTTAGCCAGAAATATCAAAAATAAAATATTTCACAGCAAACATAATAAAATATTTCATTAAGCATCAGATCAGACCACAAGATGGGGTAAAATTCTTAAAAATCTGTTCCTGCTTTCTAAATTTTTGTATGAAAAATTTGTTTCAATAAAAAATAATTTCCTAGCTTTTAAATTTTTTTCCAAATAAAAACCCCCAACCACACTATTTCACGTAGCCAATTATGAAATTTCTAATAGATCCTTAGAGCAACGTGCACTCAGCTGCTTGCCTTAGTTTAAGGATAACTGTAAACTAAATTTCAGAAAATATTATTTGTAGGCGGTTTTTCTTGGTCTTTCTTAAATATTGAACACTGCATACAAGAAAACCAATTGCACATTGCTTATATATGTACACTGTACTACAAAGTTACAAGCATATCCTTAAAACAAAAAAAAAAACAAAAAAAAAAGCAGCAACAATTTGTGCTGTTTTAACGTAGTACCTCATAAAAAGCACCATAAAAAAATAACAAGGCAACCAAGTCACACAAAACAACAATAAAGTACCTATATATGCATATATATATATATACAAATATATATATATATATATGTATATGTATATATATATATATTTTTATTAAACTTTTGTTTTTTCTTTGAACAAAAAAAAAAAAAAAAACCCTGCGCTCTCACTCACACACGTTCTCGTGCACTATTTCTACCATACCGTACACAGAGTTCAGTAGCGTTTCATGGTGAATAGCATAAACTTAAGCAGCAGCATATACCGACAAATACACCACAAACATCATACCACGCTTGTAAGCCAGGCAAGATACCAGGCACCGCCATCTTAGGCATGTTTTATGAAAGCCGCCGACCAGCAGCATAGAGCATTGAGAACAATAACAAAATGAGTGCAAACAAATGAGTTAGTTAGTGAGAGCGTGAGTACGACTAGCAGGCTGCTTCAGACTGTGTGCAATGGAGTGAAAGAGAGTCTGCGTGTATTGTAACATTATTATTCACCACAAGCCACTAATACGCTCTGTGTGTGTTTTCAAACATGTGCTCTCACACTCACTACTACTACTACTACTACTACGACGACTATGTTGCGTTGGATGCTGTGCTGTATCGTTCGGGCGGCGTACTCAATTTTAACAAATTGCTCTCACTTGTAAATCTCTGCCTTAAAGTATGCTGCACTCTTTTTTTTTGTATACAATTTCTTATTTTTAAGTTTCTTGAATTAAAAGTTTATTAAAAACAAAAAATACAAATAACAACAAAAAGAAAAAAATTGTTTCTTTCATATTTGTGCATTTTACAGCTTTTTTAATATATTCCAATATTGCCAGATGCGAAAATTAAAAATCAGCACGCTTTCGGAGCGGATTTACTTTTTTCCCTTATTTCACTTAACATTTCGTGTGTATGTGTGTGTGTGTGTGTGCGTGTACTGAAACGCATACATAAATACATGCATGTATCGCAATTTGTCATACGCTTCATACACATAAACGTGTGAGAACGAGTCAGCATTTGAGCGTCTTGTTGACGGTGATGAAAAGCAACACACACACTTCAACAAAAAAAAAAAAACAAAAAAAAAAAAAACTTCCCATAAACAGTCTGAATTCTCTCGCGCTTGCTCTTAACATACATTCCTCTTCTTTTTTTGAGTTGAAATATTTTAACAAGATTTTCGCATGCTTTAATTTTTAGAAAACATTTTATTTGAACGCTCAAAAAAAAAAAAAAAATATTACACATAAAAATATTTTGAGCATTTTTTTATAGAATTTTTTTTTTTTTTTTATATTTAGCAGCGCTTTAATATTTTTGCTCAATTTAGGCAGGCATTTTTTTCGCATTTTTCATTTTCTATTCTTTAAATTTTTATTTTTACTTTGATTGACTACTGACTGCTGCGCGCTGACCGACTGTGACTGGGCCAGTTGATTTCACATGTATACGTTTTAATTTGCATATCTGTGTATGTGTGTGTATACATATACATATGTCAAACACTCTCACACAGACAGTAGTCAGCGGCGATTAAAACATTGCATTTTGACACGCCAAAAACAAATTACGAGCAAAAAAATTCGTAACATAAATTACAACAAAAAAAATATAAAAAAAACAACAAACATTTATTTTAATTACACTTAATTTGCATTTAAAATAGACACCGCCAAATGCTTTTATTAGGTCTTTAAAAAAAAAAAATATTTGTATAATTTTTTAAATTTATTTCTTTTAAATATTTTTCTTAATTTAATTTTTTTAATTTTTCAATTATGCGAATTATTATATACTTAAATTGTAAAAAAAAATATTATATATACTTTGTTGTGATTTATTAAATTTTTTTTATTTTTAATTTTTATCTCAATTTGAAATTGTTTGCCGTATTATTTATTTAAAAACAATTTTGCCGTTCATTTGTGTTATTTCAGTAAGTTTTTGCTTCACACATTTCGCACTGTTTAAATTTTAGCACAATCCGCGCTGGCAAACAACGTTCCAAAAGCGTTCGCGTACGTCTGCAGGACTTGCTCGCTGATAAAAAAGCGCACACTACTCATGCAACACCGATGACAAGACAGAACAACAGACGACGACGACGACGACAATGATGATGAGAACGACAACGAGAACAAGAACAAGCACGGAAACAGAAACAGAACCGAGAGAACGACGACACGATTTCGTAACTCAACTCAACTCAACTCAACTCAATTCAAACGAATTGTATTGAAAAGCATAGTCAGCACTCTCTCAGCACTGGCGCTTAACTGAAAGGACTCAACTCAATACTCTTCGGCTAAAACTGAGGACAAGCACTTATTACATTGTTCACAAGCTTCCACGATAATACTGCACAGAATACCGTTGGGTCAAACATCATTTAATAGAATAGAGTGCAACCTTCAGAGTCAAGCTGGAGACAGCATTTCTGGTTTAGGCTACCAAAGAAACAATAGGCCAAATTGGACACTGAGAATACTACAGCAGATCTGAACAAAATTTGCAAAGAGTTCAAAACTCATTATGTAACCTTCTCCTAATCTCATTAACATGTATAAAAAAAATCATTCCAGTAACTTAAATAGACGCAAATCTAAGTCAATTTTTGTTTATCGCTTATATGGCGGGCGGCGCATTGCCCCCTTCGATTTCTAATATACATATATAGCCTATGTTACTCCGGCATAATGTAGCATTCTAATGGTGAAAGAATTTTTAAAATCGGTTCAGTAGTTTTTGAGTTTATTCGTTACAAACATGCAAAAAATATTTGTATACATAAATGACTACACATACTAATGAATGAATTTTTTTTTCTGTAAAGTCGGAATAAATTTGATGTCATTATCCAAAAAATTGTGAAGTTCTCCATGACTGCATGAAAAATTTTAAACTTATTTGCATTAAGACAGATTATGTTCCATCTGAACTTATACAGAAATTCTCACATGATATATGTAGGTACTAATGCCAAAGAAGTAGTTCATTCAAGATCATATCCCGACCATTTTATCAGAACAATGAGATCAAAAGTTTATTGAACGATAGAATCATCAGAAGATCACAATCTAAATACAATAATCTTATTAGGGCTTTAGATAAGAAAGAGGTTGCTAGTTTCTGTAATAAGAAGAAACGACTTGTGCTTGATAAAACGATTAGTGATATAAATCCTATAAAGGTTATTTCTACCAGTTGAAACAATGCGCTATACTTCACCTGTTTGGATTTGAAATCTGTGTTCCATCAGATTGAACTTGAAGAACTTGAACGCGAAAAAAGCAGCGTTTACAATCAATAATGAAAAATATGAGTTTCGTTGGTCTTCGTTTGGACTGAAGAATGCTCCAGGGATTTTTCAAAGAGCAACAGATGAAATTATTCATTCGAGATCGAAGGAGGACCACATTAAACACAATTACTATAATGATCTTGAGAATCTATGTGATGCAAACATGAGAGTATCGCTCAACAAAATTTATCTTTCCAAAAACTTGAGAGCATTAAAGTCAATTCTAGGAACGGCAAGCTACTACCGATGCTTTGTTAGGGTCTACACTCAAATTGCAAAACCATTACCAAATATTTTGAGGAGGGGAGAGAATGCCAAAGCATCGAAATACAGTAATGTAGAGCGGAACAATTAAGCGATTGAAGCATTCGGTCAACTGAAGAAAATTTTGACCTCAGAAGATTACCTCCTTGCGTACCCGAACTACCTATACTTCAGCAGTAGTTCTCTTTTAGGAAGGGTGCGTGCCACAGCAGAGCACCACGCCACCAACGAAAGAGAGATGTTGGCTGGCTATTGTATGCGTCTCACAAAAAGCAAGGAATAAGGACTTACGAATTTATCGGAAAAAAATTCTAACTCTAAAATAAAGAGAGTATAACCAAAGTTTATTTATAAGCGGGGGAAGGAACATTAATTTGCGAATGCATTATCCAGTCAATATATAGACTCCTTAGAGGCTCAAAGATAAGGTGGACACTCCAGATGAAGGTGAAAGGACTTTTTGGAAATCTTTTATTCTTGTTCAATCAAGAAGACGGCATATAATTTCACAGCATCACTACTTCTGAATATGGCAGATGTAGTAAATCCTGCTAGTTAGTGCTCAAAATCTGCTCAGAGTCCTTTATCCAGCCTTAAGATTTATATTTTCAAACAGATTAGTTGTAGATTTTTTATAAAGAAAGCAACCAAGCTTGTCTTTACATGTATTCCTCTGAATAACTTCTAATTTACTTGACCGATTTTGATGAAACTTTTGTGTGTATTTGAGTGGGTTCTTCTACGGTTAAGATTTGCAATCGACTAACATTTGTATTAGTCCGAAAAAATTTTAAAGAAAAGAAAAAGTAGCCCGGAAATATGAAATATTCAGAAAGAACTGAAAAAGTGATTTTAGATCTCCGATGTTCAAATATAACATCCTGTTCACAGACAGAAGGAAACATAGCAGATTCCACAAAGTATATAAATTCTGGATCAGCATTAAAAAAGTCAAGGCGATGTAGCCGTGTCCATCTGTCCGTTTGTCTGCATAGTAGAGATAGAGCCTTTAAATGTTAATATTTTAATTCACTTATTCATTCTTCAGATAGCTTGTATTTAATGTGCTTACGCCCTTCTTAAAGAGGAATTATGCAAACCATATATCAATTATCAATTAAGATCCAAAACAGCCTATTAAAAGCGGTAGCACTAATGTCGCATCCAGGTGGGGGAGGGCAAGGCGGTTCATTGCAAATCTGTCAAATTTTTCTGAACATAAGAAATGTAGTAAAAAGAAGAGGTCGGTAGAAGAAGGCGAGGACAAATGAAATATTATATATAAGTAGATGTAAGCAGTTACAATTAATTAACAAAAATTAAAACTTTTGAATAACTACTTGCACAATGAGTTGCTCTACGAACCGTATTACTCAGTTGATTTGAGTCTAACTGTGTTGAAAGAGTAAAAAGTTTCTAAATGAGCATAAAGAAAAAAAAAAACTCATTACTCATAACAATAACAAAATACTCGCACGAAGTTAAAAACACTCAACATGGCACACTCAGTTGTACGTTTTGTTGGCTGCTGGATGCTGTGTTACACTCAATTCTTACAACTTGCGCTCTCTTGCTTACGCTCTTTCGCTCTATATTCAGCGAGCACTTTCAATTTGAATTTGAGCATGAACTGTCGTCGTTGTAAATCAGTGCAAATGCTACACATACACACATACACGCACATTCAGCTGACTGGCACAGTTCGTTTACATTTCTTTCGTCCTTCCGTTCGTTCTTTTCGTTCGTCCATTGCTTAAATCATTGTTTTTGTTGTTGTTTGCTGTTGTTCGTTGCTCTCAGCTTCCTCTTCGTTTTGCTGCCCGCTACTCGATTTGCACGTGTCGCGCCCAAATTTCATATACACACACATTCTACTCTGCTACAAAAGATATTCCCCAATCAGTTTCTGAAAAAAAAATGGAAAAAAAAAAACCGAAAAAGTTGGAAAATAATAGAAAAATAAAAGAAGAAGAAGAAGTATAACTGCTGTGTTGAAGCAGCCAGAAACTAAGCGGCAAAGCAAGTTTTGAAGCAGCAGCAGAAGACGGCGACGATGCACTACTAGAACAAGAAGAAGAAGAAAATTGGGATTTTTTTTTCATTCCTTTTTTTTTTTACTTTACTTTACTTTACTCTTGGCGGCTTTTGTGCTGTTGCTCTCTGCGCAACCCCAAACCCCGCAATTCAAATGATGGTATATAGAGTATAGTACTACAATATCATGGCTTTATACGTAGAGTACTTTGTTGTTATTGTCTTCCAAATACTTTCGTTGTTGTTGTTGTCTTACATTGCACTGTCTGTCTGGTATGCTAGAAGTATGTGTAGCTGTCTGTCTGTGTAGCAGTCTGTCTGTGTGTGTGTGTGTTTTTGTGTTTGGAAATGTAAGTAAATATGTGCGTATCTATGCGTAGCCTGTCTGTCCGTCTGTCCGTCCGTCCGTCTGTCTTCAACATTCGCGAAGTGTTTTTCTCAGAGGAGTTGAAAATATATTCAGGCGGAAAAATTAAGTTGTTTTCGAGTTAATTTGAAAAGTTTATATAGTAAACTTTTAATTGGTTAGGTGTTGTCTAAAAGAAGCGCATTCGGTGCCCTGTTCCCCATGCATTGCCACTTGCCGAATCGGCTGTCCCATATAAATTTTTATATATATATATATTTGGATATAAAGTATGCATACAAGTCCGTTCAGTGCGTTCCTGTTTATGATTGGCTTAGTTGGTGCTTTTTTGTTTCTTTTTGCTCAAACAATTTTGCCGCATATTTTCATTTTCACAGCACATTTTCAATTTGCTCGCCAGGACAACGAAATCAACGCAAGGATTTAGCAAATTTTTTAAGCAAACTTTGCGCGCTTGCTGCCAGTTTGTTTGTTTATTTGTCTTAATACATAAATATATATACTTACATATATGTATGTGTGTATGTGTGTGCGTGTGTGTGTGTGTTGGTGTAGCCTTTTCTGTTTGTTTGTCTTTTCAATTCAATTGCTGCATTACATGATTTTGACACATGTGTTCGAGTTTCGTTGATTGGTTAAATTTTAGTTTTAGATTTTGTTATTTTATGCGTTTGGGGGCAACAAGTAATTAAAGGAGTCGTCGTCGTCGTCCTCGTCGAATTGCCCAGCACTGCCGCTGCGCATGTGAACCCTAAAAGTATGCATAATTTATGCTGCGACACATTCCGACAATCAAGCAGCACGCATGCTCTTTCTCTTTTTCGTTTGTCCTGACGGTGTCCTGTGTTTTTATTTTATTTTGTTTTCGTTTTTTTTTGTTTTATTTTTTTTTTTCGTTCGACCCACCAAAGTACAACAATCATCAAAATCAACAATCAAAAGAAAAGATTACCGCAGCTTCCCCACAGCAGCAGCAGCGGCGCACCGTGCCATTCACAACACTGCCTGCTACGCACGGCGACGATGCTAGTCTGTCCAGCTGGCTGCCTCTGTTACACTTGCTGGCATCTCAAATATGCGACAAACCGACCGTCAAAGCAGACAAACAGACGGACAGACAGATAGCAGGACACGCGAAAAGACTTTACACTCTGCCAAATACACAAACATACACACTCGCACACACACACACACACACATTTGGGAGTGAGCGTTTAGTAAAGTCGGCAGTTGGGTATATTATTTTCGTTTTGCACTTGACACATATCTCATTTATTGTATAAGCATATTCACGCCTAATCCATTCAAGTTGAGATAATTTAAAGCTTTAAAAAATTTACGAAACAACAAGCAACTCTGTTTTGCGAGTTGGAGGCACATATCAGCAAATGTAAATAGCAAAAAAATAAAAAAAATAAAAAAAACCTTTTCTATGAAAAATTCCTAAGGACGTATTCCGCCCACATTTACGCACAAATACCTTCAAAGTGCATTTCGTTTTTTCACGTTCAAATCTCAAATTAAAATAATGAAAAGTCTTCTACTATAAACTAGTCGCGAACACCCATCACTGTTTCAGAAATTACGGCAGTCTGCTGTCCACCATAGCAAAGCTCTTCAAGAAACGCGTCCTAACAAGTATACTTGAGATAGACAAGGTAAAGAGAAAAATAGCACCCTATCAGTTTGGATTCTGTAAGGACCATGGAACTCCAAAACAGCTTAATAGAGTAGTAAATATCATCCTAGAAGCCAAACAGTACGTGGTGGCCTCTTATCTTGATATTAGGCAAAGCCTCATTTGACAATTGTCCACTCTGTAGTCGCAATGGCTTTTTTGGCTATGCTCCACTTGGTAGTAGTGGTCCATTTGGTGGTGGCTCATTTAGTTGTGGTTCATTTGGCTATGCTCCACTTGAAAGTAGTGGTCCATTTGGCTATGCTCCACTTGGTAGTAGTGGTCCATTTGGTGGTGGTCCATTTAGTTGTGGTTCATTTGGCTATGCTCCACTTGGTAGTAGTGGTCCATTTGGTGGTGGTCCATTTGGCTATGCTCTACTTGGTAGTAGTGGTCCATTTGGTGTTGGTCCATTAAGTTGTGGTCCGTTTGGCTATGCTCCCTTTGGTAGTAGTGGTTCATTTGGTGGTGGTCCATTTAGCTATGCTCCCTTTGGTAGTAGTGGTCCATTTGGTAGTGGTCCATTTGGCTATGCTCCATTTGGAGGTGGTCAATTTTATGGTAGTTCAATTGGTGGTAATCCAATTGGTGATGGTCGATTTGGAGGTGTTTAATTTGAAGGTGGCCTATTTGGTGGTGGCCGATTTGGTAGTGGTCCATTAAATTATTTTCGTTTTGAATGTAGCCCATTTGGTTGATGTGCATTTTGTGGTGGTCCATATTATTGTGGTCCATTTGGTGGTGGTGCGTTTGGTGGTGGTCCATTTGGTGGTGATCTTTTTAGTGGTGCAAAAAAAATTTCCTTACCATTTGACAAAAGCATTCTGTAGTGGCAATGGCTTCTTTGGCTATAGTGCATTCTGTGGTGGTAGAAAATTTTTCTTTTGAATTTACCTCGCTTTTCCCCGAACCCATTATGGTCAGGAGCGATAAAGTCGATATAGCAATGTCCGTCTATCCATCTGTCCGTCCGTATGAACGAAAGAATCTCGGAAACGGTAATAGATAGAGACTTCGTTCTTTTTTCATTCGATTAGGACTTCGCTGGAATTTTAAGAGTTTATTTAAAATACTCACAGATCCACACACAAACCCATCAACTGTAAATCATGTATACCACAAGGAGGTCAAAGTTACTACTCAAATCCATACCATTATTCAATATGTTCTGTAGAAGACACATGGGTAGACTTTGCCGGGTTATAAGGAAATGAAAAACAAATCATATTTTAGGTCGAGTTAATACTTGTCACGTCGGCATTTATGAGTGCTATTAGTTTCACCTTTTATTTCCAGAGATTAGTGTTCTAGAGTCGTTTGCGGCTCTAAAAATTTTAAAAGATGTGATCTACCCAACACACTTGCAAAGCCATGGAAGCGAAGTTTCGAATAAGCTTCAATTTCCGATTATCCTTACAAAATTCGTGAAATGTTTGGCTTTCTGCCAAATTGGAGATCCTATGAAATTTTGTCAAAAATAACGAGATAAGTTTGCAGAAGATATTCGAAGACAAGTGGACAGAGAACAAGGAAATGTGGATTTGCTGAATTCTTTTTGAAGATATGATCATTTCTTTATCGGGTGAAGCTCTGTACATTATTTGGACCCATTTCACTATCCCGAGAACAACCATCAAATATCTGCAATAAGTGGAATGGCTGAAAGAAGTAGCAGTAAATGTTTCAAAATTATAAAAAGTACAGAAAGAAACATGACTTGAGCGCAGAAGAGTTTACAAAGCTACTCATTGCTATAGATGAGGCACAGATTTTCTGATATGGTTGGATAATTAAGAAGCTTGACTGATAAAATATACCCAAATATCCATCACATTGGAGTTGATAGTGCTTCGTAGTTTTTTGGTATTATGTAACGTCTATATGTATATATTTCTTTTATCATTTATACAAAGTATAGCGAAATATATGTGGTCAACTGTCTGTTGCCTTGCTTTGGAAAACTAGAAAGTTTGACAAACGAATACCTTTCTATTTTGCAGCACGTGTAACAAAAAAAAAACAAAGTGCCACACTTTCACAGCATTTTAATTGAGTCCAAGGTGACTGTTTGTATTTGAATAGTTAACATTGTACTAGTTTCTTTGCAAGTGTGAAGAGTATTTAAGCCATTGTTCGACTCAAAGCAAGAGTTCTTTTTTGTTTGCCTTAAAACTTAGCAACAATAAAGCAGCGCAACAAAGCATTCCAACTTTTAAGGATTTCCATTTGTTTGCATTCAAAAATTTTATCAAATTCAGTGGCCATATAGAATTATATAGAAGAACCGTTACAAATAAAAGTGGGTTAAAAGTCGCGGCGAAAGGCGTATCTTGCGGAGAAAGAATTAGCATCCACACCACACATAGCTTCCTTTATAAACTGTATGCTGTACATCAAGACACCCTACAGTAAAATGAAAGAGCATAACCGCAATTTAATCATTGTATGGAAAGTATGTAAGAAGTATTGGAGCAAATTTGGAGAAAATTTTGTCCACCTGGTATCAGAAACAAGCAGCAAACAAAACATCAACAATTCGCTTTAAACAACTGACACGAATGGGAAGATCAGTCGAAGACCAACTGTCACGCTTAAAGAAGATCTTCGAAGTCAATGACACTGTATCAGAAACTCCAGTCATTCCCAGCAACGAGGAGCAATGAAACTTCAGCAGAATCATTTTCACTGTTCCGTCTACTGTGAACGAAATAACTCTGGTCCTAAGCAAACTAAAAAGCAACAAAGCCAGAAACAAGCCAAACTTAAACACCCAATTACTTCCAGATCAGAATGGCTACAGACCAAACCAAATTTTGTGTTGATCGTATCAACACACTGCACATCATTGTGATACAATCGATCGAGTCCCCGTAGTTCCTATTTTTTGCATACTTTGAACGCGCGTTCGACACCAGCAATAGAAACGATAGAGGACACTTAGCAGCTATGGGGTGTGTTCCAAAAAAAAAAAACATTGGTTTTATTAACGAACTTTATGAGGACGCAGCCTTCATAGTGCACTCTTAAGGAGAATCAGAGGTGTCTGACACGCATAGTCATACTGCAGCAAAGCTGGGAAGTCTAGTAGTAATTTATACATTAATACGTAAAGCAAAATGCTTATTAATGCTAAGGCTCCATGGGTGTAGAGATGCTATTATTGGATGCTAGTATTATTATTGGATACATTGGTTACGGTTTTTCGCAAATCCAATAGACCCTGGCTTACCTTTTGCCTAACTCTTTGGATTTGAAGCCATATTTAATAGTTCCATTCAGTTGTTGTAGTACAGACACACACGCTTATTTGTACATCTATCCCACGATATGATCTACATGACAATTCAGAATTCTTTTTTTATATTTTATGGCAATTATAATTCGCAAATAGTTTAAATATATTTCATATGTGTATCATATAAGTCTTCTGAATAATATTTATGCATTGGGTTTCGCTGAATGATCGTATAGGAAAGTGAGATTCAATATGTTTGACGAATTAGAATTTGGAGAAAAGTTTGAAAAAAAATTGGATGAGGAGTTAGTTGATTGAAAGAAATCTGCAAACAAGTCCTATATCAGATTTGTGTTATCTGTACATCTATATCTAGCTATCTATATATATAAAAATGAATGTACATATGTATGTATGTGGATTTGTGGGTTTATATATCCTTTCTAGATTCCTACACCATTCAGCCGATCATCATGAAACTTTTGCAAGTTATTAACAACATTTCCGCGCAGAGTATAGGCATACTCCCGCCGCCATATAATCGATAAACAAAATTTTGCAATATCTTCGCAGTCATATATGATACAGGAATGAAATTTGGTTAGGGGGCGATGCACCAAAACCTCAACACCACACATCACACAAAACCTCCCACCCACCCTATCAAGCGATAAACAAAATTCAACATTACTTTGCATCTATTTGATGTCCAAAAAAGAAATTTAGTACACATGTTAATGGGATCGTGAAGAGTCATCCTGTTAAGTTAGGGGAGGAGGGGGCGATGTCCCACCAACATATAAGCTATAAATAAAAATTTATTATTTCTTTCCACCAATTTGTGTTACAGTGATGAAATTTGGTAAATATGTTAATGAACTGGGAGAAGTAATCCTGTTAAGTTTCACTGCTTGATATCTGCTGTTATAAGGAGTACCATAGGCTTATTTGATATCGAAGGAGAAGATGCCCCAACCTCCGTTTAAAAGGTAAAAATAATTTGTCATCTTTGAATTTAATTATGTTCTCCGGATGATATTTGATGTATATGTTAATGGGATCACAGCATGAATTTAGTTTAAATCGGAGGGAATGGTGCTCTACGACCCTATACCACATAAACAACATTCGACATAGCATTGCATCGATTAGAAGTACAGAGATAATATTTTAATTGGACCATCATGTGTTGGTTAAAAATTGTAGGAGGAGATGCCCCGCACCCCATAAAAGCCAGTAACAAAACTCATAAACAAAAATAAAAATATCTTTGCATCTATTCAATGGGATCGAAAGAAGATCACTTCATGAGTTTGCTCAATTTCAAGGGGGTGATGCATTCCTAACCACGAAACCCCCCCCCCCCCTCCTCCTACGCACCACTACGAATGGACAAAATAAACAAAATTCGTCATATATTTGATTCGATTTAAGGCACAGGGATAATATTTGTTGTACATATTAAGGACACCAGGAGAAGATCACATCATGTATTTGATAAAAATTGGAGGGTTGGTGAGCCGCATCGAATATAACCGATAAACAAAATTCGACATATCTTTGATCGAAAAAAGATCACTTCATGAATTTGGCTAATCTCGAGGGGGTTGTGTACCTCCTTCCGCTCCAACCTTAATAAACAATAAAGAAAATTTGTCGACGTTCAACGATTTTAGGTACAGGGATGATATTTGGTGTATATATTAATGGGATCACGCGAAATAAAATTCATTGGTAAAGTGTGGATGGCTTAATGTTATAGAGAACATATGTATGTAGACTTTTAGATACAACATCTATTTTGGCAATCGCTTCTAAGGGACTCAGCGAAATTTAAAAGACAGACTTTTGTTTAGTATTAAAGACTCTATAAAATGATTTAGTATCCTGTTGGAAAAGGAGCTTTGAGGAGCACCCTTGTAAATATTTTGGAACACAATCGCAAAATTGTTTATATGACAATATTATAAAAAATATCACAAGCTCTGTCAATGCTGTCTGTCACAAGTAAATAAATCACACCAATCTGTTCTGCAGAGAAGAGAATTCAAAGAAGAAACAAGCTTCGGAATATATTGCATTTTTTTTTTTAGAAAATATTGAAAAAAAAGTTTATCTCAAGATGCACTTAATACGAAGACAAAGCATATCCTTTAGCCAAAATAACTTTCGCAAATTAATTGAGTTATAAAGTTATAGTTCGGTTATAAGGCGTGCGGGTTGGGCTATCTGCACCCGCAATAAATAGAGACATTGTTTGTTTCATTAATTTCGGGAATGTTATGTTTACTTCAGCAATTAAAGTGCTTTCAAGAAAATTTAGGCAAATATTTTAATTTCCATATTACGCAGACTCAAGACTTTTCAAAATAGCCGCAAATTTATGCACAGCAGAGCGTATATAGACGCAGACATTGTATTGCTGTACCAAATAGCATGTCTGTATGTACGAAATACTAACATATATATTTAACTCTGTCTGTCTGTCTGTTTGTCTGTCCGCAACTCTGTCTGTCTGTCTGTCTGTTTATATGTTTGTCTGCTGTTTCTATTTTAGCCCTGAAGTATTTGGCTACGGGAATGCTGTAAGGCACAGGTACACACAAACACAGGCAAGCAGCCGGGCAGACAGACAGACAGACAGACAGACAGACGCACACATATGGACACACTTTGAACAGCATATATACACACACACACACACATACACACACACAGACATTTACAAAGTGTGTGTATGGTGCATAGGCTGTTAGATAGATAATACTAGAAGAACGCGGCTGCTAAGGCATTTAACAACATTTTTTTACAAGTGTTTAAAGCAAGAAAGCGTGCATGTATGTGTGTGTGTGTGTGTGTGTGTGTACTACAAAGCGAACGCTTAACGCCAGCCATTCCTAGCTATGCCAGGTGGTTGTTGGTATGCAAGGAACGCGCGCATGCCGTCGCCGATGCTAATCACACGCAGACAGCCAGAGACAGACGGACCGACGTACAGACAAACAGCCAGCGGTGAATAAAAATTTACTCGAAGCAACAAAAAGAAAGAAAGCAAAAATTTCTAAACTAAGCAAAACCAAAGCGCTAAGTTGTGGCCAGGCAGCAGTAGCAGCAGCAAAGGATGCGAGTGCGTATATATGTATATGGGAAAAGGGTGGTGACGGCGGCGGCGTTGTTGGTATTACTTCAAAATACAGTTACTACGCTCTCGCCACCGTCCTGCGCTCGTAACTCTGTTACGTACGCAGTATCCTTTCTTATCCCGCCGCTACGTTACATTGTAGAGTTTAGTGGCCCTGCGGCTTAGCTACGAGCCTCAACGACCGAATGCTCGCCTGACCAACTGACTCACTCATACATTGGGAACGTACTGGCTGTTTGTTTCGAGTCCGAAGCGGCAACTGTTGGCTGATGTTTGCGTGAATGCACGGAGAGCAAAGCCGAGAGAAAGCATAAAAATTGCCAAAAACGAAAGAGAGAGAGAGAGAGAGAGCGAGAGAGAGAGAAAGAGCGTATTTGGCACCTGCCAAGAAGGCCAACTATTGACACACTGACACAAACAGAGACAAAATACTCATACGCAGCGTGAGAGCCTTTGAAAGGACTATTAACAGTACGTACGAGTGCGAGAGAGCGCACAACTAAATGAGCGCAAAGTAAACACACACACCTTTTTTTCTTTTCCATGGCTGAATATGTTGAAGCAGGGCAGGGTATACTTAACAAGGTTGGAGCGTGCTGCTTTTCTTCTTCTTTCCAGTTGCATAAATTTTAGTTCGCTTGCGATAGTCAAACGGAAAGGTTGTTTCCACGCATGATTGTTTTTTTTTTTTTGTTATTCTAATACATACGCAAAGACATTGGTGTGTGCGTTGCTTACATGACTTTATACACACACACACACACACACACACACGCAGAAAATACATTGCATTCGTTTGTTTCAACTACAAGTTGTTGTTGGCTTCTCTCTCTCTCTCTCTCTTTTGCTCATTCTGTCTTTCTCAAAATTTATGCAACTGAGTTGACGTCCGGCTCCTACCTTATTAAATATGCCTTGTGTTGAAGCACGACGAATGCTGACGACGACGAGCAGTGTAGTGCGGTGCGAAGGATTCAACAAAAGAGAGCGGCATTTAGGACAATTTAAATTTTTCCCATTTTACAACATTTCGTTTAATGATTTGGTTGGGAAATTTCGTCGCGACACTTGGCGACTGCAGAAGCCAAGCCATTGGATTGTATGAATGAGCCGCTTACAGTCCTGCCGGCCTGCCTGCATGCCTGTCTGTCTGTCTGTCTGTCTGTCTCGCAGACAGACAACATACGCCGGCATAGCTTTTAGCGCATACCAGAGTCCAGTGCATACATTGCCCATATCAATGCAGTACTTTGAATTAAACCTAAAGTAAGCACTAAAGCTATACGAAGAAATGCAGCATTTGAATTCTTTTGAGGCATCTTTTATTTTTTTTTTCTTCTGTTTGTTTTTTATGCATTTTTTTTTTCTATTTTTTTTTTAGCTGCTCAATTTTAAGCACTACTCAGCACAGTTCAACTTAAACTGACAATGAATTGTTCAAAGATATACAGTGTGTAGAAGAAGAAGCAGAAGAAGCAGAAGAAGCAGCAGCAGCAGCAGAGATGATGAGATGGAGCAAGCACAGAGATGTGTTGAAGGGTGAGAGACTGCGTGAAAAACACTGTTTGCCAAATGAAAAATAGGTGAAGTGTCGACGTCAGGTGGACAGCTGCAGCACAGGCTCATAAGTACGAGGGCTACATGAAATGCAAAAACTTTTAAACGCATATAACGGCATAACAGTGCCGGCATATTACCATAAATTTTACATATTGAAATGGCTTATTCCGACAGCGTTGCAGCCCTATTCAAGGCAACTACGTACACAGTACTTACAAGTACGACTAAAACAATAAGAACTAGAAGTGCGCACATAACCAAGAAAACCACAAGTGCTCAAGGAACTTCAGACACTTGAAAAGCACATAGTTACACACATGCACACATTTGCAAGGATGCAAGTTACATACATACACACACACACACACACAGCATCTACATGTATACATACTTACATATGTAAGACAACAAGCAAAAGAAAAATATACTCAGCACAATTTAGAAAACAGCTCAAGACAACCGAATGAGATTGTTTTAGGAATGCGTGGTGCCTCACTAAATGATACCCTGCACAGAGGGCGGCAAGCATGTAAGCAACCAAGCTAGAAAAAGTGTTTCGAGTTAAAAGCAATTTATATTTATAGTCTAATGAACTTTTAACCAATTTTTTCTCTTGTTTTGGCAAATTTTTTGTCTAAGGGTTTAGCAACTTTAAAGACTCACAAAACCGAAAAAGAGAAACAAATAGAAAAGAAATATATTTTTAATGTCAGTCGAAATTGAAAAAAAAAAAAATAAGAAATGGAAAGTTTTATATTGGTTTTAGAAACGTATTTGAAGCAGTTTGTAGCGTTGGAAGCAGCAGAGACGCATCGATCTAGTCCTGTTTAGCGAAAACACACGGCAGAAGATTTTCAGTGTGATGTGCTGTTCTAAATTGCATAAAAACATTGAACCGTTTCTATTAAAAACGGTGACTTTTAAAATTTCGAGGGCTACATTTATGCATTTATAGGAATTTTCTTAAATTTTGAAATCAAAGGATTTTTCTTCCTTTTAGTCTTAAGTTATTGAAAATTAGCTGTACCCAGCGAAGCTTCACTGCGTCCCCTAAAAACTATGTTAAAAATGAGGACTATGTAGCCAGCTAAACAATGCACACAATGGATTTTACTTCTCCTGATCTCATTAATACGTACACCAAATAGCATCACTGCATCTTAAAAGCATCGAATTTTGTTTATCGCTTTTAAGGGGGGTAGGGCACCGCCACCACCAATCTTGACCAAATTTATGATATGATCTTCTCCTGGTCTCATTAACATGTGTACCAAATATCATTCCCGTACCTCAAATAGAAGCAAAGATATACTTTGTTTTATGTTTATCACATATATGGTGTTTGTGTCAACGCTTTTCCGATTTTATTTTTTAGCCTATAACATTAGCTTTTAGACAGTGAAAGTCTCGTCAAAATCGGTTCAGTAGTTTTGGAGATAAACCGGAACAAAAATTCTGGACAGACAGGCAGGCCAAAATTTGTAAAATTAGATTTTTGAAATAAGTAACTTCTAGAATATATATGCATATGATCTTATTAAAAAGTTGTAATTTGGATATTTTAATTTCATGCACTCTTATTTTATTTATATATACGAGGGGCACTATTTATATTTCGGGAAGTGGCAACACACTTATGTCAATGGATCAAATCTGGCACGTTTTTATGCACAAGCGCTATATGTGTTGTTCACAGTGAGTTGAAAAATTTGTTTGGTAAAAAAATGAAAATTTCAAGGGAAGGCTTATTTTGGATTCTTTTTCACAACTTTCGATGGGGACTATCTCAACAAGAGTGAGTAGATTCATTCAGTTCTTTGTATGGCAATGAAGCACCACTTCGCTCAGCGACGAATTCGTAGAAGATCGTCCGAATTCGGTAGTTGTGCCACAAAACAATGATGCTGTGCGAGAACTGATAATGCGAGATCCTCATGAGATTGAGGCATCTCTAAACATTAGTTCCATCATGACAATGCAAGCTTTCACACATCCGCTCACACAAGAGAGTTTTGGATGGATCATCCGGCATACATCACTGATTTATCATCCAACGATTTCTTTTTTCTTTCCATACATCAAAAATAAACTGCGTGGTAAATGTTTTTCTACGTCCGAAGAAACTGTTGATGCGTGCACAATACATGTTTCGGAGCTCCCTCAATCGGAGTGGAATAAGTGTTTAGGAAATTGGTTTAAATAAATATTCATGGAGAATATTTCGAAAAACAATTTACAATATAAATAGTATCCCTTGTATTGATGTAGAATAATTAATCTTTTTTACCAGAGACACCTCTGGAATCCCATGTGACAACACGTTAAGTATCTTCCATTGTAATAAGAACTACACAAAAAATTATTATTGCCCTCGAATTGATCGAAATTTATATATTTTCTAAAATTTTCGGTAACAATTCGGTAACAACAGTTGCCCAGTTATTGGTGGGTAGAGTCTTTGGCCTACTTGGGCATTTATAAGAGGAAGCTTTGTGGGCCTCATTACAATTTGTATACTTTGATAGATATGTTCCGATTAATAGCAGTTATAAGGACATTAAGGATATAACTGCTGTCTTGGTAGAGAGGTTCTTTTGATAAAATTTTTCGTTGTCTTTATTTCCATAGAGCAATAGTCTTAGGCGTGTTTCCTTTGTTTTGATCTTTATTAGGCCCTGTACCGAAGGTACAAGAGCCTATTGGGTTTGTGCAAATGTATGTAACAGGTAGAAATAATGGTCGGAGACCCCCAAAGTTACCCCCATTATGGTCAGGAGTGATAGAGGAGTCGATATAGCCATGTCTGTCTGTCCGTCTGGCCGTCCGTCCGTCCGTCTGTGTGAACGATATGATCTCGGAAACGGTAATAGATAGAGACTTCGTGTTTTTTGCATTCGACTAGGACTGCTCCGGAATTTCACAAGTTTATTTTTAAATCAAGCCCTTCCCAACGCGTTTTATAAGGCACTTAGTCGTGCAGTGAGAAGTGGTCATGTGTTTGGTCATAAGCTAGGGGAACATTTAGTGGGTTTGTATTCAAGGTTCCTGGACTTAAGCTTTATTGGCAGGTACTAACTCTAGGGTCCCAGTTTTATTCAAGTTGATCTGTCGTATCCTTAACTGCATGGCTTTAGTTGGGTTCTTCCAGCATAAGCCTGTTGCCACCTTTTTAAATATCACTAGGTTCCTATTAACTACCATCGTAGCTTCCAGGTCAAGTCTTGCCCTAGTTTGTTTGTATCCCACAAGGGCACAAGATCAAATATAAATATATCCACATCTGTCGTATCCTTAACTGCATGGCTTTAGTTGGGTTCTTCCAGCATAAGCCTGTTGCCACCTTTTTAAATATCACTAGGTTCCTATTAACTACCATCGTAGCTTCCAGGTCAAGTCTTGCCCTAGTTTGTTTGTATCCCACAAGGGCACAAGATCAAATATAAATATATCCACATCTGTCGTATCCTTAACTGCATGGCTTTAGTTGGGTTCTTCCAGCATAAGCCTGTTGCCACCTTTTTAAATATCACTAGGTTCCTATTAACTACCATCGTAGCTTCCAGGTCAAGTCTTGCCCTAGTTTGTTTGTATCCCACAAGGGCACAAGATCAAATATAAATATATCCACTATACAAACTTAATATTCAATGGGCTTGTAGGGTATCTCAAAGTACATTTGACTGCAAAGTAGGGCTGCAAAAGAAATCGATATAAAATCGATTTAAATCGATTAGTTAAAATTACGCGATAAATCGATTTTTATTTCTCATAATCGATTAAGCCTTAGCAGTGCTTAAAAAGCTTTTGCATATACAGGCAGTAGGTAGGCTATGGCTAAAAGATTTCTATGACAAATTAAAAAATCGATTTAAACGACCGATTATCATGGATTCTGAAATTATGGACTTTTTAAATCATCCATAATATTGTCAAGTAAAATGTGTTAACAAATCGTATTGATTAATAATTCTTCGTCCACTTTTTTGAAATTTCCAAAATTCCCCAAATAATAAGCTTTAAGCAAATTGATTGATAACCCCCCTTTAAACATTTTGAATTTTCAAAAATTTAAAATTTTCATGAATAGACTTATAGATAAAGAAGAAGAGACATTTAAAGCATCTTAAACTATGAGTTTGCTCTTTGGCTACTCTACTCAGATAAAGTTTCTCTTAGACAGACAAACAGTAGGACTTATGGGCATATCTAGATCGACTCAACTCTTCATGCTGATTATGTATATATAGAAGTTGATGTACTTTATCTGGATTGCTATATTTTTTTTTTTTTTTTGTATAAACATTTTGATATTTGTACAAACCCAATATATCCTGCTACAGATATTGTTTTGTGAAGGAAATATAATTTTGCATTTATATTATTTTACGAGATTTTTTGATTATTCTAGAAAATTAAAAATGTTGTTTTCAAATAATTGAGAGATAAAAAAACATTTTGGAAATATATTTATGCAGCCACTTTAGCCACATTCCAATCTAAAATGCTTTCTTATTAAGCCACTAATTAGAAGTTCAGATACATTTTTGTAATTATTCATAATTATTAATTTCAATCCTTGTTAATTGGAATATATTAAAAATGACTTAAATTATAATCCTTAGCGAATAAAAAATACTTTCTGCGAACTTAGTATTGCCGTTTGGGTCAAGGACAAGGAGTGAGGTTGTGCTTCTGCATAAATGCAAAGTCAGCTGTCAGTGCAATGCACGGCAAATTGAAATTCAATTAGAAATAAAATTCAATTAATGGCGATTTAAATAGAATTCAAAAAATGTAAATAATACACGAATGCAGCATATTTCGCAGCACATCTCAACTAATTATCAACTTTGACAGTTCATGAAAATGTTTTAATATGCATTTAAAGGATTTTTCTTTACTAGGAGTTGTGCAACGAGAAGTAAATTTTAGTATAACAGAGTTGGCTGTTGGAAATGTAAAAACTTTTTTTCAGCTTAAACATTTAGTAATATAAACCAAGAGCACTTGAGGCCTAAGCTTCTACTCTGATATAGAAGAAGGAGATTATACTCCTCCAATTAGTAATTATTCTAAAGTTATGTCTTTTACTAACAAAATATAATTTAACAAGATTTGAGTCAACTTAAGATAGTAAATAATAAAAATGAATCTTAATTATGAGAATGGCGTGTGATGACAGCTTTTAAAATTGAATCACAAAAACAATTAAAATATTTTCTGCATATATCTATATCCCCCAATTAAAGCTTCAATATATACATATGACAATGTGTTGAGTAATAATACTATTCAAAGGAATGATTCAATCCATTCTGCCGTAAATCTTAGCCAAGCTAAATGCACAAGCAAAGCATTATGCAGCCTTAATAGATGATTTCTTAAGTTAGAGGAAATCATATCTAAACCAATATAAATCGTTGAAGCGAATTGGAAGCAATTCTGCATATAAAAAATTTAGACATTTACTTAATATCCAAGACACATCTAACGAAGCAATCTCATCTAATATTCATAAACCATACAATTTATCATATCATCCAAGCTAATGACGTTGCGCGCGATGGCTCAGAAATAATCGTTAAAAATAACATTTCATACCATGAATAAATTGTTGACTTAAAAATTTCAAGCCACAATAATCATAATTGAAAACAACAACAAAAATTTCTCTCACTGCCGTGTACAGTCCTTAAGTCAAATGCGAGGATTACATGAGATTGATCCATTAGCACTGCCACAGATCTATCATGTGCGGCGACTTTAATGCTAAAAATACGCAATAAGTATCACGTTTAACGACTACAAAGGGGGCGTTAACTACTAACTGCTAGAAAACAAACTGTTTGTAGCCATATATCCACTGGAAATCTATCACTGACAACCAAACATATTCGAGGATGGAGAATAGACTTAAACTCTGATCACTCGCTGATATATTAAATTTTATACAATAGACTGACAGAAAACTTCACAAAAGGTGGTAAATGAACAGTGACAGAAGGCGACAGAAGTACGGATTATGCCCTATGGTAATGAGCACGAAGAAGTCTACTATATATAATGTGTCTATAAAAGATTTAATTGGAAACTGGGCTTAAACGAAAGCCTAAATCTAAAGTATTTTGTGAATACTTATCAAATGTATTTTCTACAAACACGGATACAACATTAGGTATTGCATTCTATTGCCAACCATAAACTACGGAATTAGAAGTCACTCAAACAATTAACAATGAATTACAGACCAACAAAGCTCCAGGTTTTGAGTTAATCAAACGGAAATTGACTTCCGTTTCTTACGCTGCTATGCGTCTAGGCTATGTACCACAAGTGTGGAAAGTTTCAGAGGAAATAATGATATTAAAACCGGAAAAAAATACAAATGAGGTGAACTCATATAGAACTCATATAAAGAATACAGTTCCAATACATCAAATTAGTCTTAGGGCTCGCCACTCTGCAATTGTCGAAGTTTATCGTATAACGATACAAGCAATGGTCGGCCTCTTAATGAAATGGAAAATACACCCTGCCGGACAGTAGTTAGACAGATAATTTTTTTCCCAGGTTGGTCCCACTGTCCTTAATTATGATGCCAATTTTTCAAGAAATCTGTCAACCAGAGTATTTACAGCAGCTGTATCAGTTGACCTCAGGAGTGCTTAGCCTTTTGGGCTGCCATTCAGAAGATTGCTGATTCGTAAGTTTGTCGTACTCCTACATCCATGTCTCGACGGTCTACTGATTATCCTTCAACGCTTTATACCACTTGTAAGTACACGTTTTTGAAAGAGTTTTTGGGCTCTTGGTTCATTACCACCATACAAATCGCCTGTTGTCGACGAAATATTTCCAGCATTACTACAAAAACTCTTGGATCTTTTAAAAGGCCGAATGCTCAAAATATTTAGAAGTAGCCTGTCAACTCGGCTGTATACCGATGTGCTGGAGTAAAGCAAACGTAGCGGTTATTTCGAAGAGAAGGTAAAAATTACCTTCTCAACCTAAATGCATATCCATTCATATTAAAAACTTTAGAGAAAATGTTGGATAACCACATCAGGTCCGAAAACTCGATGGATGAACTACTTCATAGAAATAAACATGCCTAGAGTTCTCGCCACTACCACTGAAACTACCCTTTACTAACTCAATACCTCAATTTAGAAAGCAAAGGGTCTGCCATTTTTGCTTTTATGAACATAGAAGGTGCTTTTGACAACACATCTCACACTGCAGTTGCGAGGGCAATTAAGAAGAGAAATATAAATGCTTCTCTTAACAGCTGGCTAGTGCAACTACTAGGCTCAAGAACTAATTTGCTTGATAATAGTTTCACAGTTAAAACCACAAAAGGAAGCCCACAGGGGGGTGTACTGTAAAGCCTTGTAGTGAATGAATTATTAGACTGCCCTATAGAAAATGGCATCGAATGCCAAGGCTATGCTGACGACATAGTATTTGTCTGCAAAGGAATATACGAAGACGCACTATGTGGTCAATTTAAAATGGACATAAAAATCACACGATCTGGTGCTCCAAAGTAGGACGGAGTATCAACGAAGCTAAAACTAAAATTTTTCCTTTTTCTAGGAAATACAAGCTGAAGTTACTGAAGCCAATATGGGTGATTGCCACTTTGGTAGAATTCACCAAAGAGGTCAAAAAGCTGGGAGTAATCTTTGACCAACGTAACACATAGAAGATCCACTTAGAACATATAATAAAGAAAGCCAATATGTTAATGATAATATGAATGATGGCTGTAGCCCTTAAATAAAGAAATGGATGTACATATCTCAGAGTGGTCAGATCTGTGGGAACATACGGCGCCATTGTTTGGGCGGATAGGAATAAATTAGCAGTAGCCAGCGAACAACTGTGTAGAATTCAGGGCTTAACTATATAAAATTAACAGGAGCAATGCGAACCCGTTCTAGTGCGGCGTTAGACTTGCTTCTAAATCTAATGCCGCTGCATGTTTATATCCAACGACAGACGAAGAAAGCCATGCTTACTATAGAAAGGAATAATATTGTATCGATTAAATGATGTCTTGAAGGATATCCACTCTATTCTACAAATCCCTAGTGACAGCCTAGAGATATAATGAAACACTTCATAAGAAGATTTATGTTAGGGCTCAGCACTAAAGAGAAATGAGTAAACATGGCGCTGAACTACGATGGCACACCAGGGGAAATCAGCTGGTTTACAGATGGCTCCCTAACAGATGAAGGAACTGGTGCAGGAATTTTCAGAGCTCTAATGAGCAAGCAGACGACTTGGTAAAAAAAAAAGAAAAGCATCTCCCTCTTCACAGTTCCAGAGCCATTCTGCGGATTCAGACCAGGTACAATGAGCATTCTAATAAAAGAGGAGGAGAATAAAGCAAGACTTTTTCTGGGAGAAATTTGAAGGCTTAAGACAAAGTAAACAAGTAAGGAAATAACAGTCGGGCGTAACCGACTGTAAGAGGCCCTGTACCAGTGCAGGTCGCCTAACAAACACATTAAATGTTTCCCGAGCATATGACCAAACACATGACCACTTCTCACTGCGAGAATATGAATGAAATGAAAAGGGGGGTCGTTCAAATTCAATTGCTTATAAAATCGTCATTTGTTATCCGATTTTGATGAACTTTTTGGATTTTGGCTTAGAGAGGCGTTAACTCTATATAAGTGCACTAAATTTTTTTTGTGCCGAAGAAATTTTTAGCCTTGGGGGTGATTTTATGGGGAAGGGGAGGGAGGGGCAAAATTTTAAAATAAACTTGTAAAATTCCGGAGCAGTCCTAGTCGAATGCAAAAAAACGCGAAGTCTCTATCTATTACCGTTTTCGAGATCCTTTCGTTCATACGGACGGACAGACGGACATGTCTATATCGACTCCTCTATCACTTTTGACCATAATGGGGGGGGGGGGACTTTGGGGGGTCTACGACCATTATTTCTACCTGTTACATACATTTGCACAAAACCAATAGGCTCTTGTACCTTCGGTACAGGGCCTAAAAAGACCGGAAATCTGCCACGACCTTATAAACCATCTTTCAGGCTTCCTGACTGAGCATATCTTAGGGGACTGTCGTGCTTTGACCATAACCAGGCACAAGTATCTTGGCAACTAGTAAGTGACAGGAAAGAGAGTGCATGCACCTAATTCTTAAAACCTGGTTACATGAAGTATTGGAGTTAGATCTACGGTCAAGGCACAATATACCTTCAAAGATCACAGTGCATACTACCTAATAATAATAGATTTAATAATAATAATACCAAACAGGAAAAAAATTTTACTCTTCTAACTATAAGCCAGGAGACAGTAGTCAGGCAGGTATCGATATTTTCTTGGCAGGGTATATATACCGACTTTGTTCAATTTAAATAATTTTATTTAATATAAAATAATCCAATGTTTGTTTGCATGCAAAAATAATAAAAAAAAAAGTATAGATGTTCGTTTAAAGCTGAAGGTTTGCTAAATAAGTGGCAGGGAGCATGATTCTATATGTTGATTCAATAGGTTGTCTCGTCTGTAAGTTCATTTTCTATACAATATAACAATAGAAGTTCCAGCCATAGTCGATTGATAGAACATTTGTTAGATTCTATTGTATATTTTTTTATTTTTTTTATGAAAACGGAGTTCTTTGCTGCCAAGCACACAGTTTACACTTGTTGTGAAATGTATTAAAAACTCTGTCGTAGCAAAGCTAATATTTTTCTTGTTTGCCTTGCAATATTTTTGCTGCTTGCAGCAATCAACAAAGCGTTTTTTCCAGCAAGATTTTCAAATGAAATGCTACATGCTTAACATAATATATCAATAAAATGTTCTGCTTTGAAGAAGTAATGCATATTTTTTCGCATAAATATTACGAGTTATTAATATTTCAATAAACTTTGTAAAAGCAATATTTGTAAAAGAAGAAAGATATTTGCAATGAAAAAGTATTAAATTGTAGTGTGTGACCCTGTGTACTTGATGTGCTGCATCTTCTTTTTTTTTTCAACTGGTATTTAATTTTGGTTTTTTATTTATTTATTTTTTTTTTTCATTTGCTTGTTAGTCCAATGCAAAAATCTCGATCTCGTCCTTTGCATATACAAAAAAAGGCGCAATCCCGCAGTTAGCCTTAAATCCCAAAGCCACTGCTCCCGCTGACGACGATGACGACGACTAGGACGTCTTTTGCAACACCCAACTTACCCGCTTACTAACACTTTCGCAGCCGCTCAAACGAAACGTAGAGAAGAGACGGCAAGTACATGTAAACCAGAAAAATCAACAGAAAAAATACCTCCTACATCATCAGCAAATGGCAAAAATTCAATTGAGCAAATCAGTTAAATCGCCTATTACCAACGGACCTCTAACCCAGAAGCCTATATGTGTGTGTCTGTGTGTTTGTGTTTGTGTGTGTGTGTCAGGGCTGCTGAAGCGTTAGCATAGGGCACGCATTATGCGTTCGTTGCTACAACGCTTCAGCCTTTCGAATCACTTGATGGCATAGGTTGCTGGCAGTTTTTATTAGCACCGCGCACCCAAAACTGTCAGCACTGCCGACTTCCTTCATCCACCATTTACGGTGCGAAATTGTAGCAACAACACACATACAAAAAAAAAATAGAATAAATAAACATAAAAAGAATAAAAATCAGAGTAGGGAGATTATGCTTTGAAGGCGCACCAATGTGCTTGGGATGTGGTAAAGTGTTCGCAGCAGACGGCAGAGGCTGCCTGCTAACTTTTGCCATAAACGCACAATGGGAATCATTGATGCACAGCTATGGAATACTCTTATTGGGACTTTATTTTTCTTTTTTTTTCCATTAAGGTTATTTTTTTGTTTTTTTTTTTTGTCTTCTATAACCTGTTTTCCCTTTTCATAAGTTGAAGTGTTCTGCAGAACAGCGCGTTGTGTAATCAAAATGTAACAATTTTTTTTTTTTTAACTAGAAATCAGCTTTGTATGTTGGCACAAAAACAAATGGATCTATAAATGAATAAATATTTATTTATTTATTTTTTTACCTATTTAATACTGTGTGACGAAGGCTCACCGCATTGTGGCTGGCTTCATGCGCTCTTCAAATTCTAATTAGTCTTAATTAGTATTTAATACAATTTGGCATTTGTGCAATCAGCTGTTCGTATGTCCTTGAATAACTATAAGAAGTAATTGCTAAAAAGTATACAAAAACCCAACTGCAACAAAGCCAAAAGCACGTTAACCAACTGCTGGTGTAAGCAAGAACTAAATGAGAATTATGACAAGGCAATGAATGAAAATGCAACTTTAAATTGATGTACATCGAAAATGGTAATTCGATATGAAAAATGATAAAAGAAACCTTAAAATGATTTTCAAATACCTTTACCCAACATAATATAGTTCGTCGTCTTTAAGATTTTTCACAATATGGCGTCGGGTTATCGCCATATTGAAGTTGGATCTATGCACTAAAAATCAAAGTGACCAAGTGCTGATGAAAAGGCGATTCCAAAACTGTCTCATGGACGTGTGTAGAATAGCCGACAGACTGTTGTCGTCGATGTCCAGAAGGAATCAGAAGACAGCAGCAACGTAAACAGATCTTCAACCTGTGCAGCCTGAAAACACCGGCCATGCTTTACTGTGTCAGGAAGAACTATCATCTGGACTCAAAACCAAATTCAAATAGCGTTCTCTCCAACTGCGGAAAAAACGTTTGGCTTGCAGAACTTCAGAACGAAGTCATGGATTAGTAACACCGCCTAGGCAGCCAACGTCGATCAAAGCATATTCGAAAATAAATAAAGTCTATAGGTTAAAAAACTAGGAAACGGCAAACCGATTATTCCAACGATCAAGGCTAGTGACGGGTTCAGTCTATCCTCAGTCGAAGACTAACTGGCACGCTGGAAAGCGTTAATCGAAGTAAATGACCAGAAATTGCAGCGTCACAACCGCAGCAGAAGTCTTTCCAACAAACCGTCTACTGGTGACGCAATAACCCTGGTCTTAAGCAAGCTAAATAACAAACGCTTAGATACAGTCTGAATGCCATTCCACGCGGCCTACGCAACATGGATCGTGAGGCATGGATATCTGCGACCATCATAGATAACTGGAAGAAGGGATTCATGGTCACTATTTTAAAAAAATAGCGACCTCAGACAATGTAAAAACTGGCGTTGTTTAACGCTTCTAAACTCCATAAAAAGGTAATGGCTTTCATCATCTTAGGCAGCATCACGCCAACATAAAATACCCAATTACAACGGGTCCTGAATGAGTTCCCTCTCGTCTAGATCACATCAACACACTACACATAATTGTGGAGTAATCGGTGGAGTGGCAATCCCCGTTATACCAACTTTTTGGGGACCTCTAAAGCACGTTTGAGAACATTAACAGAAATGCGGTGTGCAGTTCACTGAACAGTTGTGGAGTTCTGATAAAATCAATGTTCTCATAATTACACCAGCATAAAACCCATCCGGCGGAAAGCTTTAATCTTTCGTCAACAAATGTCTGAGAATTATCTGCTGTATTTTCGGGCCAGCAACAATTTCAAACGCTGAGCTATGGCAAGCAAGAAATACCGAACCTATCAACAACGAAATAAAAAGGCGCAAATGGTAGTATTGGAAAGGTCACATCTTGCGTAGAGCAGACGACCACAAGGTAGCATTCATAAAAACTGTCCAAGGCAAACATGGGTACACAGTGTCTATTCTAAAATCGGTTACTGAACAACGTGGAGTAAATTAAGAGCCTTAGCAGTTGATATAAGCCTTGATATAAGCCTTATGCTCCAACTAGAAGCGATACTTTAAGACACTTTTTACTTTGTGGGTTAACCTTCTACAAAAGCGATGGAGTACTCAATCTGGAAAGTCACAACTTGCCATGTTTCACCAAATTAAAAGGAAATCTGCAGATTGGTCAAAAAATGTTCAAAACAGAAACCTTTGCCCAGCATCTGTCTGACTACAAGCCCAGAATTGGACACACACTGCCAGCAGTACATTAGTTGTCTTTTTCAAATGCATAAACCTATCAAGGGCTTCGACAAAGGTTAAGTTAATGCTTTGATTATCAATTGATATCCAAGCTTTGACTTTTTTACTGGAAAAGTCCTAAAGGAACTTCCAGACTGTGAATTCAGGCCAAACTCATGATTCAATCTGCCAACAGAAAATAAAATACTTCATTATTTACAAAGCAATATTAAAACCTTTATGAACTAATGGTTTAGATTTATGGATCTACATCAATATCTCATCTGAAAATAATCCAAACATATCATTCAAAACTTCTCCAACTTTGTGTAACAGCTCCGTGGAATATAATACTATAATCCAGCACGAACTAAAAGTCCCAACGGTTTTTGATGAAATAATTCCAAACATTAGCTAGCAAACTCATTCAAACCAGAGAAGACTAAAAAATGGTATCACCCTAAATATTCAACTCACCAAATTTGTCATATCTTATGTTAATCCTTATAAAAGATTATATTTAGGTCCAGAACGGTCCACTACAAAGAGTAGTCCGCACACAAATCTGTCCAACATTTATAAGTTTTTTTTTTTTTAAATATTTGTTATTGTTGTTGTTAATTTAGTTTGACATTACAAATTTATAATAACTGAGATGATTCCTAAAAAAAAATATTCTATTTAGGTCCTCATAAAACTTTTGAGAAACAGTGTATGTCATAGTCACTGCAGCGCGTTCTTTACTTTCTAGTAGTCAATGGATTGATGTAGACATGTTTCTATAAATTAATTGTTGTAAAATTATTCTTGAAAAACAGATTGTCTTCATCAATATTATAAGAGGAGATATTTCTATTTTTTGTATGTTTGTAACGAATAAACTCAAGAACTACTGAAGCGATTTTAAAAATTCTTTCACTATTAGAATGTTACATTATCCCTGAGTAGCATAAGCTATATTTGCTATTGAAATCAGAGGAGGCAGACAGGAGGCAAGGAGGCATTAAAAAAGTGGCGATGGCTTGGCTGCCTATAGGAAATATATTTAGATACAATATTCATTTTGACAAACGTTTTTACGGGGCGCAGCGAAGCGTGCGGGGTACAGCTACTATTTATTAAAATTAATTTAATAAAAAAAAAAATGTAGGGTATAATAGCGTGAAACAACTCGACTATTGCTCAACTTAGACTCCCTACAACAGTAGATTGCTCAATATTAGACACGGTTGCTGGAATGAATAAATGAACGAAAGAAGAAAGAAAGGTGGAAGGAGATTTCTCATAGAGGCGCATGATAATATATATTTGAGTAGTAACTGCAAACGAAGCGCAAAATGCCAACAAATCAGCAACAATCAGCGTAAGAGCAGCTGAAGCGTAAGCAACAACGACATTCATTGAATGGCTGGCTGGGGGGAATAGGTAATGGCGGAGGTAATACGTTTCACAGTAGACGAAGCGTAGTGGTAGGCGTTATGGAGCCGGAATCTGGCAGGCAGTGCAGTGCAGTTGGAACTCGAACAGATTCAATAGGGAATTTCGTGCACAATGCCAATGTTTTGGAAGTGGTGTGGGGTGGTGCGGCATGGCTTTACTAGGAGATGGTGATCGCTAATGCTGTAGAGTTTAAAGAAGGGCGGTTAGGCGCGTTCAAATTAGAACGCGTATTGAGACACGTCAGGGCAATTCCGTTGTTTCCGTTGTTGTCATCGTCATCATCATCATCATCATCGGCATCATCGGCATCATCGTCATCATAATAATAATCAACATCATTGACGACGATGACTGGCTGCCGCCCGTGAATATAGACACCGCCACGACCAACAATAACAACAACAATAACAACAAAAAGGAATAGAATTCAGCGAGTACAAATGTCAACAACGAATGCCGATGACATCGAAAATGATGGTGGCATCGGATGCGGATCCGGAAGTAGTGTGATATTTGCGCGCGCTGGCAAGGACGAACAAGGATTTCAACGAAGCCAGGCAGCCAGCAGGCAGTCGTTCATCCATGCCATCCCTTTTTTTTTTTGGTTTATTGGTTTGTCCGCCCCTTCAATTTTTTACGTACTCCATTGCATTCGTCATCATCGTCATCGTTCGTATCATCATTTTGCACACCATGCCAGCGGAATTCGATTGGTTTGTCGCCAGATAGTAGGGAGCATTAAACATTTTCAACACTCGCACAGTGAACGCCACCAACCACCGCCCCGATTCACCCACATTTCATGATTGTATGAATGAAAATAAGTATTTCTGTTGTACTCCATGCCATGAACGATTGTTGACGCAAAAAAGTTGACTAAACGAACAAGAAATATATGACGTGATTGTTTTAAATTGAAAGTCGTATTTTCTCCCGCTATCCTTTTTGTTGTTGTTTTATTATTTTCACACGTAGCGTGAATCAGTATTATAATTTTCCATTGTAGTTTGCAACGCTTTAAATATGGGCATCGGCAAGTGTAAATACAGGAGAAAAATGGGTTTATTAAGTTTGTGCAAATGTATGTCACAGGAAGACATCATGTAGTATAAATATATGCTTGATAAGCCTCGGAAGTGCAGTCTTTCTGGCTATCCTTATGAACAGTTGCGGTTTCCCCTACTTTGTAAGTATTTGAATTAAAATATTTGTTCATATCAAACCACTACTTGGACTGAATGAGGATAAATCAAAGCTCAACACATCTTAACGATCTGTCATAATGTTGCAAATAGAAGCTGTTAACCCTGATCCTGTTTTATGTTGCAATAGCTTAGTAAACAAAAACCGTATTCTCTAATTTGGTGTCAATTTTTTTCAATAGAATCTGTAATATTTCAGATTACTTAGCCTATTGCAGGACACTAGTTTAGCTCCCACAATATTGCTGTCAAATAAAAGCAGATAATATTTTAACTGTCAGGTTTTTTATTTTCTAAAAAAAATGAAATGAAATTCGCCTTTTTATCTTTCTTTTTGATGAATGTCCTATCGTTCGCGTAAAGGTAGGCTGCAAGCAGCATAGCAAGATATCCTTGAACTCTGAAAATCAACTGCAATAAAAGTTTACATTTCGTTAATACGGTTGAGCGCTGCAGTCTGATTGGAAACTGACTTTTTGATGGCTGACTGAGCGCAAGCTTTAAATACTTTGATGTTGCTCATATGGCATCGCATTGTGGGTGTATTTGTGTGCTGACGGCTGCATGAATAAGGATACGCTTATCAAGCAAAGCTTGCACGCTCGCTAAATCACACCCCATTGGTAAACACATAAAAAGCAAAGTGTTGAAAAATTCAATTCACGGCAATAACTAGAAACATTTTCGTTCGTACATTGTTCATACATATAGAATGTGGGGAGTTATAGATTGTGGGAGTGTTTCAACTACCGACAGCTCGGCAAGTGTAACAAGTGAAGTTGGCACAGTTCAGTTTCATAGTTGGTTAAGTACCCTGAATCAGAATCTTTAAAACTTTTTGAGAATTATAATTGACAAATAGTCTTAATATATTTCATATGAGTAGCGTCTCAGTCTTCTGAGTAATATTTATGCGTTAGGTTGTGGAGTATGATGGTAGGTGATTGTGATGGTCGTTTGTCTAAGTGCTGTTTCGTGGGAGGGTGAGCGCCCTGAGAGGAGAGAGTGATGAGTAGGTAAAAGTGATTGGGCCATTTTTTTTTTTTTTTTTAAATAAAGCACTTATAGTTCGCGGGTTTGATGCGAGGGCGTAAGAGTGTGCTTATCGGACAGAGCTGTTGAGGGAACAGAGTGTTCCGGGAAGTATAGACTGAGCTCAATTCTTTGTTTTCTTTAGCCCAAAGACGGCTAGAAGTATTAATTAATAAACTTTGAAGCCTACCATATGCGTAGAAGGCAACAGCAGATATTATGGAATCGAGCCTCACTAGATATATTGTAAAATGGTCTCATATAAGAATGAAGATGAATCTAATGATACCTTGCACTATAAAATTAAATCGAGCCATTAAGTCTAAAGGGTGTGAAAAGGAATTAGAAGAATATAACCTCTGACTTTGAGCAGTTGTGCAAAAATAAGAAAAATTATGTTAGCTCAATTGGCGATGGTGTATTTTCGGTGATCGCTTCGGTGGTGATCCACTTAGTTTGGTGGTGGTCCCTTCGGTGGTGATCCCTTTTGTGTTGTACCCTTCGGTAGTGATCCCTTTTATGTTGGTCCCTTTGCCGGTGCTCCACTCAGTTGTGATCGTTTTGCGTACTAAATTTTGAGGTGGTCCTCTTGGTGGTGGTCCCTCTGGTCGTGGTCCCTTTGGTGATCCATTTGGTGGTGGTCCATTCAATTGTGGCTGTTTTACTACATTTACCGTTAACCTATTTGGCGGTGGTTCCTTTGGTGGTGGTCCGTTTGGTAGTGGTCCGTTTGGTGGTGGTCTCTTTGGTGATGGTCCGTTTGGTGGTGGTCCCTTTGGTGGTGCTTCACTGAGTTACGACCATTTTGCGAAGCTATATTCGGCGGAAGTTCATTTGGTGGTGGTCCGTTTGGTGGTGGTCCCTTTGGTGGTGCTTCACTGAGTTACGACCATTTTGCGAAGCTATATTCGGCGGAAGTTCATTTGGTGGTGGTCCCTTTGGTGGTGTTCCATTCAGTTGCGACTATTTGGCGAAGCTATGTTTGGCGGCAGTTCATTTGGTGGTAGTCCCTTTGGTGGTGGTCCCTTTGGCGGTGGTCTCTTTGGTAGTTGTCTCTTTGACGGGGCTCCACTCAGTTGCGACTATTTTGCGAAGCTATATTTGGCGGCAGTTCATTTGGTGGTGGTCCCTTTGGTGGTGCTTCACTCAGTTGCGACTATTTTGCGTAGCTATTTTTGGCGGCAGTTCATTTGGTGGTTGTCCCTTTGGTGATGCTCCAATCAGTTGCGACTATTTTGCGTAGCTATATTTGGCGGCAGTTCATTTGGTGGTGGTCCCTTTGGTGGTGCTTCACTCAGTTGCGACTATTTTGCGTAGCTATATTTGGCGGCAGTTCATTTGGTGGTGGTCCCTTTGGTGGTGCTTCACTCAGTTGCGACTATTTTGCGTAGCTATATTTGGAGGCAGTTCATTTGGTGGTAGTCCCTTTGGTGGTGGTCCCTTTGGCGGTGGTCCCTTTGGTGGTTGTCCCTTTGATGGTGCTCCACTCAATTGCAACTGTTTGGAGATTTTACATTTAGCAGTAGACCATTTGTCGATGGTCACTTCGGTGGTGGTCCAATTTTGACTCCGCGAAATTGTTGAACAAATTTTACTTAAAGTCAAGATTCTAGTTTTAGCATCTCAACACTCACTTCTCAATTAATTACTCCAAGACAAAAACTTCATGCAGTGAGGGAACGATAAAACAATTGTCCGAAGATTTAAGGTAGTTGTTCCTCATGGTACGTACCTTATACACGTCTGATACACCTACACCGAGTGCTCATATATCAAATATAACGGTGATGATGACGCAGCAATCATGGTCACCTCCACTTGTCCAAATAAAGCTAAATGAAATATCCAAAGATACTTGGACACTCCGGTAAACTGGTTTAAACGATGGAACATTCAAATTAATCATTCGAAGTCCTCAAGTGTAGTGTATTTACAATTGGGGGGGAAAATAATGTCAACCTTCATCGTCATCAAATACAATAGTTAGTGGATGTATCTGTTAAAGTAAAGCATCAAAATTTGATGGATCATACTGTGAAGAGTTTACCTGAAGTGAAGCTAGAATTACTTCATTAAAGCCTTATATCGATCAGTAAGTAGGTATGTGATGGATTATACAGATTTTCGATTTTGTTTCAATATGCAAAGGAATCTTGGGAACCAATCAAAGGATATATAAAGTATATTAATCTTAAAATCAAGGACAAGAAACTACAAATGCATCGCCAACTTTGAAAGAAGACATTGGAAAACTTTCAAAATTTAGACAATTCAACAAAAGAAAGGCTGAACTACGAATATGGAATTCCTCCACCGCATGCCGCAATTAAATGCATGGCGCTCTTTTTTAAAGCTGTCGTATTTATTTTCCAGAGAAACTTTTCACGAACACACTCCCCATCCAAGAAGAAAAACAAAATTAGGAGAAACAATTTGTGCACAAAGAATTTTTCAAAAACTTGGGACTAAGAGTAGACTGCACTTTTTTTTGGTTTTGAGCGGTTGAACAATATATTTAAAGAACCATGTAGTTCTAGCCCTAGATTTAGGAGATTTTTTTAAAGGAAAATTTTGTATGCAACCGAAACCAAGCCATGAATGAATTTTACCGAACCTCGTGTCGGAAATATAGCATTTCTAAAACATGCTAAGTCGGCTTTAATAGTGGGATATTTGCAAGGTGTGTCGTCACCATTGAACGGAATTCCTGCTAATTGATGTTATCTGAAGTTGAATGAAAATGGATTGGTTGTGTCGGCGACCGTAAAATAATGCATTTCTCAGAATTTGAATGCATGAATGGCGGCAAATGCAGCCAGCACAGACGACTACAGGAACAAATGCTAAATTCCTACTAAATACTATAAAAGCCGATGACGAAATGTCCCCAAGTGAACGAGAGTGCCGAAGTGGTTGAAGCTGAGCAAAACAATGAGAGCATAAAAAATATAATAAAAAAAAAAAGAAACACAAAGGAAAGCATAAACCAGAGCCGGTATAATAAATTATTCAATTTAACGCGCAGGCGCGCTAAGAGCACGAAGGCAAACGAGAGCCAAAGGATTTTGAGTGCTATTCAAAGAGAGCGAGAGCGTAATTTCGAAACTAAGAGTGCCTATTGGAATCAAACAAGTGCAGTGATTTCTCACTTGGCACTTTGCGTTGAGTGCGAAACCAATGCAAGTAAGCGGATGTTTTTCAGTTTTAAAAACTTTTTACCAAATGGAATGAAATTTTTACGAATATTTTATAGATCAGTAGGTCTTAACAACTTTGATATATGGAAATTTTTTTAAATTCTTCGGCTGGCTTCTTATTTTTATATTTTTGGATATTTAAAATTATTCCAGGTGTAGCATGGCGTACTTAAAACTTCGAAGTAACCTTAATTTGTTTGAAGGATGTCTTCCTATCAGGATCTGCGTGTTATAATTAAATTTGACGTTTCTAGCTAAACTAAAAACAACAACATTTTTTTACTCAGAAACCCACAAAGAAAGTAGCGATTTGTATGGAGGTTAGACCTGCTAGTGGTCCGACCGGAATCTATATGGAATATTCTAACAAGATTGAGCTAAGATACATAAAATTTGGCGTTTCTTAGAAAATTAAATGCCACAACAACATTTTTTCCATACAAAAACCCACAAAGTAAGGAGGACCTTTGTATGGTGGGTACATCTTCTAGAGATCCCATTGAAATCTATAGGAAATAATGTACTAGGTTTGAAATTAGATACATCAAATTTAGCGTTCCTGACAAAATTAAAATCAAGAACAACTTTATTTTTCCTATAAAAACCCACAAAGAAAAGAAGATTTGTATGGATCTAGTGGTCCGATCGGAATCTATATGAAGAATGGATAGATTTGTATGGAGGGTACATTTTCTAGTGATCCCATGGAAGTCTTTTGGGAATATTATATTAAGATTGAACTATGATACATCAAATTTGGCGTTTCTGACAAAATTAAAACTAACAACAAAATTTTTTTCATACAAAAACCCACAAAGAAAGAAGAGTTTTATGTGGAGGATACACCTTCTTGTGATCCGATCGGAATCTATATCAAGAAAGGAGAGATTTGTATGGAGGGTTTTACCTCTATACTCATTGCAATAAATATTGAGAAACATGTTCCACCGCTAAGTTCAGAAAATAAATTCTCTCCATGTTTTATAGTACCGACCAACCGAAGTTTTCGGTAGCACTACTGCTTATGAGGATATTGGAAGGATATATGTATAATATTTAACGTAATTAAAAAAAAAAATTTTCTTTGTTTGCATTTTCTTACACTGTGCGTCCCCAACAAAAAAAAAGAACTGCGAGTGAATGATGATAGCGAGGACGAAGATAAAGAAGGTCTTAAGATTAGGATCTGTTAGATCCTTAGCCTTGAAGTATTTGCGAATTGGTTGCGAATCAGAAATATATATTTGTTTCTTGCGAAAAATGTCAAGTTTTGAGGAGAGGTGAGGCGCCATTAGCAGGCAATTGCTTGTAGAATCATCTGGTGAAACTGCTTTTGGTGAAAAAAGTTTCCATAAAAAATTTTAAAAATTTCATAAAGGTGAGTTCGACATAAACAACAAAGGATGTAGCGGAAGGTCGAATTTTGGATCGAGATTTATGCCAGACTTCAGAACAACAAAAAATTTTACATCATTTAAAAAATGTGAATCTAGCGGAAAAAAAAGCTAACACTGGTTGGCGAAGTCAATTCACACAATTTAACACATTTTCAACCAAGGCACAGTGGTCGAAAAGGCATAACTGGCAGCCAATAATTAAAATCATAAAATATAGAAACGAAATATTTGATATAAAGAAAAATTAGAAAATATTATTTTTCCAATTAAAATTAAATATTTTAATTAAACATTTAATAAATTTTTTTTAAATAATTTTTGCTTCATAATTTATATAATATTAAGGAATTAAGTGCTCCTAACTCTAACTAGCAAATGTACCGAACTGCTGGCTTAGAAGTTGCTGAATTTTTTTAAGTGAAACCTCCTTACGGAGGCTACCTTTAAGCATTTTGTAACAAAAAAGGGATGTCGCGCGGGAGAAGAAACGTTTAGTGAACAGAATGAATGAGAAGACGAAATATCGTAGCAAGCCTAACATGTGCTTATGCATGTGTAAGAGAGAGAGAGAGAGATGCTATTGTTTTTATTGTTGTTGTTGTTTGGTTTTGTGCATGATGAAATAACAATGGTGAAATGAGTTTGGTGAAAAAATGACAATTCGAGACATTTTTGAAAATGATGCGAACAGACCGAATATCTTAAGACAATATTGTGAGGAAATGATAAATTGCGCAAATTTTGGTATAATTGCCTCAAAAGCTTACGAGCCATTAGCCTATCATCTGATCATCTGCCAGTCATATGTTGGCTTTCATCGATATTTCATGAAAATGTCAAATAATTCTCGTTCGTTGCGAAAAATCTATTATTATCCTCATCGACCTCGTGGATCACTTTGAGAACATATTCAACAATTCGAACAACAGCTGTTCTGTTAATCTTCAACGAATCTTCCGAGAACTTCAACAATATGTCATACAATGAAATAAAAGATCAATTTAACAAAACCGAAAGCAAAAAATCACCAGGCTACGACATGGCTTATAAAAATCTAATATTAACTCAATTTTTAGAAAGGAACACTTCGCAAATTAGTCGAAAACATTGGTTATTAGTAAAACCCGGCAAAGCTGCTACACAAACATCTTCTTACAGACCAATTAGCCATACTACCAATACTATACAAAATATTCGAAAAATTATTACCAGTTCGTCTTGAACCAATCGTAGGAGCTTAACGTTACATTCCAGACCATCAATTCGGCTTTCGACCAGAAAATTTTGAAAAGCTGCATGAATATCGTTCCATAGATATGTAGCTGCATATATTTTCTATAGCTTAGTAATGTAAAGGTTTAAAATTTGTTCAAAACACTTTTATTGGACTTCTAGCCGAACATGGTTTTAGGCAAACCGTTTTATTGTTTCGAATCCAAAAACGTAAATAGTGAATATCAATTTTTTCGGAAATGCTGTACAAAGACAATGGATAAGCCGTGATATAAGTCAAAAAATGTTAACAGAAGCTGAAGCTATAAACTTTCCCAACTTGATAAAAAAAAAAACTCGAAGTCCTTTTGAAAGCTTACAAAAATTATTAAAAAGAAAAAGCAGTTTATTCCAAGCTTTTATTTAAATTGGCGGAGAAAGTGAATATTCTAGCAGAGGTTTTTGCGTCAACACATCACCTAACCAAGAAAAATTTAAAGAGTGGCGAATAATAAAAATGACCACAAACTGTGCAAACCAATTTAATAGTCGCACATGGCTTATAGCTAGCTTGCTTTGTGGTCTTAATTTGCAAAAATTGCAAACCTTATGCGAATCGAAATAGTCTAATTTGCGTTTGATGCTCTCAAAGTACTTTGACTTATTGGGAAACAATACTAAACGCTCGGTGCCAAGGGGAAAATCCAATAGACACCATTGAGGAATGTAGCGGAAACAGGAAGATTTTTTTTTACGTGCCTATGCATATACGACTACTGTATATATATGGGCGTAGTCCAGCTGCCCTGTTGGAGGGGGCAAGATGGTTGCCATTCATTGTGTAGAGCAAAATCTTTTTTTGGTATTTAATAGCAAGGGAGCGCAAATATGAGCAACGGTCCAAGAGTGTTTTTTTTTTTCTACGTATGTGTATTTATTTTTACAAGTGTGTGTGTGTGTGTGTGTGTGTGTGTGACAGAGAAGTCCACAAAATGACTAAAAAGCACATAGGAAAAACTTTATAACTCATACGCAGCGTGAACACCGAAAAAAAAAAACAAATAAAACAAAACTAAACAAAAAAATATAAACCAAACCAAACCAAGTCGATGTTGCTGTGACGTTGCTAAGAGAGAGAAATATCTCAAAGTTGTTACAACTGGTTTGGGTGAAGTTACACCAACCGTTGTCATCCTGCAACGGACTGACAAACACTTAAAGTTCCTGTCCAAAAGTTGAGCAATGCCAAAAAGCAGCCAACATAAAGTGAAATAAATAAATAATACACTAAGCAGCAAGCCTCGACGTTGGCAGAGCTGTGCAGCGACAATATTCCGGAGCCAAATTACATTAATTTCAGTACTTTTTGCACCTGCTACTCCACCTCTTGCGCTTACCATGTGTAGTTTTGTTTTTCATTTCTCGTGATTTCCCTTTTTTTTATGATTTTTTTTTTTCTTTCCATTTTTTAACTTTTAAGATTTGAGCTTTTTGTTGCTGTTGTTGTTGTTGTTTCTTACTTCATTATGCTTCATATGCTGCTTAATGGAGTTGACTCGACCAAAAGCCACACCTTCCGCTGCTGCCAGCACACGGTATATTTCATATTCCCCAGTCGCGTGCATAGCAAGAAGTCCGCCGGAAAACTCTTCCATTGCAGCAGATAGATCAGAGAACTGGGAATTTTGCGGTCTTCGTTGTCGCAACTTGTTGCCATGAGTAACAAAAAGGAAAGCCAAAAGACACATTGAATGTACATACGCAAAGGTATGCGGAAAGTGTGCGTGTGTGTGTGTGTGTGTGTGTGTGTGTGTGTGTATATATATATATATACTGTATATAGTGTATATGAATGGCAGCTAAATGGCAGATAAACTGTTGTCGATGGCACTTTGCTGCCGAGAGAATATTTTGCAAATAAATTTAATCAAGTTTGTAAATTCTTTGTGAAACTTAAAATAAAAGTGGACAAGCATAATTTGGCACATAATGAGTAAGCAAAATGCTTGACTTCGGCGAATGTGAATGTTAAATGCTCTTCACACTTTCTGCTATTTAAATTTTGTTGCATTTTAGAAAGATGGGCTTCAAGCTTTAAACAATATCTGCTTGGATAGTTGAGTCTGCCTTTTGTTAATCCTTATAACTTTAGACAGCCTGGATTATGTTGGGCTGTTATGTAGTTTTGAAAAAGATGATCTTCTACGCGAACAAATGACCATAAAATGTTCTTTTCGCTAACGAATGACCACATCGCGCATCAGTTGTGGAGAGGCTGGATAAATCGGTAAAACTACCCGATTTAATCGGGTACAAGTAAGACTCACTGACAATTCAGGAGTCACACTTGTAAATTGATCCGAGAATTGGGTTCTGAGAAAGCGAAATGTGCTAGGATTAGCCTCTATGACTCATAGCTCCCCAAGACCATATATATTCCGCAAGTAACGCTTGCAAGGATAAGTAAACTATGTCATCTAAATGCGTTTTACCGATTAATGTCTGGATAAGATTTGTAGATTCCCTTTTATGTTTATGTTATATTCACAGAAATTCTACAACTATTGAAGACAGCGCCATAAAACATCAAAATTCTTCAAACTATGATCCCTGCGTGACGACACACTTCTGACAATGACTCTTCTATGCTTCAGAAGCTCTTTTATAATCAATTTCATATGCAAGATTCTTTGTAGGCTCCTACTGTCCCATGATGACTTCGTTTGTTCGCGATTTTTATTTTGGGGAAAATCAAAAACCACCAAAAGCAAGCCGTGCGCTAGGAGCCGTCGTTCGCAGTCAGGTAATCAGTCCCGAAGTAGCCTACTCTGTGGCCTGTTGCACTTTCCTGATGCAGTTTCAATTTCGGCGAGCTTGACAAAGAACGTCCTCAATCTCAAATCTTCAGTTGTGGTAATTTTTATCAATTCTTATTTCGCACGAAATCTGCCGGTCAGACTTCAATAAACCGAGATTTGCCTCCCTGCATCGTTTTCTGTGGCAGTCAGTTTTGTTGCTGTTGGAACATTCTTAGTACTTTCAAATGTTTGGCAACGGTTGTTCGATCGATTAGGTATGCATTCAGTAATGCCTCTCTCTCTTTCGGCAATCTTGCTCTCGAAGACTTGCCAAATTTTTCACAACTTCTCCATTTCTTAATATTTCTATTTAATTTTTAGCTTCCATAAGTGTCGAGCCGTCGAGGCTCTTAAGGAAATAAGGATGCAATCGGAAATATTTGATTTTAAAATGATTTAGTTTTCAGCGCCAAAGTTTTATATGCAATTGAATAATTTAAATCTGGCTCGCGAAACATGGAAATATTTAAATTTGCACAATTTAAGTTGGATGTTGTATTAAATTGTGCATCACGTATACACGCACACAAATACTAATACAAATTCAAGATGTACTGAGGCGAGGCATGACAATGAGATTTTGGCATGGGGGAGGAGAAATAGGTGTGCGGAAAGCGTTTCAGCGTATAATTTTCCGCTTACCCAGCAGCAGCAACAACAACAACAGCAACAACAACAATACGACTTTAAGTTAGAAATTCAACTGCAGATTCGTGCGCAGATTTACGACACATAATTGCCAAGGGCGCAATGCGATGGCTGCCCTTCACATTCGCATCCACATCCACAGCCACATCGGAATCGGCATGGGATGTTGACCAGTACAGAGTATCTAAATCATCATTAAATGTTTAGCTTGTTAAACTTTTCGGCTAGGGGGCTCGACAGCTGACACTTTTTATTGTACCTTTAGACGAGTACTACAGCGTGTGAGAAAGAGAAAGCGCGTTTCCTTTATTTCTATCATTGAAGATTTGTAGGTGCCGAAGGCGTGAGAATAGCAAGCCAGCCAGCAAGCAAACGGAGCTCATAATGCGTTCAGTATGCCACACTCACGCAAATAGCGAGAGGACAATTCAAGTTGCGGACCAATTTTCCCATCAATGACAACTATTTGCTTACTACACACTCTATATTCAATTGTTGTCCCCCCCTCCCCTGTCCGTAGTAGTCTGACAACGTGAGAAGCAATCTGTCTTTGGCTGCCGTCAATTCAGTTTCGACTGCCGTTGCCGTTCGCCGACATCACCAAAAGTCTGCTGGTGAAGCCGCTGCTTTGGCTGTTGTCCATCAATTTCGTTTTCCTTGCGGCCTAATCTTGTTTTGGCGTGGCAAATGGTGGCACACACACACACACACACACAGACACACATACAAACAGTCCAATACAAGCACATGTTTCGCATTCAAGTATTAGCTGCCAATGTCGCTGCTGGCTGTCCAGTGTCCGCTGTCCATCATGATGCTTCATGGCCAGCCATGTTTCCGCTGCGCCATTTCAATTTAATCTGCACCATTCCATGCCGCTCCGCGTCCTTTATTTGATTATCCTGCGTTGCGCTGCCATTCAATAGTCTACCGGAATCACTACTGCCAAGTCTCTCGCTTTCGCTCGCCATGCTTATATACATATATATTATATATATGTATATGTATATGTGTATGGCATATTATGTGACTTTCGCTCTGTCTCTTTCTAACGCTTTTTACATCATCATCATCATCATCTTCGCATTTGATTGTCGATACTCTTAGTTAGCTGCACACGTCGCAGTCGTCGCTTCCATCACCTTTCGTCTAGCAATTCTACTTAATCGCTCCCGGCACCCGTCTCGTCGTCCGCATAACACTTCTCAATGTTGCGGCTCGGCATCGGTTCCGGCTTTAGTTTTGGTTTGCTCCTGCTCCTGCTCCTGTTTCCGGTCGCGGTTGCTTCGCGATTAACTGTAAACGTGCATATTTGAGCGCCTTGAACGGAACGTATACTTAATTATTTTTCGGCAGCTGAAACAACAACAACAACAACAACAACAAACAATGCCTGGCTAATAGCTGCGTCTGTTAATGATTTTTGGTTTTGCAATGACCAAAATGACATACTGCCAAGTTCAAGCAAAGTTTGCCCGTGTTGAGCTGTTCAACTAGGACGGGACATTCGACGTCGATGAAAATCAATAAAGCTCCAAACACATGCCATACACCATACCACAACACATAGCATCCGCTTGAATGCTATTATACAATAGATGCTTCGTTTATGCCGCCGTGTGCCATGAGTTGCCCAAATTGTCGCCGCAACAGCAGCAGCTGAAACTAAGCTGTTCTACTATAAAACTTCAACCAGACGTGAAACCAATCGAACGAATGAAAGAACTTTGTCTTCGCTTTTTTTCTGCAAGGACATCGGACGTTGGGCGCACTTTGGGCAATTTTATTTTGTTTAGTTTTTTATTTCTCTCTTCGCACTTAAAGTGTGTAGCACATTTTTTAAAGTTAGACAGATTATTTATATAGTTTAGAGGTAGTCACATAAAGCCTTGATCAAGCTGATCTTGCCATGTCTATCCTTTTCATATTTAAACAACAACTCAGCTACTCATTTGTTATTGCTTTCGTTTGGATAGAAGGTTTTCTAAAACCAATTTCTTTTCTTCATCTTCTATAAACTCTACAAAAAATCCTTGCGAAATACTTTGTAGAGTACACCGCAGTCATAATGTAGCACTTGCTCATATTTATTTATTGAAAAATTGCAAACAGTAGTTGCTGACACAATCAAAGTGTTAAAGTAATCAATTTAATCAATTTTATATTGACAATTGGAAGTTGCGTTGCTTAAATTTGTTGCCATATGTCCTTGTGAATGCTGCGCGTGTGCGTGTGCGTATGCGTGTGGGTGTGCGTGTGTGTATGAGTGCGTAGTTGTGCCATTGTTGCTGTACGTGTACATTCCATGCTGCGTTTCATTCCGTCACAAAGCATTCCTTTTGTCGAAGGCAATTAGACGCACAACGTGCACTGCAAGTCTAAAGAATGTCGTGTAAATTGTATCGGGATAACGCGGACACGTACCGGCGACTCTCTTCTGTCTAGTAACGCTGTATACACCTCCCTCGTTCGTTTGTTCGTTTGTTCTTTCGTTCACAATAATTCGGAAACAATAGAGAAATGTGTTCGCTTGAAATCTTTTGTGACATTTTGTGACGTTGATTCCCTACATACAGCTTCGCTAATAAACAAGCCAAGTCGCTGATATTGAATGAGTGGATAATTTTGAAATACTTCTGTAAAAGATTTCATTGGCACCGAATTTTAAATAAGCTTTGTACTTGCACTTTGCTTAGTAATACATTTTTTGGATTAAACTGTCAATATTCATCTTCTGCAATAGCTCATAAGATCTTATGAAGTTGTTTAAAAAACAGAATGGAGATACATACTCAAATACCAGCAGCCCAATACGCCCAAAACCACCAACAAATTTCATAGAGTTGCTCTATTATTGCACAAATCCATCAAATACTCTCAAATCAAGGCAAAATCACATAAAGACTAAAACTGGAAAACATTCCTTACTTAATCAGATTTTGGCAAAGCATTTGATAAAATGGTGATGCACTCCCTTGTACTTCAACTACAAAAATAGTGTAATGGCAGTAGCTCAAGAGGTCGTACCCGCTTCAAGAATGTTTTAGCTGTGGGAAACCCTGGAGAGAGGTTTCGCCCCGTGCATGGTGAACATTGTGTCTCACAGGCCTCCGGTTTTCCAGCGGGTGGGTCTCAACATGAGCGGCGGAGTAGTAATAAAGTTTTTTCGCATAGGGTTAAGTATTTAGCTGGAGAGATAGCTCGCCATATGCGCGGTGGCACTCGTGCCTCACTGGGCTCTGCTCACCCTGTAGGCGGGTCTCAACGGGCGCGTCGGAACTCGTATGTAGTGCGTCATTGTAGGGAGCAGTTCTCGGTTAAAGAGAGAGCTTGCACTTAGCGCGGCGACACTCATGTCTTGCAGGCCTCTAGCCGTGTTACATCTGTTGTTTTTCATCGAGGTCGTGGCCAAATAGGGAGTATGAAAGATGCGCGGATGCTGATTACTACTCCACCGCTGATGACAGCGTAGAGTGTAGCGAACGCGGAATGGTTGGTGAAATGTCCGAGCTCTTCTCGTCAATAATCTCTGATTTATTTAGTGCAACGACTTGGAGTCATTATGGTAAAGTCACAAGCTGGTGACTACTATTTTCTGGTGGTGAGGAGTATGGTTGATGGTCACAAGTCTCAGGAGCGACTGGTCTGTAAGAGTCGATCATTTGACTTACGTGCGGTACCTCCAGTTGGCTAAACCTACCTTTTTAGAGACTGCAGAAGTATATGATTCTTGGAGCAAGCGTCTACGCAAGGATATTGCTGCCAGTGGAGACTCCGGACAGCCGATTGCACAATGCTCACTATTAAGCTTCTTAATGACGGGTGCGTGTTCGGTCTTGGAAGGCTTCTACACGAAACCAATATGAAATGAATTGCAATATTCTTAGATAAAATGAATTTTCGTATGACTTGAGCCTGAAATTTTTCATTCTGTACTCAAAGTAAGAAGTGACAGATTTACTAAAGTTTTTGATTTAACCTCAAAAACCTTCTCAAATTTGGAGTTTTTGAGGTTAGTTGGTAAGTTTTTTTAAATTTTGCTTCACAACTAAGGCTCAAACTATGGAAGCCATTTTGAAAATTAAGCATTGCGCCAACGGTGAATGGCTAAGTGCTACAACTGGAACTCACTTGGACATCTTGTGGCAGCATGGATCACTAGGTTGTAGTATGTCCAGACAGGAAGTGTATACAGTTGGTCAACACTAAAGTTTATGTAAGAATTTTCCATTTTAGTGTTAACAATCCACGTAATTTATCCTTTTCCTTAGAATGTTTAATTAAATTTTGATGCATTCGATTACAAATGTGTTATGGTGCAGCCCTTACAGAAATGCATTTATCGATAGCTTGTACTTTTCTGAATTAAATATATTTACATTTTTGTGATTTCCATCAATTTGATATTTGTTTCAGGATGTCTAACAATCGTTGTGCAATTTTAAAACTGTTTCAACAAAGAAATCGCCAATGCGACATTGTTCGTTTGTTCGGCATACCAAAACAAACGGTCTCTGACGCTATCCGGCGATTTAATGAGCTTGGCCATGAAGGTGACCGTCCCGGACGAGGCAGACCATGCACCGCCAACTCTTCCAGAATTCGACAGATCGTGAAAAAGCGGATCACCCGGAATTGCAGAGTCTCGGTCAGAAAAATAGCCCGTGAAATCGGAGTGAATCGAGAAAGTGTTCGGTTGATTGCCAAAAAAGTGGACGTTTCAACAGGGCTCAGCGTCAGCTCATAGAACCAAATTGACTCAGGACTGGTGCAAAGCAAATTTTCCGGACTTTATCACATCCAGTGAATGGCCACCTTACTTGCCACCTTACTCCAGGGCATGTGCTAAACGCCACATGAGTTTGGAGGCGCTGAAGCAATCATTGCTCCAAGAATGGGATCGATTATCGAAAGAAGACCTGCGGCCCATTGCGCTAAATTTCCAGAAACGTTTAGGGCTCTGCATCGCAGCCCAAGGAAGCCACTTCGAAACCGGTTGAATATTATGTTTACATAAAAGCTATTTGATAGTTGTGTATCTGCATTTTTTCTCAAATATAGTTCCTTAAAAATTTATGATCAAAAATGTAAGTCCGGGTTATTTCTTGTCACCCTGTATATCATATTTGCTTTATAAGAAGTTATACACATGCAGAAAGAAATCCTGTACCTGCTCCTACTGTCTTGGAAAATTACTCTCTCAAGGCAGCCATCAATCACGGAGCTCATTTGCATCCGTACATTACAAATTCGTTCTTGAGTCTACAGCAATAATACCACACCTCATCAAGTCTGAAGATCTCAATGACTTAATAAAAGACTTAAGTCTACCAAGAAGCAAAGCAGAGTCATTAGCATCGCGGTCAAAACAATGGAATTTACCTTATTCTGATGTTCGAATATTATATCAAAGAAACCATCATGAAGAATTTTCTTGTTTCTTCAGTAAGGAAGATGTACCCTGTTTTTGTCACGAAGTGAAAAGTTTATTTTAAGAAATTTGTCGTACAACTGAATGGCGCCATTTTATTGAAAGCTATTCTACTACACAATGCGAACAAATTTCCATCTATTCGATCCGTACATCTCAAAGAAAATTATGACAGTATTAAAATGCTATTAACTGCAATTAAATATATAGAATACAAGTGGGAAGTTATTAGAGACTTCAAGATGGTTAATTTTTAACTGGAATGCAAGGTGTATATACAAAATATTCTTGTTATCTTTGCTTGTGGGATAGTAGAAATGATGCCTTTCACTACCGCCAAAAACATTGGCCTGAGTACAAAGTGGAGAAATACAATATTAAATGGAAAGCAATTGTTGCTCCCAAAACTATGTCAATGCCGCCATTGCATATTAAATTAGATCTTATTAAACAATTTTTAAAGGCTCTTAACCATGAGTCTGAAGCTTTCAAAAGTTTTTTCCCAAAGCTTCCAGATGCGAAAATTAGAGCTGAAATCTTTGTAGGACGCCACATAAAAATGTTGGTTTGTGATATTTTTTCGGAGAAAAGCCTGAAACAGTTTTAAGGGAGTAGTTCATAGTTTTCTTCAAAACAATAGAGCTGAAAAATATGAAGAGCTGATTAAGAATTTTTCCCTATTCGGATGTAGAATGAAAAAGAAAACTTCCTGAATCACCAAAACTAGAAATATACAACCCAAACAATGAAACGGAATTACATTGTGAAGCAAGCGCAATTGGTTTCGGTGAAAATGCATAAAATTTTTTATTTTTCCAAACTTAACACCGAAACAGAATAAAAATATGACAGCTTTGAACTAGAGACGCTCTGCATAATTTATGCACTTCAAAGCTACCGAGTATAGCTACAGGGCTTAAAATTCAAAATAGTGACAGACTGCAATCCGCTGACGATGACACTGAATAAAAAAGAATTAAATCCTTGAATAACAAGTTAGAACATAGTTCGGCTACTCGTATGCAACACATTGATGCCTTGAGTCGTTGGAACAATATTTTGACAATAGCAGCTAATACTATTGAAGAAAAACTAAACAAATGCAAGGAAAAGGATGCCAAAATCGAAGATTTAAAAGAGATTTTACAAATGATTGAATACAACTTGTATGAAATGAAAGCCGGCATTGTGTTTAGAAAAATTGTTAGTGGAAAATATTATTTTGTGTTTCTGAAGATATGGGAATTTATGTTCTATTCAAATATACTTAAGAAATAGTTCATATTTGGGTTGTTCTTCCTGTCTTCCATATATATTATGCAGTAACTATTAAAGCATATTCTACACAGTTTCCTCTTCACTTCTTTAGAGACTAAACCGATATAAGTCAATTTAAGAATGTTAGCAGTTTACTATGAAGTTTATAAAGTTTACACAGCTCCGAATAACACGTTCTGGAATAACACGTCCTTCGCATAGATACACGAAACATTAAATACTAATATTATTCCACCTATATGACACGAGCTGCGTCTCTATATTTATTTTGTAATAAAAGTTTCTTTTTTAGCAAATGTGGCAGACCAACTGATGCCTGTTGGTATGGTTGGCGTCCTTCTGCATTTATGCTGGCATCATCCAAATCACTCCGCCCTTTGCGAATGCCAGCTAGGTACGCGTCAATTCAATCCAATTTGCTCGCGCTCTAACTCGGGCATAATTGGATTGGTGTTAACATCAGAAACTAAATACGTTTCGTTCGCATTCTCAATTGCTGGCAAATTCAACGATTGCTTTTACTTTCAGAACCCAGCTACGTACGGCCCTGTCACGGCGCACCCTACTGTACGGATGCCTGAGAGGCTGTGTGGGAGTTTTATATATATATATTTTTTTTTTATTTTATTTTTAGCAATTTTATGTAACGCATTATTATTATTTTTATACCCTGCAAGAAAAAAAAAGTATATAATATATTGAAATGTCTAAATGTATGTAATATAGAGATCAGAGGTTATTTTTGGTGACTAAGACAGTATTTAAAAAATAAGATTCTTGGTAATGACTCTCAAGGCTTCAAATTTCATGGCTAAAATTACTCAAAAATTGTTTTGTGACTACATGTTTTTTTTTCCAGCAAGCGTATAAGATAGTCGACTTCATCTCAAATTTGTTTTTTTTTTCCCTCCTTACGTTTAAAATTTAATTTGCATGGCTCGTTCATTCCCGATACGCTTATGCGGCTATAACCAAAAAGACGACGAGGATGATGATGACAGCGATTGCTATGCGACGATGACTCAACGTGCACGAATGTGGCATTACAAAATGAGATAAACAGAGTGAGTGAGATAATGTTAGAAAGAGAGCCAGTGCAATGGCGGCAATGGTCACTGACTGGACCAGCTTGATGTGTAGCAGTAGCAACGGCGCCTCCACCAATCTTTACTGCGCGCATTATGCAAGCAACTGATCAACTAACAGCTTCCCACTTTAGATATTATCCCCTTGGAAGCAGTGATTTACGATGTGATTCCTTGAGCATAATTTCGTTTCATTTATAAAATAAATATGGAAGTCTAAGAGCCTAAAATATACAAAAGTGAGTATTTAAAAAAAAAAAATGAGTAGGCGTGTGTATTATTATTAAAAAGTTGGTAGTTCTTCTTTTGATTCTTAGGTAAATTAGTATTTAACTAGCATACCAACCCATCTCTAAGGATAAGAACACATTAAAATATTTGTTTTTCTCTATTTTAGCTAAAAAGGCCACATTTGGTGTATCTTGTAAAGGACTCTCAATTGTCCCGGGTCAATGGCTGGGATAGCTTAGCTTGACCAGAGTCCGCATACATAAATTTAGAAATCGCAGTCCCTGAGGAAAGAAATAATTTTTTTTTTTTTAATTTATTTTATTTTTATTTATTCTTTATTGAAGTTTCGTTTTAAGTATAATCTTCTTCGTCTAGTCTCGGTCCTCGTGCTACTGCTTCCAAAGCGAGCGCAAATTCAAGATTTACTACTTATTTCTGCTTCTTCCGAAATCCTTATTTTAAATCCTTTTTTCGATATTCTATTCTTTGAACTCCTTACTGCCAAAAACCTTTGTTTCGAAATTCCTATTTCCAAATTCCTTATTTCAAATCAATATTTCGAAATCCCTTTTATTTTGAAATCTTTATTTTAAGGCCTTATTTCCAAATACTTTATTCCGAAGTCCCTATTTTAATTCCTTATTAGGCCCTGTACCGAAGGTACAAGAGCCTATTGGTTTTGTGCAAATGTATGTAACAGATAGAAATAATGGTCGGAGACCCCCCAAAGTTACCCCCATTATGGTCAGGAGTGATAGAGGAGTCGATATAGCCATGTTCGTCTGTCCGTCCGTCCGTATGAACGAAAGCATTTTGGAAACGGTAAAAGATAGAGTAAGTAAGTAAGTGAGTAAGTAAAAGATAGAGACTTCGTGTTTTTTGCATTCGACTAGGACTGCTCCGGAATTTTACAAGTTTATTTTAAAATTTTGCCCCTCCCCCCCCCCCTTCCCCATAAAATCACCACCAAGGCTAAAAATTTCTTCGGCACAAAAAAAAGTGAGTGCACCAGTATAGAGATAACGCCTCTCTAAGCCAAAATCCAAAAAGTTCATCAAAATCGGATAATAAATGACGATTTTATAAGCAATTGAATTTGAACGACCCCCCCTTTTCTTTTCATTCATATTCGCGCAGTGAGAAGTGGTCATGTGTTTGGTCATAAGCTCGGGAAACATTTAATGTGTTTGTTAGGCGACATGAACTGGTACAGGTCCTCTTACGCCCGACTGAAATTTCCTTACTTGTTTTCAGATCCTTTATTTTTAAATCCTTATTTTCAAACCCTTTATTCCGAAATCCTTACTTCATATTTCTAAATTTCAAAGTCTTATTCCAAAATCCTTAATTTGAAATCCTTGTTTTCAAATTTTTATTCAGAAATCCTTACCTTAAAAATCTCTGTTTCGAAATCTTTACTTCAAAATTTTTATCAACATCCTTATTCCAAGTCCTTTATTTCAAAATCCTTATATCCACATTCTTTATATGGAAATCCTTATTTCAAGTCTTTTATTTTGTAAAACTGTTCCCAAAACCTTTTTGTTTTTGTAAATCTTTACTTTCAACTCCTTTCCCAACTGCTTCCTAGAGCCCAATGCTCATATCCTTTGTATACTTGAAGTTCCAAATCAATTTTCCTATTTGTGATTGGCAAGCAACATTTCACATTTGGAAAATTGACGTACATCGATTTGGACGTCCTTCTTCATATGGAACCCATTTTCCTTTTTATTTTTGAGTTGAGTTTGAGTGCAAGTACTTCTTGCGTTCGGTATTACTTGTGATCCAATGATGCCTCGTGTTCCGCGACTTTGTAACCTTTCGGCTTTTCGCTGCGGTTTTTGTCTTTGATGTCAAATTCAGCGTTCTTCAAGACTTCCAAAAAACCTACAGAGATCTACCGGCATTGCTTCAAAGAGTACGAAACGACGGCATCGGGGACTGACTAAGAAATTTGGACTACTTCGAGAAAGCGCACTTTAGGTTATGATTCGCATCTTCCACTTCCCTTTAAAATAAAAGTGTGGTGAGAATGTGATAATACCCAAACCTGGAAAATCTAAAATCTGCATAATTATTCAATTATTGGCAGAATACTGACGCGACTGGATGGTCGTAAGACTATCTCAACTCAACTCAATCATTGAAGAACACCGACAATACTGCTCTGCCGTCTTTTTAGATGTCGAACATGCTTTCCATGGGGTCTGGCATAAAGGACTTCTTTCTATTTAATTTGTACTTGAAATAGTATCTGAGCAAAATCTTTCTGCTCGATTTGTGGTTAGAGATGAAGTATTTGACTTCCACTGACATGTAATATTTTATAAGGATTAAAGTAAAATAGCGAAAAGTTTCAATTTGCAATTTCTGATTTGCATCATAAATTATGTCAAGGTTAGCTGGCTGTGCTGTTGGCAAACACCATTTTGACCATTTTGCATTCTGGCTAAGCAAAAAGCATAAAGATTTTCAGTGAGTTTAGATGCTTAATTATATTCAGTTTGCGAGGTGCGATAGCTTGCGCGTTTATTATTTACGCGTCTAATTGTTGGCTTTAGTGACTATTTTTTGCTTCTCGGTTGCTCGGTGGCTCGGTCGCTCGCTCGGTAGCTCGCTGGCTTTTGCTGCCAAACCAATTTGCACTTTGCGCCAGAGTAAACTTTCGCATTTTAATTGGCAATATTTGCAAATGAGTCTAATTAGATATGTTGCTATACTAACATAAACAATCAAACGCACGGTGCGACTGCAAGACAAAACGAGGCAAAAGCGAGGCAGCTGGAAGGACGTTGCCGAATATAAAATCATTTTGTGAGATTAAAGTCGGGAACAGCGAGGCAAAAAGCTGTCTAAGCGTCATGGCAACATGCAATCAAAAGATTTTTTGGCGCTATTGCCTTCATTTATTCGTTCATTCATCCATTTTGTTGCTGCCGAAAGCAAAAACCGAAAGTGACAAGGATTGCGAATGAAGTCCAAATAATCAACGAAACAAAATGAAATAATTAGCAAGGATAAATAGGCAAAAGTGCTAATCAAGCATAGCGACGTGGGCCTTCTTATTTTTATGTTTTTCTTTATTTTTATTATTTTTTGTTTTTTTTTTTTTTTAATACCCTGTATCCATGGGATATTAAGTTTGTTCAAAAATATAAGATTTAATATCCATGACTTTGGCTGTTTGACTGTTGGCATCTTTAACAAAATATTTTTAGACAAATAAAAAGTCAAAACACAATGCAACAATTTGAGCAATTCATTGCGATTATCTGTAGTATTTACGTCGTCCTTAAAAAGGACAATTTGAACAAATTCATTCATTCATGTATCTTTATTTGACACTGTGAGACAAATAAAACTGACAGCTGCCAGAACTACAATGTCACCTTTTCAATGCGAAAGATTTTTGTCTGGAACACTTCTATGATATAATTTCGACTGTTGCTGAAAATTACTGATGTATTTGTAGAGCTTTCTAGACAATGCTTTCCAGAAAATTATAATAGAAACATGAAACATTCCAGAAACTCTAAACGATTTTAGTTAATATATTTTGAATCTTCACGAGTTTAAGCTTAGTTGAAATATTTTGGTGCCGAAACTGAAAGTCGCAATAGTTGGCACCTAATCTGAATCGAATTGCTACCTGACATGATTACCCTCTTACGGAATCAATTAAACGAATTTCTTCTTCTGAAGAACATATGGTAGCTATCCAATAAAAGCTGGATATCGGCGGAATCTTTGCCGAAGTGGTGATCGCGACTGTATACCTCCTAAGTGAGCAATCCAAACCTACGTCTTATAATTGGACGAGATGCCAGCACACACAACCTTGTGTAAGTACCTACTGTAAAGGCACTTAATATATTACAACTAGAGCCAGGCAAGAGTTGATTGACATCACCTACGGCAATGCTTTTATTATCAAATTTGGTTCGCAATTGGAGGGTATTAGATGAGCCATCTACGTCGGATCATAGGATCATATTACTGGACATTGCAAGGGCCACGAGCTTCAAGAAAATTATAAGAAAACCTGGACGTACTAAATGCGAAATGTACGAAAGTCTCCTTAAGCGTAACTAAGCATACTTAAGCCTGGATATAATGGTTGAAGGCTACAATACAGCGGTCATTGATGCACACCATTGAGTACACAACCAGTCTTACAGAATATAATAAACGCATATAAATAGCAAATGGAGATAATTTTCAAAAATGTTCCTGCATTATTGCAAATACTAACCCTCCAGCTAGACTATTTAGAGCTCACTCCAAAACTAGAACAGTTTCAGGACTATGCCTGAAAAAGCCATTTGGAACATTCACAAAGGATGAGTAGGAGAAGGCACGTTTCTTACTCGAAACACCCTTTGCGGACTGTATTCCTCTATTGCAAGAAAATAAACTAGACTACTTACATCAATGTAACTCCGGCAGAGCAAACTGGAAACTAGCCAGTGACATTTGTTCGGATGATGGGTTGAGATGGGCCATTGTTTCATTCCAACCTTACAAATCACCCCGTGATTTTCCAGTATTACTACAGAAAGGCCTAATGCTGAAAATGTTTAGAAGTAACCTGACACTCGGCTATAAACCGATGAGCTGCAAACAACTGTATAGATTTGAGAGATTATAAAAATAAGAGGAGCAATACGAACCTGTTCTAGTGCAGCAAAGGACGTGATTTTAAATCTAATGCCGCGGCATCTTCATATCCAACGAAAAGCCATCGTTAGGATAGGAAGGAATAATACTCTTTCCTACATCAGGAATTAATAAAATAATATCTTGAAGGACGCCCAGCCACTCATACAATACCCTAGTGTCAACCTAGGTATAATCAACAACTTCATCAGAAGATTCATGCAGTGCTAAGCGCTAAAGACAAATGTGAAAACGTAGCGCTGAACTGTGATGTCAAACCAGGGACAATCAACCACTTTACAGACGGCTCCCTAGCAGATGAAGGAACTAGTGCAAGAGTTTTTGGAGCTCGCAATAAGTAGTTTGAAACGCTTTGGAAATTCACCAGTGTCACCAGGCAGAAATATATGTGATAGAAAGATGTGCGCAATTCAACCTGAATAGGAGGTACAATAATCAAAACATCACACTTTCTCCGATAACCAGGCGGCTATAAGATCAGTAAGTGGTCATGGAATTCAAAGGTAAATTAAACCATCTAGGAAAACTCAACAAGTTTGATCTATACTGGACCATGCGGACCTACTGGGAAACGAGCAAGCAGACGACTTGGCCAGAAGAGGAGCAGCATTTTCCTTCACAGTTCCAGAGCCATTCTGCGTACTCAGGCCAGGCGCAATGAACATCCTAGTAAAAGAGGAGAAAATTAAAGCAAGAGCATTTTTCTCGGAGAAGTTTAAAGGTCTAAGACAAAGTAAAAAGTTGCTAGTCACGTACACGAATGGTTACGGGCTTTCTGACTGTACACTGCAGGCTTACTATGGAAGACTTACTTAAATGGCCGTCAACCGTCTTCCGGTCATAGTCGCATTTAACGCCAGCTTCTCTATTATGTGCGTGATGGCGCTAGTTGTTTTGAATGCCAAGTACGGAGAGATCTCTCCATACCTGGTCATTCCAACGCGTGCCCGGGCGTTCTCTATTTTATGAATTTTATGTGCGTTATGTGGGAGTATCAGCGTGTTATAGATCTTGAATTTTGTCTTTCGGAAAAGGGCTTTACTTGGTTGAAAATTTTAAAATAAACTCGTAAAATTCCGGCGAAGTTCTAGTTGAATGCAAAAAGAACGAAGCCTTTATCTTTTATCGTTTACGTCATCGTTTCGTTCATACGGACCCACAAACGAACTTGGTTATATCGACTCCTCTATCACTCCTGACCATAATGGGGGTAACTTTGGGTGGTTTCCGACCATTATTTCTAGCTTTTACATACATTTGGACCAAATCAATAGGCTCTTGTACCTGCGGTACTGGACCTAAAAACAACTTTAATTCTGGAGTTAATTGAAAGTTGGGAAAGTTCTGCTTCGAAATATGGCGATCTCTCTCTTACATAATATTACAAATCAAATGTAAAACGCAAAATGTATATAAGAAGTTCTTTGAATTTCGATGTAGGCTTTCATCACTTGATTTTAACTCACCAAGAGGTTTTTTATTTTCTACACATTTTGTAGGCACCTTAGCCCAGTGTACCGTGCTTCTAGAGTACATGGCATGCGCATCTATGTTACTGACGGGTATAGGAAATGGGCTGAAGTAACCTCGCCACGCAAAACAAGCGAACACTGGTACCATTAGCGCTGAAGTGGTTACTAAAATATGCCAAAGTGGTTTTTAATTAACTGTCTACAAAGCTGACAAACGCAGAAATGCAAAGCAGTGCCACACACTACGTCTGGGCGCAACTTTGTTTAGCAGGGCTTCTTGAATTGTTTCTCTTTGTTTTTTAAACGGAAGAAGAAGCGGCGAGCATATGCATATACGAGACTGCTTGAAACTCTAACAAAAAACAACAACATGGCGCCAAAGCGTTTGCGAATTACAATTCAATGCGTTGCAGCGGTAAAAATTTCTGCCTGAAAAACAAAAAAGAACGAATTCAATTATAAAAGTTGTTTAGCCAAGCAGTAGCAGCCCAGTAATCAAAAAAAGAAGTTTGGGAAAAATTTTGCATTTGATACTTTAAGATGTTTGTTCTAATCGAAAGATTTTGTGATATTTTTTGAAGAGGAATCGAAAGAAATTGGAGCAAAAGTAAATTTTTATGTTTCTCTATATTAGGCACTGTGTAACAGGGTTCGCACTAACTGACTCAAAATTAGGCACCAACAGGCATATGCACCTACAAGTCCTTATGGTATTAAGGGCTCGCTGAAGTTTTACAGTAGTTCTGGTGCTATTGCTTGTAGCTGCTGAAGTTTTTTGAAGCTGAACTATCTCAATCTCACCGAACAGCTCAAACAGCTTGCGGTTCATATGGGATCTAAACTCGCCGCCGACACTAATAGGACCAAAAATGTTGTGAAAAATCTTAGCTTCATCTGATTCAATGCTTCTATGATAAACAGGACCGGGAGTATCAGCATTTTGTATATTTTCATTTTAGTATTTCGAAAGATAGGACTTTACTTCTAATTTGCTTGCTTTGCCCAAAAGCGTGATTCTTCGCTTGAGCTCCACGCAATCGTTGTTCTTGTTTGTCATTCTTCCAAGGTAGAAGAAGTTTTTTCTTAATTTAAATTGAAATTCTCCATCGTCATAGACCGTCAGAGATGCGACAGAAACTCAGAAACTTAAGCCAATCTGATACTTCTTGCTTAGGATTCGGATTCAGTGTACAAAATTTCGTGTGGATACACTGGTGTAGTATCTCTGTCATATGAACTTAATTTTTTGAATCAATTTCTATTTTTTGAATGCAAAACTTCATGTTCTTTCTTGCACTTAAAGCTTTGCTCTTAATTTACCTACATTAACTAATTTAAGCCATTAAAGGAAAATCAATGATTTAATGAGCAACCCTACACATTGCAGCACTAACACACTGACTAGCACACACGAGTATAATTTTCAATGTGAATGTCACCACAGAGGCTTCGCCTGAATGTTCCGTAGGCACAATTAAATTGAGAACATAGCATTCAATGTCTGATTAAAGCCCATTCTCCTCGGAAACTCAACTCAACTCAACTCAAAACAGTACAATAGAGCCAGTCATGCTGATTGTAAATTTCAAGCGGAATGATTAGAGCCTGAAACAGGAACGCATTAAATTTCCCGCAGTTTTATCATTTGCATAGCAACAATGGCAACAGTGACCCTCTGTGCGCGCCCGCGCATATTTAGGCACAATGGACAACCAAAATAGAAACATAATCACCGAAGAACAGCAGATACAAATACATCGTGCGAAATAAGAGCTCCATAAACTCGGTTTGGCAATTAAAATCATAAAAGGTGAGACGGGTGTCAGTCCGACCTGACCCGTAAGCGTGAACGTAAAATTTGGCGAACCAAACATTTGCGTTGGTTGCGTCGTGGTGCGTCGGTTGTGGTTAGCCTGCTTAGCATAAATTTGGACAACTGCTTACGGCGAAGATGTTTGCCACGCTGAGTGGAGACTATGGTATTATAATACTCGACTCGTACAAGTTGAAGTGCATTGAAGTTGTGCGACAATCAAAATGTGATCAACAGACGACTACTACTACCGAGCCGGGCAAATTTGATGCCGCCGTGAACTTGGTCGGTCGGTCGGTCGGTCGGTCGCTCGGTCCATCGTACAACGGTCTTGCTTACTAAATAGCACACATACAAGTGTTGTATCCTTGTCTGTCGCCGTTGTCTGTTTGTTATTCGTCTGTGTTTATTATCCTGGCGTGCGCTTGTGTGTCGCTCTTGGCACTTACACTTGTGCACAGGATTATGAACGCAGCAGAGGCAAACAGCGCATGAAGTAGGCTTTGCAGTGGAGCAGTAAGTTGTAAACTGAAGTGAATCGAGGCGGCGGCCTACAAGAAACAGTGAAACTTCAAGTTAGTGGCATATAAATAAGTGAAATAAATTAATGAAAAATATTCGCTAAACAAGTTTAAAGGGTCATTGAAAAATATATACAAGTATGTCTATATTTCCATAACCACTTTGTGAAAGTGGCAGCAATTGTGTATTTAATTACCATATGGAAGTATGATGTAGAATAAAATAATTGCTATTCATTAACTTCTGCTTATTGAACCATATTAAATATAAATAGTTGAAAAATTCTGATTGCGTCTAAATGCTATTTTTTCCCACATTTTCTTTAAAAAATTACAACGAAAGAAATAACTTAATAACCACCGATGAAATCTTCAATTCTGTACAAAGTCTTTGGCTTTGCTTGTATAAATTTAAGATTTTTTTCAATAGTTTTCAATGGCATAAATGAAAGCTAAACAGTATCTGGTAACATTTCTGGAACACAAATATAATAAAGATTTTCTAAAAACAGAAGAAAGACGGTGTGTCGGGTAACATAAGCACATGCCACCGAGCAAAAAAATCTGCATTAAGTCATAGCTAACTCGACCTTCCCCGTAATTTCCACTGAAGAGCCAATATTTCACTCATACAACAGACTGCAAGTCCCGTCTGCCTTAGACCTTTTTATAGTCGATGGGATTGACCGCTTGAGCTTCCTGTTGACGCGCTATTTAAACTCTCCACGGATCACCTGTCAATTCTAGCAACCTTGCACTATGCACCACAATTAAGCTCAGTCGAGGCTTTTAAGACTGAATATTTTCCATAAATATTTTCATGCACAACTTAGAACAAGCTGCAAAATTTTGCTCTTCGAAGACTCATTGTTCTTCTAACTTCCAAGCGATTCAACAACTTCCAACAATTGCATGACTTTAACGTCTGAAATAGACGGTTAGACATGAGTACGTCCACCAAATCTATAAAAGATTGGCTAATCTTCTTCAAAAGGCTCTCGCTAGGAATATAGAAGCACAAATAGACAACATTTTGTTCAGTGATGATCCTGATAAATCGTCCAACTGTTCTCTCTAGAAGCTTACGAGCCACTATAAGAAACAGGCTATACCGAAAGTTCAAATCACGGAGTCTGCAAGTGGCTGGCGCTATTTTAGTCAAAAGATAGCAGCGATATTTGCCGATAGTTTGGAGAGCAGATTTGTGCCGTTTGATCTTACATCAGGCGACACGAGAGCGTCAGTTCAAGCACGGCTGGAGTTTCCTCATTAAAAGTTCCTGCCGAAAAATCCTTTCACCATGCAGCAGTTAAGGCAGCAGATTAGGCTATTGAAGGCTAAGAAATAACCAGCTGCAGATCTTTTGATTAACAAAATGTTTAAACCACTCCCAAACAAAGCACTGTTATTTGTAGTCTTGCTCTTTAACAGCATCCTAAGACTGGGATTTTTTCCAAGGGTGCGATAATTCGCACTCATTATTATGTTCCCTAATCTAAAAAAGCAGTATACCGAAGTTGACTCATATAGACCGATTAGTCTCCTTCCCGCCCTAGGCAAGATGATGAAAAAAGTATTGAGCCGGATTCTGCAACTAGAAAGCGTCGACCAGAGAATCCCAAAGTGGCAGTTTGGATTTCGTAAAATTCACGGCACTCCATAACAACTTCACCGTGTTGTCAACCTCGCTTTTCAAACGATAAGGAAAGTAAGGAAAATTCTGTGGTTCTATTTATGAATATTTAGCAAGCTTTTGATAGGGTGTCGCATTGTGGACTTCTGAACAAACAAAAAGTTCTTGCGCTGGTGTTACGTTGCTAGGTTCTATCTTGAAGCATGTACTTGCCCACAAATAACGCGAGATACTTCATAATGGGGCAGAAAACACTCTTATTAAAAGCTAGAAAAATGTTTGCCTTCAAGAAAAAAGTTATCTCTATATTGATCCATTCTGAGTCCTATATGAAAGTATGCGCTTCAAATATAGGAAATTTCCACCAAGTCCCAACTGAACATAATTCGATTCGCGCAAAGCAAAGTTCTAAGAACGATGTGCAATGATACATAACTTATTCACACCAAGAACATTGAAAGGGATCTAGGAGTCCTTAAAGTTGGTGACCTCATCCAGGCACAAGCGAGTATGTATAAGGAACGTCTTCGGTCACACTCGAATCCGATGACTCAACTACAGAATGCGGAAAGACCATCCATTCCACAGCCAAAAAGAGAAGATTAAAATGGTGTCATCCACATAACCTTCCCAATAAAGCCCTTTTATACATTACCACACAAAAATTTCTGAATATCAAACTATCGAACGTCTACAATAATTTATCAACCCTCACTTTCAACACTGTAGACTTCAATAGTTGGCACAGCCTATAGTTCGGCATACTAAATTTCGTTCGCAAGACAACATTTTACACAAATACGTTGATCAATATTTTCACTCACTATAAAAAATCGCCAGGCATTTTTGAATTCAGCAACAAATTCGATATTTTACTGGAGCCCAATTTGGAAATAAGCGGAAATATTGTTACAAGACTAGCAAACACTGTACAACAAAGAAATGGATCTAACCTGTTCTACAGTAAGCGTAGATTTTATAGCCGATCGAAAGAAGACTCATTCCACTTTGGGTCAGTCGTTGGACAGTGGTTCTTTGGATCATATCTTACATAAAAGTATATGCTTGGCAAAACTTCTCTGCCAGTCCTATATAGTTCAGTCGATCGTGTTATAGTCGGACCGCTCTACAATCATCTAATGGTATCGCTCTTTATCGGCGGTAGTTAGAAGAATGACTCCTTCATATTCTAAATGACTCGTTCCTGAGTATCTGCAACCAGACTTCTGTCTTTGCGAAAGAAAACTACGAGCTTAGAATTTTTGGTCTGGCGTTTCACCTTTTGATAGAATTTTCGAGCTTTATTGCTGCCAACATCTCTCAACATCTTTAAACACCTGCCTTTCTTGTCCGTTTTTCTTGCGTCTGAGAAGGTGTTTTGTTCTTTTCTCCATGTCTCTCAATATCTGTCCTTAATAGCTTGTGTTTTGCGCCCGACTGCAAAGTGGGCACTACTCGTCATACCAAGAGTTAGTCACAGATCTTGAGTAGCCAATGAGCTCCTTGATAGACATATCCATGGAGCGGGCTATATGGTGCCGCTGATCTTCTATATCTTCAATATACGTGTTGGCCTTGGCGGTCTGTTATGACTGCAGCTTTCGTTGAATGCCATACACCATGTCATACACCATGCTGAACATAAAAGTTTATCTTAAGCTAGATGGACGCATTTCCGATGCTTCCAATGCTGTGTTGCTATATAATCAATCCAACCCAATCAATATATATCCTACTACAATTCTATTTTTTTTTTGGGAAGTATACAATAAAGTTTTTCATGCAAGTTATTTTAAGACACAATTGTACTTCAGTCATTCGATAGTATCTACCGCTGGACAAGGGTTAAGTTGTTTCTTATATTTTGCTTACTCGTTTTTCCTCTTCTTTATAAATTTTCAATAGTAGTCTATCTTCGGCGATTCCCATGCAAGCAATTAATGAGCTTTATGTCCCAGGCCCAATCAGTGTTGCAATTTTTCAATAAATTTTTTTTTTTTTTTTTGAGGGTGAGCAATGGAAACAAATAATAGGAATAAAGAAAAAAAAAATATTAGCAACAGAAAATAGGAAAATGAGCCCGAATGCAATATTGACAAGCTGCCAATTTCGCAGCAAAACTCGTACCAATGGCGGCAGCGTCAGCGACCGCCTCAGCCAAGAAGTATGCTGCAATTTCTTGTCGCTTTGATTGCAATTCAATCCCCAAGATAGAATGAAATATCCTTACGAATTGCTTTCAGCGGAAATAATGACAAGAAGACGAGTTCTTAATTTGTATTTCGCAACTTTAAAGTTGAATGCTGTAAAATCAATTTGTTGCGATTTCAACATTCTGTGCTACTTGCTGCTACTCTATGCGAGCACATTGCTCGGCAATGAACCCATCAAAGTGATGACATCCGTCTTAGATCCTTCCACTTCCACTTCCACATCCATACAACGGCGTGCACGACTCCTTTGACTTTTTAGCTGGCTGTGTGCACGTGAGCTGGCGTCCTTCATATCCTGCGCATTTCGTCCGTCCTCCCGCTACTTGCTCCTGTTACGTTCGCCTGACAAACGCATTCAACGTCAGCGTTCCCATTCGCGACGCGACGCGACTCTTTCTCTTTGGTTTTCCAAGCTGTATCTGTGTGTGATTGTGTGTTTGTGTTTGTGAGTGTGTCTGTGTATGTTGTCAAGTGTGGATTGTGGATGGGGATGTAGAGATGGTTAAAAACTTCGCACACACCACCATTGCTTTGCCTTTATAGTATTTACGATGCAATTTCGTAAAGTGACAAGGCGACATTTTGACTACTGACTGCCACTACTCTAGCAGCAACAACAACAATAACAACAACAACAACACCAATAACGAGAGCCATAGGATGAACCAGAACGCGGTGTCTCTGACGTTTAAAACTGTCGCGCGTGACAAAGTTTACTCTTGGCTGGCCAGGTGCAGAGCATATTCGGCAAATGTTCGGAAGCGGAGTAGGGTTCTACCCAGCTTGGAATGTAGCGAACTGAGTTCAGCTAAGTAAACATAGAGTCAGTGGGTTAGGACAGATGTACGGATAAAGTCCTGAATGAATTGTATGGATAATATAGATGAACAGAACGACGCAAAGATAGACTGATGGATATATAGACAAGTTAGAGTTTGTTCTTAAAACAAAAATTGAAAACCAAGCACAGAAAAAAAAAGGAAATCAAATTCTTCTTTTTTTTTTTGCGGGAAGTCGAATATTTTACACACTACTCGCGCACAATTTTACGCCAACATTCTTAAATAAATAAATTTATGCTTCGCACACTAGTTCAAATCTTTAAAACAAAATTTTCCAATTTTGGTTCAGTCTGAATAGTAGGAGTGGATCGAAATTTAATAGTTATAAGCTGTTAATTGAATACAAGTTATCTGAAAAATGAATATGAGAATCCTAATTTGCAAAGTTGGAAGCTCTAATGCGGACAGCCTGACGGACAAACAGATTCCTTAAGGAATTCCCCTTAGGGAATCCCCCTAAGGGAATACCCCTTAGAGAATCCCCCTTAGGAAATCCCCCTTAGGGAATCCACCTTACGGAATCCCTCCTGGGAACCCCCCGTAAATCCCTTTAGGGAATACCCTAGGGAATCACCCTTAGGAAAACCCCTTACGGAATCCATCTTAGGAAATCCCCCCAGGGACTCACCCTTAAGGAAACCCCAGGGATTCAACTCAGGGATCCAACCCAGGGATTCCTCCAGGTAATCATCCCCAGGTAGTCTCCCCAGGGAATCAATCCTCCCAGGGAATCCCCCAGAGAATCTCCCAGGGAATCCCCCAGAGAATCTCCCAGGGAATCCCCCAGGGAATCCCCCAGGGAATCCCCCCAGGGTATCCCCTCAGGGAATCCCACAGGGAATCCCACCAGGGAATCCCACAGGGAATCCCACCAGGGAATCCCACAGGGAATCCCACCAGGGAATCCCACAGGGAATCCCACCAAGGAATCCCCCCAGTGAATCCCCCAGGGAACCCCCCAGTGAATCCCCCAGGGAACCCCCCAGTGAATCCCCCCAGGGAATCCCTCAATGAGAATCCTCCAAAAGGATTGGAGGCTTCATGCAAGCCTCCAAAGGGATTCTGTTGGTCTGATTTATTATAGAGCCTTGTCGGACACTTCTATTTATGTTGAAGTTTGTGCTGTTTTTGCCTAAGCTTTGATATAAGCCAAAATGATTTCGATTTCAGTAGACGGATTGGTGATAATACTTCTGCTGAGGTTTTATACTACCTAGCAAATGTCATGAGTTTCTAATTAAATCTCAACGGCTTCAAAAGGACTCTTTCCACCCGCCTGCTAGTTGAGTTGCCAAAACCTCTGGCATACCTTCATCATCCATGTGATATAATTTTTTCTTGGCTTCCTTCTGAAGTGATGCAAGTCAACAGCGTTTTATACAAATTGAGAGTAGGAGTATAGTTCAACAGAATTCGACTACTTTGTCAGCTCTTAGCTCATTCTGACAAAGGCAACATCCCACACATCAGTGCAAACAAAAAATTCTTTGAATTGATTGGTCTTTCGCTGTACTATTCTGATTGGTGAAGAATAAACTATGTGCAATGACAATTGAAGTGGTTGCTGCCTTCCTATCGCCTACATTTCTTTAAACTTAAACTGAGCCAACGTAAAAATAAGTTGGTATTCTTCTTCTTCTTCTTCGTGGAAAATAAACAATAAATGTTACATTTTTGTTCGCCGAAATCTATAAATAGCAGAACTTCTATGACTGGCTTAGCATAAATTTAATAAATTACGTTTTCCATTTTCTGGGAAAATTTTATACTCGCCGCTTGCTGGCCTGCCTACACCACCTGCACATGTATGTGTTACAGAAATAACTGATTTATATTCAAAGTATCGAGTTGAACGTATCTCAAAGAAAAGGAACAAGAAAAATATATAATAAAGCAAGACACATTTGGACAGTGTCCAAAAGTTGCAACAAGGCAGCAATATACAGCTGCGAAGTAGTTGAGGAAAACTTCAGGGAGCAGGTAAATGATTTTCAGATGGAACCATCTATGGTCGTGGGTGGCTAAAGATAGCCAAAAAGAGCATGCATATATATATAATATATATATAGTGTACAGTGTGTCTCACAAGTTTCAGTCACATTTAAAATTAATTGGTATTTAATATAATTAAAGCAGAAGCTTTGATACTCTTTACATGCACAGATGCTTGGCAAAACATCTTCTTCAGCGGTTCTGTATATGCTAAGATACTGCGTCGGAAAGCAATTAAAAGACTGATTTGTTACTCTTATGAAAAATGTTAAAACTAGTTGAGAATTATAATTGGCGCCGGCCGGCAACTGAAACGTGGAAACCATTCTGCAGACTAATCTATCTAAACTATACACAGTTTGATGTCATTTGGTGCAGTCGCTCTCGAATTTCAGGCGGTGATACAGGTATAAACGAAACACAAAGAGAGCTGGATACAGTGTAACAAAAAAAAAACTGCATATTAAACTTCAAAGGCGTTCAATAACTTCCTAGACTCACTGTATACCGAATGCATGCAGCTGACCGAAAGAGTAAAGCCATCAATGCCGATAAGTGCTGAGTTAAACGACGGTTAAAGGACGAAGAAAGGACAACAAAAGGACAAACAGTTGAACAGTTTCATCTGGCTTTCTATCTGTGAATTTGTTCGTTACTCTACGAGTTCGTCAGTTCATTCAATTCGAACGCACGTCTTTTTATCAAACTGTTCATCCACGAGGGTGACTTGAAAATGCTTTGCCTATTTAGAAAAATTTTTTTGAGTATGCTGTACTTCACAATACTGGCTGGAGAGCCTCGAATTTGAAAGTAGAATCTCTAAGATTGCTGATAATAGCCCTAAATATGAAGTAGCCAAAAAGTAGCAGAACTCAGAGGTCACACAGAGAAACGCTTAGCGAGGCAAAGCTAGCAAAAGATATAAAAATTGTAGTTCTTTCACCTTCGTACCGGGAAGTTATAATCTCTCGCAGCGACTTGTGTAAGCTGGAGGACGCTTTAAATGCAGCTGATTCTCAATGCTAACATTTAATGAGTTTTACTTAAGGCCGGGCGTGATACGATCGACTGGGAAATTCTGGACTCGGCCAATTTTCTTAAGGAGTTGGTTTTAATATTAAATGTGTCTTGAACAGGATACTAATGACAACGTCAAGCGGTGATGATGTATTCCGGAATAAAACCGTTTGATTTTTGCCACTACTGCGAGTCCACTCAGGCTAATTTATCCATCTGAGCACACCTCAATCCATAAGCTTTTGTCGCTTATTAAAGTTTGAATTTTTAAAGGAGTAAAAACTTTAATGCTTTCTTTATAAGAAACTTTTTTCTATTTAAGAGAATATATACAGAAATAAAATAAGTTTCTCAAGGCACAAAACTTTTCAGCTTGCCCTCGTTCAGCAATGCTCGAACTATTTAAACGAGCAATGTTCATTCGAGACATTCATCGTGACGTGCCCAGTTGTGACTTATTTAGCACTGATACACAGAGCATCCTTGCATTTTTTAAGCGTGTGTGCATACAGTCACACGTACTTGTGTCTACACATACCATAATACACTCTGACGCGTGTACAAACAAAGTTATTCATGCTTCTTTTAAACGTATTTGGGTGTGTGGGTGTGTGGGTGTGTGCGTTGGATCACATCACATAGTTCGGTGATTTCGCCTGGCTGCATCTTATTGGCGTTGGCAGCATTTTGCTCACTGTCCTTGGATGCATTTTAATTTGCGGTCACGAAATCGTTCGCTGCACTTCTAAAACTTGTGCGGCATCTTCTTGGCACTTTATGTTATATAAAAAAAAAATTGGTTTATTAATTTAGTTACATCCTGCGACTCCAAAGCGTAAATATATGAAATATATTCTTGTTGAGATGATCTAGTGGTAGCACTCTGTACGCCAATTTGTGGAAACATCTTAAAAACCGGTAAGACGCATAGAAGCATCGCTAGCTCATCAAGTGCAAATACAGATCATAGTTTTGGGAGGGAATTTTTGAAAAAAAACAATAGGTTTTACAAGAACAATATAAGAGGGTATTTTGGAAAAAAACATTGTCTTGGCTTTAAATTTAGTTCAACCATGTTTCAACTGTTTCATGTTATCCAAAAATAAGTGTTCGTCTTCAAAAATAAACGCGTTTCCCATTCACCACTCGAATGTACTCAGCCTAGAGATTCTTTAATATTTCCATTGAATCTTAAATTTGTATGGCGCATATGTGTATTCATATCGTGACAGCATTGCAAAAAGGTAAAAGTGACAAATTATTAACAAAAATTTTCGGATTAATGAAAAACTAAGCATCTTTGCTCATTTTTGCTCTTTTTGGAAATAATTGCGATTAACAATTGACTATTCGACTCTTCTGGACTTCTCGATCAACAACAAACGCTTAGAAGAGGCACTAAATAATTATTAACTACAAAACAAACAAAAAATATTTGTCAAATATGATGGTCACCCTATTAGATGCACCAAACATACGATTAAGCGGTACACATAAAGGTGCGGAACCATTCCACAACTCGTCAGAAGAAAAGTTTCAAATAGAATTGCTTAATATCATTCAGATAAGCCTAACATATGCTTACAACAAATTTAATATTAATACTTTAATATTTTGATTTAAAACAAAATTGATTACTAACCACTGTGCGGTGAATTGAAAATCCAAAAATTTACTTTAGTCTAAATAAAATGCAATTTAAATTTGAAATCAATATCAAAGTTCATGTCAAAATAACGAATTAATGTCCCACTGTGCACAGAAGGCAGCATACTCAATTTTTTACTTTTATTCCCTTCGACGCAGCTTTAAAAATGATTTTCCGTTACACTGTCTTTGAATTGCAAACGCAACAAAAAAGAGAAGAAGAAGAATTGTATTTGCAAAAACAAAACTGTAAACGGAGTGTTTTGCTTTTTGCAGCTTTTGTTGTTGTGCATAGACGAGCGTAAACAAAAAACAATTAAATGAAAGCAACAACAAATACAAAAACTTGCCATTTTCTTTGACACTTTTTAAACAAAAAAACAAAACACTGTTGCGCAAAAAATAAACAAAATGCAACAACAAAAACAGCATCAATGACTTTTTTTTTAGGATTTTTATAATATAACAACAACAACAACAAATTAAATTGCAAAAAAAAATGAACACAATGAAAATTTGATGCTTTTCCTTCACTTTTGCACTTGAAAATTGCGATTATTTTTATTTTTTTGTAGGCAAAACTTAAGGCACTTCTTTTGAACACTTTTAAATAAAAAAGAAATATTGGCCGGAGACCCTCCAAAGTTACCCCATTATGGTCAGGAGTGATAGAGGAGTCGATATAGACATGTCCGTCCGTATAAACGAAAGGATCTAGATATATAGAGGCTTCGTGCTTTTTGCATTCGACTAGGACTTCTCCGGAATTTTACAAGTTTATTTTGAAATTTTGTCCCTTCCCCATAAAATGACCCCCAAGTATAAAAATTTCTTCGACACAAAAAAAAAAATGAAGTATGCCAGTATAGAGAAAACGTCCCTTTAAGCCAAATCCAAAAAAGTTTATCAAAATTGAATTTGTACGACCTATGATACTTCCGTCCTCCCTTTTTCTTTTCATACATAAACAAATGTTTTACGAGGCACTTATTCGTGCAGTAGGAAGTGGTCATAAGCTCGGGAAACATTTAATGTGTTTGTTAGGCGACCTGAACTGGTACAGGGCCTCTTACAATCGGTTACGGCCGACTGTAATATCCTTGTTTATTTCTAGAATTGCAACGTTTGCTCTTCTTTTTGGCATTTTGTAGATTCCATCCCAAAAGAACTTCTCCGGCTTGGCGGCCTAGAACGAATCGCGCCAATTTTTAATACCCTGTTCTGAAGTGAAGCGTATTAGGGTGAGGGCATTTTTCACTGATCTGAACAAATAGTAATCAGAAAGGGCCATTTCTGGTAAAACTTCCTATCCACTGCTTTCCAAATAGTTTTTAAGCGATCCTGCAACATGTGGCCGAACACTATGGATTCGTGTCTGATCGTTTTTTCTTGATCACTCTCTTCAAATAAATCAATTGTGTTCGTAGGGGTCCCCTTTGATTATCTGACCCCATTTCAAGAGCTCATAATACAACACAACCTTGTGATCACACCCAATGCAGAGTATTCGCTTGGCGTCATGGATATTCGGATTTGCCCTGGATGTTGATGGTTGGCCAGGCTTCGCATACGATTTCTTGCGCTTGGCGTTATCACAATGAATCCATTTTTCATCACCAGTGATAATCCGTTGCAAAAATTACTTCTTTTTGTGGCGTTCAAGCAATATGTCCCACATGCAGAATCGGCGTTCGACATCTCTTGGTTTCAATTCGTACGGCACCCAATTTCCAAGCTTTTAGATGAATCCCAATGCTTTTATACGTCTGGAAATGGTTGCTAGATTAACTCCCAAAGCGTTTGCAAGTTCTTTTAGCGTTTGGCATGCATCCCTCTTCATCAAGTAATGCCTCCTTTTTGGCTGTTTAGGTCGTTCTTCGCCTTGTTAGTCCAAATTGCCAATTTTAAACAGTTCAAACCACTTCTGGCGCGTGCATTCAGCTAGAGCATGGTCACCATAAACTTCCACGAAGTTACAATGGCTTTCGGTAGTATTTTTTTTCATTTTACAGTAATGAAGAAGTATGCCTCCAATTCTTTATCTTCAAACCTTTTCCCTCAACTTAATATATATGAAAAGTTACCACAAAAAAATAGTTGTTTGTGTCATGCTTTCTTGCGGTCATTTTTCTCATTGGATTCACAAGAAACAGGCTGACGAAAAGCAAATAATTTGATGGATCATATACATATATGATTTGGTTACTCCTTCAGCCATAAAATGTCATACAGTGTACACTTTCCAAACTGAATGTGGTCGGAGTATGATTTATAATTGGATATGGATCAACCAGTTATGAAGTTTATTGAAATTTTTTTCATAGAAAAGTCCATCTGCTCTGTCAGACTCCAAATGCCTTCACACCAGATTCCATTAATTTCGCTCCGTAGTTCGCTTTAAGTATTTTATAGCCCGCCATAAGCTATATAATTCTCCTTTGATGCAACTATTTTCCATTAAATTTGAAATTTTTTGTTGTCGACAGATCGAATAATTGCTAGGAATGAATAGATTTTATGAGGGCTAATATAGGTAGACATTCTAGATTTAGAAAATTCGCCATTATAGCCATAGGAAGTGTATTCTACTGTTAATTTGTAAGTCGGCACTCTGAAGGATATCCCATTTGCAAGCTTATATTAAGCCAAAATGAAGATTTTCTAAGATATACAAGAAGAATGATCAAGCAAGATGGCAGTATTATGCTCCACAGCAGACAATCCTCATCGTTGTCCCCATTGACATCGTATTGTGATAACCCCCGCTTTTTAACACACTTATATGCATCATTCTTTCCAAACATTGGCAAACGAGGCGATTTACAGTGTGGTGATGAACTCTGGCTACACAAAGTTTTTTAATAAACTTAAATATATACAAATATACGACGACTTTGGACCGCATGCATCAGCACAAGAGCAGCACATTACATCGTACAGCATGGCAAGTTGTGCAGGATATCTGCATGCTACAGCAAAGAGTTCTCAACGTATGGCTCAGCCTCTGCCTCTGCCTCTGCCTCTGATGGCTGACATCGTATGTAAATGCGGCAAGGAGTGCACTACACATTCCGCTCGAGTAGAAATTTAATTAGTATTCGAAGCAAAAACTTTATCATTTCAAGTAATAAAAAATAATATTTATGCAAGTAGTGGGAAGGGCGGGGAGGAAAAAAAGAAAATAATCACTAAACAATAAAAATAAGTTAAATCGGAATTTATTTATTTTAGACTAGTTGTACCCGGCATGCTTTGCTGCGTCCAATAAAAACTTTTGTCAAAGCGAATGTTTTTTTTTTTTATAACATTGTGTCCTATAGACAGCCAAACCATACCAACTTTTCCAATTATTTTACTTCTCCTGATACCAATTCAAAAATGAGAAGTCCTATTCCGATTTATGCTCTTCAGTTAATCTTTTTTTAGGATTGTTGGATGAAGCCTTTGTGGAAGCCGAAAATTAAATACAAATATTGAAAATGGAGAAGATGGGCAAAATTTGGCAAGTCTTCGGGAATTAGATTGCCGAAAGGGTGAGAGGCATAACTGAATGAACCCTCAATTGATCGAACAACCGTTGCCAAACATTTGAAAGTACTAGGAATGTTCCAACAGCAACGAAACTGACTGCCACAGAAAACGATGCAGGGAGGCACATCTCGGTTTATTAAAGTCTGACCGGCAGATTTTGTGCGAAATAAGAATTGATAAAAATTACCACAACTGAAGATTTGAGATTGAGGACGATCTTTGTCAAGCTCGCCGAAATGGAAACTGCATCAGAAAAGTGCAACAGGCCACAGAGTAGGCTACTTCGGGACTGATTACCTGACTGCGAACGACGGCTCCTAGCGCACGGCTTGCTTTTGGTGGTTTTTGATTTTCCCCAAAATAAAAATCGCGAACAAAGGAAGTCATCATGGGACAGTAGGAGCCTACAAAGAATCTTGCATATGAAATTGATTTCAGAAGTGTGTCGTCGCGCAGGGATCATACTACCACAATAGATCGGTGGAGGACCAAACGTAGTTCCAATTATTGTCGTCATCTAAGTGTTGGCTCGCTGCTCGAAAACTATGAAACAAAAAAAGCTGATTGCTGCGAAATTTTTCAAGTTTGCAAAAAAGCTCGAAAAAGCTCCCGCTTCCGGTGCAAAAAGGGTAAAGCTTGTTCGAGCTTTTGCACAGGTGCAAGTACCGCTCACTCCTGCCTGCTGCATTCGGCTGTACAGAACCTGTCAAACTGTAAACAACGGGTTGTTGTCTATAGTAAAATTCTGTTATACAAGTGGGTAAATGTCATCACTTTTACGGTTGTTGTACGAGATTTGAAGGGAAATTTATATATTCAAGGTATGAACCTTATATTTTACGAATTCGATAGATAGCGCACAAGAGCATTCTGCCGTTATTCTGAATGCCATTTGAATACTATTATTGAGTTGAGTCCATTTGGTGAGCTGATGAGGACTCCATGTTCACCTTCTATTTAGCACCAGATGCCTAGCTATAGCGCTGCTTGGAATTGATGTTCCATCGAGATAAACTTGCTAACAGTGTCCTCTTCTTAGCGAGTAAGTCGTTTAAGTGGACTTCTCGGCATTCACCATAGTGTTCCACCTTTGATGCATGGAGACAGGTCGGTTGCCAGGAAAGCCGTGTCATCGGTCATGTAGCAGCCACGAGCTTATCTTCCTCGATGGTCGGCTGTGTAGAGCGTATAAAGGACGAATCCAAATACGCTTCCCTGTGGAGCTCCAACTCTGACTTTTATTTCAGAACTTTCTGCCCCACATCTCACAAAGAAGTTCTTGCGCTTAATGTAGGACCTGATAAAGTGGTAGTACGTTCTGTTTAGCTTTTGGAGCATGCCACACCCTGTCGAAGGCATGATTTACGTTCAGAAACACGACCGAACAATTGTACTTTTGGCAGAGAAAGTCTAGACGAGGAATACTTCGTATTTTTGGTTGGCGAAGTCTGAAACTCTTTCTGCATCCGAACGACATAAGATTCCAGTGGAATCTTTTACAAGCTTCTTTCTCTGTATAGGCCTTTTGATGCCCTTGGTTAGCTGGCACAGGTTGTGCTGGAGGAACTGCTCCAGAGACTACTTGCGGAGACTGCATAAGAGTTCCTTGACGTTCTTGGCGGCTCTGTTAAAGGCTGTTTTTTCGCTTGGGTGGCGAGAATTGTGCCAGACTCGGCGAAGTTGTCTTTTCTCAGCAACCAGAGCTGCAACTTCCGGGGACCAAAGGTGAAGATTACTCTGCACGATGCGGTTGGAAGATCTGCTGGAAGGAGTGGCAAACGATGCAGCGTTATGAATTTGTTTGTTCAGATGCTCCACTTTTCTTCACTTTTTACTTACAATCGTCCTACATCGTCCTCCAGCCATGACTGGTAGCTTTTTTTGCCCCAAATTCGTCTAATGCAGACTTGCAGCAAAAACAATTTAATGCATTTTTCTCTTTCCTTCTTTTTTTTGCGGCAGCATTTATTACATTTAATCGAGCAAGTGTCACAGACAGAATTCCGGTTTCAAAATTTTTGCACCGTCAACGACATAATTAATCAAAAATTGCAAATGGCAAGTGGAACAACAAAAAAAAACTGAAAGTGTCGGCTAAAATCTCGAGATTGTTGTTGTTGTTGTTGGGGTAATTAACGTCCCATTACCGGTTACATTAGCCATGAATAATTGGTTTTGCGCTTACGCCCAGTAATACGCCTCGAATGGCGGCGGCGGCGACGGCGTACGAACTATTTTAATCGCCAAAGCGGTCACTCACCAATGTTGCTTCAATTGGTGGCAACTAAACTGTTGTCGTGCTAATTGCTTTTCTTACACGACACGCCCACCGTTGCTCCATTCGAATTACTGCGAGTATTTTAAGTATTCTTCTGTACGATGTGCAACTATTGCAAATTGTTTGCAGCAACGGCAACGGCGAATTAATTACAGAACAACAACAGCAACAACAACGAGAAACTTTAATAGTTTGAAATTATTTCACACGACGCTGGCATATAATTATAGGCAAAATTTGTAGTGGCATCATTTTGGATGAAGGTCCGACCGACAGCAGTTATTGGAGCTGGAGATAGGACCGAGACAGACAGAAAAACTATTCAATTGTCAAAACAAATTTCACAAATTCGAAGTGAAAACATTCATCATAAGATTAGTAGCAGCGGCCCGAAAGGGTGGACGGTTGACTGACTCGGTCGGCCGTTGCAGACCCAAGGGATGAGCGCATGAGCTAGCAGACATACGTGCAGCGGACAATATGAACGGCAGACAGCAGGAAGTAGCAGAACTCCGTTTTACACAGAAGACACAGAAAAAGGCACAGGAATTGCTTAGATATAGCATTGGCCAGACTAAACTACAACAATAAGTCGAAAAAGAAGTAAGAATGCTACAGTTGTGTCTATGCGACTTCGAAGGACGCTGCTTCATATACTGCACCTATTGTTAGGAGGCATTGGTATTCAATTAAACTTCTTTCATGGCATCTAGAAAACTCCAACAAAAGCATTATCCACAATCCGCCAACTGAAGACGAAAGCTAAAAAGGGAAAAACTGTTCTACTGCATGGCTTACCAATTAATTGATTAAACCATCACAATTGAATAAAATGAGGCTGTAATCTTCACTATCCAATATAAGGGCGACGTCATTCAGTGACAGTTTAAGCCCATCGAAAAAAAATACTGGCTTTCATCTTCATGGTCCGGAACTCGCCATCTTTAGATCAGATTGGATTTTAACCAACTTATCTTATTTTGCAACATTCCGTCGAATGGAGAACCCCGTTATATCCGCCCTTTTTATAGGTAACAACAACACAAATCTCACCATAAGTAGAAGTGTCCGACATGGCTGAATATTGAATCATTCCGCTGATGATTGTAGCAGCGATCAAATTGCTCGAATGCTCCTTGATGGAAAGTTTTGTGCCACTACATCATTTCGATGGGTTCATCAATGGACCTTTTAAGTTTCAATTGGATCCAGTGAGTTGAGAAACTCAATTGGCTGCTTGACTTTGATCTATGACTGTATCAATTGATGCATATCTTCTTTATAATAATGGATTGTTATCTCCAGACAATTGTGACTCCATTTGCTCGTTCAATTTGTTCACACAGTCATGCTTTGGACCGGGAAACAACTCTCGCACAACATCTTGAAGAGTCCGCTGGTAAAAGTTTTAATATTTTATTGAAAATGTTGTCTGAATACTTCTGTTCAGAATTTGTTATGCACGCTCCTTCCAGTATGTCCTTGATTGGATGGCGCGCAAACAGCATTCGTATTTGCTTTGGATGTCGCATAGCAGATGCATTTGCTAATGAAGTTTCCAAGTAAGCCAAGCTTGATATATACTTCTCCGTACGTTTGGCAGTTTTTGGATCACACTTTTGTGCCTTCTTGAATGACGACTCTTTTGAATGATTCAAATGAAGTTGGTCCTCTGAGATGTATTAAATATTGATTGTGGGAAATCTGCACCATTTAATTTAATGATTAAGAAGTTATTTATTGATCTCCGTTGTGGTCTTAACAGCACTAATGATGAAGAACGTTCGGGTTACGCCCGAAATCGCTCATAGAATTCATGGCATTATATTGATCGAACGAAAAATTAAAGTACGTGGGGAAGCTGAGACCGTAGGCATCTTAACTGAGCGGATACAACATATTTTAGATGAATATTTTGACATGTAGAAGCTATTTGTGCCTATCTTGCATACAAGTTGATGCAAATTCTATTGCAAATAGTCGTCACCGGTCTCGTTAGAGTTCATCGTTAACTGTTGGTTCTGGCATGGTTCCTTGAGCATTGTGTCCTTCATCGCTTCCAAGTTAGGTACAATGAAGTGACTTCTCCATGTTGTCAGTAATTCCTGTTGGAAGACTTCCGCTCACACCTTTTATGCTACTTTTTAGGCCCTGTACCGAAGGTACAAGAGCCTATTGGGTTTGTGCAAATGTATGTAACAGGTAGAAATAATGGACGGAGACCCCCCAAAGTTACCCCCATTATGGTCAGGAGTGATAAAGGAGTCGATATAGACATGTCCGTCTGTCCGTCTGTCCGTCCGTCCGTCTGTCCGTCTGTATGAACGAAAGGATCTCGGAAACGGTAATAGATAGAGACTTCGTGTTTTTTGCATTCGACTAGGACTGCTCCGGAATTTCACAAGTTTATTTTAAAAACTTGCCCCTCCCCCCCCTTCCCTATAAAATCACCCCCAAGGGTAAAAATTTCTTCGGCACAAAAAAAAGTAAGTATGCCAGTATAGAGATATTGTCCTTCTTAGCCAAAATCCGAAAAGTTCATCAAAATCGGATAATAAATGACGATTTTATAAGCAATTGAATTTGAACGACCCCCCCTTTTCGTTTCATACATAAAAACATGTTTTAAAACGCACTTAGTCGTGCAGTGAGAAGTGGTCATGTGTTTGGTCATAAGCTCGGGAAACATTTAATGTGTTTGTTAGGTGAACTGAACTGGTACAGGGCCTCTTACAGTCGGTTACGCCCGACTGAAATTTCATTACTTGTTTTTGGTTGCATCTGAAGTTACGTTTTTCTTCTTCTCATTTATAGGCGAAGTTATTCTTCTTATGGCACCAGTTAGTCAGAGATTTAGTATGTAATAGAACGTCGATCGAGCGGGTGATATGTTGCCATTGCTTACCAACAGCTTAAGCAGACGGAGAGGTTTGCCGGATCAGTTAGGAGAGTCTGACTGAGAAGATTTCCCTATGTTGATTAAGACTTGATGATCGAGAGTAATTAAAACCCTGACTCCTTTATATTTGAGGGTATTATTTGTAGCGCTCTCTTCTTTGGCGCGTTGGCACTGCCCGATTCGACCATGGGTTGAACTAATTCTTTAGTTCTCTTCGCTTGATTCAGTCACCAGGGCCTCCAGGCTCGGGCCGATGTTTCGGAGCTGCAGACAAGGAGGCTCTTTGACTTTGTCCGCTGGCAAGTTCTTTGCTTGTCAAAGCAGTTTCAACCGGATACTAGGCGGGTCCGTGCCGCTCAGCTTTCTAGTTTCTTACTTCCTCGGATTTACCGCTTCTTTCAATAATATTCCTATGAGGTACACTGCTTTCTGGCTTTAATCTCTTCAGTAGGGTCTTACCTTAGACATTGTCAACAAGCTTGTCAGCGAGTTAGATGCTATAGTGTCCCATGAGTATACGGATGTTGAGGTTCATCCTGCCATAGCCTCCAGTGACACGACAAGGTCTTTACTACTCGCTGAGGCGACTAGGTATAGAAAAAGCTCCGTAAGAGTACAGCCAGAATATAACCCTGTGGGGAAAGAAAATGAAAATGAATGGAGAAAGATGTAAGTTGGATAGAAAAGGTAATGAGGTGATTACTTTTAGGGAACAGGACATCTCAAGCGTTTATTTTCTGTAGCTCTCTATTCGCTAATGTCTATTCAAGAGCTTGATTCGAAGTGCGTCTTGGTATAGGTCTAACCTGGGTCTTTGCTAAGCGAAACTTGAGCCGCGTCCATAGCTATAGTAGCCAGCCGAACACCATATGTGTAGGGTATTAAAAAGCGCTGCAGAAATGAGAAGAAGAAGACGAGCTAACAGCCAGCAGCAAATGCAAATGTCATTTTGTGGTCAGTCGAATGAATAAACGAAATTAAATGCAAAGAAAAAGGCAACACTTCCGCTCAATGTCGAAAATAAAAGATGACAGCAGTGCGCTGAAGTAAGACTGTAGTGTAATGGTCATTGTGGTGCGGGGTAGAACAAACAGCGGTGGGGTGGCATTTACAAATAGTAAAAAAAAAAAAAAAATAGAAAAAAAAACACACACAAAATGCAGACCACATGGGACCGCATGTCACTGTCCATGGACATCAATAGTTTCGTTTCGTTTGGTCCTCATTCTCCGCCATTTCATGCATTCATTTTCAGTCAGTCAAAAAGTCAAAGTGGAGGGCTAAACATTGAGAAGCACCAAGAGAAGTAGCACGAAGAAGCTAAACAACAATTCTAACATATCCACTGATTGAGGTCATTTATGGAGCATAAACGTGAGGGCGACCCACACAGTTCAGATACTCACGAAATTCGATGAGTTTTATTAGTAAATAATGGCAAATCATTTGGCAGTTGACACTCGTTGAATGAACAAAAATGGCACAAATGTCCAACGTAAACATTCCTGCAGCCAACCCCCTACCCCGCGCAGATAGACCATCATTATAGCCGTAGTGTCGTCTGCGGCTGTGGCTGCTAATGAGCAACATTAATGAGTGCCATTTTTCATTCAAAGTATTTAGCACAAGTTCCTCCCTCCAACTTGGCTTGAACTCCATCTTTCCGGTCAGCAGCCGAGGCAGAAGCAGCAGCAGCAGCGGCAGCAGCTTTACTTCCGCCTGCCATAGCCGCTGTGATTCTCTGGGGTATTCTCAAGCAACAACAAGGTTGGCAGGTGCCATGCACATCATGTTCTTATAAATATGTTCCATATGTGTACGAGTATACATCTCTGCTGTGCTCCAGTTTGGGTCACATAAAAAATTTATATATTTGCGTAAAGAATTTGTAATTAAATTAAGCATTTTTTAATAATTAAATACTTCACTAAAAGCCCCAAAAAAATTATAAAAAAAATATAAACTTTTGAAAAATTATTAAATTTGCATCAGCAAGAAAATAAAAAAAGGAAGAGTAAGAAAAATTTTAGCTGCGAAGCTGTTATACCCTTTAAATGCATATTCGAAATGTATTTATTTTGCTTCTGTGCATCTTCATTCAGACTTCTTCAGCTCGACGCAGTGTGGGCGAATTTATTCAGTTCATACGGGACCTAAACTCGTCGCCGACTCCGAAAATCCTGCGAAGAATCTTCCTCTCAAAGACTACCAACGCTGTTTCATCGGACTCAATCATGGTCAATCATGCCTCTGCGCCATGCGCCGGGAGTATCAACGTTTTATAGATCCTGATTTTTGTCTTTCGAGAGAGTGCTTTACTTCACATTTGCTTGCTCAGCCCAAAAAAGCATCTTTTTGCAAGCGTGGGATCTACCGAATTAGCACAAATGACTCCAAGTTTTGGATTTGCCAAGTCATAAGCTAGCCATTTCATGCTGCATCAATTATATGTATGTTCCATATGCATCCGATGCCAACTTCAAATTGTTGCGCAAAGGAAACTAAAATTTTTTATTAGACATTGGCCGAATCCTTGTGGGTTTTTAGTTAAACAATGAACGAATGAAGTTCCAGTTAAAAGTGAATTAATTATGCTAGTTCGATGCGATGCGATGCGATGCTTCTTTGACTTGGACTTGGACATTGTCAGCGCAACGCTCGATGGCCGCCTAACTTGATTTATGTGGCTTCATTAGGCATTCCGCACATTCTCGCCGGCAACGAAGGAGGTCTATTTGTTCGCTCGTTCCTTCGTTTGTTGATTTGAGTTGAGTACACATCAGACTTGGTAAAAACTAAAACGCACACAAAGCATGCAATTAGGAAAAGCTGTGGGCGCGGTCAAGAGTGCGGGCGTGGGCGACGTGAGTAGTTTTCTATTGACCAGCATGAAATATTTTCGGTTGCCATAAGCTACAAACAAGCGGGGAAGGATCATTGGTCGAACTAAAAATCGAAATGCAGGCAAGGGTCAAAGGTACACTGTGTGTCGCTTGCTTCGTTTGTGTCCGTTTGAGCCGCAAATATTTGCATAGTTACCTTTAATGTGGTTCGACAGCATTCGAAAGTTTTTCCACATATATAGCTGCTGATGCTGATAATGTTGGCATGCATTCAGTTTAAAATGAAAAATTTCCATACACACACACACACACACACAGCAGTGTAAGTGTGCGGCACGCACAACAAACATTGATTTGATTTGCATAAAGAAGCAAAAACCCCAAAGCGTCCTTTGATAACAAAATGTAGAATATAAAAATCAAGCGCACGAGTAGCAAAAAAAAAAAAAAGGAAAAGGAAAAATAAAATTACAAACGAGAAAAGCGTAGAGAGTGAAAGAGCGTATATAAAGGATTCAGTTGCGACTTCGACTTCAAGCCGCTGCTGACTGCAAGGCTAATGAAAATGCTTTACAACCCTTGCAAGGAAGTAATAAAGAATCTCGAATGCGTAACTTATTAACGCATTGCTTATATGTATTGTATCTCCGCCGCTTGCCCCGCAGTAAACATACACAGAACGCCTACTACTACACACATCAACCCCACTCCATCACACACACACAGAGTTCGCCCCAACCCAACGACCCTCTGTTCGCATTTTCTTCATTTTTGCTAATTGTGAGTCGATTTTTCATTTTTTATGAAAGCAAAGTTAAGGTTCCTTCGTTCATTGGTTTTTTCCCCACTTGTCTGCGGCATTTTCCATTTGCATTATAAACGCCAACTGTCAGCTGTAAGGAAAATAAAACAACATCAGCTACGACATCGGTTTAATCAGTCTCAACCGGAAGCGGATATGAAACATGTATTGTCTGTCTGTCTGTCTGTGCTGGTGTGGTGTGATGCGAGTGGAAGGTGACACGAAATATTCGAGCATAAATCTTAAAACTTTTTGTATTTTGAACAATATAACAATTTGAGTTCTATAAAGGTGGAAAAGTACACTGTGTGGTTCATATTTCTCGGAGTACCCTTTATATATGTTTATTATTTTATATGTCAAATAGTTACTAAAATATAACAAATTGGACTTTTCTTTTATAGAGAAAGCATATAACCGACCAATTCTTAATTGGTTCATATTTCTCTGAGTGCCCTTTATATATGTTTATTATTTTATATGTCAAATAGTTACTAAAATATAACGAATTGGTCTTTTCTTTTATAGAGAAAGCATATAACCGACCAATTCTTAATTGGTTCATATTTCTCGGAGTACCCTTTATATATGTTTATTATTTTATATGTCAAATAGTTACTAAAATATAACAAATTGGACTTTTCTTTTATATAGAAAGCATATAACCGACCAATTCTTCATTGGTTCATATTTCTCGGAGTACCCTTTATATATGTTCATTATTTTATATGTCAAATAGTTACTAAAATATAACAAATTGGACTTTTCTTTTATATAGAAAGCATATAATCGACCAGTTCTTCATTGGTTCATATTTCTCGGAGTACCCTTTATATATGTTTATTATTTTATATGTCAAATAGTTACTAAAATATAACAAATTGGACTTTTCTTTTATATAGAAAGCATATAACCGACCAATTCTTCATTGGTTCATATTTCTCGGAGTACCCTTTATATATGTTTATTATTTTATATGTCAAATAGTTACTAAAATATAACAAATTGGACTTTTCTTTTATAGAGAAAGCATATAACCGACCAATTCTTAATTGGTTCATATTTCTCTGAGTGCCCTTTATATATGTTCATTATTTTATATGTCAAATAGTTACTAAAATATAACAAATTGGACTTTTCTTTTATATAGAAAGCATATAACCGACCAGTTCTTCATTGGTTCATATTTCTCGGAGTACCCTTTATATATGTTTATTATTTTATATGTCAAATAGTTACTAAAATATAACAAATTGGACTTTTCTTTTATAGAGAAAGCATATAACCGACCAATTCTTAATTGGTTCATATTTCTCTGAGTGCCCTTTATATATGTTTATTATTTTATATGTCAAATAGTTACTAAAATATAACGAATTGGTCTTTTCTTTTATAGAGAAAGCATATAACCGACCAATTCTTAATTGGTTCATATTTCTCTGAGTACCCTTTATATATGTTTATTATTTTCTATGTCAAATAGTTACTAAAATATAACAAATTGGACTTTTATTTTATATAGAAAGCATATAACCGACCAATTCTTCATTGGTTCATATTTCTCGGAGTACCCTTTATATATGTTTATTATTTTATATGTCAAATAGTTACTAAAATATAACAAATTGGACTTTTCTTTTATATAGAAAGCATATAACCGACCAATTCTTCATTGGTTCATATTTCTCGGAGTACCCTTTATATATGTTTATTATTTTATATGTCAAATAGTTACTAAAATATAACAAATTGGACTTTTCTTTTATATAGAAAGCATATAACCGACCAATTCTTCATTGGTTCATATTTCTCTGAGTACCCTTTATATATGTTTATTATTTTATATGTCAAATAGTTACTAAAATATAACAAATTGGACTTTTCTTTTATATAGAAAGCATATAACCGACCAATTCTTCATTGGTTCATATTTCTCGGAGTACCCTTTATATATGTTTATTATTTTATATGTCAAATAGTTACTAAAATATAACAAATTGGACTTTTCTTTTATATAGAAAGCATATAACCGACCAATTCTTCATTGGTTCATATTTCTCGGAGTACCCTTTATATATGTTTATTATTTTATATGTCAAATAGTTACTAAAATATAACAAATTGGACTTTTCTTTTATAGAGAAAGCATATAACCGACCAATTCTTAATTGGTTCATATTTCTCTGAGTACCCTTTATATATGTTTATTATTTTCTATGTCAAATAGTTACTAAAATATAACAAATTGGACTTTTATTTTATATAGAAAGCATATAACCGACCAATTCTTAATTGGTTCATATTTCTCTGAGTACCCTTTATATATGTTTATTATTTTCTATGTCAAATAGTTACTAAAATATAACAAATTGGACTTTTATTTTATATAGAAAGCATATAACCGACCAATTCTTCATTGGTTCATATTTCTCGGAGTACCCTTTATATATGTTTATTATTTTATATGTCAAATAGTTACTAAAATATAACAAATTGGACTTTTCTTTTATATAGAAAGCATATAACCGACCAATTCTTCATTGGTTCATATTTCTCGGAGTACCCTTTATATATGTTTATTATTTTATATGTCAAATAGTTACTAAAATATAACAAATTGGACTTTTCTTTTATATAGAAAGCATATAACCGACCAATTCTTCATTGGTTCATATTTCTCGGAGTACCCTTTATATATGTTTATTATTTTATATGTCAAATAGTTACTAAAATATAACAAATTGGACTTTTCTTTTATATAGAAAGCATATAACCGACCAATTCTTCATTGGTTCATATTTCTCGGAGTACCCTTTATATATGTTTATTATTTTATATGTCAAATAGTTACTAAAATATAACAAATTGGACTTTTCTTTTATATAGAAAGCATATAATCGACCAGTTCTTCATTGGTTCATATTTCTCGGAGTACCCTTTATATATGTTTATTATTTTATATGTCAAATAGTTACTAAAATATAACAAATTGGACTTTTCTTTTATAGAGAAAGCATATAATCGACCAGTTCTTCATTGGTTCATATTTCTCTGAGTACCCTTTATATATGTTCATTATTTTATATGTCAAATAGTTACTAAAATATAACAAATTGGACTTTTCTTTTATATAGAAAGCATATAACCGACCAGTTCTTCATTGGTTCATATTTCTCTGAGTGCCCTTTATATATGTTTATCATTTTATATGTCAAATAGTTACTAAAATATAACAAATTGGACTTTTCTTTTATAGAGAAAGCATATAATCGACCAGTTCTTCATTGGTTCATATTTCTCGGAGTACCCTTTATATATGTTTATTATTTTATATGTCAAATAGTTACTAAAATATAACAAATTGGACTTTTCTTTTATATAGAAAGCATATAACCGACCAATTCTTCATTGGTTCATATTTCTCGGAGTACCCTTTATATATGTTTATTATTTTATATGTCAAATAGTTACTAAAATATAACAAATTGGACTTTTCTTTTATATAGAAAGCATATAACCGACCAATTCTTCATTGGTTCATATTTCTCGGAGTACCCTTTATATATGTTTATTATTTTATATGTCAAATAGTTACTAAAATATAACAAATTGGACTTTTCTTTTATATAGAAAGCATATAACCGACCAATTCTTCATTGGTTCATATTTCTCGGAGTACCCTTTATATATGTTCATTATTTTATATGTCAAATAGTTACTAAAATATAACAAATTGGACTTTTCTTTTATATAGAAAGCATATAATCGACCAGTTCTTCATTGGTTCATATTTCTCGGAGTACCCTTTATATATGTTTATTATTTTATATGTCAAATAGTTACTAAAATATAACAAATTGGACTTTTCTTTTATAGAGAAAGCATATAATCGACCAGTTCTTCATTGGTTCATATTTCTCTGAGTACCCTTTATATATGTTCATTATTTTATATGTCAAATAGTTACTAAAATATAACAAATTGGACTTTTCTTTTATATAGAAAGCATATAACCGACCAGTTCTTCATTGGTTCATATTTCTCTGAGTGCCCTTTATATATGTTTATCATTTTATATGTCAAATAGTTACTAAAATATAACAAATTGGACTTTTCTTTTATAGAGAAAGCATATAATCGACCAGTTCTTCATTGGTTCATATTTCTCTGAGTACCCTTTATATATGTTTATTATTTTCTATGTCAAATAGTTACTAAAATATAACAAATTGGACTTTTCTTTTATATAGAAAGCATATAACCGACCAGTTCTTCATTGGTTCATATTTCTCGGAGTTCCCTTTATATATGTTTATTATTTTATATGTCAAATAGAATCTAAAATATAACAAATTGGACTTTTCTTTTATAGAGAAAGCATATAACCGACCAGTTCTTCATTGGTTCATATTTCTCGGAGTACCCTTTATATATGTTTATTATTTTATATGTCAAATAGTTACTAAAATATAACAAATTGGACTTTTCTTTTATAGAGAAAGCATATAACCGACCAATTCTTAATTGGTTCATATTTCTCTGAGTGCCCTTTATATATGTTCATTATTTTAAATGTCAAATAGTTACTAAAATATAACAAATTGGACTTTTCTTTTATAGAGAAAGCATATAACCGACCAATTCTTAATTGGTTCATATTTCTCTGAGTGCCCTTTATATATGTTTATTATTTTATATGTCAAATAGTTACTAAAATATAACGAATTGGTCTTTTCTTTTATAGAGAAAGCATATAACCGATCAATTCTTAATTGGTTCATATTTCTCTGAGTGCCCTTTATATATGTTCATTATTTTATATGTCAAATAGTTACTAAAATATAACAAATTGGACTTTTCTTTTATAGAGAAAGCATATAATCGACCAGTTCTTCATTGGTTCATATTTCTCGGAGTACCCTTTATATATGTTTATTATTTTATATGTCAAATAGTTACTAAAATATTACAAATTGGACTTTTCTTTTATAGAGAAAGCATATAACCGACCAGTTCTTCATTGGTTCATATTTCTCGGAGTACCCTTTATATATGTTTATTATTTTCTATGTCAAATAGTTACTAAAATATAACAAATTGGACTTTTCTTTTATAGAGAAAGCATATAACCGACCAGTTCTTCATTGGTTCATATTTCTCGGAGTACCCTTTATATATGTTTATTATTTTCTATGTCAAATAGTTACTAAAATATAACAAATTGGACTTTTCTTTTATAGAGAAAGCATATAACCGACCAATTCTTAATTGGTTCATATTTCTCGGAGTACCCTTTATATATGTTTATTATTTTCTATGTCAAATAGTTACTAAAATATAACAAATTGGACTTTTCTTTTATAGAGAAAGCATATAACCGACCAGTTCTTCATTGGTTCATATTTCTCGGAGTACCCTTTATATATGTTCATTATTTTCTATGTCAAATAGTTACTAAAATATAACAAATTGGACTTTTCTTTTATAGAGAAAGCATATAATCGACCAGTTCTTCATTGGTTCATATTTCTCGGAGTACCCTTTATATATGTTTATTATTTTATATGTCAAATAGTTACTAAAATATAACAAATTGGACTTTTCTTTTATAGAGAAAGCATATAACCGACCAGTTCTTCATTGGTTCATATTTCTCGGAGTACCCTTTATATATGTTTATTATTTTCTATGTCAAATAGTTACTAAAATATAACAAATTGGACTTTTCTTTTATAGAGAAAGCATATAACCGACCAGTTCTTCATTGGTTCATATTTCTCGGAGTACCCTTTATATATGTTTATTATTTTCTATGTCAAATAGTTACTAAAATATAACAAATTGGACTTTTCTTTTATAGAGAAAGCATATAACCGACCAATTCTTAATTGGTTCATATTTCTCGGAGTACCCTTTATATATGTTTATTATTTTCTATGTCAAATAGTTACTAAAATATAACAAATTGGACTTTTCTTTTATAGAGAAAGCATATAACCGACCAGTTCTTCATTGGTTCATATTTCTCGGAGTACCCTTTATATATGTTCATTATTTTCTATGTCAAATAGTTACTAAAATATAACAAATTGGACTTTTCTTTTATAGAGAAAGCATATAATCGACCAGTTCTTCATTGGTTCATATTTCTCGGAGTACCCTTTATATATGTTTATTATTTTATATGTCAAATAGTTACTAAAATATAACAAATTGGACTTTTCTTTTATAGAGAAAGCATATAACCGACCAGTTCTTCATTGGTTCATATTTCTCGGAGTACCCTTTATATATGTTTATTATTTTCTATGTCAAATAGTTACTAAAATATAACAAATTGGACTTTTCTTTTATAGAGAAAGCATATAACCGACCAGTTCTTCATTGGTTCATATTTCTCGGAGTACCCTTTATATATGTTTATTATTTTCTATGTCAAATAGTTACTAAAATATAACAAATTGGACTTTTCTTTTATAGAGAAAGCATATAACCGACCAATTCTTAATTGGTTCATATTTCTCGGAGTACCCTTTATATATGTTTATTATTTTCTATGTCAAATAGTTACTAAAATATAACAAATTGGACTTTTCTTTTATAGAGAAAGCATATAACCGACCAGTTCTTCATTGGTTCATATTTCTCGGAGTACCCTTTATATATGTTTATTATTTTATATGTCAAATAGTTACTAAAATATAACAAATTGGACTTTTCTTTTATAGAGAAAGCATATAACCGACCAGTTCTTCATTGGTTCATATTTCTCGGAGTACCCTTTATATATGTTTATTATTTTCTATGTCAAATAGTTACTAAAATATAACAAATTGGACTTTTCTTTTATAGAGAAAGCATATAACCGACCAGTTCTTCATTGGTTCATATTTCTCGGAGTACCCTTTATATATGTTTATTATTTTCTATGTCAAATAGTTACTAAAATATAACAAATTGGACTTTTCTTTTATAGAGAAAGCATATAACCGACCAGTTCTTCATTGGTTCATATTTCTCGGAGTACCCTTTATATATGTTTATTATTTTCTATGTCAAATAGTTACTAAAATATAACAAATTGGACTTTTCTTTTATAGAGAAAGCATATAACCGACCAGTTCTTCATTGGTTCATATTTCTCGGAGTACCCTTTATATATGTTTATTATTTTCTATGTCAAATAGTTACTAAAATATAACAAATTGGACTTTTCTTTTATAGAGAAAGCATATAACCGACCAATTCTTAATTGGTTCATATTTCTCGGAGTACCCTTTATATATGTTTATTATTTTCTATGTCAAATAGTTACTAAAATATAACAAATTGGACTTTTCTTTTATAGAGAAAGCATATAACCGACCAGTTCTTCATTGGTTCATATTTCTCGGAGTACCCTTTATATATGTTCATTATTTTCTATGTCAAATAGTTACTAAAATATAACAAATTGGACTTTTCTTTTATAGAGAAAGCATATAATCGACCAGTTCTTCATTGGTTCATATTTCTCGGAGTACCCTTTATATATGTTTATTATTTTATATGTCAAATAGTTACTAAAATATAACAAATTGGACTTTTCTTTTATAGAGAAAGCATATAACCGACCAGTTCTTCATTGGTTCATATTTCTCGGAGTACCCTTTATATATGTTTATTATTTTCTATGTCAAATAGTTACTAAAATATAACAAATTGGACTTTTCTTTTATAGAGAAAGCATATAACCGACCAGTTCTTCATTGGTTCATATTTCTCGGAGTACCCTTTATATATGTTTATTATTTTCTATGTCAAATAGTTACTAAAATATAACAAATTGGACTTTTCTTTTATAGAGAAAGCATATAACCGACCAGTTCTTCATTGGTTCATATTTCTCGGAGTACCCTTTATATATGTTTATTATTTTCTATGTCAAATAGTTACTAAAATATAACAAATTGGACTTTTCTTTTATAGAGAAAGCATATAACCGACCAGTTCTTCATTGGTTCATATTTCTCGGAGTACCCTTTATATATGTTTATTATTTTCTATGTCAAATAGTTACTAAAATATAACAAATTGGACTTTTCTTTTATAGAGAAAGCATATAACCGACCAGTTCTTCATTGGTTCATATTTCTCGGAGTACCCTTTATATATGTTTATTATTTTCTATGTCAAATAGTTACTAAAATATAACAAATTGGACTTTTCTTTTATAGAGAAAGCATATAACCGACCAGTTCTTCATTGGTTCATATTTCTCGGAGTACCCTTTATATATGTTTATTATTTTCTATGTCAAATAGTTACTAAAATATAACAAATTGGACTTTTCTTTTATAGAGAAAGCATATAACCGACCAGTTCTTCATTGGTTCATATTTCTCGGAGTACCCTTTATATATGTTTATTATTTTCTATGTCAAATAGTTACTAAAATATAACAAATTGGACTTTTCTTTTATAGAGAAAGCATATAACCGACCAGTTCTTCATTGGTTCATATTTCTCGGAGTACCCTTTATATATGTTCATTATTTTCTATGTCAAATAGTTACTAAAATATAACAAATTGGACTTTTCTTTTATAGAGAAAGCATATAATCGACCAGTTCTTCATTGGTTCATATTTCTCGGAGTACCCTTTATATATGTTTATTATTTTATATGTCAAATAGAATCTAAAATATAACGACTTTGTGATGTTCTGTCATATAGACACCATAGCAACGCCCAGTTTCTTATTGGTTGCTATTTCTTTTAGTGCCCTTTACATATGAATCCAATTTTCAATTGAGCGAACAAATCCTTTTTGCAGTTTATTTGTCTGTTTACAGTTTTCCATTCGTACAAACCACATTTTTTTTTTTTATTCTATTAATATTTTACCAAATTCAATCCCTGTACCTTAAATGGATGCAAAGATATGACAAGTTTTGTTTACCGCTTATGAGAAGAGAGGGGGCAACGCCCATTTCGATTTTTGACTAAATTACTGTTATTATTTTTTATTTCTTTTGTTTATATTTTCTTTTTTTTATATGATACAAATTTCTAAAAGCGAGTATACAATCTACCCGGCACCACAGATTGAAAGCCGGTTATAATCGATTTAAATAATCATAATAGAAATCAAATAATAGAGTAAAACTGAAGACTAAATAATATAGCATCACCAAATGTAGCGAAATTACAATAAAATGGTGTCTCAATTCTTGATTAAACTGTCTGCGAATTATAACTCGTCAAATAATTACTCCAAGCGAAAGTGTAAGCACTGGACTTCTTCTTATTAACTATTATTAAATCTAAGCAACTTTAAATCGATCATATCTCATTATTATTAACAAGGCTGCTCAAAATCTTGCAGTGGAATCGCTACAAATCCTAATTAAAAATAAATTGCCCCAAAATAATCTCCCCGTCCAAGAAACCCACGTAAAGCCAAATTCCATCATTCCCATACCCATAAAATACGCGCTCTATGCCCAGAACACCTCACACAGGTTAAATTAAACATCGAACAAGATTTCGACTCTAAATATCCTCTAAAATAAAATGTAATTTAATATGGTCCCATATACAACCCTATTTCCTCCAATACTAATCACAGGGGATTTTAACAGCTAGCCTTATACAACGCAGTTCCACGAGCTCTTCGGTAGTCAGCTCCTCACTATACAAGCTCTTCAATATCATCGTTGTATACCGCTATACACCACCATTTGGTAAGCTAAAAAAATTATTTTATTGGTTACCCTTGTTCCGTAGATACTTCGCGAAGCTCTTCGAATGCATATTCGAATAATCTTTCAGGGCAAAGATTCTTCGCAACAAATTCGAGAGGTTTTTTTAGTAGCAACTTCCCAAGCCTTTGCAATTATTCTAAGGCAAGCAACGATATGGAAATTAATGTTTCTTCCAAAACTCTTTAAGAGTGAGATTGGTTTCATCTGTGACTGAAGTATTGGAGTGGTATTAAGTGAAAAAAAAATTAATTTTGATGATTTAGAACTCTTCAATGTATAATAAGCAAGGCACGAAGTGATAGATCTATCTTAATAAAAAAATTTTTTCAAAGACGGTCCAATAATTTTTTTCCCCCAATCATTAAAGAGGTCACGTGTCACCCAAGCTTGACTGTTCGGCAGCCATATGATATATGATACTAAGTTTGCTCTTGTCGGCATTATGAGTTCAATAGGTGCATGGATTCTCTGAATGACAGACAAGCAGTGGTTTTATTTTTAAATTGTTGCTTTCTTCTCTGCTGTTATATAGGTTCTCTTGAGCATCATTTTCCAATAAATACCCATTTTGTCTCCCCTTTCTTGCTCTGAACATTTCTTCTTTGGCTGCTGATGTAAACTGAAGTATTTTCAACCAGATCGTCGAATATCGATTTAGCTTTCTTACATATCATATTGTGCGAAATAGAATAGAGAGTACGTGATCGTTGCGAAAATATATCCTTGACACTTTTATTGAAGCATTTACGTCCATAATTTTGTCCATATTCTTGAGTATGGTCGAAATCGTTGATTTCGATAGGTCGAAGATCAGGTACAAGATTAATTTTTTCAGTTATTCAAGCTAACCTTTGAATTCTATTCAGTTGTGTGCTGTTCTTGAGTCTAGTAGTTACACTAGCCATCCCTTTCTACTTCCGAGTGAGATGTGTTCTCAAAGGCACCTTCTATGGATGTCCATAAAAGCACAAATGGGGTATTGAGTTGGTATAGAGCAGTTTAAGTGGATCTGCCTACCTATACTAATGTTGATTTCTATGAATTGTTTTATCCATTAAATTTTCGGCCTTCGAAATAAACGCTTTCCTTCAGCACATCGGTATATTGCCGAGTGAGAGGCTAATTCTTAATATTTTCTGAAGCGTAGCAAACAAACAAAGTCACTTTCGCATTTTTATAAAGGCTTAAAATATTAAAGTTAAAAAAAAAATCGTTTAAACACACAAAAAAAAAAGTGAAATAATCTCAAATTAAAGATAATAAATACAAAATATTAAAAAAATAATAATATAAGCAGTTTTCATATAAGTTATATAAATTATTAATAAAAAAAATTAAGTTTAAACTTTCAAGTCAGGCCTGTAAGTCGTTTTATCTCTGTTCGTTTTTATGATTAAATTCGTTTATGTTTGCTTGTAAAAATTTTGTTGTTGTAATTTTAGTGCAAAGCCTAGATTTCTTCTTCTTCTTTCTGAGCGCTCAAAGTTAAGAAGTGAAATCCGCTCATCTATGCTGCGTGAGAGAGTTTAAGCTTTCTCATATTATTGTTGTTGTTGTTTTCTTGTACAATTCTTTAAGTAGTTATTGCTTGCATAGAAATTTTTTATGCTGTGCACGTTGCCCTTCCTCACCTTTGTACTATTTGCTGCTTACATACATAATTCCTTAAAATTTACAAACGAAATACCCTTCTTCATCAATTTAATTTCTTTATTAATACTTATTTACCCTATAATATATATAATACCCTACAATATGTTGTGTAGAAATTTTAAATTATTTCAATTGTATTTGAGTTGTGAAATTTTATAATTTTTAATTGGTAAATAGGACAATCTACTAGCATATGCTCTACGGTTAGCTTAGAGTTATTGACTATGGCTTGAAATAAACAATTTAACGATTTAAACTGTTTTCAAATCCATGACAACGTATCGAGAAAAAAATCCAATTCAAAAAACGATTTGATTTGAATAAAATGTGTTCGTTTAATAAGTCAGGACAATTATTTCGATGCAGTTTCAAAGCGCAACTCATTTACTCTCAATTAATTCTTTAAAAAGTTTTGTTTCTTTTGGCTGCCTGCACTCTCACTCAATGCAAATGAGTGCTTTTTAGTTATGAGTTCTCTTTTTTGTTTTTTTTTTTTTGCATGAAGCCAAACGTTTGCACGCATTGATTTGCAGAAATTACTCATCGATCAGCTTCTATTCTGATGGCGTCGCGTCGGATCGGGTCGCATGCAACAATTAATCGGTTCTAAAATCAGTTTTAATTATTTTTGTTTAAATTTTTTTATTTTAAAGTGTATTTTTCAGGATTTATAGTAATGTGGAAGTTTTTGACAGCTCTATCCATAAAAAATTGGTATGTGTGTACTGCTCATATATACATATATTGACAAAATGGAGAGTTTTCACGTTTCATGTTGGGGCATTCGGCGTGCACCTCGAGTCAATATTGGGACCACGTAATGTTCGCACATCCAACACGATCGATGAGTGCCTTCTGTCAATCAAAACATAATCAATTTGGTTGCGTGTAATTTGATCGAGACTAAGCCATATAGCCTTGTGAATGTTGAGCTGTTGAAATCGGGTTGTATTTAGGCAGTTACATTTTTTTGCCCAGGGTAGTAACACATTCTATCTCAGTAGTGCTGAGTGATTTTTTATAATTGGTGAAAATATTGATCAACGTATTTGTGTTAAAGTTTGTGTTTCGAACGAAAAAATTTTACTCTGTCAAAAAAGCGCACTTACGACTGGTTTAAAGCGTTTTAGAATGGTTGGGAGACTGTCGATGATATGCCCTCTTTAAGACGGAAATCGTTGCCCAAAGTAGCCATGTGAGCTTGAAAGAGATCGGTCATTTATTGAAGATATGACACGAGTGCGTACTTACGATTATGCACGTTGCTGCAAGACTTGTTTGAATAGAGCTGAATTTTCTTCAAAAAAGATTCTAATTCGGATTCTATATTCATGGAACATAAATTGTGTGTCGACGAGTCATGGGTGTACGAGTATGATATACTAACAAACCAGCAATCATTCGAATGGCAGCCTTAAACACTTTATACCACACGATTTTGACAGAGCAGATACACAAACAACTTTCGTTCGCAATACAAAATGTGGCACAAATACGTTGATCAATATTTTCACTCATTAAAAAAAATAGCCAAGCACTATTGAGTTTGACAGACCTAAACAGCTTCTTCGCGCGAAAAATTAGCAAATTAATGAAGCACAGTGTTACCAACCTGTTACAAAAAATTTACCGTGAGTTTTAAATTGATTTAATTAACCTCTTTAAAAAGAAAATAAACAAATTTTTAAATTATAATTTTATTGATTCATTTATTTACTAATTCATACGATATAACATACAGTTTGGGTTTTTATTTTCTTTGTTTTGTTTTGTATTTGGTTTTTCTTTTTTAGTTTCTTATTTATTTTTTTCTTTTTTCTTTTTCTTTTTCTCAGTTGATTTTGCATGCTTTAATACAGTACAATAATTTAATATTTAAGTTTTACTTTTTATGTGTATTAGTGACAAAAATATTCATGATATACATATACAGTTTAATGTGTTTTGTTGTTTATTAAATTCATTCAATTTGCAGTTTACATAAATAATGCTGCAATTCGGCTTAATACACGTTTAGAATTTATTTTTATTTTTTATTTTTACTCTTTTATTTTTTTTTTTTTTAATAGAATTTAAAGTGTGCAATTTTTCATATGCCAACAGCAATTTACTACAAAGCTGACGAAACATTGTTTTCAGTGTAGCGCAACGTCTAGCTTGCTTTGCATGTGTATTGTGGCTTGCTCAACGCTGACAAAAGAGCACATGTCTGTGCTCTCTTTAAGTTCTTTGACTGCTATATGCTCTTCGCTGTTGTTGTTGTTTGAAATGCTTTGAAAACAATTTTACATTTAATAATTTTTTTTTAATTTATTTTTTTTTTATTTATTTACATCATTTATGAACATTTTAAATTTTGCATTTAATACCTTGTATTTAATTTTTTTTTTGTTTTTTAATTTTAGTTTTCCATTCTAATTTCTTTTTTTTTTTTTAATTTAACTTCATTCAAATGATTATTTATAATTAATTAATACTATGCGAGACAAAAAAAAAAAAAAAACACAATGATCACATAAAATACATGTTTTTTCAATACATATATGTTTACTATATAATATTTACTTGTATAATATTTTTAATTTACTATTTATATAAGCCTCTCCGTATGTTCTCTGCGCGCTTAGATTTTTGCTGCAACATTAAAATTCATCTACATTATTAATTATATTTAAAAATATATTTTTTATGTTTCAAACAAAATTAAAATATTGCACGGGTTTCTGTTTTTATTTTTTTTTATACATTTATCATGGCCTATTTTTATATATATATATATATATATATATATATATATATATATGTATATATGTCTGTCTGGTTTGTCCATTTTAATTTTAAAACTTATCGTCTTAGACTAGATTTAGTGCCTGTTTATATTTTTTATTTTTTATTTTTATTTAATACTTTCGCAAAATTTTTTATTTATTTTTAAATTTTCGTACTTTATGCTTCATCGTATATTTTTTTTTTTGTAGTTATAATGTTCGAACACACTTTGTTGTCAGTTAGAGTGTTGCCAGACTCACGCAGCGTCATTATAATGTATACATGTATGTATGTAATTTTTTTATTAAAAGTAAATTTATGTCGTCTTATGTGCCTATAAAAAAAAATTTGTTTTTTTTTATGTACATACATACGCTTGTATATTTAATTAATTAATTAATTAATTATTTTTAGTGTTATACATATATTTTTTTTATTAAATATAATTTATATTCTTAGCATTATGCACCAAGAAAAAGTATTTGCACATCCATAGTAGGCTGTAGTGTATACAGTTTCCAAAGGACTCTATATTTTTTTTTATAGTTTTTTTAAAAAGATTTTTTTTTTTTTTTCACTAATTAGCGCTTAATTTTTTTAATTAAGTTTTTGTTTAAAAATTGACAATAGACAAAGACCAACACACGTACTTAAATGTTTACACATAATTTAGTATATCCTTAAGTACTTATAGAGCTCAGAGCCTTGAGCCTAGCTTAAAAACTATGCCAAAAAAAAAAATATCCATTATTTTATGCATTAACAATCTAAACTAATTACTCCAATACTAGTTTATAATTAAAAAAAAAAAAAAAAAAAATATTATGGCTACTGCAAGGACTTTTAGTTGCAGCCAAACTTATATACTAACTATATACACTAAACTGTTAGTTAGTCATACTCAAACTGTTTCTTGTTTGCTTAAAAGTTTCAAGGCTTAATTGTGCTGCTATGCTCCTCCGTCACCTGTTAGATCGGAGTCGGCATTAGTTTGTAGTCCTGATGATGCATGCTTGACTTGACCGAGTTGTAGACATTCGGCCGTACACTGTCATCCGGCAGCGCATAGACATCCGGTGGCACACACAGCGACTGCAGCTTTGAGATATACGAATCGAAGTGCTCATGTGGATGCGGATAGCCGCTGTGTGGATGATGCACCGTATACGGATGGTGATGATGATGATGATGTGTTGGTGGTGCAACACCACTTGAAACACCGCTTGACAATGTCGTTGCTGTCGGCGGCGGCGGCGGCGGTGGTGGTGGTGGTGCACAGCCCAGTGTGCCAGCATGCGTTGATGTTAAATGTGTGCCATACATTGTGGCACCAGCACTTCCTACGCCCATTGTCATGCTGCCCAATGGCGGTGCCGGTGGCATGAGCGTATGCGAGTATGTTGTATGTTCGACACCAGTGCTGGGCACAATGGCAGCGCTGCTGATTGGCATGCTGCTCACACCCAGACTGATGGCAGTGCTGCCTATGCTACCGCCGCCGCCACCGCTGCTGTTCAACTGGTTGCCACCTGTTGTTGGCGGTGGTGGCGGTGGCAAGCGCACATGTTCGAGCAGTGTAATCACATTATTGCGTAAACTTTCGTAGTAGTTGTTTAAATTCGATGATGATTGTGTGGCTGTTGCTGTTGGTGTAGGCAGTGTGGTATCAGTGAGCGGCATAAGTCCGCTTGGATTGCTACTGCCGCCGCCGCCGTATACTAAGCTGCCACTGCCACTTTTTATGGTGTGTATATGTGTGACATTGGCGATTGAATCAGCATTGAGGCTGTTGTTGTTGTTAACTGTGTTGTTGAGATTCGGACTGGTGGAGACGACGGCATATGGCGCAACTACTGCTGTGGTTGCAGCTGCTACTTCTGCTGCTGTTGTTGCTGCTCCTCCAGTAGCGCTAGTCACCGAAGCGAGTGAACGCTGTTGATGAGTACTCAGCGGAGAAGCTTCCTGCATTTAATAAATAGAAATAAAAAATAATTGAAAGGCAAATTATGGTCAAAGTCTTAAAAAGAAAAACTTTAAAATTAAAGAATTTATTTTTAGTGACTTAAGAAGACATGCATAGAAAATACACAAAACGAGTTGCACTTCATGCTTTGCAAAAATTTGTATAAGGAATATGTTTCTAATTGCAAAAATACTCAGAAAAGGGCACAGCTTTGTATGGAGCTTCACTTTCTAATGTTCCGATATGAGCCCTAATGAACTTTTTGTTTACATTCTAATAAAATGTTCCATATAGGTCCATATCGGACCTCTAGAAGTTGTATCTCCCATACAAATCTGTCTTCCCTACAGCAGTTTTGTAAGAAAATTAATTTGTTTTGGTTGGATTTGGCTTCAACCGACCAATTTGTTGTATCTAATACTAATTCCAATAAAATATTCTATACGAATCCAAATAGGAACATATCCTTTGTACAAATATAAGGTTCAATGAAGGTACGGGGTTTTTCAAAGTTGAGCACATTTGACCTTAGTGTTTTTTTTTGTGTTTATTATTTATCAATACATATAATAAAATCGTAGACAAATTTTTGTTTGTTTGTGTGTGCATCACGTCTAAACCGTTTAACTTATTTACCTGAATTTTGATATAGAAGTAAATGGGACGTTGGAAAAAAATATAGACTACTTTTTGTTAAAATCGGAGGGGGTCATGCCCTAAGACGCATATAAGCGGTAAATAAAATTTGTCATATCTTTGCATCCGCTTAAGGTACACAGATGGATTTCGTTATACATGTCAATGAAATCAAGGGAAGTATTCCTATTAAGTTTGGTCCGAAACTAAGGGGGCGATGCTCCGCCTCCCATATAAACGATATACAAAATAAATCATATCTTTGCATCCATTTGAGTTATAGAGATGAAATTTGGTATACATGTCAATAAGATAGGAGGAAGTATTTATATTAATGTTGGTTAAAATTTGAGAGGGTGATGCCACGCCTCTATAGAAGCAATATACAAAATTTGGCATATCTTTGTATCCATTCGAGGTTCATAGATGAAATTTGGTATACATATTAATGAGTTCGAAGGAAGCATTCCTACTAATTTTGGTCTGAATCTTAGAGAGCGATGTCCCGCCCCCCATTTAACCGTTAAACAAAATTCGACATATCTTTGCATCTTTTTCAGATCTGGGTATGATATTTGGTATATATGTTAATAAGACCAAGAGAAGATCACATTATGAACGGTGTGCCACCTCCATATAAGCTATAAAAGAAATTCGTTATGTTTGCATCAATTTGAGGTAAAGGGATGATATTTGGAATACATATTGATGCGATCAGAAGAAATAAAATCCGTTGGAAAGTGGAGACGTTTCGGCTGTCTATAGAGAACATACACATATAAATACTTAGAAACAACATTCAATAGTTTTCGCGGGGCGCAGCTAGTTTTTACTAAAAATGTAAATTTTAATAAAATATTTCAAATAAGTTCATATCGAACCACGATTAGTGTTAGCTCCCATACAATAAAAGTTTTGAAATAGATCCTTTACAAGTTAGGTTTATCCAATTAGATTTGATGTTAAGTTTCAATAATAAAAGTTAATATTGCACAAATTGTACGATTATTGTATCGATATAAAGAGTTGAGGCTTGGATAGCTCAACTTTTAAGCATACTCACAAAGTGAAATTCTAGCACTAGAGTGAAGAGTATTTTTAGCCTTTGGATTTCTGCAATAATTCTTATAGAATATATATCCTTTAAGAATTTATATATACATCTTCCTATTAGAAATACTCAGCGAAGGAGTACAGGCTACATATAGAATAGACCTGATCAATCTTTATTGGTTTATTTATAAACAGTTTGTCATACATCTCGAATTTAAAATATCTTGCAACATAGAAGAGTGTGTGACTCTCGATCAGGAGACTATTTTCTTAAATTTATTTTTCAATTTCTCTTATAAGAAAATACCAAAATCAACATATCCCAGCAATGAATTTAAATAGTTTAAAGAGACTAAAATTAAATTGCTGGTCAGCAGCTGGTAAATAAATATGAAGACCAAATAGACTTAAATTGTCGAAACTCAAATGTATGCCTGGCACTTGAGTTCTAATCAAATTATTATTTCTGTGGTTCCTATGCAATTCCAATTCATTAAATCAAGATTAAATTTTCTATTAATTCAATGCATGCCATGTACATATGTAAGCAGTCGCTGGTCCCTTGTGCACATACACATATGCAAAAGTAGCTACATATGTAAACGAGTATATACAAGCAAATATACACACACACATACAAACATATGATAAACATGTGTGACGCATTCAAAAATAATGAAAAAAAAAAACAACTAAATATCAAAGTGGGAATGGCCAGCGTCATACAAACTGACAAAAAAAAAAAAGAAAACAAAAATGGAGTCATTCAACTTCCCTTTTGGGTACCTATAGGCAGACATTTTTATTTGCTGTGCGCTGTGCTTGATGCCTATATACAAACACGTATGTGTATGTGTGTGTGTGTATGTAGCATACACATATATAATATGTAAGTATATGGGACAGCAAGCTGTATAAGACCAATACGAAAAGCAAAGAAAAAGAAAGAAATGAGAAAAAAAAGTGTAAAAAAAACATACAAATGCAACAACAACAGCAAATAATGCTGTTATACACGCCGAATTGGCGCTTTTGGGGGTCGTCCCACACACACACACATATACACACAAACCGAAAGAGAGTGAGCGCCAGCGTGTTTGATGTACACGCACGAGCGAATACAACGTCAGACAATAAATGTCCCGAGACAGTCGAGACGAAGCACAAGACACACGAACGAAGCTGCAGCGTCGCTGTTGGCTGTTGCTCGGCCTCCGATTATATGTTTCTCTGTGTGTGTGTGTCGAGAGCCTCCCCAAACGTTTACGTATACACGTTATTTTTTTTTCTTGTTATTTTTCTTTTTTTTATTGCTTCGCTTTGCTTGTTCGTGTATTCGTTTGCGAACACTCCTCCCCGGGGAGCCAACCAAAACGAGTGCGAGCGAGCGAGTAAACGAGTGCGAGGCCAAAGGTTATGTGCATCAATTGTATTGCGCGGGTGGGTGTTAAGCTGAACTGTGCTGAGCAGTGTGGGCGGATGTCGTCTACATGTGTAGAATGTGGGGCATACTTTTAGGAGCGAATCGAAATGCGAACGCGCGCGATTTGCTGTCGATGAATCGCATCCGCATCACATCTGGCCCAAAGCATCTCCTACTCCAGCTGTTGCTGCCCCCCCAGCTGCTTACTTGACTGACGGTGTGCCAGTTGCATAGCTTGTCGGCTGCGCATGACCACACGGTGTACTCCTGTTGTGCACTTGACTAGGGACGTTTCAGGCACAGTTTAGGGGTTGCTTGCTCTACTTCTTCTTCCTTGGCTATGAATCGAGTCGATTTTTGTTGCCGCCCGTTGCACATTTCGCATTTCGTATTTCAAGTGCCGTTGCAGCATGCTATAAGCCTTGCAGCGATTGGCCACACAGCAGCAGCAACAGAACACAAAACAGCAACAACTTTGGCCGCCATTTTGTTGAAATCTATTTAAGTTTTTTTTTTTTATTTTGTGCAAATTGCGTTCTTGTTGCATCCTATCTCCCTTTGTTACATTGATTTCTGTGCACTTAAGCGCTAATTGGATACTAACAGTGTACATGGTTAGGTATTTAAATGTATATAGCACCTATACATATATGTATAGAAATGCATATACATATACGTACTTGCAATTGACATAAAAAAAAAAAATAAATAAAAAAATTTTGCTGCCAATAACTGCTGATGTGCAAATTTATATCGAAATCGAATTGAAATAGAAATTCATTTGGCGGCTTAGTGAGCAACAATGAAACAAATATCAAGGTGTCTCTTTGTCTGTCCGTCCGTCTATCTGTCTGTCTGTCTGTCTATTGTTTTAGCGTTAATTTAAATATAACAAAAGTTCAAGCGAGAGCCACAGAAGTTTCAAATGTTTTGGGTTAAAAACAGCGCCAAGAAAGTTAACACGACTTCTTCAGTGTGCAGCGGTAACGGCAGCGGCGGCGGCAAAACTTTTCCATTTTTCTTCTTATATTATTTCTTTTTTAGCACTTCGCGCCAGTTTTCTTCATGATTTTATATGCGGTACATATTTCTTTTGCCGGAGTTTAGAGACGTCCTTGAAAACTTAAGCTTAAGCGAACTTAGAAGACATACTAAAAGTCTGGAACCAAGTTGGGAACAAGTTAAGTTAAGACGAAGAAGAAGAAACAGAAGCAGCAGAGTATAGCACACAAAAAGTCGCACGACAAGTGCGAGAAAATGGCGGCAATGGCGGCAAAAGTAGTCAAAGTCGAATGGGGCAAGTTCAAAAATTAAAAACTTTTCGATGATTTGTGCAAAAAGTTGTTTTGTTGTTGTTGTTGTTCATACCGCCGCCACAGTTTTAGTTGTTGTTGTTGTTATCGACGTCCAACCGTATTAAAAAAAAAAAAAAAAACAAAATAAAAAAAGAGAACATGCTATAAAAAAAAACTTTCCACACTGGGTTAGCAGGCCTAAAAAACTAATAAATGGCTGCCTAAATTTCTTAGCTTTAAAAGCTTTTAAAGTCATTCGCAACTTATAGCACTTAGCTATTAAATTTGTAAGCGTGTGCTGAAACATTTAAGCTAAATTTTTGTTAAGCGTTGGCAGCGCGGCTTAACATTCGAAACATCTTGTAGCCAAATAGATTTGCAAATCAAATTTTTCACTGAATACATTTAAAAATTTCTAAGTTGCTTGCTAAGATCTTGCAGCAGAACACAACGGAGACACCGCTAACGGAGCTACGACTACTGTTATTAGAGACTGTTAACAGGTTTCTTGAGGAACTTTTTTAGGAAACAATATACCACAATACAATCGGGTAAGTGTGCTCTAAAAGTTTCAACAACTTTGTAGCTTACGCGTTTATAAACAATTTGCGAATTATAAACAAAAATTCAGCATAGATTCAAAGACTTAAGACTTAAACTTATTTAATACAACAACAACAACAACAAAAATAACAAGAAAAAAATACTCATTTGTTGTTGGCAACTCAACGAACCTGAGTCTACGTACCCGATCGCTGGTATTCAGCTGCGATTCCATTGCATTGATATCGGACTTGAGACGCATCATTTGCGATTCGACGCGCGCATTTTCACGCTGCAGTTCGGAGATCTCCGCTTCGAGCGTATTGAGATCATCGCTGCCATCGCCAGCGACACCAAGCGGTGCAGCAATGGTGGTTTTATTTGACGCTGCCGCCGTGTTGAGATTATTCGTGCTGCTGACTAGCGCGCTGTTGCTGCCAACGCCGGAACTTCCATTTATGCTATTTACGCTGCCGATTCCGCCGCTGCTGCTGCTGCTGTTCATCGCCGCTGTTGTAGCTGCAGCTGCAGCCGCTGCAGCTGCCGCCAGTGTTGATGTTGAGGAGCCAACAGTTGTCATCATGATATCGAGCCCGGTGCCTGATGAGGAGGATGAGGAGAGTGGCAGTTTTATTGAGTGCTCTTTTTGTTTGTTTGTTTTTTATTTATTTTTTTTTTTTTGTTGTGTTTTGTAGCATTTGATTCATTTCTTAAGAGGGACTTTTTGTGTTGCGAAAGATTTTTTCCCACAATTTTTTTTTTTAAATTTATTTTTTTTTTTATTTTAATCAATTTAATTATTTTTAAGTGCGCGTGTGCTAATTAAATTAACATTTTTGGTATTTCTTTTTTATAAACTTTATATTTTTTTTTGCAATTTTTAATATCTTAAATGTTATGCTGTGATTGTGTTGATGAACGCGCGTATGTGTGCAGTGCTCGGCACCGGCCTATCTTAAGTGTATGTGTGTGCGTACAGTGAAAACTCTTTCTTTTTTTTTGTTTAACCAAAGCATATAATGGACTGACATTAATGAGATATGTGCAATTTTTTAACTATTTATATTTCAATTAAAGGGAAATTAATAGTTGTATGCAGGTTGGGACGCTATGCACATTTGAGATATACAGCATACAACGACTGCTAATAACAAACTATATACTGCTCATATTGTTGTATCGTCAGCGCTAACGGTAAATAGTAAAGCATAAACCTTTAATAACTTAAGCTATACAGTAAATATGTGTGTCCCAACCTGCATGTTCGACATGTTCTTTTGACTCGCAACTCATAAACATTATAAACAACGAAAAGTAAGCCATGAACCTTTACAAAATTATGCTGTAATTTAAATTTTTACAGTTGCCAAGTGTGTCCCAACCTGCATATCGAAATTTTTTTGGCTCACAATTCATAATTATAATCAACAACTAAAAGTAGACCATAAACTTTACGAAAAAAAACCGCTGTAATTCATTTTTTTGAAGTAACTATTTGTGTCCCAACCTGCATGTTGAAATTATTTTGGCTCACAATTAATAAATATAATAAACAACTAAGAGTTTACCATAAACCTTTAAAAAATTACGCTGTAACTTTATTTTTTACAATGAATATGTGTGTCCCAACCTGCATGTATAATTTCTTTTGACTCACAATTCTTAATCATAATAAATAAAGAAAAGTAAACCATAAATCTTTAAAAAATTATGCTGTAAGTCTATCTTTTACAGTAAATATGTGTGTCCCAACCTGCATATCGAAATTCTTTAGACTCAAAACTCATAAACATAATAAATAAAGAAAAGTAAACCATAAACCTTCTAAAAATTATGCTGTAAGTCTATTTTTTACAGTAAATATGTATGTCCCAACCTGCATGTCTAATTTCTTGTGGCTCACAATTCATAAATATAATAAACAACTAAGAGTTAACCATAAATCTTTGTAAAATTACGCTCTAAGTCAATTTTTTATATTAATTAAGTGTGTCCCAACCTGCATGTCAAAGTTATTTTGGCTTAAAAAAACATATTTTTTAAGTAATACAAATTAGACAATATTTTCTTAGTTATTTGCGTTTAAATAGATGCATGTGATGTACTAACTTAGTTCAATTGCATGTTTCAGAGTCTTCACTGTACAAAAATTTTAAACAATTATGTAAAGAATTATTTTTTGCATAGACTACCAGAAATTTAAAAACAAAAAAATGCATAAATAATTAAAATTTAAGAAGATGTTGTAAGCGTTTTATATGTTTTGAAGTGAAAAAAAATGTACAGTATAAGCAAGAGGGTGTATCAAAAAGTATTTGATAAACACAAAATAAACATTTCAGGAAAATCTTTTTAATATTTCTGGTCATATTTATTTTAATTAAATTTATTTATTAAAAAAATCTTCCAAACGAAACATATTAACAAAATTTTTCCGAATTTATTTAAAGAAAAAAAAAAAAAAACTTTTCAAGAATTAACGAATTACACTGCAAACAACAAAAATACGAAAGAAACATTTTTTGTTCAGTGTTTGCAGGGAAAAAGAGATAGAGAAAGAGAGAGAGAAAGAGAGAGAGTGCAAGCGGCTTACCTTAAAAGTTTGTTTTTTATTGAGTATATATATATATCATTATATATCTGAACGGATTTTGAGGTGTCATGTTTTTCGTTTTAATATACTCTTAGTTTCTCACATTTAATATTGTATTCTTCTTCATAATTTTCTTTCAGTTTGTTTTGATTTACATTTTGTTTTTTCATTTGTTTTTTTTTGTTTTTTTTTTTTTTACAATTTAAATACAATTTTTTGTGGAATCGTTTTTGCGTTTCTGTTAAGTTTGTTTTTTTTTTTTTGGAATTGTGGTTCTATTTACAGAAGATATTCGGCACCGATACAAAACGTCGCGTAATCTAAACAAAATCAATTCATGAAACGAAACAAAAAGAAACACAGAATTAAATTAGAATTAAAATATAATAAATAAGTTGTTGTGCGTACAAGGTACATATATACAAGTACGCAACAGCATCATCATCATCATCGTCATTATCATTATTATCATAATATTTAACATCATTAGCGGCAACATCAATGAAATCCTTTTTATATGCAGGAAATATTTTTTTTTTTTTTTTTAATATTTTTCAATAAAATTTACAGAGTATGGCAAAAAAATAAATAAAAAATATTTAAATATCTTTTAAAAATGTATTTTTTGTTTTTTGAATATTAGTCTTGAAGTCAGTTGAATTTAGCTCAGTTATAAAATAACGCAAAAAATGTCCTGCCACACTCTGTTTATTTGTATTTTTATGCAAAGGATTGCAGTAATGTGCTGAGCAAAGGTGTAAGTTTCGGTTAGATACTTTCTCGATTAAGGTTTGTGATTTGTGTTAGTTTTAAAAGCCAAAAATATGAAATAGGTAGAAAAAAAAGAGAGCAAGAAAAATAGTTAAAAGAAAAGAGGTAAGAGGAATAAATTTAAAAAAAAAAACAGTGAAAAAAACTATATTATAAAGGAAGAGAAAAAGAAAAATACAACTCACACAGCTATTTAAACCTTACCCATTGATTAAAATTTTTACTTTGACAAGTGTTGCCAGTTAAAGAAAATTGATGCTTTGGAAAAATTTGGAACACATCAGAAAGCGTCGTTGAAGCTCGATTTTTTGTAAAAAATCAAATTGTCGCATTTAAAATATATAAATACTTCAATATATGCTAAGTCAATGTGGTTATGGCTGCCTTTAAATCTTCAAACGATTTCTTCGCCTCCTCGGTTCAGTTTTTGAAACTTAGTTTTCGGTTTTTGACAGTCAGTGGAGCAGTTGAGGCCGAAAATGTATCAAATAAGCAGATCATATGCTTAATAGAACTCGGAGATCAGATTTTTAATTTGACTGGATTTTTTGTATACATTCGCAAGAAACTTAAGAATCTCAGCTGTTTAAAGCAGAAATTACACATTTGCAACTCAATGGCGAGATAAGCCTTTCTCAGATATTCGGTCACTTCACTGAGAAGGTCGAAATGTGAGGAAAAGTTCCGAGATATTACCAATAGGTCCTCTAAATCACAAATGCATTGTTTGTGAAACAGTTTTGAATCAGTATCTTATGTGCAAAAACTTATATAAGATCTTGCCCATTCGGACATAAAGCTAGCGCGACGTCTATTGTGAATGAAGATTATAATCGTAATATATCAATAATGTACCTTTGCTTCCAATTTCCCTCTGATCGAAAATATCAATTTTTACTGACTACAAATGATTTAATGCCTACAAAAAAGTTATTTCCGTGAAATTCAAGGGGGTTCTTCTAAAGGCCATCAACTCTTCCAGTGCTCAAAGTTGGAAATACTTGAAAAGAATTTCGAAAAAACGTACAGATCCAAAATGAACGATTAATCATTTATTTTAAACGTTGCACAGTTTAGAAAATGTATTAAAGGAACCACCACATGCCACATATTTGAATATTTAGACCCTCGTATTCCTTCTTCAGTTCTCTGCATAAGGGGTAGCCTCACATAAAATTAAAACCTAGTTCTGAATTTTTTAATGAAAAAAAGAAGAGACAACAAGTTTAATTTATATTAGTTTTATTAAGATTCTAACTCACATCACTAGAGGGCGTAGTGCTGGGTTTTTGTATGAAAATTAAATAAATTTTTTTTTTTGTTGGTAATCAGCTTCAAATATCGTGTCAAACCTAATAAAATATTCCATTAAAAACCAGTTCGTAATACTAAAAATTAAATATAACTTTCTGAATTTTTGTATGAAAAATATATTTTATTGTTGTTGGTAAATCAACTCGAAATTCCAAACTTCTTATCAAACCTAAGTCAAATCTAATAAAATATTTCATAAAAAACCGGATTTTTACAAACTAGATATAACTTTCGGAATTTTTGTATGAAAAACTATTTTTTCTTGTGTGTTTTTTTTTTTTTTTGGGTAAATTAGCAAAAAATGCTAAATTTTATATCAAATCTCATAAAGTATTCCATAAAACAACAGTTCGAACTATTAAAAACTAGATATCACTTGTTGGGTTTTTGTATGAAAAATATTTCTTATTTTTGTTTGTAAATTTGCTAAATACAACAAATTTTGTATTAAACTTACGTCAAACCTATTGAAATATTCCAGAAAAATCTAGTTTGGAACTCTAGCAAATAGTTGTACCTTTCTAAATTTTTGTATAAAAAATATATCTGGATTTTGTTGTTGGTAGATCAGCTAGAAATCCAAAATTTTGTGTTAAACCTACATCAAAGCTAATAAAATATTCCATAAAAAATTACTTCGGAATAATACGAACTAGAATAAGACTTTTTATGTTTTTGTATGAAAAACATTTTTTATTGTTGTTGGTAGTTTAGCTAGAAATGCAAAATTTTGTGTAAAACCTATATCAAACATAATAAAATATTTCATAAAACACCAGTTCGGTCTACGACAAATCAGATAACCCCTTTTTAAGTTTTTGTATGAAAAAAATTTTTTTTTTTTTTTTTTTTTGAGTAATCAGCCTAACACACCAAATTTTTTATCAAGTCTACGTCAAACCTAATAAAATATTCCATAAACATCTAGTTCGGACCTCTACCAACCTGATAACACTTTCTAAATTTTTGTATGAAAAATATTTTTCAAATTTTATAATAAAATATTTGTTAAAGGTCAATTTTAACTACTAAAACTGGATATCACTTTCTAAATTTATGTATCAAAAAAATTTTTTTTGTTGTTTTTTTTTTTTTTGGAAATTAGCTAAAAATTAAATATTCCCTGAATGACTAGTTCGGACTAATTCTTTCTGAGTTTTTGTATGAAAAACATTTTTTGTTTTTTTTTTTGTGGTAAATCAGCTCTAAACGCCGAAATCCGTTAAGCCGTTTAGGCTTGGAAGTGTGAGAAAGCATGATGTTGACATATAAAAATAGATTCGGAAAATATAATCCTTCCTGAAAATCCTGAAAAAATGAAAAATAATCGTAGGACAATTGTGGAAGAGTTCGAGTAGTCTAAACCATAAGTAAAACTTGTCTAAATTATTCTTAGTCAGACACTTTTTATCACATACAGATAGACGGACGTTCGGAGATGACTAAATCCACACGAATGCTTTATAGGTTCTCCCAAAATCTAATCGAAGTTTCAGCCAAAATGCGTAAGGTTCAACTGTTATATGTACAAGGAGTAAGATAGATAAAGAAAAGATGTAAAAAAGTAAAAACCAAAAAAAATAAACAATCTCAAAGCATACCAAAATAATTTTGTTTAGTTTTTTTTTTTTTTTTTTGGTCGAAAGGATTTTGCTGGTTGCTATATTTTTTTTTTTATTTTGAATAAAATTTTTTCTCCTTTTTTTTATAAAACCAAAAACCGAAAAAATTTGTTAGCACACGCACACAAAAAAACGTACACCAAATAAATCAAATGAGAATAGTTGTTAATGAAACCGAAACCGAAAACTCTAACAAAGTATTTGGATCGATCTAGTACAGGAATTTAGAAAATTCGAGTGCTCGATAGAGTTGGAATAGAATTTACCTGTATAACCTTTTGGATAGACCATGGTGACTTCATCGAATTTTGGTTTCTTAATGCCCTGACTGCCGACTGAAGAGCAACCTGTTGGGAAGAGGAAAAAAATAAAAATACAAACAATTTGTATTAATAATAAATATTTATGTAAATTGCTTAATTATGTTTAGATAATATATATATATATAAGATATTATAATGCCTACCATCAAATTTCATGGCTGTAGCGGCAGCAACTGCTGCTTTGTGTTGTTCCACTGTGCCGCCGGCCTCAAGCACGCGCATCTTGTTGCGATTGGCAATGGGGCAACCCGAAGCGCTAAAAATATTTTTATTACTGCTTTATATTTCTCAGCATATTTGGCTAGAAATGCATACCTTCTGTGTGATAGAAATTTGCCCGTTGAGTGTCCTGAGCCATCACAGCCAGGTATGGGACATCTAAAGTGAAAGCACATTAAAAATAGTAGCAAAAAAATATGGACAGCATGTTTAGCTGCTACACACCTTAGTGGTTCGGAGTCTTGTCCATCGCGTGGCTTGCTCTTGGGCTTGTTAGCGCGTGGACAGCCCGACAGACTGCGATGTGATGAATAGTTACCAGTTACATGTCCAGAACCATCGCAGCCGGGCGTGGGACATTTCAGCTCTTGTGAGTGTGATTGCAGATGATTGCGATCCGAACGTGAGCAGCCAGTTAAGCTGTATATAGAAAAAAAAAGCAACAAGAGAGATAGAGACAAAGCGGGAGAGAAAGAGAAAAGTCAATCAAGCGTTAGGCAAAGAAATTTTAAGCTGTCAGCGTTTTAAACAAGTTTGCGCTTATCTCGACTGCAGCAGACCAGCATGAGTTGGAAAATTCGATAACTTAAACTAGTTAAGCCCCCAAAGCTTAACTGCAGACACACACAGACACATATATATACATGGACACACACACATGCCCAGCTTGCAGCATTTTCCAATTAGCTGCAAACTGTCGGCTATGTTGTGCGCTTTATGAGCGTCCGGTGACTGCACACACGCTCATAAATATTAAAACGCTTGCAGCTCATCAGCAGTCGATGTGACCCCAGGCAGCTGTCATTATTGCATATTTCATCAGCAGCGAACACTCACCTGTCTTTTGTCTTGTCGTGCTGCGGTATATGCTGTGGCGGCGGCATCGAGTAGCATGTCGCAGGACTCGGTGAGTAGCCGCCAGAAACAGGCGTGGGATAGCCACCTGGACCAACAGCGGTCGCATATGGATTGCTACACTGATAGGCGGCGGGTCCGTAGCCATGATAGCCGGCGGGTGGATAGTCGGACTGCACGACCATGCCGTAACCAGGATGTGGGGAGTAGCCTGCAGCGAAGATAAGCAGACAGAAGCAAAAGTTTATTAGTTGACTTTTTTAAAATATTTATATTTCTTGCACACTCACCGCTGGGATCACGGTAGGTGTCTATGTAATGCGAGCCGCCACTATCTGGTGTCGATTCGCGACTGTACGGACGCGGACCACCAATATGTCCGACAAGTCCAAAGCCCAATGGACGTGGTGGCCCACTAAAATCAACTGGTTCCATTTGTGGTGAACGCGAAGGACCATTTGGTCCAATAACGCCAGGCGCAGCTGTACTGAAACCCTGTGCATGTCCGATCACTAGACCATCAGGATGTGCGCCATACTGTGGGCTGGTGATAATACTGCGTGCGGAACAGACACAGAGAGAGAGAGACCATTAGCTATAAAATACGCTGCATGCGTTGCGCGTTTAGTTGACTCACCTATGCGGCAGTCGTGTTACACTCAGATCCAGCGTTTGACCTTGAGGACTTGGCACTTGTGGGCTGGCAATATTCGGACTGGCGCCCGGCTGTGGGCTGCCCGTACCCATGCGCTGGCTGTACTGGTTGTGTGATGCCGGCGAATTGAAGCCATGCGGACTGGAAGAGGTGACCGAGGTCGAGCCGGAAAGGTCGACAGCGGGTGCAGCAGCACCGCCGGGACCAGTCGGCGTTGGTGAGCTACTCTGCTTGGGCTGTTGTTGATGCTGTTGCGTCTGAAGATGATGCTGTTGTTGCTGTTGCTGCTGCTGCTGTTGTTGTTGTTGCTGCTGTTGTTGTTGTTGGTTCTGATAGGCAGCCGCTGCAGCAGCTGCTTGTGCTGCAGCCATTTTAACTGATAGATTTATTGCCGAGAAACCGGGTGGCAGTGGACCCATTGACGGATCATAGTGATACATGGGACGCGGATAGATCGGACCACCGCCGCCACCATTGACTGCTAGTTCATCATGTTCCGCCTTAGCCAGCATAAGCTGCTGATCCTGTAAGTATTTCTGCTGTTGTGCCTGCAAATCATCCGCCGTTTGCGGCAGATAGTGATACATATTCGACGCTGCCACCTGACGTTGACCATTGCAATTGGGATCGTAACGCTCAAAACCGGGTGCAGTCGAAACGGCTACTGAGTCGATGGAGAAGGCCGAGGAAACAGCCGCAGCAGCGGAGGCGGATATGGACGACACCGGTGGATTGGGATCATAGCTGCGTACATGCGTTGGCGATAGTTCGCTGCCATTTGTGCTAGCCATAAGCTCACTGCCGTAGATGGAGGGCGCTTTGCCGACATCGGCCACTGCTGCTGCTGCAGCAAGCGATTGCTGTGTGGCATAGCGCATGTGTTCATAGTGCTGACGTTCGTCCTGCTGTTGCTGTTGCTGCTGTTGGTGATGATGTTCAGCTGCGGCAGCAGCGGCGACTGCCGCACTGTGATAGCCAGCTGGATCTGTGCCATCCGTAACTGAGCCGGGATTACCGCCACTTAGCATAAGACCACTGTTGCCCTCGATGAAGGGACCGCGTTGCTGATGCATTGTCTGCTGCTGCTGTTGAATGCTGCCATGTGGATGCGCGTGCGGATGCTGCGGACTTTGCTGTTGCATGCTAACGAAACGATTGAGCTCGTTCGTTTGCTGCTGTTGCTGCTGCTGCTGTTGTTGCTGTTGCAGTGTACGCACGCCACCGCTTAAGTGCGGTGCATGAAGTACCGCATCAGCTGACGCTGTATTACTGGCGCTGCTCTGTGCACCGCTCGTCGGACGTGCGATGCCATTTGTGCCAGCTGAGGATACATCGTTGCCGCTCAGATACGTATGCATGGGACTTTTGTTATATTCCGATTTGATGCTGGTCACTGGACTGTATTCTGATTTGATAATTGGCATCGTGTTCACTGCGTTAGCCGTGCTCAATTTGCTGCCGGCGCTTGTGTTGTTGTTAATGCAATTCGTATTGTTGTTGTTTAAATAATGATTTGAGGTGATTTTCAATTTCTCGAGATGATGTAATTCCTTGTCATTGCTGTCGGTTGGCTTAAGACCAACAACTACTGCGGCATCCAGTACAGCTGCTAAGGCACAAAAAAGTAAAGAAAAAAGGATAGCAAAAAAAATATTCGAATGTGAAAAGGTTGCAATTGAAAATAAGTTTCTGCTGCGTTTAATTTTTTTATTGTTTTTTTTTTTTTCTGGAAGAGATCAACGGGAGCGACACCAGCGAACTAGTCAGGGCACACAAAGAAACAAACAAAGAACAACGTAACCAACCTGCCTCACCGGCGTCGCCTTCTGGACTACTTTTAAAGTCGTGCACGGGTTTTGTTACTTTCTTGTTGCTGCGCTTGGCCGCCTTCGGACAGCCGGAGAGACTGCGATGGACGCTACGATGTGGTTGCACGTGACCGCGTCCGTTGCAGCCAGAAGTTGGACACTTAAGAATCTGTTCGTGCAATGCCAATACTTGTAAATTTTTTTAGAGAAGAACCATAAAAAAAAAATCAGCGACCCATTAGTTAACTAGTAGAGTGTGAGAGAGAGAGACAGAGAAGTTGCACAAGCCAAGGAGCACTACAACACTGAAATCAATAATTTACAACAGACGCGTAGAGAATAGTAGTAAGAGAGAAAGGTACAGAAAGAGTTAGAGGAAGAAAGAGAGAGAGTGAGTGGTATAGTTCAAGTCAAGCGAGCGAGACAGTTACAAGTTTTAAACTGCTTAAATTTATATGCCGAGACCAAGTGTTGGGCGCCATTTAGCTTAAGCTATGTTGTTAGTATGTACAGTAGGCGAGAGAGAGATAGAGAGAGAAATAGAGTAGGAAATAGCGTGTAAAAGTTAGAGCAGAGTTAGTAAAGCGGCCAGTATGCGGCGCTGCTTTGAGTCTTTGAAGATCACTAGACAAACACACATGCAACTAGGTATGTTGACCAACACAACACACATACACACACACACACAATTATAACACACACATACACACTTGTACACACATACATGACATACAGTAGACGTACAAACAGGCATGCTTACTACTAAGTAGTACTAAGGAACTAATATTTTTTTGTTTTATTTTTTTTTCGGTTTTTAGGACTTACATTCGGTGGTAACCTTATCCCGTTTCGGACAGCCCGATAAGCTTTATATATATATATTTTTTTTAGTTTATATTTAAGCAAAATGTCGCGCATATAAGAAATAAGAATAGATTTATATATTTTTTTTATTAACAATTCGCTGCTACTTGTAACTGGGTCGGCTAAACTAAGGAAATACCTTCGATGATGTGAGTACAATCCGGTTGCGTGTCCTTGGCCAGTGCAATGCGGCGTGGGGCATTTGATGCCATCTACAAGAAGAATTCCAAAGACAATTAACAAAGCATTTTCAAAGCAACATGGGGCGGGCGTACAACTTCATTAGCAACACTTTAAGAAGTTTAAAGCAGTCGACTGGCAGCAAAGAAAAATCATAGACGCAACTGAAGTGTTGCAAGTTTCCCCTTGAGATGCGAAAATTTGCTTTAAAAATTTCTTGACGTATGTGTAAAAGAATATTTCTAATTAATTATTGTACATGTAAGACGCAGTAGTAGTCAGAGTTGTCTGTCTGTCTGTCTGTCTGTCGGTCTGTCTGTGTATGAAGTGATAAGTGAAGATGGTGGAAGGAAGTCTACGCATAGATACTTTTCGAAATTTTTTGCTAAATAATTAATTAAAATTTGATGGAAAACAGCTTTGCATTATTTACTTTAAAAAGAGTGCGTCACACACACACACACACACACACACGTACAGCTGTCAGTAAAGACAGTAGACAAGCGTAGCAAAAACCTGTCCTGTCTGCATTCTAAACATGTAAGCAAGGCACGGAACGGATGTATGCGACATAAGCGCCGTCGCTGATGACGACAATGTTCAGGCCGCAGCAAGGGTTAATGGCAAATTTTTCGAAATATTTTTGTCTATTAGAAGCATACAAACATAGCATCCTACACACACACACACACACACACGCAACTAGAGAATGCCAAAATGAAGTATCTCTCTCAATGTTGCAAAGGCAAAGGGTTACAATTATTGAAACAGCTGTGTAGCGGGGCAGGCAGCGACTGACGTTGACTGTCAAATGTTGAAAAATAAAAAACTTAACTCTAATTAGAATTTAATTAAAATAAACATACAGCATATACAAGCACATGAAGCACATCGAAGACGACTACGACGAAGCTGTTAGACAGGTAGCTAAGCGTATACGCAATATTAAGTATACGCCGTAGTGTGTGTGTCTGCATATAGCATTTTTGCGGCATAATACTTGAATGTTTTTAGTAAAAATAGCGACAGACGATCAGACAAACAAAAACTATTGCCACAACACAAGCTGAAGTGGTTGCTTGTAAGCATAAAAGGCGTCGGCGAGGAGGAGCATACACACAGTTTAAGCTTAATAAGCCACATTAGCTGCAAGTTAAAAGGCGTTTTCTAATGACTTATTACGTGCGTCGTCGCAACTATTTAAAAAGTCATTCAAATTATGGCATAAAAGACGCTCGCGGCAAAATCTTCAACACACAAAACAAGCAAAGGCTCAAGGATAAGCGCGTGTATACAGTACAGACATCCCAGACAGCGGTATGATGCGTATGCGTGCGCTTTCAACTTGAGCATATTAATGCCGACATAATGACAAAATAAATATGCGAAAGTGGTTTTTAGAAACAGACGTGCTTATATTGCTTTATGTCTAATCAACGTTCGACGAAGTAGTTACGGCATGGCTCGGCACGGTGGCGCGGTGGCTGTGCCATACATGATTTGCATGAATATGTGTTCGAGCGCAACATTACATACCACGTCTAGTATGTCTAATGTAGCTTTTGTGTTGTAATAAGCGTTCAAAATCATATTCAAATAAGTACAATGAATGTCCTGGCTGGGCATAGAACGTGTGAGACGTGCAGCACAAAGGGTTAACAAGCTATTATAGCTTGTGCACAAGCAAATTGCTTAATAGCTGCGCCTTTAATGCTGCTGCTGCTTCGTCCTAATAATACCAAATGGCGCAAACAAAAGCACATTAAATGCGTTGTTTATTTTGAAAACATTTCAGTTGTACGGCTGCACTAGTGCTGCACTAACGATTTGGCACAGCATTGGTAGTGAGTCCTGTCAGTTGTGTGCAGCAAGCGCTGGGAAGTAGAAGTTAGCGCTTGACTGTGTAAAAAGATAATAAATTTTTTTATACAAAAACTTTGAATGTGGAGTAGGTATGTGTATAATAAATACCAACCTCCCCTAAGGGCCTGGGGTTAGTGTGTTCATTGTATACAAGAGAACTGAAGAATGAAAAGGATCATCTAAGTATGCTCTATCTTTTATAGTTTTCCAGATCTCGAAATTTATATGAACAGCTAGACAGACGGACATTGACTATATTCTCACAATTTGTGCTGCAGATCAAGAATGTATATATACTCTATGTGAACTGCCTCGCCTCTTTCTAACTGTTAAATACATCTGCACAAACTTAATATACCCTTTTTTTTTGCTTTGGGAGGCACAGGGTATAAAAAAAAAATTATTTAACTATTTAAAATTTTTACTTTTCGCTAGCTAAGCGTTAACGAACAGTAGTTAGCTAGATCGTTAGGTTTTTTAATTTTTACTGTTTTATTTTTCAAATTTTAATACTTAAACTTAAGCAGAAATGGAAAACATTTGTTAACTATGCACTAACGAGCGGTAGTTAGCTAAATCGTTAAGACTAACGAACAGTAGTTAGTGAAACTTTTGTATATTTTCAGCATGAGGAACAGTTAAAAATATACACCACTTTTTTTTTTTTTTTGACACACACACATACACACACACACACATACAGCTACGCTACAATTAGCCAATTAGCGTAAACTCAATGCAACAAGAACTTTCGCACATGTCCAAGCCGCAATTTCGCAATTGCAACAACAACAACAAAAAAAAAAGTCAATTCGAAATCAAATATTAAAGCTAAAATTCCAATAGGCAAATGTATATATACAAAAAGGACGACCAAAGCAACAAATGAACCGATCGACCCACTCAAAAAAAAAAAAAAAAACAGGAAACATTTCTATGTGGTATTTTTTTTGGTTTAGCACGTTTACACTTACCACGATTCTGGCTGCCCGGCGAGTAACTCGGTGTTGGCGTTTGTGTCGGTTGTTGTGTTGCCGCTGCCGCTGCCGCCGCTGTTGCTGCTGCAGCCGCTGCTGCTACAGCTGCGGCATTACTTTCCACTGCAGAAACACCCACGACACCTTCACGTGCAATATCCTGCATAACCGAAGCAGCACGACTGCCCACGCCTGCCGGTTGTAGTATTGTGTACTGCTTGGTGCTATCGCAGCTCTGCTCCTTGAGCTTTGCAGCAGCTGTTGTTGCTGTTGCCGTTGCTCTTGTGCTATCCAAATCGCCTGCATTGTTGTTCGTAGCCGTGCTGCTGCCAACTAATTCATAGTTGTGTGTCACACGCGGCAATGCCGGCGGCAATAATGGCGACAAATCATCGCTATTTGTTGCAGCCGATGCAGCAGCAGCGGCCGCAGCAGCAGCTGCTGCCGCTGCTGCACCATGATGTGCGCTATAGCTGTAGAATGCCATACCGCTGCCATCCTGTTGCGCATGATGTGCATGATGATGATGATGATGTGGATTATGTGGATGACCGCTACCGTAGACAGCAGCGGCAGCTGCGGCGGCTGCAGCAGCAGCAGCTGCTGCTGCGGCACCGTTACCATTGTAGCCGCTTGTATTGCTGCCAAGACCAATGCCAGTACCGCTCACACTTGAGGGACTGCTTGGATTTGTATTGTTGCTGCTGGCATGTGTAGCGCCGCTGTAGCTGTTCAGTTGTCCATTTCGCTTGATGTCATTGGGTGGCTTAAATGCCGATGCGGATTGTGTGAATGCAGATGTTTTCTTGGTAGCACCATTCAGTTGGCGTTCATCGCCATCGGCGAGCATAAGTATGCCAGCACCAAGACCACCGCCAGCAGCACTGCCAATGCCGGAGATATCATTTTGTTGTTGCGGTGCATTAATGCGTGCCTGATCGTTCTCTTTTTGTCGATGGAAACGTGTCATATCTGTCATCAGACTTTGTTGCATTGTATCTGTTGGACGTCGTTCATATTTTTGTTTCTCTTCGAAGAGATTCTGAAAGCCCGGCGGATTCTCGTCGGGTTCTTGTAGACGATATAGATTACCGCGTGCTTCGGGCCAACTGCCGGATAGGCTTTTGAGTGCTGCTTGCGTTTCACGTATTAAGGTTTCATCGTCCTGATCGGTATCGACGCTGCTGAATTTTGTTGTTGCTGTTAGTAATTGTTGGGTGGCAGCATTTGTTGCCATTGTTGTTGTTGTTGACGTTGTTGTTGATGCGGCTGTTGTTGTTGTTGTTGTTGTTTTACTTTGGCTACTCATTTGTCGCTTTTTCTGTGGTAAATTCGATTTGTCATCCTGTTTGCTGTTATTGTTGTTGCTGTTACTATTATTATTATTATTGTTGTTGTTGTTGTTGTGGCTGTAAGTTTCATCATCACGGCTTGAGCGTTTTTTACGCTTAATTGCTGCCGCTTCATGTTCATCACATTTTGTACCGCTGCTGCTGATGTTGTTGTTGTTGTTGTTGTTTGTATTGTTGTTGTTGTTATTATTATTGTTATTGTTGTTGTTGATATTCTGTTCAACTAGTGCCGTCTCTTTTGAGAGCGGTCGCTTAGATAAAGCCATTATTTCTTCTTCTTTATTTTTCTCTGTGATATATTTTCCGTATAATTCTGTAGTTCCTCTTTTTTTTTTATTTCGTATTGTAGCTTCTTCTGTATATCCTTAAATTTTTTTGCATATAAATTTTTAATTTTAGTTTAATTGTTTGTTATGACAAGCACACACATAGACAAACACAGACGCACACACACACACACACAGAAATACATTTATATAAGTTTAAATATTATAAAACCTATTCAAAAGTTTGCTTAAACTGTTTCTATTCGCGCAAGGTTTGCTAATATTTCCAGCAGTTAACTGCAAACTCAAACAACTTGATTAATATTTAATTATTTATTCACGTTTAAAAACAAAAAAAAATTGCTCAAATAGAAGCAGTTTAAGCTGTTTGAGTAGTTTAAGTTGTTTGAGTTGTTTGAGCACTTTGAGCCTATTTAATTATTAAAAAAAAATCTTATAATTTTGTATAAGGATTTTTTAAATAGAGAACACATCAATCAAGTTTCTTTAGCGAGTTTTATTATTTTTGTACTAAAGAACATCTTGCAATAGAGAAAACATTTAACTAACTTTCAGCTACTTCAAATTTAAACCATTTTCCTTTTATTTTCTTTTAAAAAAAAGAAGCTTTTTTGAACCAGGAATACTTCATGCACCACTATGAATATTGAATAAAATCTTTTTTTTTAATTATATACGCTTTACTTAAGCTTAAAATACTCCAAATTCTGACCCATCAAAAGTCATGAAATATATTATTATTCCAAATCTACTCTAAATATATTATTTTGAACGGGCAGCAAGAGCTCAGTAGCAGTTCTACTAAACAGGATAACTGTTTTATTTGTATGACTCTCACTTTCAAACAATAATGTTTAACAAATTACTTAAAAATAAAAAGCCTAGCTTGATCAAGTCTGACAGAGATTTTTAATAATATAGAATTGTGTCCACAAAAAAAAAAATTATTTTATTTTATTGTCTGACGAATGAGACTAGTCTATTTTGGATTACTGAATCCGAATCTGTGGTTAAAATTTATAATTTGGTTTCATATAAATATTTTTTTTTTTGTAAATTAAAAAATTAATTTTTTGAGGTTATAAAATAACGTAGAACCAAATTATATGTTCTGAGCATGAATTCCAAACAAAAAATGTTTCCAATCCTGAAAGTTTAATGTATTTTGTATCGCTGAGTCCGAATTTATGTACAAAATGTACAATTTGGTTCCTCATTTATTATTGAAACTGAGAAAATGCAAAAATGCCATAAAAAATAGAATTTTGAAATTAGAAAAAAAATTATGAATCAAATTATATATTCCTACCACGGACAATCATATATAAGCAGGTATGGACTAGTTTGATTTGAAGGACAAACATTTAGTTTTTCAACTCTCAATTTTTATTTTTTTTTGATCGCTGAGTCCGATTTTGTGGTCAAAATTTTCAATTTACAATAAAATCTACAATAAAAAAAGAAAAAAATATATATATATATAAATAAATAAAGAAAAAACTTCTTTCTGTTTTACTCAATAAACTCAAATTGGATATATTCTCGTATTTATGAGAAACTATTTCCAACAAAAGAAATATTTAATAAATCAAATAATATTATCAAGAAGTATTGTAAAAGTTTGACTGTCATATATTTTTTGGGTGCACAAAGCTGTGAAGTTTTATATCAGATATTGGTTTTGCGGTTTATAAAGATTTAAAAAATTGTATTTTTATCGAAAAATGTTATAAACTCATGAAACATTTTCGAGCATAAATTTTCACAAGCTGCTTAGTTAATTAATATAAATTTTTATATGTGAACTGGTCTTTGAAAAAGGAGCATAGATATCCAAAAATCATTATCCACATTTTTGCCGTTTCGTATAGAGTTTGAGATGCTCTTTCTTTAAGGTGAAAATCAGAAATGACAATGAAACATAACGCCCTGAGATTGCATAGCGTTGGTATTGAAATTTTAGTTGTGTTGTGGTCGTAGTTTCGAATAAAAAGTTCTTTAATATTTATATTAATGGAATTGATATCCGAAGATTGATATCTTGAAACTCATTGCCATTACTAAGTATGCTATAGAGTCAACTACAGTCGAAATTGCTTTAACTATTGGTCGATATTTATTTGATTCATGGAAAGAATTTAAAAAATTTTCAGAACTAATGCGGACTTCAATTCTTCTTCATTCATTTATTATAATTCAAACTAAATTGAGTTTAAATTGTAATTAAAATAATTAATATAAAGAACTCCCGGCTTATCCAGGTCGAAAACTGGGATAGTTCAGCTTCGCCAAGGTCCGTCTTACATAAATTTTTAGTTGAAGACCGTGAGGAAAAGAAAACAGTGATTTTTTGTGTTCTCAATTTTGTGTTTTATTGATTCCACTACTGACTTGAAACCCGATGTTCAAATCCGTACTTGCAGCCCAATGTTCAAGCACTTTTCTTATATTTTTAGCAACTCAACTGATTTGAAGTCCAATGTTCAAATCCTTATTTGAAGCCCAGTGTTTAAATATTTTATCTAATTACTCTCGTAAGGTCCCAGGCAAGTTCATTTACGCAAAATCTTCAGAAATATATTATATTGCTATTATTATTTTTAAAATCAAGTTTTTATTTGAAGAAAACTTTCTCAACAGTGGGCGGCTTAATTAAAATGTTTTAAGATTGAAGATCATATAGAATATGTCTATTCTAAGGCGTTGTTAAGTCTTGATTTGAGATTTTTTTTTCTTTTTCTAAATTGTCAAGATTAAAGGCCAAATTTGACTTGACTAAGAAACAACCAAGAAACTCAATCCAAAGTACAATTGAACTTTGCTTATGGAATTGGAAATTGCGTGTTTAATTTTGATGAAATTTTATAAATTATTATTGTACGAAAGAGGTAAATCTGGGACTCTGAGTAGACTCTATAAAAAGTCTTAGCAATAATTAAAGTAGGAGCAAGTATAAGTTATTAAATTACATTCAAAAGATTTGTGAAAATTAAAGCTGTCATCTGCTGTAAGATCAGAAACTTGACGTAGATAATATAGCTTCACAAAAAGAAAAAGTTTAAATTCCGACGCATGGTAATTTGAATCCTTTATCGGAATTCAGCAGTTTTCTGTTCTTAGGTATTGAACAAAAGTATATAAAAAAAAATTCTAAGAAGGTAAAAAGTAGCATCAAGTACTCAAGAAAACTTTGTGTAGAATATTTCTTCATGGATATATTTTCTTAGAATTCTCAGAAATCAGTTCTTTAGATTTCTTATATTTTGGGGGGAACCCATATATGGATATTTTTTTATACATATTATATATATTTTTGTTGCTGTGTTTCGTATTTTCGGTCCAGATCTAATAATCAAAGTCGAAAAATATTTTGTTTTCAGGCTGAAGAGATAGAAACCTGAAAGCAATGGTGTTAGGCCAACAACAGATTTGAACCGTCGGATAAAGCAGTTCGTCTTTATAAAAATATTTTGTTTCGTACAGATGCTTCTAGAACTTTATATTCTTAAAAAGTTACATGGTCAGAAGTTTGGTTATTAGATTTCTTGAGCTGTGGGTCGTATCGAAATAGAAATTTTTTTTTGAAAATTGCTGTTTTCAATAAAGTACTTATTTTTGGATATATTTTATTATACGCGCAAAGAGCTCTAAGTTGTTTTAAAAAAAAAAAAAATATTTTTAATAATTTTCATAAATTTCTTTTTTGATTTTCAACAAATTATATTCGTTTTGGATTTTCACCATGTGAAAGCGCATCTCAAATACTATACGAATCGGTAAAAAAAAGGTGCAGGATGATGAACAGATCACATATATCAAATAATGAAATGATGCTACATAAATCTAGGCAAGCAACATATGTATTTGGTTTCACATTTCTGATATTTGCTGCTTAAAACTTCTACAAAATTTTCGAAATATTTACCATTCTTGAGTTAGGTAAACAATTGTAAGCAATCTTAAGAAAAAACTTGTTTGAACAGTTCAGCTTATTATGCATACATTATGCACACAAAAAAAGAAGATTCGCTTATGATATATATACTCCTCATTAATGCATCTGTTATGGTGAAAATTCTCACGAAGACGCTGTTTTTGTAAAATGAAATTTTGGGGTTTGCTGCAAACTACAACATTTTTGATGCTAGCCCCGTAAATGAAGCAGAAACAGTACTGTCCACATTTTTCTTATTTTCTTTTTGCCTTTTTTTGTATTGTTTTGCTAAAGTCGAAACAGTACTGTCTAGTTTTTTTCTTTCCTTTTCTGCAAAAGCAAAATGTTTTTCTTACTTAAAATCCTACTCCATTAAATTTGGATTTATTAGTAAAAAAAAAATAAAAGAAGATAAATTTAATTAAATTAAATAAAAAAAAAATTAATTAATTAATTTAATATAAAATAAAATAGTATAAAATAAATTGATATATAATAAAATAAATTAATTTTAATTTAATTAAATTAAATAAAAGAAATAAATTAATTAATAAATAAAATTAAATTAATAAAATAAAATAGTATAAAATAAATTGATATATAATAAAATAAATTAATTTTAATATAAATTAAATTAAATTAAAATAATCTAAACATATAAATAAAATTATATAAATTGATATAAAAATAAAATAATATAAATTAATATGTAATATAATATAATAAAATAAACTAAATTAAATCAAAAATTAAATTAAATAAAATTAGTTAAAATTAAGTGAAATAATATAAAATAGTTAAACAACATAATTGAATTAAAATAATGTGATTAAAAAAACTAAATAATATAAAAGCAAATAATATAAAATAAAATAAAATAAAATAAAATAAAATAAAATAAAATAAAATAAATTAAAATAAAATAAAATAAACTAAATCATATAAACTAAAATAAAATAGAGAAAAAACAAAAGCAAATCCCAATGCAAGTTCTTAAGCACAAATTTTAATAGAAATATATTTCCTTAAGCCTTAAAAGTATATGTTCACAAATTATATGAGCCCAAACATTCTAAAATTAATTGCAATACAAGCTTATAACAAGTTCATACCTTGAAGTCATATCTTTACTTAAAAATAATTATATATTACATTAAATTCAGCTTTATTTTAAGCGTGCTCCAGTTCAAGAACATTAATCTAAGCTCAATATACTATAGTCAGGGTTGATTTAATGATTATTTTGTTTTGTCTTAAACTAATTTATTATTCTGCTATTTGTTGAGGCTTTTTTTCGATGAAGCAAATATATCTGTGCTGCATGATAACTTCTTTCATCTACTATTTGAGTTTATACGAACTATTTGTACTATCAATTTATGAAATCTGTAGCTGTAAGCTGCTTATCTAGAAATGCAAATGAACTTAGCTTAATAAAGGCTTCTAAAAACTTTCACAATTCATACAAGACACACGCAGAATTCAACAAAAAAATGTATAATTTATTAAAATGCTATAAAAGTTTTGTATATTTTTTTTTTTTTGAAATAAACAAATTCTAAAAATTTCAGCGCTCTTTTATTGCATAATGAGCACAAATTTTTATGTGAGTGATACTTTCTTGTTGCATTGAATTTCTCTAGTTTTAATTTATTTGTTTTTATAATTCATTTTCTTGTTTTGCTAAGCATTTCTTTTATTTGTGTTTTTTTTTTTTCTCGTTTCACCTAAATAATTTTGCAATAAGCCAATCGGAATGTTCTTCTGATATTATTTAGTGATGTAGTAAATAAGAACTTTACCTATTTGTATGAGTTTCAGCACTTTGGCGTCTTGTATGGAAATAGTTTTAGCAGCGTTTTATAAATTATTTATTTACTTTTTTTATAGAACACGTTTATTAATTTTTTAAAAATGAATATTTTAAGCGTAAAACTTTAGCAAGACTTCGACGAGACACCGGAACAAAGTTTGGAACAAAGTCAAACAAACATTTCTTCACCAAAAAACAAAAATGTGCAAAAACTTCGAAAACAAATTCGGCGCGGCAACTTTTCCGCAAAAGTTTTCAAGTTTTCAAAACTAAAAAAAAAGAGGAATATATGTACTATATACTGTATATAGTGAAGGCCAACGTTGCTTGCTAAATATATATATATATATAAACCTATATATTTTATTATTATTTGTTTTATTTGTTGTTGTTTTTTTTTTTTTTTTTTTTTTGCACAATATTAATTAGGCTGGCGACCAAGCAGTTAGCGCGAGCGCGTGTTTATTTCTTTAGGCTCAAACTGTGCTCAAAACTTTTGTTGCAATAAATTTTAATATTTTTGGTTTATTTTGATTTTATGTTTAATGGTATTTTAAACTTTACACCGGCACACACACAGACACACACACACAGACACACACACCAGACACAGAAAAGGCATTAATGTACACCCGCCTTCTTATTGAAAGCGAATAAGCGAACGCGCGCGTCTTTGCTTCGACATCGTGTTGCGAACTTTGAACTTTGCAATTTGTTTTAGTTTAGTTTTTAGTTTGTAGAACAAAAAAAAAAAAAAAACTGAAGACTGAAGACACACACTCAAAAAAAAAAAAAAAGTTGTAAAAATATATAAAATATATATAGAAAGGCAGAGAACGAACCGCGAGCGTACTGTGGAAAAACTTTCTGTCGAAAATTGCAATAAACTGGTTTCGAAGTGTTGCAAGTTGTCGTGGAGCGCCAAGTCCGTCCAAAACCCGACTGGATGCGTTTGGGGTAATAAAATTTTACATTGCTGGCGCTGCTGCAGCAGAAAGTTTTGCGTATTGCTGTTGTTGTTGTTGTTGTTGTTGCTGCTGGTTTCGTTGTATATTATATAAAGCATCTAGTTACTCAAGTGCATGCGTTGTTGTTGTCCTGTGTATGCTCCTGCCACATTGACGACGTTCTTATATAAACTTGGCTTCAACTCAAGTTGGCCAAAGTTTTTTTTTTGTTTTTTTTTTGTTTTTTTATTTTGTTTTTTATGTGTTTTATGCACTTTTGCACAACTCGAACTCAAAGTTGAACTGGCTCAGAAGAGTTTTTAGCTGACGCAAAACAAGACCGAGACCAAGACCGAGACCGAGACTATTACCGAAGTCTCAGTTACCGTTACGATACTAGTAGTACGTCTGTGACTTGGACTGAGCTGAGACCGTGGTCGAGTAAATATAACTACGAGAGCGAGAACGTCGTCGTTGTCGTTGTCGTCGCCGTCGTCCTTCACTTCTACGTCGTTTACGTTGACGTCCTCGTGCTTTTCTGGTCAGGAGGAAGCCGAAAAACGCGCGTCTCTACCTGTTCTAAGTTCGCTGCTAACTGACAGTTTTCCAAAGTTGTCGAACTTTCGAACGCAATGAAAATTGCAGCCAAAAATTGTCGACGTTGAAGTCGACAGCGGCAGCGACAGCGTACAGCGGCGGCGGCAGCAAAGTTGCATGAGTGCTGTATCATTTGGTGGTAGCTGTGCTGATTTTTCGGAGTTTTCTATTGCAGTTCTCCAGGCGCAAAGTGTGATGGCGCTATATAGCTTATTCGTTTATGCCGCACATGGTCGGCATGTGTAAACAAACCGAGTATGCACGAAGCCGTTGTAGCACAGTTACGAGCACCATCGGACTGTTATACGTGACGCCGGCGCAGTGGCGTCACACTACCCCAAGCATACTTCATACATAAGTGTGCTAAATAGCAGCGGTTTGGCCGCTTCATCCAAAAAACGCTGCTGCTGCTGCTGCTGCTGCTGCTAATTGTAAATTCCTAAAGCATTTCACTCGACTTTTCATTCATTTACTAAACACACAAACACTCACACGCACATACAAACTGGCCGCAAATTACTTTATATCCTTGCTGCACTATCCTTGCTGATTCAGTTCGTTTCGCTTCGACGAGCGTTTCAGCGCTTACTCGTTCGTTTTTGCATTTATTGCACAAATTCGACAAGTCGTCCGCATTTCGCAACACTCGAAATCAGAATCGGTTGTCCTCTCGTTCGCTCGTTCTTTGAGCGCTGTTTTGATCAGACTTAACAGCGGTTAAATTGATTGATAACCATATATAAAATAGATGCAATATTTTTTTGTTTTTTTTTTTCTTCGTTACGTCGAACTCAATAAAATGAAGTATGTTTCATTTAAACGTGTGGTACTTGGCTTTTAAATAAATCAAAAATGGATACAAAAATTAATTAAAACAATTTTTTTTTTTTTTTTTGGCATTCAAGAGGAGAAGTATTTGATGCAAATTTGCATCACACGCGGTTTGAAAACTTTCACCGCAGTAACTTCCTGTGGGTGCGAGTTGTATATATTGACGGCATGTCGTTTAAGAGCAGCACTACAACCTCCTGAAAAAAAAAACGCTTTTAATTTAATAATTTTTGAGTGCTTCCATTCAGTTGCTTAAAGATATGCAGATGCCATTCAACTGCATCATTCCCTGATCTCGGCTGGATTTTCCGTGCTTCAAATACCAACCGAACGAAAAAAGGAACTTATATGCCAAAAAACAGAAGTTCAAGATCAAAATTTTGATATGCTGCTCTTAAATTTAAGGTTTCATAAGTTAAATCCTATAGAGTCACGATGACATTTACATGGAACATATTATGGGTAAACACTTAAACTAAATTAGTCTATATGACGATAGAGCATCACTTCATTTATTATGCGTTTATTATCCATGGCTTCTGCTTCATTTATAAAAATGGAAAACTTAGTGAGGAGCGCCATGATATACGACAAATAGGCTTCGTTACATAAAAACAAGTTGTGTATGGAAAAAAAATACAAATGCCAGTATTTAAGGTTCTGAAATAGTTTTTCTGATATTTCCAGACAGACTTGAATCTATATGAAATCTTTATATATAAAAATGTATGTTGTATCTATACATCTCTCAGTCTATCCATCTACGTATGTTCTTTATTGTAATCCAAACCATCCAACCGAAGGTCACAGACCAACTTTAGTTAGACCAGCAAAGGAATCGTCTCAATTTTGATCAAAATCAGAAAGGTATACGCCTCACAACCATACAAGTGATAATGAAAATCCATAATCTCTAAGTATCGATTTGAAGTAGAGGAATGAAATTTAGTATACATATTAATGAGACCGAGAAATGTATGATCCATTGAAAAAGAGTGGAGGGTTTAGCTGTCTATACAGAACATACCATGTATTCAATAATTTATTAACCACCTCAGCTCTTTTTTTTCTATGTCATTCAACATATGTCAAATATTTAATTTTTTTTCTACGCTGAAGATAACTCTCCAGTAGAGTCTTTTGGTCAGCAGTATGCTACTGGGTTGACAATGGCGACCATAAAATCTTCAAAATTAACGCCATTTAAAAACTTAAGATGACTCGATTTGTTGGAAGAGCCATCTGTTTTCAGAAAGTCCGCGAATTTGAATCTGATAGTGCTCCATCTCTCTGCATACTAAAGCAAGCTTAAAAGGATCAGATCGAGAGCACACAGTTATTTAAAGCGAATTGTCGTCATCGTTGAACGGTTGTTGTTGTTGTATCCGAGGCTTGTTTCCGTTTCTTGAGTGTGTATAACTTTTACTGTCGGGTCACGAGCCCATCTCAACCATCGTTTTATGTCTGAGGAAGGACATATTGGCTTTTATTTCGGAGAGTTCACTCTCTCCGCCCGACTACAGATTAACCAGCAATAATTGACTTTCTAAAGGCTAGAAACAGCCGCCCCGAGTAGAGAATATAGTCGCACAATATATTTTGGTAGCCACCGTAGAAAACCACCATCATCCATTTGTTGTTTATAGAAATATACTTACTTACTTAAATGGCCGTCAACCGTCTTGTAGATATATATGTTCCTTAATAAATATTATCCATAATAATGCGATATGATGCCTTCATATATATGCAAACCTACTGCCCCCATTTTGTGGTTTCAAAAAGTATTCAAATTATTAATGAAGCTTAACGAAATAATATTTAAATTAGCGTTCACATACAGCATATTTAGAAAAGTTCTACACTGCTGAAGTGTGGGATCTTCGTCTTTAAAAAATGTAAAGATTTAATAAACGTAATACAACATTATTGTTATTCATGTTAAGACTTTTTGTGAATTATAAGCCATTCAGCATAATAATTTAAAAGAGGACCTTTTTTTTTTTTTGATATTTAGCAACTTCATGCATATCACATAAAGCAGAAGACTGCACATTAATCCGGAATGCATAATACTGAACATCATCTTGCTACAGACTAGCTTCGGTCGTCATGTATGAGTGTATGATATTTCCTTCAATTATTAAACGTGCTTCTTAAATATTTTAATTGTCTTTTTGTTGTTGTTTTTGTTATTTCTTCATTTATTTATGCTTTATGTTGGCAATGAGAATTTATTCAACCTGCAAAAAAAAAAAGAAGAAGAAAAATACCCAGTATTATATACAAAATTTTAATATTTATTAATAAGACCAACGGTCGATTCTATCGAGAGTTTATGTTATATATATAAAAAAGCCTTGTACAGAGTAATCCCTAAAAGTAGGCAAAATTCAACTTCGTCCCCGATTTCGTTACACTTTTTTGTTCATTCGGCTTAAAGAAGTTTCACACAAAAAAAAAAAAATCGTAATTTTTAACCATGTTGAAATCTTCATACATAGCCATGACATTGTCCTTTAGTTCTCATCAGAAAGTAATTTAAAAAATTATAAGTTTGTAGCGCTATGTTATCTATGTCTCTCAAAATTATATAATTCTACCAGACTCGGATCAGGTACAGTGAGTAACAAAGAGAAAGAGAAATTGAACAGTGACATTTTCTGGGAGAACTGTGAAGGCATAAGACAATAAAAACGGTGGATAGGTTATTACAATAAAAAAATATAAATAAAATTTGCCATTGATTCAAGAAGAACGCTTTAAGCATGATATTAGGGTTTCTTACTGGATACTTAGAAGACTGTTATCGAAAGTGATAGCAAATGTAAATTCTGGAGTGCTCGACTTTACCGATTCGACTGTTTTTTCTTTTTTATAGGCCCTGTAGTGAAGTTCAGGATTACGGAAAACTCACTCCGAAGAATAGATTACTGCAAAGTCGTGGTCAAATGAAATATGTAGTTCGATTTTCATACTTAAACTGGCATAAATTTCAGCACAATATCTCATTAAATTAAATATTTAAATTTTTATGCTTTTACTGAAAGTTCTTTTATAAACGCGAATGGCTCAAAGTTTGTATATTTAAATTATTCTTATCCGCTGGCAGTTGCCATTTTAAAGCACTCTTACAAGTCAAAATTTTTTCTTCGTATTATTCAAAAGTCTGTACTCACATTTCTTTGTTGTATTTTAATTTTTGAAGCTGCTTCCAATATCTTATGTGCACATCTATATATGTTAATGTACTGTGTATAGGACTAAGAATATATAATTAAAATAATTACAAAAGCAAGGCGCAAAAACGAAAACGTTAAGAAACGAACGAAAGAGTTGAAGGCTGTTCGGGAGAGCAGTAATCACAAGATTGAAAAAGTAATTTACACATGTATGCAAACACCGAAACAAGGCCACGATTCACACAAAACGCATACGCATGCCAATAGATTGCAGCAGCAGCAACAGCAAAAACAATGGCCGCAGGATATGGTAGGATAACAGCAGACACGGTAAAAGAATACACAAACTGCTGCCTAAACCCATGGTGCAATATATGCTTCGCATCATTCAAAGATGCCACGTCGAGTATGCGAGTATGTTGCCTACATTGCTTCGTCTTCGAGTGAAGTTTCGGCATTGGAAAACGCAAATGATTTCTCTTATTTCACCCCAACCACAAGCATTGTTACCCCTTTTGCCCATCCACATGGGTTTTGACCGACTGTCGTGGTTGGGGGCGGCTTGAGTGGTAAAATCCAGCGACAACCAAAAATTAAGTGCAAAAGAAAAGAAGTCATTTCGCGAAACAAAACAGAGCGGCGTCGGCGGCGGCGTCGGCTTGAATGGAAAGGAAGCATCTGAGAAACGAACAACAAAAAACGCCAAGGACCAAAACGCAGGCACTCACGCACAACGTTGGCGGGCGGTGGGAGCTGGGAGGCGTGAGGCTGTTGTGCTTAGACAAGGCAAGGCAACGAAATGATTGACAGCGCATAATTAAATTAATTGAGTAATCCACTAGCAACGAAAAACGAAGAGTCGCATTAGCAGTAGCGGCCGTAGATGTCGGTGGCGGGGTAACTGAACTGAACGGGTTAAATTCCCAGCGGCTGTCACCGGCTCAACGCTGGCATTGGCATTAAAGGGTCGGGGCACGTAGTTGCTCAATGGGATTTCTTTCATTCAAAAAACCGCGAAGACGTTGCCATCGACTCTGTCTGAGTGATGGCGTATGTGGGTGTTCCGTGGAGTGAGCGCCTTTGCCAACCACTGCCACTTCTTCGCGTGCATAATGAATGTCGGGCGGCCGTGAAGAAAAGTGGGCAAGTGCGCGGCAAACTCTTTTTGCTTTGCAACGCGCAAATAATGTCATTGCCGGCAGTAGTCGCATTTTTCGGCAGGCCACAATGGCTTAAAAGTGGCAGGATGTGTTGCTGGATGCTGAAGACAGACAGATTTGCATTTTGTAGCTGAAACTGCGGTTTTTGGTTTTTTTTTCTTTTGCTTCTTTTGTTTGCCTCAAGAAGAAGTCGTTTTTTGCTGAGCGAAAGTTCAAGAATCAGTTTGGACTACAAACCCTTTAAATAATATAAATAATATAAAAATTGCTCGTCATATCTATAAGGATTATTTTATAGAACTGTTAAATAAATGAAATAATTTATTGATGAAAAGATCTTTAAAAATTTTGAGACAAAGCTTCTTGGTAAAATTTTTGGTATTATGGTTCGTTACGAGTTTCATACCCATATGAACTACAAATTATTGGTCATCTTATTCGTATGGAGAACAGCCATGGTGTAAGTGGTGAAACTAAGCGAACGATAATAGTGCTACTATGTTTGGGATGGCCAGTACTGGAAAGATGTCTGAGTACATGAGGACCATCTTATTAAGTAAAACTTTTAAACCAAGACAGCCAACCCAAGAGTATTTCGAAATTGCTGATTCTTTCAGCTGCTCTATGCTCAGTTTATACAGAAATTCAAATTTCGAATTCCGTATTATTTCTGCGTAGATGTACCAATGCGTAGCCGTACAAGGTCACACGTGCTTTGTCCTCAGTGCTGCTTTATAAAAATTAGTAAAAATTCATATATGAAATGGCAAGAAAAAATCTTTCAAGCGCCAAAAGCGATTTTCAGATAAGCGAAAATTTGATGTGATGAGGCTAACAACAATTGCTGGCAACTGAATGATTTTTTGAATGAATAAGTGAGTACGGGGCGGCGCGGTGCTAAGCACTTGTCGAATATTAAGTGCAAGAATAGTACGAAAATTTGAACTTCTTTGAGTGCTTGGCTTAGTTGAGTCTGTGTGTGTGTGTATACACAGTCAGATGGATGATGTTTCTCATGCATTTACTCTGATCTCTTTAAGCTCTATTCTGATTGTACTCGCCAATTTTAAACATTCAATCAAAGGGTTAAGGAACAAAATAATTTTCCGCGCTTAAAAGCTTTTAGTTGTCATTGCCGCCATCGCCGCCATTTACACATTTCTTTGCTTTTCATTTCCCGCAGCCAACAACAACAATAATGCGCAGCGTGTCTACTTTCACTTAATTCCCAAGGCCAATTGGCATAAATAGATTAAAGTGGCCATTCGCGCTTGTGATATAACCGCAGGAAGGAAAAAAATATTCTCTTTTTAGCAGCTTTTTTATTTTAGTTAAAAAAATAAATAAATAATTAAATCTGGAAAATATTAAATTCTAATAGATTAAAATATTATATTATGTGAGATGCACAGAACTTTTTGGTAACTTTTGTGAGTAGATTCCAAAAATATGAATGGAAGCCCAAATTTTAAGAAACCCATGCACGGTACTTTCTCACAACATAAACCTCGTTCAAAACTGTTGTCTAGACTGCTTGTAAAGCTTAAATCTAGTCAGAACGGCGAGCTTTGTTTATGTTTTAATGATAATCGGGCACAAATAATGTTAGCCAGAGCTAGGTCGATGCTGTTCTATGTAGGGCCTCTATTAAAGCTCGAGCTTTTTGTGTGCGATCGTATATTTAACGACCTCTGCGATAAATTGTGATAAGCTATTGGTCTGACATAAAATGTCACTCGTCAGGATTTTTTCATCTCTATTATCCATGGGAAGAGCCATATTCCCCAATCAAATGGGTTTAAAGTGAGATATAGCTTACAACAAAATGTTTGTTTTAATTTGAAGATGTTGTATTATAACTTGATGCTTACCGGAAGTTGTTCACAGGTCTCAAGTAACCTTGTCATAGTCCCACTAGCTATACGTGATTCACTTGTAACTGAATTTTTTAAGGCATTGAACAAATGGTGAAGTAAAAGTTCTCCAGTCCAGCATACTTCTATCGTAAGCTAGTAAGCGTTAATTTTTTTTCCTTAAAGAACTCCCATAATTTGATTTGTTTGGTATTGGAGTCGTCAGCATGCACTTTTATGTGACCCAACATTTTGCCTTGCGGTTCCTAAGAATCACAATTTGAGACTACTTTTGTACTCTAGAATGATATTTTCCATTAATTTCTTTTCATGTCAGAGTCTCATTTTTTTTGTCATCAAAAGAAAAAAATCAAATCTTCCCGATCCTAAGATCAATTCTATAAGAAATATATGTACATACATAGACACATAGTTCTTACTGGGCACAGAAAAGCGGACTGGCTACAGCTAGTTAATATATTAATGCGAAAGTTTGTGAGGACAGATGGATGGATATTTGTAATGTCTAAACCGCTAAACAACTTTTTATCCATATAAACGATATTCGTCATATCTTTCCATCCATTTTATGTATAGGAATTGAATTGAGTTTACATGTTAATGAGATCGGAAGAAGTATTCCTTTTAAGTTTGATCAAAGTCGATGGTTTGTTTCGGTTAATCTCCGTCATTATTAGACGTGTAATATAAAATGTAGTCCTTTTATACCCTGTATGCATTGGGTAAAACTGTATGTTACGCTTCTGCAAATAAATATGACATACATTTTTTAAGCCAAAAAATTTAATTTTTATTTCAACATTAATATCTTTTGACTTCGCAGTTCGATTTTAATGAAATAAACGCTAAATGTTACTCACAAGAAAGCTTCTTATCTTTCAGTAATTCGATTTTGTATTCAATGTGTGGTCTTTATGTGAAGCGCACACAAACATACATAAATTTCGTCTAACATTTTTTTATATGTATGTATGTATAAATTGAAGTGTGAGGCTTTAAATTTTGATTTGTGCGTAAAGCTTATTTAAGCGATTCGAATGTAAATGTTTTAATTTCAATATTCAATGGATGAATGAAAGCCACTTTAAGCCTAGTTTCAATCCTGTTGATTCTCGAGTAAGTATGAATATTTGCGCCATACAGAATTTTTTTTTTTTTTTTTTCGCACTACTTACTGCACTACACAATCGTTGTCGTCGTCGTCGTCAAAGCCATTTAAATAAGATATAAAATATTTTAAGCATTTACTAAGGAACAGCTCCTGTCTGAATATTCGCTGTGCATTAAATCTTATACAACCCCTTCCTTGATGCGACGCATGCTGTCAACACCTTCCTTGTCTTAACTCAGTAAACCGCCATGGTTGCGTTTGTGTCCTGGCTCAGCCTTCATCCGGACGTACTATATGTGGAGACGGTGGCGTCTTGTCTATTTCATGTAAAATCTTTTTAATATTCCGCACTGGCGCTGCGACTGATTTTGGTCTGTTTCGGTTTCGTTTCGTTTCGTTTGGATTTGAATTTTGTTTGGTTTGGTTAACAGCGTCTGTAATTACGCCAAAAAGCGTGTGTCTGCGCGCTGGTGGTGCGGCTGGTTAGCACTGCTGTTGCTTCTTGGCGACGCGACACCAGTAGCACGAATTCCTGCAACTGCTTTGAATGAAGCAGGAAGTTGCTGCTGACAATCTGCTGAGATCCCACTGCGAGCCTTTATTCACTTCACGAAAATAAACTGTCTTTACGTCGGTCCCTGTGTGTGAGTGTGAGTGTGTGTGTGCTTATATATTTTTTTTTTTTTTCTTTTTTATGGATTAACTGCAATGGCACGCCGGGAGTTGGCTAAAGCAAAGCTAATGAGTCTGCATGTGAATCCGGTGCAAATTTATAATTTTCTCTCGCAATTAGTTGTCGCGCTTGCGAGCAATTCTTCGTCGTCGTCTTTGATTACAACTGACTTTCTTTCTTTCTTTCTGTGCCTTTATGGCACTGAGTCGGAGTGTCTGAGTTATGAATTTCAAAATGCTTATGGAAATGCATTTGGTTCTGCAGACGACGTCGCGTCTCCGAAAAGCGTTTTTGCATAAAAATTTTAACATTTACCGACTGCCTTCTCAACTGCCGTCTGTCTCAGCGCTTGTAAGGACGAAGGCTTGGTTAGATGCATAAATATTTGTGGTTGAGCGCTGCAACAGCTGTGATGCTTTTTGTAGCGTTTAGTGAAATCAATATTTGGAAAAAAAAAACATTTATTTCTTTTAATTAATTGCGTGAATCAATTCAATATATGTAAGCCAGTCTTTAACAAATTTCTTTTATTTTTCACTTGTTTCTAATTTTTTAAAATTAAAATTTGCGATGTTATTCTTATCTACGTATTTTTTTCCCACCTAAACCAAACTCATGAAGTCATTTTCTCCTGATCTCTTTAAAATGTATACCACATATCATCACCGTAACTCAAATAGATGCGGAAATATGGCACAAGATGCACCAAATAGGTTCAATGCGGGTACTGTGGATCTTAAAGTCCAGCACATTCAACTGTTCTTTTTTGTTATATCATGAGTTTTCAAGTGATTTTGTACCAGGATAACTTCTTTCCGGAATGAGATCTACACACTGTTGAAGCTTTTTAGTTGTTGGTGGGTACTCAAATGGTTCTAATCCAATGGCAGGCTGAGGATGATGCTTTCAAGTTCGTTATTTCGTAATACCAATTGCTTAGTCATAAACTTTCATGAAATAAATTCGCAAAGGAATTCAAGTATCTACGAATGTATCTACGAGTACATATGTGCATTTTATATACATTTCTATCGATAAACGTTTACACTCTAATTAGACATTCGCGCAATTATTCATTCAAAAGCAGTACACAACCTGTCGACGAAGGCGTTCTGTTCTACAGTCATAACTGATGATGGCTGGTGATGATGACGCAGAAGTCGCTTTTATGTGCGGCGAATAGAAGTAGCAATTTTAATTAACAAGCGCTTATCTAATTAGAACTAAACGTTCATCAACACCTTTTGCTAAACTTTGCTTTTTAGCTATCGAGTGTGCTCTGTCGAGTCGCAGTGTCTAGTAGCTACCTGTGTGTACGAGTACTGACTACACCAATTGATATTCCAATTGGCATCCTTACTACTCATAATAATTGCAAAACACACCATCCGAACCGACCGACGACTCCGAGCCATTAGTAGAACACCATCTTCAATCGATGCGCTACGCATTTGAATTGCCGTCAATGGATTTGCATTACTTTTGCGCTGCGTCTTATTGAAAGATGTTGTTGTTATTGTTGTGGCTGGTTTAATTGTGCTTGATGGCGTCTCTGATAAGCGCGGTATTTGATGTTCTTGTGTGTGTGTGTGTGTGCGTGCGTCTGTTACGTGTATGTTGAGTGGCGTATGTATTTTTAATTGGCAGCAATTAAAACTAACAACTAACTAACAGACAGAAACGCATTGTTGGAACACCCTCGATTCGAGGCTCATCACCTCGAAAAGTAATGAAAGTGCGTGCTCGTTGCCAATAAGGAGCACAACTTCAAGGTGCCAAGCCGTGTAACAAGAAAATTGCGTGGCAAGCGCATATATACGCAAGGATATACGGAAACTGATTGAAAAAAGCATTCACAATTGATAGCAACAAAAGGAAAAAAAAAAACAAGAAGTAAACAAATCATAAAAAAACAAGTAAGGAAATTTCAGTCGGGCGTAACCGACTGTAAGAGGCCCTGTACCAGTTCAGGTCGCCTAACAAACACATTAAATGTTTCCCGAGCATATGACCAAGCACATGACCACTTCTCACTGCGCGAATATGAATGAAAAGAAAAGGGGGGTCGTTCAAATTCAATTGCTTATAAAATCGTCATTTATTATCCGATTTTGATGAACTTTTTTGATTTTGGTTTAGAAGGACGTTCACTTTATACTGTTATACTAAATTTTTTTTGTGCCGAAGAAATTTTTACCCTAAGGGGTGATTTTATGGGGAAGGGGGGGGGAGGGGCAAAATTTTAAAATAAACTTGTGAAATTCCGGAGCAGTCCTAGTCGAATGCAAAAAACACGAAGTCTCTATCTATTACCGTTTCCGAGATCCTTTCGTTCATACAGACGGACGGACGGACGGACGGACAGACGGACAGACGGACAGACGGACATGGCTATATCGACTCCTCTATCACTCCTGACCATAATGGGGGTAACTTTGGGGGGTCTCCGACAATTAGTTCTTCCTGTTACATACATTTGCACAAAACCAATAGGCTCTTGTACCTTCGGTACAGGGCCTAAAAACGGATTGGCAAAACTAATGTAATTTGCTTAAAGCTTCGTCCTTACAACTGACACAATAATACTCATGGCCAGCTACATTAAGCACAATTATTCAAAAACAGAATAGAAATACTTCAAATGTCCAACGAAAAAATTGGTGCTTTACGACGTAATCCAAATTAATGTTCAGGAATATATCGTTTAGTGCGTAAACTTGGCTTAAGCTGATCAAATGAAACTTTATCGAAAGGCTAATCGGTTTGTAGGATGTTGGTTTGGTAGCATCTTGAACTAGTTTTGGGATTGATATAATCTGTAATACTTTTCACAGTTTTGGAAACTACACCAGCTTTAAAATCAAATTGAATATACATCAAACGAAGTTTAATTTGCATCATATTTTACTTTGTCTTCCTCTTATTGTGAAAAAATACTTTCATCTTCGCTTGGATCATCTGTAAATACAAAAAGAGGGACTGCTTCTTTCATAATTATGTGACTAGATAACATTATATCTGAAGAATCTTATGCTTTATTAAAAAATTTGGTTATGTTGTACAATCGATGGAAATTTTCTGGCATGAGAGATCTTCTATCAAGCTTATAGATTTTGTTTCTCGCTTATGATGCGTTTTTTACCAAGCACTCGAAGGAAGAACTATGCAGTTTTTTAGAATTGTCCAAAAAAATTTGAAATAAAATTGAAATAATTTTAATACAAGCTTTGACCTGTTGAACCATCGAATCCGTAGTTCACCATTAATTGACAATGCTTTATGTCTGAAATTGTTTCTAGGATCTCGCCTTGCATTGCGAGAATATGGTCTGCTGTATTTGTTATTAAGTTTTGTATGGAGACTTCCGCCTTTGTTTCACAAATTCTGTTATACTAAAAACTTTAGTAAATCTGTCACTTCTGACTAACTCATCCATAACACTTTTATTTGTTGTTGAAGTACAAGCGAATGTTATCACTCATAAAAGTGGAGAAAGTACATCCCTTGAGCCGTTTCTTTACTCACCTGCTGAGCAGAATAGAGCAAATAAATGAATTATGAATACTTAACTGTGTGGCAGATCCGTAATTGAGTGTTGGGAGACTGTGAAATTTGAGGATTGTATTACCTTTATTATTGCTTTTAGTCACGCCCCATATAGCGTGCCAGCTATTAAAATCCCCGGTTATTAAATTGAGGACAGAAAGGCTGTAGAAATCTTTGCACAATTTACTGAAGGAAAGTGATTTGTTCGGAGGGATATAGGAACATAAGATATTGAATTTTTAAATGGATAACTTTTCAATTCCGATAATGTTCTAGATATATATTGCACTAGCTGTACCCGGCACGCTTTGCTGCGCCCATTACAAAATTATTTTCATTACACAACATATTCTTCTTCTACTCGACTCCAAGCACTTATCTACTCCTTACAGCAATATTCAAAACCGATAAACCAAATATCTTTTAAACCATGAAAGGTTACTCTCTTTTCTTAACTTGATTACTTCATCCGATCCCATTAACATGTATACCAAATTTCATCCATGTACTTCAAATGGATGCAAAGATATGTTGAATATTTTGTATCGTTCGTATGGGGGGTGGGATATAGCCCCCTCTGATTTTGAACAAACTAAACACGATTACTTTTTCCGATCCCATTAATATGTGTAATAAATTTCGCCCCCGTACCTCAAATGGATGCAAAGATATGTTGAATTTTTTTTTAGCTTGTATGGGGGCATAGCTCCCTTCCCCCTCCCCTAAATCTAGCCTATGTTACTCATGATGAATGTAGCTTTCCAATGGTGAACGAATTTTTAAAATCGACACAGTAGTTTTTGAGTTTACTCCTTACAAACATACACACACAAAAATACAAATCTTTCCTCTTTATAATATTAGTATAGATAGAGATGTGAATAGCAATCGCAACTCCTTCTGATGATCTTTGTGTTGAATTTTTAGAGTGCAGCGTGTATTTCACGGGTTTTGGGATGAAGGGAATTTATTTGAGAAGTTTCCCGTACGGATGGTATTTTATGCCTATTTTATTGGATGCTTTGCAGAAATCTAATGAAATAAGGATTAAGTGTCATCTGGTGGCAATAGCTCTAGTTGCCAGTTGATAGAACAGATTTGTGTCTCTTGAAGCCAAGTTGGCTTTTATGAATTAGTTTGTTAGTTGAAACAAACCACCATAGCCTTTTTAAATTTATTTTGTCCATTACTTTTGAGAGGCCTGCATGATTGAATAACCTTTTTTTTTACTTGGTTCGGGTATGGGCATAGCTAGGTTAGTTTAATTGGCTTGGAGAATGTGTCTATTAAGGATGCTATTAAAATGTTTGAGAATATGAAGTTTAAAGAGCAGAGGTGGGTTCTGAATCATGAAATATGAGATATGAGATAGGCTCTGGTGTAGTACCTTTAAGACTATCTAGTATGGAATTTAAAAAATGTGATACCTTGTTCTATTTCTGTTGCTGCTTTTGAAAAGGATGAAAGTTTAATATTTGTGGGGAGTTGATATGAGAAATTATTGTCTTCTGTTGCTTTGAATCAATTGCCAGCAAAGAGGTTGGCTATGGTGTTTGGATCTATGGTAAGTGAGTTGGTTGTGGCATTAATATTGCCATGAACGACTTTGGTTGGGTGACGGTAGCAGAGTTTTTTTTTTTTTAATATTTAAGCATATTCTGGTGAAGTCAGAGCAGTGTTGAATGTCAGATATAAATTTGTGGAGTGCTTCGACTTTTGACTTGTCTTTCAGTAAAACGTAGTTCGATTGATCTATGTATTTTGCTAGTAATGAACCTTTTCTGTTGGGTTTGGAGATCCCCAATAGGGTGTGCTAATTATTAAAGTCACCGAGTACTAATGTAGAGTCTTTATGTGGGTGCTTTAGGTGGGTGCTTTAGGTGGGTTTTGGAAATTGTTTTGATGGAAGGTTTGTATTGAGATGGAGTTTGTATGCTTTATGTTGGTTTCTTGTAGGGAAATAATCTGAGGTTGTGTGATACGACTATAATTTGTAGTTCATAGTAATTATTTGTATCTTTTTATAGTTCATTGGTTATTTTTTAAGTACATTTAATATAAACTTAATCTAAAAAAAAGAAGAATAAAATAAGATCGGAGAATTTGTTTTTGTGGACTGTTATGGTTTTCGTTTTTTGATTGTTTCAAATATGTTGAAATGTTGTTTGTTTTTTTTCTTTTGTCAAAATTCTTATCTTGAGATCCTTAGAAAGCTGAGATGTTAAATCTGCTTTATTCGTTACCTCGATAAGGGACGTGTTGTCGGTCATTTTATAGTCGTGCGGTTCTTTCACTTAAAGAGGTTTAAAGAGGTAATCTGCTTGAGCTGGAGTGTAAAAGGAGATGCATTGTTGTTTTATTCATGTGTTAACTTGATGTGGCTGCAGATGTTGAGATTTCTGCAGAGATGACGGATTCTTTTATTAGAGTTTAATGTTGTAAGTACAGGCGTGGGCAGCTTTGATGTTTGTTTGTTTGATGTGTGGAGCAAGCTGCAATTTTAGTTGTTGACTGAATCGATTGTATTATATAGTAAGGGCGGCTTTATGTCCAACTTGTTCTCTAGTTTTTATAGCAACGAGTTTCTGTGGTTGGACTCAACTTCAAGATTATTTTAAAAGTTCAAACAATTCATGGCATTGCTAAAGATTTCGTTGTCTTATGTGTGTTTTCTCTTCAGAGTAGTCCGATATCTAAAACGCAAAAATTTCTTGGAACTTGATGGTCCAGGCATGTATGGAGGAATTCGTACTATTTCGTAGCCATTTCGGTGCAGTCAGTCAGCCGAAAACGTTGAGTGGGGGTGAATAGTTTTTGTAAATGATTAATTTCTGGAGAATAAAAATGTAGCTCTTTTGTATGTGATTCTGATCCATAATATAGTTTAAAACCACTAAGATCTAATGCATTGATTGCAATGGTGTTTGGAATACAAAAAAAAAAATCTTAAGATCTAACTTTACGAAAAATACTAATTCTCTCAATTTCAAGCTCAAGTCGTAACCTAAAAGTCAATTCCGAACTGCTTTGAATTTAATATTTTGGCAGTTTTTTGGGAAACCTGAATTTACTTAAGGGTGTTCCGAAAGATATCAACTATTTATGTACATATGAAGAAAATATTGAGAGAAATAAGATCCAATTAAATAAAATTCCATTGCAATCATATAAAAGAAAAACAAAAGGGAGTGTAATATCGAACGCTGGCGGTGTTAATAAAAGAAAAAAAGTAATTTTAATTATATTATTTTTAACTCACGGGTTTAAGCTGCTCAGTTTGAGCGGCTCTACCTCCGGCAATAATGAATTCTATTAATTAGTTGTTTTTGATTTTTAATCTTTGTTTACATTTATATCCGTTAAATGCTTTCATTTTGTTTAATGTTTTCATTAATTTATTAATTTTTGCAATGTTTTTTGGAACCACTGTGTAATGCTTAAATTGGCATGCATGATTCTGTGTAGCTAAGGTCTCAAGTGAATCAATCGAACGGGTGTATCAGGTGCTTAGAATTGATCAAATCTGCCAGCAAACATGTTTGGTAAAGGTTTTAAATATGAACTAATTTATATTCATTCATGCTGACACCTTTTGATTACTAAAAAAGCGAAAGAGTTCAAAACAACTTGTACCATGATGACTCTAGTATTGGAAACAACACGCTTCTTTTCACCCAATATGCTAAGTATTGGTAAGCGTTGATGAAGCCAATGATCAAGTGTGCCCGAAAATTGAGTAAACCTTGCAGCTCTCTGATATATTTATGTATATATGTATATTCGTGCAGGATGGCAACAATTGAAAAAGCAAAGGGTGTTTGGATAAGAAAGGCAGCTGACCCAAAACGAAACAATAAATAGGAGATAGCAGTTCATTTGTGGTTAAAATAATTCAAAATGAATTAAAAATAATATAAAATCAGTCAACAGGTTCAACTTGCAGCATTAACATTCATAACCGGCAAAATGTATCAAGAGGAACATGTCCTTTTTTGAATGCGTATGATGTGCGATTGTATAATACCCTGCACATTTTCTATGTAAACTATAATGTGTTTATTTTGTACACTATTAAGGAATGTTTGTAGAACCAATATTGTGTAAGTAGAGATCATATGGTGCCACAATCCACTAATTCATTGTTACTGCCAGCATGGACAACATATGGTAACAGCTAATTCCGAGCTAATCGAAAAGCTAAAAGTTCAACAAAACTGATATATCAATATATCCTTGGCATATGCTATATTTTGTATAGGATATATATATATATATATATATATATATATATGGATAATATTCATATTAAATAGCTGCATATGGGTGCAAAGTAAATTCCGCACGCGAATGAATAAATGAATGAAAAAAAAAAATTATGATGAACAAATTGGAATTATTAAAAAATATTGTATATGAAGAGGTGGAGAGAAAAATGAAAAATTCAGCAGCAGACGACAGACAGCAACAGCAAGGATAACAACAATAAAAACAAAAACAAAAACAACAACAATAACTTCTGTCATTTATAGTACTATGAATGAATGAATGTCCTTTTGTGAACGGCGTTTCACTTTTTTTTTTTTTTTTTTTTCTTTCTATATTTCGATATCCTTGTCGCCGTTGTCGCCTGTCGTCCGTTTTTCTATTTACTTTTTCGTTTATCGCGTGTCAATTGTTGCTAAAAGCGAACTTGACAACGAATGCCCAAAAAAATAAAAAAAATATAAAAAAATACAAGTTACACATTTGTGCCAAGACAATCATAGAGTATATAGGTGAGGGAGGGGGCAAATTAGAAAAAAAAATCAACTTTTTGAATGATGTGAAATAAAAATAATTGCTCAAATGTTATGCTTTCACTTGTTCCCCATTTATTGTCGTCACTTTTGCACCGACCATCCCAGTCCATTTCATTGCACGCTATTTTGTGCGTTTTGATTGCATTATAAGCGTATCGATACCCTTCTGCCTTGCAAGCATATTAGTTTAATAAACGATTTGCAATAATTAAATCAGTTGCTTAGAAAAACTAATGTTTTAATATTTGTTGTCGTTCTGAATGGAGTTGCTAAAATTTGTTAGTAAGTGAGTAAGCGAGTGAAACATATATTTACCAAAATAACAAAGTGTTTCCGGCTGCCTACTACTTCTTGAGATGATATTGGGCTTCTTTGAACTTGATTTGGCTTACGTCATTTCTAAAAAGAGTTTTCAAAATTTAAATCGAACCACATAGAAACCTTGCCCTCGTCACTGAGTTTTTGTATGACCAAAAAAAGTTTATTCTTGACCAATGATATACGTTCAGATTGGACCGCTCTGAAGTTGGTTTGCCTCCTTTTTTAATATGAAAATATTATGTTGTTGTTATTAGCTAGAAACTCTAATTTTGATGTATTTAAAATAAGTTCTAACAAAATATTGCACACGGACTCACATATATCCGAAAATATATATATCATGAAAATATATCACAATAAGTCAAAAAGCTGTAAAACTGTTTACTTACTTATTTCGCTCTGTTTTACGATCACAATTGCCAAATTTAAAAGACACTTTAACTGCGTTTATACATGTGTTTATACTGTTTATACATGTGTTTATACTGTGTTTATCATGGAAATGTATCACAAAGTGACAAAAAAATTGCATAAAGATTATCACTAAAACTATTTAATAATGTCGCTCTGTTTCATGATATTTTATCACTGTTGCCATATTAAAAACAAACACTTACTGCGTTTATACAAATGTGTTTATAATGGAAATACAATCACGTATATATTATTAATATTATTGTGCTCTGTTTCGCGAAAATTTTTCACTGTTGCCAAATTAAAAAGACACTCTTACTGCGTTTATACAATAGTGTTTCTCAGGAATATATATAAAATAAATAAATTTCTTTAAATAACTCATTTGCAGAATCGGCAAAAAAGAGGAAAATGTTTTTTTGACACCTAAGCCCATTTTTCTTAGATCGCTTAGATATTTTGGTATGAAGCCAAACGTATGAACAATTTACGTAATATTCTTCATGGTATTCGAGTATTTGCTATTGTTGACACTTTCTAATGATTCTCTATTAGCGAAAAACTTCAACAATAAATGCGACAACAATAAATCAGCTTTAAGTAATATTGAAGAAAATTTCATTTTGTATATTTTTGATATTTATTTTTGCTGATACATAATACCACCAAACGTATTTATTTCCTTGGTAGCTGCTTTCAGCTTATTTCGTGAAATAATAAAAACAAGCGTATAAACAGGAATTTCATGCTTTCGAAAAACATGTGTTGTATAAACGCAGTATCTATCTTAAACAAAGACATCTAAATTTAATTTTTATATGAATTTTCATTACTTACTGAAGGTTTTTTTTTTTTTTTCAACAATTTTGATTGAGATAGTTACTGCGTTTATACTACACATTTTATGAAATTGTCTATTTTTCGAAATCATCAATCGCTGTTTATGCATAATTTTTTTCATATTTATTTCTATTTAGTTGTGCGCTTATTAAAAAAAAAAAACTTTCTTCCTTCACTGCTTATGAAGCATAACCAAACTTCGCCTACACCGAACCATACTGTTTAGCGTATTTATCTATTTTTTACATTTCGGTATTTAATTATTTAACAAGATTTTGTTACATATTTTTTTTTTCTTTTTTTTATATTCCATAACTGTGTACTTTTTTTTTTAACAGTTGTTATTGTTTTTTTCATTTCATTTCATTCTTTTAACTTCCGTTTGACATTGTTTGATTGCCATTTAATTGAATTTAATTAGCGTCATGCTATACGTTAGAGCTTGCTTCATACCAATTCGGGTTTTTTGTTTTGTTTGTTACCCAAAACTAAATTAAGGTGCTTTGCTATTAATTCTTAATTATTATTATTATTTAAACGATAAACATTTTTTATTGTTGTAATGCTATCATTGCGCACCATCTAAGCGTATGTCCTTGTTGACAAGAATTATTTGTGTTTTTTTTTTTCAAAAAATTTCAATTGATTGCTGCTCGTTTTATATGCCGCGAAGTTTTTAATGTGCTTAAATTTCGTAAATTGCCGTTTTAACGAAAAAGCTTGGGATTTTTTAGTATCAACGTATGCATAACCTTTAAATGTTGTACGAGCACTCTTGCAAAATTCAATTCAGACGATGATGAGGCAGACTCCATAGAGTATACTTAATTTTGCACAGCATCAAATGGCTAGTCTATCTGTCCTTATGAAAATCGAGAACTTGGGACTAAAATAGTTAGATCCTTCAAATTTGTATATTTATTCTTCAAAATACTTATATTCAATGAATGTGCTAAACAAGGTGAGCCGCGTAATCTATTCTGGAAGCTAAAACTTTTACGTTTCGAATTCTGTCTATTTTTATAATACCCGAGGCTAAGATTCCCCCATTTACTAAGTACTTTAAATAGGGTATTAAAATATAATAATTGTCTCAAATGTGTGTTTGACATTTTTCTGACCAATCTCATGAAGTAATTGAACTCCACTTCAAGATCTAGTTCATGCAGTATAATGTAGTTTTCTTTCAATGTATCAAACTAAAATATTTAGCAAAAAACCGCTCAGCACATAAATTGTTTACCCTGTTGGGGTTCTTGGTGCCATATTGGAGATATGACGTGATTATTTAATGATAAATGGTGCGCTTATTGCATAAGAAGAGTTTACACTTGCTGTACGTGATCCGTACGTATTAACTCCCAAACCTTTGAGAGTGATGAAAGTATCAGTCGGTACAAATTATAGCATAATAAATTTTGCCACATGTAATATAAGTTTCAAAGCTTTTTAATAGCATATAAACCTACTCGATCCGATATGGGAGTAAACGCTAAGTTATAGTCCACAGTTATACCTTAAAAGAAGCATCGTAGCCAATATTAGGCATTTTTTACTTAAGCACCTCGGCAAGGTGAGTCTCTCAAGTTTTATCTTTATGCCTGACTGATGTCCAAAATAGTAAAACCTAATCATTTAACTTCTCAAACCCTTTAGGGTAAAAGGGTACATTTTTTATAATGTGTGAAAATATTGATCAACGTATTTGTGATAAATTTTGTGTGTCGATACATTGAAAATGTGGCGAAAGGCTTACGTGTGGCATAAAGCATTCAAAAATGGTCCAGTGACTGTCAAAGGCTTTCTTCGTTCTGGGTGGCATTTAACAAATGTGACCGTCTTAGCGGAAAGTAACCATATGAGCTTGAGAGAGGTCGGTCATGTGCTGGAGATATCACACGAGAGCTTACATACAATAATGCACGAAAAATTGTGTTTGCAAAGTGTTGCTGCAAGACGTATTCCGATGAAGACGAGTTACCTTCAAGTAAGGTATGGAGAACAGGTAGCTACAGATATGCTGGATCGAACCAGTTCAATTGCTATCTTCATGCAAGTACCAGTACGAAACATTCACGAACCAGCAATCATCCGAATGGCACAAGAAATAAAATTAAGCTCATGGGCCATGAATGTGTTCTTCAAGTTTGCAAAATGAGCTACAGTACACGAAATAAACTATTCAATGACATTCACGATTTGTTCATTTTGCACAAATTTTTAATGAGCTCCAGAGAGAGGCTTGGTTTGCTCAAGATTCTCCAAGAAAATTACAAGTTGGAATGTGGTATGTTGCAGAAAAGGTTCAAATCCATAAAACAAGATTTCAAAAGTCAGCAATAAGGGATGATGATGTCTATTAACTCTATGCGACTTACTAATTTTTAATCTTTGTCTTTAAATCTGATTTAATCTGTCAATCATTTAGTTTTGTGATAGCATTCAGTCATTGAGCTCTTCGTGTCTGGGTTTGTTGGTTAGTTTCAGACGCTCTGAAACTTTTCAAGGATCTCTAGGTCTTGTTAGTTGTATCCCAGATCAATTTAACATATGTTAACAACTTAAAAGTAATTTAATTTGGTCCTAATAAAGTTTTTAACTTAACCTCAAGCGGGAACTTTGACAAGTAAATATGAGCAAAAGTCAACGAGGCCAGAATGCCATAATCGATCGAATGCTTGTCTCCCAACGAGGAATACTGCTGAGCAGTAGAACTTTTCCTCAAATACCATTAGTATGCTTCCCATAGATCGACTATACTGCTCTGAGGTTGCAAAGTTGCTTCGAAAACCTTTTTTCTTTCAAATATATTCCGCAAAAACTCTGCCAAATATTTAAGAGAATATTACCAAAAGGCTTATAGGGCGGTTGAAAGCTACGGCGTATTCTGGTTTTTCCGGCTTTGGAATATAGAAAAGTGGCCAAGCTTTAGGCATCTATTAAAAATATTTTTAAGAAGTTTAACGCACCTGAGTAGCGCATTCACTGCATTCCCAATTATATCTCCATAGCTCGGTGACTTTGTTGTTGTAAGCCTGGGACATTGATAAACCGCAAAATTTCCTCTAGGAAGTATAAAAAGAAGTAAAGTCCCCTTTCAAGGTTCTTGTCTGAGCAAAAGACTCAATACGCATTCCTTACTGGGGCAATACTTTTTGTAGGTCCTTTTAGATATTTAATTGTTGACCATATATCGTAGAACGGCTCAGAGGGTTCAACTGATATGAGAAACTTGTCAATGCTTTGTTTTTTTAAACCACCGATAGGATCTTTAAGTCTTTCGTTATCTGCTTACCTTTAGATATGGCAAAGTCTGGAATGAAGTCTAAGAGAAGTTTAGAAGAAGTCGAAGAGAAGTCTACAAGGAGTCAAGTCTACCTTTAAAGACTTTTAGGGTTATTGAGGCGGCAGCCCCACCAGGTTTGCCTCAAACTCAAAACCTATTGCCCATATTATCTAATAGATCTCCGAAAATCCTTTGTTCGAAACTGTTCCGAGGATGTATGTAAGTTGAAGCAATTGGAATGTTCTCTTTTGGACTAATTATCGCAATTTCGAGCTGATTGTATGCAAGCGCGAAGTGCTTTAGTGCATTCTTTAAAAGGATAGCTGCACAGCCAAGCTATCAAAATAGTTTGTTTTTGGGAGTCCGAGCAGTGCTGCACATCCTTGTAAGCTTTTATTATGTATTAAAGCCAGATTCAATAAGAACGCATTCATAATGCACAAGGAATGTGCTCTTCAGTATTTTTACGAGCATCCTGCAGCCTTTTAGGCATAAACCGCTGCCGCATTAACACCTATATTTTCTTAGAGTTTCACTTCGCTTTTATTGCCCAATTTGAGAGTAGCTATTAACCCTTTTTGGCCATTTTTTTTTACCTTCATGTTCGCTATACGCTTTCTGAAAGGTATTTTAATTTTGTCAGTCAGTTTGCAAATCAATGCCTTAAAGCGATTTTAAAAAGTAGTTCGTAATTTATGTCTATCACAAACTAGTCCTTTCGCTTTTGAGTTATTGGCTTAAAAGTTTTTATAAGGACTTGTTTTAAACAGACGCAACACATTTAGGAAAAGCAGTGCATTGCAGCTGTTTTTTGTTAAGCAATATATTTAAAAAAGGAGTCCTTTGAGTTGCCATTTTGTTCAATATAAAGAGTCATAATTTGTTTAATTGCTTATGTTCTCGCTTAGAGTCTGCTGCAGCGTATTTAAGTTTTGTTGCCACTCAAAGCATGTTTTTTTATATTTTGTTTTCTTTTCTTTTATTTTTTGTTGTTGTTATTTTTAAGAAATTAGAAAAATAACAAAAAAAAAAAAAACAAAGCCACTTCAACTCTATGCTGCTGCTGCTGTGGCCTCTCTGATGAAGTGAATCAAATAAAGGCAACAGCCAGGACATAATTGCATTTTTATTACTTTGCCGCCGAGTGAAAAGCGTCTCAAACACGCCCACCGTTGCCAGTTACCCTCTTATTAGGCAATACAACCCGTTTATGCTCGATGCTTTCTATGTGCAGGTGCAATACTTAAGCATGGCAAATGGTCGAATAGTGTCTGGCAGGGGGTGTTCGTGGTAAAATTCATCATCAAAGGTGTAAAAACTTTTAATATGTTTAATTTTCCACTTGCTTTTTTTTTTTTGTGTTATTTTCTGTTTTGTTTATTTTTTTTTTTTTTCTTTTTTTTTGGCGCTCTTAAATTTAACCACCGCACACGCCCTTCAATCGAGCAAAGTTCAGGGTAGCCGCTTTCACTACTTCAATAAACACTTGCCCAGACGCTAACCAAGGCTCTAATGGGACACACGGGTGCAGAAGATGCTGTAAGCAGAACGAAAGTGGTCCGAGCCAACACAAAAAGGACGCAAATGAGAAAAATCATGAAGGAAAAAAAAAAAAAAAAATATAAAAGCATTAAAAATATATGCACATAAAATTTATAGCAGAAAAAAATGTTTATATATATACAAGTCAAGTAAGTGAAGTCTTTAAGATTTGGCTGCTTAGCGATGATATAGGCGGATGCGAGTGGAGGCGGCAAACGCTGGCGGAAAATGTTCGCCGTGCGGTTGCTACTTTTGAATAATTTTAACCAAAATAAAAAATGATGTGAATTCTTAATTAAGCAAGCGAAGGTATTAAAAAAAAAAGAACTCCAAACGTTTCAGAACTTCGAAAAAAAAAATCAGTGTTACAAAAAAATAAAAAAAGTAAGTGAATAGAAAATGACTGGGTTGTAACGAATACTAAATGCTCTAAAAATTAAACAAAAAGAGGTTCCTCAAACCAGACGAGTAAGACACAGGGCATAAAAGGTGTACATTAAGTTTGAGTAAATGCATCTAACAGGCTGAAGGAGGCATGGCAGATCCCATAAAGTCTATATATAAATTTGTACAGCATGAAAAGTTAAGTCGATAAAGATAGAAATTCATCCTGCAAAATTTTATTAACTAATTTTCTTTTTTTCCTTGTATGACGTGTTTTCGTCTAAAGTACCTCTAACTCGCGAAATCGAATTCGCAATTTTGAGAAAAATTCCATAAATATAATTTTAATAATTTTTCCAATGTTCTGAAAGTTCCCTTCTTAGTCGTAAAAGAACAAGAGATGCCTTGAAAATATTCATATCTGAAATAGTTTCATCTCTCTTACCTATTTACTGTTTGTAGGCACACTACCCGGATGATCCACCACATTCGCAGTTACTGATCAACGTAAGGCTTTTAGGAAGTACTTCTATCTCCTCTTCAGGTCAACTTTCTATGTGACGTCACGCATTGTGATCTATCAGTTTAAGCGATACCTTAGTAACCATAGTGTAAGGTTGTATAGATACCTGTTAAGTGACTCCAATTTTTTTGATACCCGAGAAGTACAGTCTCATAACAGGGCATATTTTTGCATTAACAATACTTTTACCTGCAGCACCTGCAAATAATCGAAACTAGTGTTTAATATGAGTTCTAATACAAGAGTTATATGGAAACAGTTATTATTTATCAATATAGATCCTTAGAGTTAGAATATTTAGATTCTCCTAATCCTTGTTTCGATGACCTTTATTCATTGAACGTGCTAACAGACTCCCTAAGGTTGGGTTGCTAGGTAAACCTACTCATCATTCTGAAAACATTTTTATTGATGATATTCATTTTGCTTGAAATTTCAAATGTGTATCGTGTAAAAAAATTTAATTTAGGGTCAGATCGGACCACTAGCAGAGGTATCCCCCATACAAATCTGTCCCAACTTTCTGAATTTTTGTAAGTAATGAAATTTGTTGTTGTTTTGCATTAATCGTAATAAAACATTTAAAATAATAAAATATCAAGTCTATATAGACATCTTCTGTCTGGCAATGAACAACAAGAACCCGAAGACTATAAAAGATATAACCTTGAAGATTGGAAAGTGTACACTCTTCTCTAAAGGGTAGAACCCATTAAAACCTGCTACTCTTTTCAGAATTTTTCAATGAAAAAAATGTTTTTTTTTTATTTTCCATAAAAATTGTTTTTATCTTAAATTCTAATGAAATATGCCATATAGATCTATATAGGACCACTAAAAATCTGTTTCCTCATCTTAAAGCATACTTCGCTCGGAATTCCTGATATCCTTTCAGTCTAACTAGAACAAAAATGGCAAACATTTTGCAGTTTAGAATATTTCATAAACAAAAATATTTTGAAAATTGTTTCTTTAAATTTTTAGGAGGTCCGCTGAACATGAAAAGTCCACTGATTCACTCTTCCAGAGAGTACTGTAGGCGTAGTTAGTCAAATTGCTGAACGTGCCGCTCTTGTAGTTCTGCCTGGTAGCTATTTCGGAAGAAATTAAATGTATGGATTAGCGGACTTGGGGCAAGAGTTCCAATAACAAAAGTTTTGCCATCTTCAAGCATCTCTGGGAAAAGAATATGTTCTCATGAGCTAATCGTAGATGGACATCCAACCTTCAATTTAAGTATCGGATTCGAAATGTAAAAGTATTTGTAGTAGGTGCTGTGAACCCTAGCGCGCTAAGTCGCTAAGCAAGAAGTTTTGGGATTTTGGCTTAGAGGGACCGTATCTCTATACTGGCGTCCTTTTTTTGTGCTGATGAAATTTTTAGCCTTGGTGGTGATTTTATGGGAAAGTAGGAGGTTCAAAATTTTAAAATAAACTTTTAAAATTCCGGAGCAGTCCTAGTTTCCGAGATCCTTTCGTTCATACAGATGAACAGACGGACAGATTGACATGGCGATATTGACTCCTCTCTTGAGCATAGTGGGGCTAATTTTGGGGGACTCCGACCATTATTTCTACCTGTTACATACATTTGCACAAAACCAATAGGCTCTTGTACCTTCGGTACTGGGCCTATAAACCAGAAACGACCGATCGTAACGGTTAAGGGGGTTTAACTCTAGAAAATTTTTCTTTTATATTCAAAAATTCAGTTCCATTTCAATCCATCTCAATTGCAAAATATTTTATAAGGCCTAATTTGAAGGCTTCAGAAGTGGTAAATGTTTTATATGTCATATCTTTCTATCCATTTGAGGTAAATATGGTATACATGCTAATGGGATCGGGAGAAGTAAGATCCATTGGACAAGTGTGAACAGTTTGGTTTTGCTGGCGATGGCGAAGCAAAAAAATGGAACCTATTGATTACCGATTATGATTTCTTTTGGTAGCACATTTCATCAGCAAAAACTTCGCAGCATTTTGAAGAATTGTGTTACAAACTGCTTAGCAAACCAAAATATATATATCAAGTTTAGGGTATTATAAGCAACGGCGACAGTTACGCGTAATAAAAACAAACATTTTTTCACTGCATAAGCAAAGATGCGTATGAAGCGAAGAAATTGGGGAAGGCGTTCAAGTCCAAGCTGGTCACCAGGGAATTTATAAGCGCGAGCAGCTTAGCTGTTGTTGCAGATGCTACATAACGCAATTGAACGTGTTGCTGAAGATGACGCTTATGACGCCTTTGGCACCATGCTCTGCCACATTTTTTCGTGCTGCTTGCAATCGGCCAAAAAAAAAACAAAAAAAAAGACGACAAATATACACGTCGTGAGACCACTTTCAATGCTAGGAATGCGCCTTAGAGACACATTTTAAGCCAGCGAATAGATTTTTACTAGGTACTTATATATATATATATATATCTTTCAACATCTTCTTCTTTTACTGCTGATGCTTTTGCTTGCGTTGTCCCTTTTCGAAATTGACAAATTGATATTTGCATTTAAATTGAAAATTTACATTTGTACAATGATCAAGCGGACAAGCCAACCGCCCAACTGACTCATTGACATCACCGCCTGGTGCGGCATTCGTCAACACTCGGCTGTGGTGTGGTCACAATGGTGTAATTCACTTTAAATACCACATTTTTCATATTTTTCTACATTTCCATATTTTTCTATGGCTGTCGCTATGTCAAATTTGAACCGATTCAATAGGCATTGCCTGCCCTGCCCTGCCCTAGTGCTGCACTGCTTTGCATTCCCATGCCAGCAATCTCATTTCTGACAATTGTACGTCACTTCATTCGCTTGACATTCGACATTAATATGGCGAATGGAGATGGTGGCAAAGTCTGTTCGTCTGTCTGTCTGTCTGTCTGTCTCTTGTTTTGAGATGCCACAACCGCAATTTGCATTCTACAAGTATCTTGCACGGTTTTTCTGCTTGTTGTCCTTGTTCGCTGCTCAGTTGTCGTTGCTTTTGCTGTTGCTTTTGTTTGGGCAATCTGTGTGTTTATTATTTATGCTCATTTATGGAAATTAGGATTTTCGCATTACCTTTTGCGTGTTTCCATTTAACATTTTCGCGTTTTACGTCTTCTTGCGTCTTCATATTTCTAACTTTATGCGTTTTTCTTATTGGTTATTCTTTTATTTATTTAGATTTTAATTTTTCTATTTGAATTTTGCTGTTAAGCTCTTCATTTTCTTTCTGTCTAGACTTCAAAGACATATTTTTTGGTGAAGTTGTTGTTGTTGTTGTTTTGTAGAGGAACTTATTAAAACTCAAAGCTTATTGCATTTGCGTGGAAAATAATGTCTTGTGAGGGAAAATTTCTGTACTTCACCGTTTAACCTAATTTCTAAGAATAACTTTGGTAAAAAGAAGGAAAATACTTCCGCTATGGCTCGTTCACATGTTTGTCTCAACTATTTAACTTTAGTTCACAAACAATAAATAATATGCTTTCTTCTGAAAGCAAAGAATTACGTTTATTAGGAAACCATATTAAGTCGCACCTTGTACATAATCTTCTCTTAAAGAAGTGAAGGTGTGCCACCATTGTACTTGCCTGCTGTTATAAGATCCAATAACATACACGTTCTGTAGGCGAAGGTCCTCCTATAATTGTGTCTGCAGATGATGCATCAAATGGTACTACTTTTCAGTACTATTTAAAAAAAACATCAACCACTGTTAGTATTAAAGAAGGCCAAAAAAAACCAACTGAAAACCGAAACACATTTCTCAAATACACAAAAAGTCATAAATATCAATGAGCATGTGTTTCTTCAATTCGGTCATTTATTTATTTATTCTTTCTTTTTTTTTTTTTTCTTTTTTTGTTATTCTTTTATTTTTGACATTTTGAAAAACTTCAACATATTCATAAATTTTCCGGTTTGCTTAAATAAATTTTATTCTGAACGATTCGGCAAATATATTGGTTAGAATGGAGAACAAATAACAAAAAAAAAAAAAAAATGTATATGAAACATATATGAATTGGCGTAAAAGTTGACGTGAAAAAGGGTTAGCTTGCCATGCAAAACAGCACACAATCACACACACACACACCGCATATACAGCGACTTGCCCCACAGAGACACTCATGCGCCTTAGGGTCACTGCCGGGTAATGGTGATAAAATATGCTCAAATTTGTGAATATGAAAAGGTACAAGAAAATGGAATGGGCTGGACAGAATTCCAATTGAAGCCGAACGAAATGCAAGAAAATGGAAATATATATTTATTTATTTAGAAAATCAAGAAGCTGCTGGTCCCAGCAAATGAAAATAAATGTGTTCGTTGATTTGAACTGATTGATTTTTTTTGTTTGCCATTTTTCTATTTGTTTTTGCATTTGATATATATATATATATATATTTTTTTTTTTTGTTGGATTTAAGCAGAGAAAATGCTGGAGACCACATAACAATTGTTTGCATATATGAAGGCAATGAGTAGATTTTTTAATAAATAAATTTAATAAAAATTTAAAATTTTTAGGGCAAAAATATTTTTTTTTTTTTTTTTGTAAGAAGAAAGTCATCTGGAACATATGCTGCTTCTACAAAGTCAAGCTTCTTGGTCTAGCTTAAATAAATCTTCATAAAATATTTTATTTTTCCCATACAAAAGTGAGCCCCCTTTCTGCAATTTTTTAATGAAAAAAATTTATTCTCGCTAATTCAGATAAAAAATATATTTTGCGGCAATCCTCATGAAATATTACATTGAGGTCCAAATCGAACCAATAAAAGAGTTAGCCTTCCTACATTTGGCTCTTTCTGGCTATGAAAAAACAGAATTTGGTGACAATAAAAGATAGAGCCGCCAAGTTCCTATTCGCTTCTTTAGACACAGGTACAGGTAGGTTAGTAAACCACTGTAAACCACTGTAAACCACTTGCTTAGGGGGTGTTGCCCATGAAAACATGTCCTCTTTTCTGAGTTCTTTGAATGAATTTTAGCTAAAAATGTCCAATTTTGTTAATCTTAAATTCTAATGAAATATTGCAAATAGGTTCAAATCGGAAACTGGTATCTCCTATACAAATCTTTCCCTTTTTCTTGGGGTTTTGTTAGAAAAACATTTCTCACATCTCTAATTTAAGATTCAAGGCATATTGAAGTCGTGCATACATAAAAGAAATTTTATTTTCTTGTTTTTTTTTTTTATTCAAAAGATTTATGTAAGAGCTTTTCTTCCAGTAGTCGAATCAGGCTAAAAAAATATATACATTCTCTGACTGCTACTCACAGTAACTCCAAACATAGAGGTTCTGCCGAAAACTTCTGCTGCTGTCATAAAAAAGTCATTGTCAATTGTGGGACCTCGTAAAAAATGTGTTCCTATCCACGTTTACCGAGGAGGCATAAATGAGTTCATTCCTTCCAACTCCGATCTGACATCTAAAAGCATCATCGTACAAAAATTTAAATTCAAATATTTAAGAAATATTGCTTCTTCATTCAAACTGAGCGTACCTTTGGAGTACTTCGCAACTTTGGTAATGAAAAACTTACCGAAAATTAGAGATAAATCTTCGCGTCGTGTTGTAGACTTGTCACGTCCACCTGGGCAAAATCTTGAAACTTGTGATAGCATTGACATAGCTTGTGATATTTTTTTATAATATTCTTATTAAATACTTTGATGAATGTGTGCCAAAATTTTCAAAAACGTTCTCCTCCAAGCCTCCGCGGTAACGCGTCACCTTTACCATTTAGTAAATATAACATCTCGACTTCAAAAAATTTAAAAGATCTCAGAAGGTGCAAGATTACGCAATATTTTCTTGTGCACGTTCCTATTTTCAATTAGCTTGGTTAGACATAAAACATCTTCCGTCAGGATCCGTAAGCTTTTTATAAATTCGAAAATGAGATATTGGAATTGTTTGCAGATTTCTTTCAATCAACTTACTCCTTGTCTAATTTTTCCTCAAGCTATTCTTTAATTTCTAGTTCCTATAAATATCCTATATATGTTCGAACTGTAGATAGAGAATCGCTCTTGCAGCACTTGCGCTCCTTAAAACTAAATTTCTCTCCTGGTCCAGATTCTTGTGATCCTTTACTATATCTACTTCAATTTTCTCTTACGGAATCAATAGTTTCTTTGACTTGGATTAACTACATTGGATATCGACCTATTTAGAATGCCGTACTCAACGTGTTTTCTTTGCAAACTCTGTCGAAGAAAATTGATGTGCTTTGGGGTGTATCGCAGGGTACCCATCTCTGACCACTATATTTCGTTCTTTTCATAAATGATTTTTCAGATATTGAGTCGCATTGCTATACGTTGATGTACGCAGATGATGTAAAGCTATGTTTGTCATATACTGGTTCTGCAGAACAGGTTGCACAGCTGGTATCAACGTAATAGCTTAGTTTTGAACTATGCTGATTGTTAAGTGTTATCTTTTTATCGGAAGAATCCTCCTGAGACGGGTATACTCTGTTAAAAGTCTGTCTGTCTGTCTGTCAGTCTGTCTAAAAAGCCACCACATACTTTTTGGCTTGATATCCGTCGAGGATGAAGTTTAGCATCCTATTCAACTTTTCGGGCGTTTCATGGGACTGAAGGAAACCAAACTGATAGCGTGGTATATTTCTCGATGCCAAGAATTCTTGTTTCGAGACAACTCTCGTTGAGCTTTGCTACGGTGAACAGCGGACTGATAGACGTAAATGACTTCAATTGCGATGTGCTGATGCTAGTGTTGTGAATCATATACTTAGCACCATCAGCCCTACGGATTGGGAATTTTGGAGACAAATGCTGTTTGTACCGCTTAGCCACAGTCCAAAAGCAGTGTTTCGTACTCGCATTCTGCTTCTGCAGCGCCGACAGCTTCCTGAACTTATTAACGACTATAAATCCTGTACATAATTCAATTCCAGGTGCGGTAGTACTGACGCCTAAGTCTTCTATTCACCAGTTAAAGTGCTTCTTGATCTTAAGTTGGGATTTCGGGTGTAGCAATAAGAGCAGCAGTGTGTACCTAAATAAGAAATATTGTATGTACATCTTCAATGTCGGATGATTACAGAAACTCGAGGCTTAGGTCGATAGTTTCTTCTAGCTGCCTTTAAAATGTAGCCAGAAGTTAATATCCGCTGGCTGCAGTCGTGCCTTAAGTGACCGCGTCTTAGGGCGAAGTCTAAAGTAAGCACAAAGGCTTCTAAACTTCTATGCTAGCAAGCCACTCAAGACAAAGAAATCGATAGCACTCGGCGTGTGCCCTTGCACCAATGGAAAGTGTGTCACTTAACATGTAGTCAAAATTTCGGTAAAGGAATTTAGAGCAGCTTAATGTAAGCACCTGCTACTCTCGACCGAAGATTCATCAAAACTCCGATTCTTACAAATTGTTATATCAAAATAACACATTTTTAATAAGTACATTTCAATACATAATCCTTTTACCATAAAAAATATATTGTTAAAATTTTTATTTGTCCGTCTGTCTGGATGTTCGTGCAAGCTAATCTTCGAAACTGCGGAACCGAGTTTGAAGGGACTTTCACTGCATGATAGCTGATACTATAAGGAGTAACTAAGGCTAATTATATAAAATCGGTGCCCCATATAAAACGGTTTGTCATATTTTTTTATCTGAACAAATAGACAGACGTACGGACTTGTCTATTTGTCTAAATAGTAGCATCATTCTTCTGACAAACTATATATTTTGTGTTCAAATCTTTGAAGAAACAATTTTTAATAAATACTGGATAGTGCTGAGTGCAATTGTACGTGTCCACTACCATCGATACCCTCTATTTGTAGTATTTAAAGCCGAGTATAGCCCATTGGAACATAACATTGCCACATGCTATTAATATAAATTTTAATATCATACAAGCCTATAGGATATAAAAAATTCGGCCAACATCAACAGTCTAACAGTCCAACTGAAGTTTGCTATTGTAATTGTCCTTCATTTCGTATGCAGGCAATTCGTAGTTTGAATTTGTTTATATTTTACTTTTATTTATTTTATATTCATTTCATTTGTTATTTTTTTTTCTGGTATTTTTATGCGTTTGTTTGTCGAGGATTTCATTTTTATTTTTCTCTTTTTACATTTTTTAGCTGTCCTCCTAACAAAGGCTTCTATTCAAATTGGAATATGTTCTGCTGCTGGTCATTCATGTGTGTCAAAATGGCAAAAAGAATTTTTTCTTTTTTTTTTTTATTATATTTCTTGGCGCACCAAAGAAAAGCATTAAATTTTACACTCACCCACACGCGTTAATAATATTTCCGGCAACATAAAAAAAAAAAAAAATAACAAATATTTTCGCAATAGGACATCGAATTGAATTCAATATTTGACGCCGTTCCTTGCGAATTGCCAAATTGTCACGCAACTTGATTTTATGCGCTTTTTCATTCATACATGAATATTTTGCTCCACAACAATTGAATGAGCAGAACTATGTAGTTCGGCAATGGCTTTCAAAAAGAATAAAATAAAATATTTGCATTTTATTCAATGTTTTCCATTCTTCTTCGGCTTCTGGACTTTCCTTGGTAACAAATTTTTTCTTGTTATTTATGTTAAGCGTATGCGAGATTCTTTTGTCATTACAGACCGTAGCATGAGGCGGGATATGGACCATTGAACTCACATATGTATGCTTGGAAATGTTTTTTTTTTTATTCTATTATTTATACCCTGTATGCATTGGGTATGTTAAGTTTGTGCAAATGTATGTAAATGTTAGTAGGAGTAAAGTATTTGTTTCTCTTGGTCACTTTTAAAAAGCGAGTCGATATATAAATATCAAATGTTACGTCTGAGTAATGTCTATATGACCTAGGAGTACTTGAAGACGAAAAGAGATAGAGCCCTCCATATATATTATTCTATTTACATAATATTTATTAAAGTATCACCCCTATACAATGCAGTTCAGCTTTAGGTTAGGTTGCAAGCATTGCAAATATTACAAAAATATTAAATATTGACCTGGCTTACTGGTATCTGGAAACATCTTACCCGCTTCGCACTATCTCTCGTTCTTTATACAAAAATAAAAGATTTCGAATTTCAGATTCTCGTTGAGCATAACTGAGTCCTTGCTATGGGCCGCTAAATAGGCTAACGACGACACTTTTAATCTAGAATCTATTCTGGCTGAACTCTCTTAGAATGTTATCCAATAAGAAATATGTCGGCAGTACAAAACATATACAACAACACTCCATTGAACTCATCTGCGCTATTATTCATTCTGACATATCAGGCATTGAGTTAGCAGGCGACTGAGCTAGCGTTGCCAGCGATTCTTAGTTAAAATATGAATTGCTACGCTCAAATAAGTACAGGACCAGAAAGCTCAGCAATTGCATGTATCTTATAGCACTCAGCTATGTCAACTTCTGTATGATTGTCCAGCAGTATTCTATATGTACGAACCTTGGCGAAAGATATACTCATCAACAGGTTAAAAAAATTCCACGGCACCACATCACCCTGCCTGAAATCTCTCTTGGTATCAAAGGGTTCGAAAATATTCCTTTCTACCCTGACAAAGTGTGATGGCGTCATCAAGCAAAGAGGAACAATCTTTCGATGCAGACAGTGCGTCAAAAAACTTCGATCGTATAGGCGGGCCGAAAACGGCTTTATAGTCGACAAATAGGTGGTGTGTGTCTTTGTTAAACTCACGGCTCTTCTCCAGGATTTGTCGTAATGTGAATATTTGGTCACTGGTTGAACTTTTTGCTCTTAAGCCACACTGATATTGACCGATGGAATCCGATGGAAAGGAGAGTTATTCCGCGGCAGTTGGCGCAAACAACGAGGTCTCTTCCTTTAAAGTAAGGCGAATAGCACTAGGATTCCATCGGACCATGACTTGCATTAAAAGTTGGTGTACACTTACAACCAAATCTTCGCCAGTCTTGAATTACTCAGCTGGAGCCCATCAGCGCCTGCCGCTTTATTATTTCTCAGCTTTTTAATAACCGAATCGACCTCATTATAGTCCAGTGGCTCTATGTAGACTGCATTTTTAGTCGATAGGTGATGTTCTTCTTTGCTGTAGCAATGCAAGACTTCTCGTCGTACCAAGAGTTAGTCACAGGTTTTTCATAACCAATAACCTTCATGGCAGCCTTAGCTATGAAGCGGGTGATATGTCTCCGCTGCTCACTTAAGTAGACGGAAAGGTTACCAGAAGGAGTCCAGTTTGCTGACGTCTAGCTTTCGTTAAGTGTTGGGTTGCGCGGCTTGCACCATGCTGACCCTAGTGCGTATCTTGGCTGCGACAACATAGTGATCCGAGTCGATATTTAACGATTACACGTCTAGCACTCTCGGTGCGTGCCTTACGTCTTAGCTTGCTCTGGTGCTGCAACAAAATTCGGACCTTCGGTGAAACCGATTAGCCTTTCTTCATTTGTTAAAGGTAATACCGTGAAAGCTTATTATTTGAGCAGAAGCCTGAGCGTTCAGATAATATACCCCTAGTACTCTGGCTTCACCTGGTTCGTCGAATGCATTCGAATTAATTAAATTAAACTTGAGCATTCGAATGCTCAAGTTTAATAGCAATGACAGCTTTAAACTACATGGCTACCTTAGTCAACCGGGTTTTTGAGAACGGATCCTAGTAGTCCTCTTGTCAGATCGCATTTCTAAATGGTCCAACTCTTCGTAGCCTTAGCATACTCTTGAGCTGCTTCCCAAGATTAGCTATTAACAGTTGCTTGATGAAGCGTCTTCTTTCGCTTAAAGTGAAGCGCACATAGGCAGTGCTGGCCAGACATATACTCCCGTACACCTTCCTTAGGAGAGTTATGTGTATTTTAAGAACTCTCAGATGCATCAGCTGGAATTGTGTTTAATGGATCCATCGTAAACTTTTGAATTACTTTTGTTGCAAATCCAGCTGCATCCGGCTTATCCACAAGAATCCACAAGATGTTTCATGAACCGTTAAAAAAATAGATCACCTATGCCAAACCCAAAATTCTATGGAAAGTCAGGTCAAGACTGTAGGTCGAAAGGTATGCAGAGTCTGCATTATTGTGGTTGGATGAGTTAGTTAAAGTATTTTAGAAAGTGGACACCAATAAATTAGAGCACACACGCTGTAGCTTTTCACCAGACTTTGAAGGAAATTTTCTTTTGTTAGCCAAAAAATCAGCATAAACATGTTCTACTAAGAACTTGTTTCCAGCAGCTTTTGCGCAGCAGGTTATGTCCGACACTTCCACACAGTTTTTAATAGTTACGGCACGTGCATCATATTGTGTTGCATGTAAACTTTCTATTGAAACCGGAGGCCGACTCACGTCATAATTGTTACGCATGATGCTCTCCATAACTGTTAAGCTATTAAAAATCATTTCGAAATCTCAAAAATTTTCACGAACATGTGACAAAGTTTGAGACAGAACCACCAAAAATTATTTATTTTTTCTTGTCGTCGAAGTTGGTTAACATAATTTGGAATTATAATGAATCAAAATTTGTCAATTTCAACACGTTTTGCTTTGAATGCTGCGTTGCCTCTGCGCGCAACTTTCGCATGCATAAATAATAAATAAAAAAAGCTAAACCACTTAATTTGAATGAGATTTCTTTTGTGGAAAGAAGCCATAAGTTGGAACTACCGAATATTGCGAAAATAATAGCGCCTAAAATTTGACGGTTCTAAGAAATGGTGCCTGCTATATAGACTATTGTAGTAACGTCACGGTTTGCGTGTTGTCACGTTATAAAAAGAAGAAAAAAAAATAATAATAAAAAAATTATATCGCATACCAGTTTGTGTCGTTCCGCTTGTTGCCGTTATGCTGCTGCCTGCAGGCTTGTGACACGCTTCCTGCTGCAGTCAGCATAGACAGCATAGACAGACAGACGTACGTCGTCCTCAGCGTTGCTGTAGTGGCCGCTTCCGTTGTTAATAAATCTTTAACCCTTTTGCGCCAACTGCTAACTGCTGCCAGTTGTCTTGGATTGGCTTGCTTTGCTTTGCTGTGCTTTGCTGGAGTTTATTTATTTCTATGCGATGTAAGGCATGTAAGTAATATGTTGATGTGTTTGTCTATTAAATTTCTTCCTGTTGCGGAAACGGAAACGCAATGCCGACAGAGTTATAATCGATTAATTCGATATAGATTGAATTTATGGCACTGAAAACACAACATTCCAGCAACCAACCCCGGCGCCGTGGAGTGCAATTTGCCTGCGCGTTATTATTGCTACACGCTATTAACAATTTAGTTACGCTCTTTGACTGCGCTGCACAAGGACGACATGTCTTTGCTAGACAACAGGCGGAATGGGTAGTAAATAACAATGAATGAACGAGCCAAAAGGCGGACGGACATGCTTGTTGCACCTGACTTTGCATTAGCATAAGTTGACAAAGTGATTTCTTTTTTTTTTTTGCTCAACTATAACTAACAAAAAATGATGAAAAAAAGAAGCATAGAAATATATATATATTCCTACGATTCGACTGTGTTGCCGTTTTGTCTTTAGTTTAACTTGATTACAAACGAAGGGGTTAGTGACATTCGAACTGGGTGAAAAGTTTTTATGTTCCGCACAGAGCAGTGACAGCGGCATAGTTAAATAAATATAAAGGACTCACATGCCAAAAACTTGGCAGCAACTTTGTTAAGAACTTCTTGGCTGACGCTGTGTATAGAAAATATCAAATTGGATTTAATTAACAGCTCGATTTGGCCTTGTTTGTGAGTCGACTGCTGCTCCTAGTGCTGCTGCTTGTGTTAATATCTACGAGTACAATGGGGCGTATGAATAATGTCAGACGCTGCAGTTGCACTGCTGCTGTTGCTGCTGCTGCCGCTCGTGTTGTTTGTTTCAATCGCTTATTAATTAATTAAAATTTTAAAGAATAAATATCAATACAAATTTGCAACGAAATACGCGCACGGCAAGCGGGTGTGTGGGTGGATTGGTTAGTAGCTAACATTGCAGGAAGTGAAGCATAGGAAATGCTGGCGATTCAAGTCGAGTCGTCGCTTTGATGGATTGTGCTGTAGCTATACGCTGCATTACACATACATAACACACACACGGATACACGTAGCATACATATGCACAAGTGCCTACGAGTACGTACAAGGATATGAGCTCTACTTGCTAAACATATATTGTATTCAATCAGCTAGAGCGCCTCTCCTATGTATTGTACATGCTATACTCGTACATGCCATATGAACTCCGACGGCGGCGCCGCGCACTGATTTGTCCGTACATAGCTTCGGCACTTGTACATTATATACAAAAAGTGCATTGCAAGCAAGTCGAGTGCCAGGCGTGCTTCCCCCAATGGAAAACGCTTTCGGAGGAGGCGTTATCCTGGCTGCGCAGTGCGCCTCGCTCGCACCTAAGTGTCATACGGCGCGAGCGAATGAAGCAGCATTATGAGGCAGTCCAGCAGCAGCAGTAGCAGCATTTTTTGTAGCACAGACACTTTGAACACATTTTTCACTCAGCGGTGGGAAGTCCTTTGGAGCACACACGCGGCTTGGTGCTGCTGCTGCCACTGCTACTGCTGCCGTCAGTCGAGACATGCGCAATTCACCGTATATGGCTCCGAATTTCTCGGAGTTCACTATTAGCGCTGATGACGGCGACGGTGGCGTTGAATTTGCCGGCTGGGCTGCTTTCGGACTGCGCAGACTTTGCGCCTTTAGTGGCTGTTGGCGTGCGGCGGCAGCGTGTTGTGCGCGGCGTGGCAAGTGCAACGTGTGCGCTGCCTTGAATTTCAATTTATTCAACTATTGAAATTGAATTTTTTTTTTTGTTTTTTTTCGCGCTTTATACGTAATTCGTAGCAGCAGCAGCATCAGCAACATTTGTACGACGCTGTCTGCCGTCGCCAATTCCCAACACTGCTTGCAGGACATGTGTGATCGATCAATTGCATTCGAATATATATCTCAGTATCTGGCGCAATTGATCGCGTTTGCTGTGTTGCTTTTTAACACTGAAACTTCTTTATGAATCTGCATATTTTAAAAAAACGAACTAATAAAATAAATAAATAAATCTTAAATCTTTTATGTACGTCACTGTGTGTTCAGATCGTGAAGTTAGGCAATTTTGGTTTAATATATTTCAAGTTGAAGCAGAAATTCTTCTTAAACAAGCAATAGTTGGGTTTCATGCCAAGGAAACAACCATTAAAACAATGTCTGTACAGATCAAATCCATATATCTGTCTCTTCAAAAATATTTCTCTGCGTAAAAGTGATTTTGGGAAACTAAATGCAAAACATTAGACTCTCCTTGCGTCGCACTGTTACAAAATTATCTTTGAATATTAGAAATCGAAATTCTTTCACACAGATATGGAGAATTTATATGAGATGGTAGAGTTTAGCAGCTTTTAGAATCTCCGCCATTTTAAATATTTTGTAAACAGAAGCACTCAAAAGTATTTCTACTAGATTTGAGTTGAGCAAACATATGATTTTTGGTTGGTAGGACAATCTTATAGGATATGCCTTACGATTAGGTTAGAGGTTGGGCTTGGCATATAGGTGGGCAAATTTTATTTAAGTTATAGCTCTGTGTGACTATATTAAAGCCTTGGCCTTAAGCTTAATAATTGGTTGATCTTATATAATTAAGTTATAAGTGCTATCCAGGAATAAAAACAGGATTATTGTCTATAAGAACTGAAGTGGAAAATTTGTAAAAAATAAATTTGCTCGAATGGATCAGAAGAAGGAAAATGTAAAATTATTTGACTCTGAAAATGTTGGCAGTCAATAAAAATGGATTTTAAAGAAATAGAAATCTTAATATTGCAGAAATTTCAGAGATTTGAAATAGAGTTGGAGTTGAAAAGGCCACTATGCGTTAGATTGGTATGACCAAGTCGAACTCGGGTAATTTTTGAGTATATCCGTAATCGTATATCGGATGTTTGTGCTCGTTGATAGTTTGGTAGTGGCTGTTGGTGGTGAAAAGAGAGTTACAAGATTTTGTTGGTAATGTTTTTTGAAATATGAAATCTGTCGTGAAAAATTGGGCGGTGTTGAAAATTATTTTTGGTAAGAATTCTGCTAAAGCTTATCTGATTAGTTTACATCAATTGGTTTGATCTGTTATCTGTAGCTTGTCGAGCGATAAAGAAATCGGTTTCTTATAGCAGAAGGAGGTAGTATGATTCTGCTTTGCCATTAAGACTGCGTTATATAGCTATTATTTCTGTTCTGTTAATGGTGTTGTAGTAAGGTCATAGGAAGTGCTTTGTAGTGTTGTTTGATAATATGCCAATGGATGTACCATAGTCTCCTATTAATTTTATAAATGCGAAAGTTTGTACGGACTGTTACTCTCTCGCTTAAAGCACTAAGCCAATTGGAATTAATTTTAGTATAGAGAAAGATGCAAAGTTGGAAAATAATATAGGCTACTTTTTATCAAAATCTGACGGAAGCGTTGCCCCACCACCCATATAAGCGATAAAAAATTCGTCATACTATTTAATCCTTTTCAGATACAGAGATTAAATTTGGAATACATTGAATGGTATACGGAAAAGTAATACCATTAATTTTGGTCATATATTTGGAAGAAAGCCTATTTATTTTAGTCAAAATCTTAGAGGGTGATTCTTTGACCCCCATATAAGCGATAATCAATTCATTCATCATTTCTTTCAGTCCATTGGAGGTACAAAGATAAAATTTGGTATAAATAGCAATTAAATCGGAAGAAGAAAGATCCATGGATTAAGTGTAAATAGTTTGGCTTTTCTGTGCGCGGGCGAAGCCGCTGTTTAAGCTAGTAAAATTATAATGTTTTGGTGACTGTTTAATATCTAGAAATTTCTCTTAGACATAAGGTGAGGTGTACGACTTTGGAAAATTAATTAGAAATTTTAGGAATTGGCTACATGCGGAGCTCTAGTTCCCTAGAGTACTGTTCTAAAGCTATGTATAAAGAAGATGAAATCAATTTATCGATTTTTTTAAAGGAATTTCTTGCAAGGTACGAATCGTTTGAGATAATAATTGGCCTAATAAGTTTAGCTATAGATTGTCGCATTCTAAGTTGTGATTTGGTGAGAACCAAGCAGCGTTATTTTTTGTTTGCTAATTGGGTGCTGACCTGTATAGATCTACCTATATCATAGTCAGTTTTTTACAATAGAAATAGTTTGATTGCAGAAATAAGTCTTAAGTTATATCTGTTATTGGAAATATATATAATTAAATTAAGTCTGTTAAAAAAGAGGTTCTAAGGAATATATATATGGTCGTTCCAATTATATTTGTGGTTAAAAAAGATTCCTTGATTTATTAACTTCTTATCTGTGGAGATATGAGTAAAAGAAGTTGACAAGTAGATTCCGGAAACAGAGAGCGATGCACCTTCATAGTGGCACCCGGTTATATTTGTAATAAATAATGTGTATTAGATAGCAAATGCAATCTTTCCAGACAATTTTATAAGAAAAAAGTTGATTCAAATTGATTTGTTTCGTCATATTTCGAAGAAGCTGTGAACTGTCCTGAATCCCGCACAAAACAAAATATATTTTTAAAGCATCCAGAGAAGGCGCGAGCACAAGCCCTAATGGAGAATGATGCCGAATAAGCTAAAGTGTATGCAGAACAGTTAAAAAAGCGCACGATATTGTTGATATGAGGACTTTGCTGACATTGCCGATGGACGCTGTAGGAAACTGCAAAAAAAAAAAAAAATGGAAGCACCCTTTGCAATCGCACAGTTACGTCTATACGTCCTAATATGGCATTGAACACCATAATGATGGTGCAGCACTATCAGGAGATATGGAAGCAAACATATTTAGTGCCGATAGAAGTTTGAACATGATATGTTTCATTCCATGAATTGTGCTGCTGGTGATGTAGTACTGTTAGTTTGCTTAGCAGCTACTAAGTATTTATTAAAGTGGAATTCTTTTGAAAAGTTGGCATCTTTGGACCCTTTTTTTTTAAATGGATATATTGGCTGCTATTTGCTTAATTGTTATGTATTGATTTGAAAATGTATCTTGAGTACAGTAGATATATTATGAAGTATTAATGTCACAGAAACGTCTGATTGTTCGAACAGCTTTTAGAGATGTACTTAAGATTATTTCAGCAATAAATTTTTATGTGAAGAACTTATTTGAGTATTTAATTTGGTGTCGATACTCGTATTTTGTATATGTTTGGTTGTTTGCGATTAAATTTATGTTCAAAATCCTTTTTAAATTTTCACACATTTTATTTTATTTTTATTTGAGTTCTGAAAGTTGCTTGTTCCAACAGTGGACTTTTTTGACGATTTTTTTTTTGTGTTAGGCTGATTTTAGAGTTGATGAATGAATATGGGTACAGATTCTGTGAGTGCTAAGATGGGTTGATGAGCAGACATTAAGTGTAATGAATGGTGATTCAGTGATATATGTATTTAAAGATTTTATTACAGTTCCTTTGTAAGACATTAAGGATCATTGAACAAACAAAATAATATAAAAAATAGAAAAAGTTTGAAGATATTGAAAAAGTATCTAAGTTAATACTGATTTATTATTTAGTCTGAGGTACTCGTAGCAGATTTCACAATTAATTTATTTCAACTCAAAGCAATGCTCAAAAATAACAACAGATGATAAGCTGCCTTCTAAAACTTGTCCAATAAAGACTGCAAGCTCTGAAAATAATATTTTTTTTTTTTGCATAATATTGTCCTTTATTTGTTTGCAATTCGAAAATGCTGAACCATTGTACTATATTTCTCATTTTACCTATACTTCTGCTGTAACGCCTTAAATAAATGTCAAATAACACAAAAAAGACAGCCGTCACAGGACCAAGACGACAAGGACTATGATGGCAACATTATTGTTTTCGAATGCCATTAGTCAATTTTGATTTACATGGCGACGCAATAACGCCTTGAAACAATAATGCTAATAGGAAGAATTGTGCGCGCTGGCTAATAGGGAGCGGAACTTGAGACCGAATTGTAAGCGAACAAAAATAAAAAGAAATCATTACAAAAATACAAAAATAACTGTAAAAACAATGAAATTAGCCACTGCTGCTGCTGCTTGCGCTGCCATTCGACGGTGGACTGAGAAATCTAATTATTCATCCCCTTGTCGCGAGCATTGAATGAGCATTTCGCTTGTTTATTTTTCTAATTTGAATTCGCGTTCGTTGCTGCGTTTCGTCTTTGAATTTTTAATACGCTACACATATTGTATGCAGAAAGTTAATATAAATTTGTGCAAATGTTTGTCAAGTTTAAAAGTTCGATTTAGCAATATTCGAGAATTAATTGAAGCCTTATTTGGAAAAAAAGTTCCTTTCATTAACCAAAGATTTTCTATTTAAATTAAATGCAAAGGGTATACAAACTTCGTTTATAGCAGAGTTAAAATTTTTTTATTTCCATTTTTTTTTTTTTTTTGTTTTTGCCTTTTTTAAATAAATTTTTCAGCTATTCGCGGAATTTTGGCTTTTCATTATTCCTTTTTTTTTTTTGTTATTTTTTTTTTTTTTTCTTATTTGTCTCCTTTATTTTTGGGTGAAATCAAACTTGTTTATTTTTTCAATTTCGACCTTAAGAATTGTATTGGACTGAAACGAATCAAAACGAATCGAAACAAAAACATCAGCACAGAAATCTATGCTGCATATTGATTTCCATTCCGGTGAGATCTTGCATTGTATGTAGTTGGATGTTAGCAGTTGATGGTTGGAGAGACCGTGTGAAGGGGCCCAGCGGCCACTTGGCTGTTCGCCTGGGCGTGCACAACAACTTGGTCGAATTGGTGGGCAGGAAATGAAAATTATAGCCGCATGCTTCATGCTCCGTTAATTGACGCTGATTCTTGAGGAGAATATACTCAAAATATGGTGCAGGCGGAATTTGAATCGTGGCAGTTGCTCGAGCGGAATAAACAAATGAGTGGCATGGCATGGCATGCTATGGATAGAATGGATGAATGTATGGACTACAGTTCAGTTCAAGTCAATCAAGTGCTGATACTAATTAATTAATTAATTAAAAATTGATTGTAGCCAATAATACTTATATATGCCAAGTTAGACAAGTCAGACAAAGCAGTTAATTGGAATAAATTTAATTTGTATTTTATGTATTAAAACAAACCCTACTGACAAGTTAAGAACTAAGTCACATGCAATTGGCACAAATATTTTATCAATTTTATAAGGAAAAAGTTGATTCAAATTGATTTGAATTCGATTTCATAATAATTTAATATAATATGATGACAATATGCCGGCATATGTTTAAAAAAGCTAACTCCTTTAAAAATTTTGTTCAGTGGAAAGAAAGAAGTTCAAATTGTATGGCCTGTTGGTTTTCACAAGCTTCGCATGGATATCCGCCATTCCCGGTAGACTTGTTACAAACGCAACAATGACGGATCGCTACCGTGATCGTATGGATTACTGTAAATGCTACAAACTGATCCCATTCGGAAAGAAACTTCATGGAAAAAATTGAACAAACATGATAAGCATACAAAGGACTTCTACGAAGTGCACTGAATACTATTGCTAGAGTGTCCTGTCTTCAGTTCGGATCTTAATCAAATAGAGGTTTCATGGGGCATATTCTATGTCAATATTGCGAATATACCAGGGTGCACCAGTTAGAGTTCTAAGTATTTTCGATGGAGCTCTTTGCACTATATCCACATTACTAAGCACTAGCACGTCCAAATAGGCTTTATTACGAAGTAGTAAAGGAGGACTTTGACCGAGAACGCTGCCTTGGGGTACACCAGCTTTTATTTCAGACTCCAGACTTCTGTGTTATGTAGTCATTCAGTCGTACCGCGCATACGCTTTTCCTGAGAGTCAAATATTTTGTTTGAGCCAAACGATGTCAAATGCTCGAGTTACATTGAGAATGATTTCAGAAAAATCTGTGAGGTTATAAGGTTTACCTGTTCGATAATGTCATGTTTTTCACAAAACCCTAATTGGTGTGTGGAAATACAGTTCTGCATGTGCACGGTTTGGATAGGCAGCAGCAGTTGGCTTATGGGCCTTTATGAAGCTGCCTGTGTTTCATTCTTTCCGAGTTTCGTGATCATGACTACGAATGATTTCTTTCACTGAGTAGGAAAGAATAGCGAGTAAAGTATAGCGCACCTTCCGTAATATGATAGCTCATACAATATATTACTCCAGTAATTTTCCCAAGCACAGTTCCATAGTTTTTTTCTGCAGTTGAGTTCACCTCTAAACATGTTATCACCATTGATTCAAAGAAGATCGGCTTTAAATATATTTCTATTATAATAAGATATAGTAGACGAACTGCGAAGGCTGTTCAAGCATTTAGCCAATGGATTGAACTCTATAAAAAAATGGCAAATAATAAATCTTCAAGCACTTTCACAATTTAAACAAAATTATTTTTAAACACTGTCTAACGCCGCACTAACTTTTAGTTACTTTCGCCCCCAACAACCGAAATCCAATTTAAGGCCTATTACCCGTTGTTAGAAGCATTTTTTTCTCGCTTTTGTTCGCCTTTTGTGCTGACAAATTTGCGCAACTTTTTGCACAAAAACATTTTTAACCCCGCAGACAGACTGACTCCCCTTTCTTACATGTTGTTCACCGGCCGCCACTCAACGCCGTCGGACACTTATCAGCGCTGGTCGCTTTTAATGTGATTATCTTGTACATTGCATGTCGAATGTGTCCAATTCGGCGTTATCGAATAAGAAACACAATTGACAGGACACAGTCAGCACAGTCAGCCAGTCAGCCGGCCAGTTGATGGAATGGGAAACGGTAGCACAAACAGGATGGTACTGGCCAGCAGCGGACTGAACTGAACTAGCCCGGACACGACTGTGACATTGGACATTGCACAGCAGAGGACTTTGGCGTTTGTTATTGTTACATCATGATGATGATGTCAGAAAAACAATATAAGACAAAGCGCACCCCAGACTCACTTACACAAACATGCATGCATGAGCTATTGGATAATTTAGAAATGTATAGTCGAGTAGAGTGGACTGAGCGCTGAAGTGTCCTGTCGTGGGACAAGTGCAAAAATAAACTTTATACTTGACCATTTTGTCAAGCGAGTTGGTGGTTGGAGCAACACTGACAGTGAATTCTTTAGTCTCTTAACTCAGCCTACCGCATATCCTTCTGCGTTCACATCCGCCAAGGCATCAACATCGCTCATTTTGCAGCAGCAAGACGACCCAGCAATACCAAGTTCACAATGGACAAAATCGAAATCGCCCTCAGGGAATTTGGACAAAACACGACGCTCACGAGCGCAGTGCAGCACTCGCTGCAGATGATGGCAATATGAAGAAATCACAGCAAGAAATCACAATTCAATTGAAAATATTTTCACTATTTCGACTTCGGAAGATTGTTTGCTTGTTGTTGTGCCGTTGTCGGAGTTGTCAAGAACTCAAACGAAGCCAATCGAGCCAAGTGAACTGTCCAGATACGGCGCAGAGCACAGCTTCTGTACTTGCTTTGCTCGTCCTTTTTGGATTGCTTCGAACTGAAACTCGCTGCTAGTTCTCGAGGGTGCTCGACAATAAATTTATGACATTCATTAGAACGTCAGATTAAGAAATCTCCCAAAAATATAAGCAGCTGACGCCATTTGCCAACAAAATATATGCCCACAACTCGATGCCGCTACTACACACTACACTCCATCCGCCCGCGCGCCTGCCTCTGCCAGTGCCCACAAAGAGTAGATTTTCTTGTTAAGTTAGTGGCAATCGAACAAGTCGCGTCAGTCGCTTTAATTCCAATTGGAAAGCGCATAAAGCGGAATAGCTGCGAAATTAAATTGGAAAATTTTTGAATAAAGTCCTTTTTGGCTTTTGTGCAAACGAAAAATTTAATGTCGAAATATTGAGAGTCACTTTAAAGCATTTGTCGCAGCTGTGGCGCGCAATCCAAAGACGCCGGAAGTAGTGGTAGTGGGGTGGACTAACTTGGCTTTTTGGCCGACGTGCGAAATAAACTAGCTGGCAGGCGAGCAGGTGGAAGGCATAGCAGTTCCGTCCAACACTGAGACGAGACGTCGGGTTTGAGCGGTGGTGTAAGATGAGGTTGGTACTGCGGATGGTTCATAATTAAGTATGCGGTTTACACGCGCACGGTTCGCGCATACAACTGTCAACTGTCGCGGCAGTTAGCAGCAGCAGCAGCAAGGACGACGATTTCTTTTGGAGTAAGAGGAGCAGTTAGCAGCTAGCCGCTGGGACGTAAGTGCGAGGATTTATGTGTGCACAACAAACAAACGACCACCGCAGGACAAGTGCTAGTCGTACATAGCCCCATTCGAAGTATGAAGTCGTCGTCGTCGAAGTAGCAGGACTAAAGTAAGCAAAGAAGCGCGCAATCGCTTAGCAGGCAGTCAGTCAGTTAGCCGTGATGTGTACCGCGACCGCGGGCGACTTTGCAAATGTTGGAATTCGCGCGGGGGAGGGGAACAACGCAACAATCTAAACAGCTGCGAAAGACAACAACAACTCACACTCAAGTTGTATGCGCCACCTGACTGTGTGTGTTTGTGTGCGTGTTTGTGCTGCGCTGCGCTGTCTGTCTCGCGGTTGCGAAACGAGTGTGGCAAAGAGTGTCCTGTGCGCGCGGCATTGTCCTCTTTTAGTTATAAGAATCGCATCACAGTTTTAAGCGTTGTCTTGTGGCGCGTATGTTCGTACCCGGTCACAACTTCTGCTACCCTCCTCTATTATGTCCCCAACCCTCTGCAGACAATTGCGCGTCGCCCTCATCGCCCTTGTCGTTGATGTCGTTTTTGTGGTCGCGGCTCGCTCGACATTTGGGACACATTTACGTTTATTCCGTATTCAGTACAAAACTTTGCACATTTTCCGTGTTTGCATTTCATGTCCTTCAGAGTCCTCGATTGTTGTCTTTCTTAGCCATATTTTTATGTTCATATCTTGTGCTCGTTTGTTTGCTAAGCTACAAGTCTGCCTGTGTACATGTATATGTGTGTGTGTGTGTCTTTGTTTTTGTGTGTGTGTTGTGCCTAGTTCATTTAGCTAACTATCCGAAAACTGTGCATGTACGCTGTCTATGACTGTGTATGCTTAGGCTAATCAACCAAAAACGAATGAAGTTATCAGCAGTGTTTCATGCGATGCCTTCTTCCGGCATCCCCTAGCGCTTTCCTTTCCTGCAGCATTTTAATGCATTAAAGCGCTTAAAATATCTATTAAACACAGTTAAAAAAATAACTGTAACAGTTATGGGCTTTAAAGGATAGATATTTATCTAGTTTAGGACCTAAATACTTGACCTTATTGCACCTTCTCAAAGTGTAGCATTGAGTGAGCATTACCAAGAAAAGAGTGGCGTTGCATATTATATCATGTCCAGGAGTTTCTTCATCAAGGACATGGGGCATTTGGAAATCCAACTACAGTGGACATTTTAAAGCTGTCTCAGTAGTAGTAGACTTCATTGACTGAGTCCAGCTTTAATGGCCGGAAGCGCTCAGCATGTTGTTGCTCGGTGTCAGAGCGACATCATCTTACACTAAGATCAGGAAATCCTGACACTAGGCGCTTCAAATTGCCTTCCACAAGGAAAATGTTGCATTTTTGTCTGTGTCCATGAATGTTGTTTCTGAAAAGCTTCTCTAAGTTCATGCAGCCCTTAGCCATTCTGTCTTATCCATAGAGTGGTGCGTGTATATATCTTTCTTAATCGGCGTTTCCTACTTAAAAGAGCATTTAGTTCAGAGATCAGCGAATATATTGCTTTTCAAGAAGGCCAATAAATGGCTCACAACTCTATATCACCAAGGGCTGTTTCGACTATTGCTGAATGTTACTCCTTATGTAGTTGGGTTGATTAGCCTTCAATGAGCCTTCAGGAAAGTTGCTTTGTATGGCTTCTCTAAATGCCTCGAAGTTGTACAGTGTTTCATGCCTCAACTCTCGATCAATTGCCTTGTATATCGTTCGGTTGTGCATTGTCGTTCATTCGAATTTCTTTTCACTGTGGACTGCACGTTAATGTGGCAAATAAATTAAAGCTTTGAAATAAATTATCAATTATAAACTTTGATATTGTATAAATTGTACGTTTATGTTAATACAAAGAGTTAAAACAACGCTGAGAAGAACATTTCCTTTCTGACGAAGTTAAACTTTTTTTCACTGATTTTGATCTTCCCATACAAACACATTTTAAACTCCCATAAAGGTTTATTAGATAAGAATTATTTTCTGAGCTTAGATAAAAAGTACGTATGCACACACACACACACACACACATATGAGTAATTTAAGTATTTAATATATTGTAATAAGGCAATAAATGCAAGAGATAACTCAATTAGAACGTCAAACACTGGGCTTTTGCATATAAATTTCTACTGCGACAAAATAATTGCACACAGATACACACACATACAACTGCTGTGTGTGGTACTTGCTTGCTTACTTTGGTTGGTTGTAAGAGTATATCAATGAGCCTTCAGGCATTTGTCAAGCCTACTTCGAGTTGCTGTAAGTTTTTGCTTGTGTTTGTGTATGGTGTTTTGCGATGCATTGAAGCATTGCCCACGACTTTGCTCGCATGAATTTTTATGCCATTCTAACAAATTGTAAAAGGTCTTTATAAACTTTTCGGCTCAGTACGGTAATCTGTAGAAATGCATATAAATAAGTCAAGTGTAGTTGGCTTATCGCTATCTAATAGTTCGGGTTGTTCCAACTGCATTGTTGTTGGATAGGCGACACTGATCTTTATACTAAGAGTTCAGAGGAACCCAATGACCTTCTAGGCGTAATAAAACAGCCTTAAAATATGCCTAAAAATGTGTGTAAAAGGCTTAGAAGAAATAGGTTTCCATGGAAAGGGACTGGTTTGTTCAATCAAAACAAGTTTTATGAAAAGGGAATTGGATTGTCTGTCTGTAGCTGTTATAGTTTTTAAGTTATCGGTTTATTGCATTCACTCTGGACATCTTGACATAAAGTTCATTAAATTTTGACCCAAACAAAATAATCTTCCATCATGGCACAATAGCGAACTTCATTGAACGAAATCCTGCCTTACCTGTGGTAGGAAATCTACACCATACTGTCACCTTTTGCAGATGCAATGGAGGATCTTGAAAAAGTTTTGCTTCTGTTGCTATTCAATAATGAATATTTTGCTTTTTATTAAAGCCATTAAGCCAAAAATGAGCTTCATCGCTGAAGTCGAAATTTCTTCAAACTATTGCCGAGCCTAATCGGAAAAGTTTCGGTGTTTAAAATCAAATCAAATCCTGAGATAATTTATCGTTTTTAATAAGAACGGCAGCACCACATTTGCCATGAGTTGCAGTTAGATGTTTATTGGCAGGATATGAGATATATCCGTGACGTTCCTGAGTCGAGTCTCCTAGTAGTCGAGTTTCACTGAGAACAATTATTTCAGTATTCAATTTCGCGCAGTTTATTGGAGACGCCGTTAGCGTTCCAAACCATTTACACAGTTCATTGTTGGTTACGCACATTGAGCCAATCCCGAATTCGGTTTGCATGACCAACATTTGTTTTCTTAATTCCATGAGCCCTCTAATAGTGTGATTCTGCGTATTATTGAGGGTATACTGCGCATAGTCCCCATTGGTGCGGTATTGCCGGTGGATATTGAGGGCATCAGTTTGATAGCGCTGGCGACGATTCATGATTGACCCGATGAATGGGCTGCTTTTTAACTATATTTTGGAATCCTCTAACAACTTCGGCTTACGAAAAGGTGCCTCTGAGTAGTTAAGATGAAGCTTGCGTATTAACAATGCCAGTGTAACGTTTGTTTTGACCGGCTTCAGGCCTTGGTTGATGTGGGGAACTTTGCCTTCTTATATTGTCCTTACTCTTCACAAATTTTTGCTAGGCAGCCTTCGCAACCTTTGTAGCAGCAACAAGTTTGATGAGGTCTATTTACTTTAGCCGGCAAAGTAGTATATGGAAGACTTTTGTTTTTATATACTTTCGTCAGCCAAAGCTGGTCCATCCTGCAAATGTTGAACTCCACTCCATGCGACCTATTATTTAATTTATAATAATTTAATCTTTGTCTTTATTTAAAATCAAACCATAGGGGGGCAATCATTTAATTTTATGGCAGCAAATTAGTCTGTAGAGATATTAGTTTACATTGAGCTGTTAATATTTTCTGCTCGATTGGACGTGAATTTCAGTTCAAATTACTTAATTGTATATCCAATGGGTGTAGCCAGTTAAGTCTTTCGGTGGAGCAACTACTATGCAAAAGATTAATGGACAGAATATAAATGTGATCAGACAGTCTCTCTAGAAGCACTTATGCATCAGTAAAGTATAGATATTGAGCTCTTCGTGTATGGATTTGTTGGACAGTGCGAACGCCCTTCAAATACAGTTGAACAGTTGCGTCTTAAACCTTTTTTCCTTCATTCAAACTTCAAAAACTCTTCTGAATATGTTTGAGAATATTGCTAAAAGGTTTATAGGTCGCTAGGAAGCTACGTCGCTTTTGGCTTTACGGCTCAGAGGGTGCAACTGATATCAGAAACTTTTAAATGCTTTGTTTTGTTAAACCATTGAAAAGGTCTTTAAGTCTTTGGTTATCTGGTTAAGTGTTGTCTTGCCTTTTTTTTGGGTGCCATTTGTGCAACCTCGAAATCCAATTGTTCAACCTCCATGTTGATGTCTTCTCTGGCATAAAGCTTTACTTTCTTATACAGTTTTCCTTTCCCCTATTAGCCTACTTCATGTTGATTTTATGGAGATGGGCATGCTTAGCAGCAGCATAACTAATGAGTGTTCAGAGAAATGATCAGAAAAAATTTCTGGTGTACACTTTTTTAGTTAGTGCCAAAGCCTTTAGATATGGCAAAGTCTGGAACGAAGTCTAGAAGAAGTTCAGTCCTTGTTCGCACTAGTAACAACAGCTCACTGAGAGCGCAGTTAGTTGCTGCCATTAAAGTTCTTCTAAGCAGTCTTCCACTCTACACTGCGCGAAGACATTAAATCAGGACAAGTCATTTTATGTATGTCTCTATAATACATATGCATAGATGTATTTGCCTATGGCAGGCAAATAATAACACGATTGTACAAGGACATACAAACGCATATACAAACATTTATAAATGCTCTAATGTATATGTGTGCGTGTGGAGCTTTGGCAACTGTCGCGGCGAAATGAGTGAATAAATAAAAAATACACTCAAATACGCGTAACGACCTCATTAGCATAATAACGGTAAGTAATGGAAGAAAAATACCATTAAACAACACTTTATGACTTTATTTTATTCCCCGGCTCTTAGCTGGCGCTCCCTTTGCCGCACTTGCAAACGTTGGCGTGACTTGTGCGCAGAGATCTCTCATTTCCTTTTTTCTTATTTTTATTTTTTTATTATTATTGTTGCCAATTTTTTATTTAAAATGCTCATATGCGCGTGAGTGTGTGTGTGTGTGTGTGTGTGTGTGTGTGTGTGTGTGTGTGTGTGTGTGCTGTGTTTATACATACTTATGCTAAATAGCTGTAAATCTGTAAAATTACATACACGCACACACAAAAAAAAAAAAAAACGAATGCATAATTCATTGCCTGCTTTTGGGCGCCGCGTAGAGCGTTTGTATGAGAGAACGAAAATAAAAAAAAAACAAACGCATTTAAAATCAGTGCCGGGAAATTCATGCAAATTCAGTTGTTACAAAGAATTAGCTAATTCCAACGCGCTTTTCTTTCTTAGCGCAGCGCAGCTCAACATACCCCCGCATACACACTTCTTATACACACGTTCGACCCATGGCTTCTTTTTTTTTCTGTGTTTTCTCAATTTTTATACCGATTTTATTTTGTATTTTTTGTTCATTCGTGTAATTTCTATAATTTATCGTACGTTTATTTGTCCCTTGAACCCCATCTTCATGCAATTCAAACCAATGCTTGCAAAAAAAAAAAAAATTTTTTGGGAACAAGCTCACAACAAGCTAAAACTGTTGCCCTGCGACCTTTCTCTCAACGAACATACTTACGCATTTAAACCCATACACAGGTTCACGTTTTTCTAGTCTTCGGGCATTCCGTTGTATCGTCCTTTCGTTTACAACACCTCCCCTACTACTCGTACAACGTTGCTCGCTCGTTTATTCGTTTGTTCGTTTGTTCGTGTTTATTTAGGTCTGAGCTAATAAAAAGGCTTACCATCTCAATAAAAGTATTTAACACAAGCGTTTTACTACTTAAAAATTTCGTTGAAATGCGCACCGACCATCAACATGGCCTCAGCCCTTTTACCGCCCGTCTTACAGGCGCGTGAGTGTCCTTTTTCTTAAAGGCTGCATTAAACTGGTGTAGCTGTATCATCGTCAAAAAAAAAAAAAAACAAAAAATATCTAGACGAAAGGCGAAAAAATAAATCCCTTAATCTTTGGAAATGCTACACAATTACCACTACACAACAGCAGCAACAGCAACAGTCTGAAGCACGAAGGACCTCTCAGCCGCCTGCTTTCGCGCTGCGTATGTCATGTGATACTGCTGTCGCTGTTTACCTCAAGATTGACAATGACCCTTTCTTGCTTTGCTACGTATTCGCCTTTCTGACTAGCATCCTTTACTTGCTGCCCTCTTCCTTACAAGGATTATTTTTGGCCGACGTTAAGGCGACACAAAAAGAAGATAGCAAAAAAAAAAAAAGAAATAATGCACTTAAGTAGCAACGAAGCTGTAATACGCTTCACATGTAATTTTTTAATTTGTTATTTTTTTTCAGAGCGATTTCCAAACTTTCCTGATTTTATTTGGTTTTCAAAAGATCAGTAGAGTACCATTGTCCTTTGCAATAATTATAGCCTAATATTTGCAACTAACTGCGCAAGCAGTCGAAAAAAATTTGGCACATCTACATGGGGTTGCATATTAAAATTTCAATAAACAAAGAAACTTTAAGTTCCTTTGCCTCATTTTCTTTGTCCATCGTGCTGTCACCAACTCTTTGTACTATTTAACTACGCAATAAAATCAAGTAAATGTAGCGCATTCTAGCGAAAGGGTCAAATGGAAAAAAAAATATATAAAAGGGCTGGCATAGATTTTTTGACTTTATTCGCATCGCTTTACTTTATTGCCATCTTATTCGCTGTGTAATTCAAGCGCTACTGTTGCTGTCCTGTCACTGTCGTCCTTGTTGTTGGTGTCATTTGATCGGACTCTGTTTACAAAACCATTTACAAAGTGCTCAAACCTGCTGCTAATGCCACCTTAAACTATGTTATACAACCCATAATTTTCGTATAATATTACAAATAGTCGCTTGAAACTTCTGGAAAGCTGTAATACAAGTCTAACACAAATAAAATAATATCTTTTTTTTATACCCTACCTTGAAGAGCTCGAAAAAAACTTAATTTGTGCAAATATATATATATATATATTGCTGAAGAATATATATATGCTTGATCAATAGCAAAAGTCTCGGAGACTGTAAACTCAGAGCCGGCGACCTTTTTTGACAAATACTTAAATGCCCTTCAACCGTCTTTCCGTGATGGCCGCATTAAGGAAGACACGCAAGCTTCCTCAATCTTGTGCACGCTAACGGTAGTTGTTTTGAATGCCAAGTACGAAGATATCTCTCCATACCTGGTCATTGCAACGCGTGCCCGGTCGTCCACTATCAATCAAGTTTGGGCCCCCCATATAAACCTTGTGTGCTGCTCTTTCATCAATTCGAATGAGGTAACCAGCCCAGTGCAGCCGCTGGAATTTTATGCGCTGGACTATGCCAACCTCATTGAATAGTTCGTACAGCTCGCAAACATACGGGACCTTAACTCGTCGCCGACCAAAAATCCTGCGAAGAATCTTCCTCTCAAAGACTTCCAACGCTGTTTCATCTGACTCAATCATGGTCCATGCCTTTGCGCCATACAATATGACCGGGAGTATCAGGGTCTTATAGATCTTGATTTTCGTCTTTCGAGAGAGGGCTTTACTTCTCATTTGCTTGCTCGGCCCAAAAAAGCATCTGTTTGCAAGCGGGATTCTTCGCCTAATCTCCAGGCTGATGTTGTTGTTGCTGTTTATCTCGGATCCAAGATAGCCGAATTTTTCTACAACACTGAATTGGAAATTCTCCATCGTCACTGACCGTCCAAGACGCGATGATGGTATGCTAGAAGACATCAAGGGCGTCGAAAAACTTCGATCGTATCGGCGTGTCGAAAGAGGCTTTATAGTCGACAAATAGGTGATGTGTGTCTTTGTTCAACTCACGGGTCTTTTCCAAGATTTGGCGTAATGTGAATATTTGGTCACTGGTCGACCTTTTTGGTCTGAAGCCACACTGATATAGTCCTATCAGTGCATCCGTTTATGGCTTCAGCCTATTACACAATTTGCGCGACAGAATCTTATATCCGATGAAAAGAGGACTTTTTCCGCGGTAGTTGGCGCAAACAGCGTGGTCTCCTTTCTTATAGATAGGACAGAGAACACTGAGATTCCAGTCATTGGGTATGCATTCATCGGACCATATCTTGCATAAAAGTTGGTGCATACTCCTAACCAACTCTTCGCCGCAGTTCTGAGATAACTCAGCTGGCAGCCCATCAGAGCCTGCCGCTTTGTAACTTTTCAGCTTTTTAATAACTGAATCGACCTCGTTATAGTCCGGTGGCTCTACAAAAGTGCCATCATTTACTGGTGGTTCCGGTGTCACATCTCTATCTATAGGTTACACAAATGACTCCTCCATAATCTCAATGATTCCTGTTCATCCGTAGCCAAATTTCCATTGTCATACTTACAGAAAGTTACTCCGGGCTTAAAACCTTCAGTCAGACGCTTGACCTTTTGATAGAATTTTCGAGCTTCATTTCTGTCACGTAATATCTAAACATCCTTAAACTCCCGCCTTTCTAACTCTTTTTTCTTGTGTCTGAAAAGGCATTTCTCCTCTCTCCGTTTCTCCCGATATCGCTTTGTAACAGCTCTCGTTGCTTCCGATTACAGAGTTCGCTGATAGTAAGCGTTCTTCTCTGCAGTAGCATTGCGACACTCCTTGTCGTTCCAAGACTAAGTCACAGGGTTTGTATAACCAACGACCTCCTTTGCAGCCCTATCCCTGGAGCGGGTGATATGTTTTCACTGCTCACATATATCTTGGAAAGGTTTTCCGGAGCAGTCGGGAGTGTGTTTGAAAAGGCTATGGCAGTCTGTTCTGATTCCAGCTTGCCGACGTCTAACATACGTTTGAAGCTTTTAATTTTGTGTGGCATTTAGTTTGGTTTGGCTGTTGGGATGACTATGGCTGATCTTTATGTGTGGATAAGTTCCGGAATCAAGCGTGTTGTTATGTATTGCCAGAAATTTTGGTTTTTAGTGTAGTTGGGATATGTTTCAACATAAGAAAGGATATTCTATTTGCACCTGGGCTCATCGCTTTTGCAGTTGCTACTGCACATTAAATCTCTTAAAGTGTGAAATTGGATTCTAAGTATTTTGAAGATGTAGATAATAGAAGAATATTTTAAAAATAGATTGCTTAAATCAAAAAGTCACTGGCATAGCAAACCACCCTCGTAACTAAACACTATTCAAACAATTTATAATTTTAAATTTAGTTGAATTTTCATCATTTTTGTAACTGCATCAGCTTGGACAAGCCGGTCAAACCTTCAAGTCCAAAATCACAAGTCTAAGCGACTGTTTTTCTTTTTAAATTTCAAAGACAAGGCACACCTCCACATAGCTACATGAATAGCTTACCCCTAAGTAAATGTTTTATATATTTATTTATATTATATAAACACAATAATCCTACAGACTAACAAAGAGACAAAGTATTGAGCAACGCATCAAAATCTATTCCACCCAACGATTACATCATGGCAATCGTAGTGCAGGAATCTTTGAATTACACCATACAAGCGTACAGTGCAGCCCTGTCAACTGTTTATATTTTGTCTCTTATTTTTTTTTTTTTTTTTGCTGCGAACCTTTTTTTTTTGCATTGTGCTGTCTCCAAACGTCCAACTGGCAACAAATCAAATTTGCATACTATTATCAGTTTTATCTGCTTGATGTGCAGACTGTGGGTCGCAGGGTCAGTGAGATGTGAGTGGGGTAAAGAAATCCAATTGGACGTATCGCTAAACTGACATGCCAATAAGCATTAAAGCTGCAACAAATCCAGACTGAAATCCAAATGAACACTGTCAGTGAGTGGAGTGTGTGGAGTGAGTGTGTGGCGTCTAATTCCAATTGGCATCCATGTGTGTCAATGTTCGACGCAATAAGCAATAATTGCAAGCTCATACTAATAATGATTGATTGTAAATTGACCAACAGGGAAAGAGTGATGGACGTAGATTGGTTGATTAGATTGTGCAACGCATTTACTAATTGCGAAAATATTATGTGCCAAAAGCTACTGTCCCTGCTCCTGCTCTTATGTGAACGCCGAAACTATTAGCGACAGGCAAGTTCGCAGCTCGGTGTTATTTGTACCTTGACTGTGGGAGCACGTTTCTGTTGTTGTCAGCAGTGACAGCCAAATCAAATTATGCCAGAAGCGCCAACCACTCCACTCCCCTACGCATCATAATTTTATAGTACATGCAGCGCTTCCAATTAGGAAAAAAATAATTTGACGAAATATGTAGGTTTGTATGTAACAAGAAGAAGAAGAAGAAGAAGAGGCAGAAGAAGAAGTAATTAAATAATATGTACACCGCCACCGCAACCAATGCTGCTGCTGCTGCTGCTGCTCATCAACGTCATACGCTGCTCTCCATCATCATCATCGTCATCATCCTCATCATCATCTTGCAACATTCGCGACTGCCAGCAGCAGCAACCTCAAAGTAGGCCAAACGTAGCTGGGGTTAAGTCTTAGACTGGCTCTTAGAGCATCTGGGTGCGGATGCGGGTGCGGGTGCGGGTGGATAAATGTAAAACTTGTGCCAAAAATTATGACGATTGTTATTACATTTCGGTTTCGGTTCAGTACGGTTTAGTTCGGTATAGTTCCATACATTTGGTGGTTGCATAACGACGTCTTTTAATGTGTAATGTGTCTGCATACCCTTCTACCAGCCAGCCGCCCTATGCTATAAGCTGCACATGTGTGTATGTGTATGTGTGTGTGTTTGTCTGCTTATGTCATAATGAAAATCGACATTCCTTACGGTATTACACCTTTCATGCCCATAGAGATTTCCTGTTACCTCTTATATACGATATTGTATATGATTTTGACAAGCCGCAAATTGTTATGACACACTGCGGCGGTAAGAACGAAGACTTTGGAGATACTCGTACAATTGATTTAGATGTAGGCCAAATATATTTTGTCATTTGCTTTGGCTATGGCTAATGGAATACATCTTCCGTTGCCATCTTCTTAAGCCAGCCAGCCACTCTGCTAAGTTGCAGCCGATCCCTGCGGCGGCATAGACGGCACTGAGTGTCCGGTGATGTACGTTGCTGCTGTTCATAGCATATTCATAATTGACATTTGTACTGGCATCTCACAAGCATTTAGCATTCAAAACTTATTATTAGCACAAATCGAAAACAGAATATGTACGTTCATCAATTTAATTCGCAAGGAAGAAGGTCAAGGGTATAGAAAGTTTGTAAAACTAGCTGTGTTCTGGCAGATCGCATATATTTTTTATTCAAAAACTCGGAGAACAGATTGTGGTTTTTATGAATACTGCCCGTTAAAGAGGGGGAGTGGGAATAGGTCGGTCTAAATATCCTAACTTAAGGACTTTCTTTTAATGTCTATAAGTTGTCTAATTATCTGAAGAAGAAACATAAGAACACGATGTTCTCGATACGAACAGCCAGACACACGGACATGAATCTATCGTATCGACTTTTTAGTGGTGAGACTTGAAGTTTTTTTTAGGATAAAATTTGTCAGTTTTAGCAGATTTAACCACAACAACAAAATTTCTTCATATGAAGACATAAAAAAAGAAGATTTTAATGAGGACTATCCCTATTCGTAGCTTAATCAGCATCCATATAGAATGGGAGGGGTGTTAATAGAACGTACTTTCAATACAAGTGATGTAAAGATGAAATAGGAGATTATAAATATTCAAACTTGAATGCTTTATCTCTTATAGACTCCAAGTTCTAGAATTCCATGTAGACAGCCAGACAGACGGACATCATGTCTACATCGACTCGACTCTATATTCTATCAGGTCAGCTTTGACTTTTTCTGTTAAGTTATAATTTTCTAAACAAATTAGAAAAAATCGTAGAAAAATTGTTGTTTGTTTGTTTGTGCGAGCATCACGTCTAACCCGCTAAACCAATTTGTATGAATTTTAGTATAGAAATAGAAAAAACATTGAAAATGAACATAGGCATGACATAGGAGGGGTCATAGTGCATAGCTTAGATATGTATATGTATTAACAAATAAAAATCGATTTAAACGATGATTGCGTATATGTGACTGTGTATGCTTTCGTATAGGAAGCAGCCTTTCCGCGCACACCTTGTTTGTTTGACATTTTACATTCATTGCATTGGCGTAGTGTTATAATTCTCATCCAGTTCTTGCTTACACCTATATTAAGTTAACGTGCAACGGCATTAATCGTTTAAGCGTGGACTTTCGATTTACAACCAAGCTTCTCCAGCAATAAATTCATTTATATGATCTATTATTAGCTAACAATTTAACCAGACCACGTCTCTTATGCAGCAAGCAATGTACTCAATATAGGATCAACTAATGTCATTCGCATATTTCGTGATGCTACACTGAAACTTCAACAAGGTGAAAAATTTATTAAACAAATTGTATTGTGCAACGCGCTTGGTAGTCTGTTTATTTTAAAAGTAACACATAATAAATTATTTATCAATTCTGAATAGCTGTGTTGCAAAAAAAAAAACGATTGTAAATACGATTGCATCTCCGCAAATTCAATTGAGGAGCACCTTCCACTCTTGCTTTGGTATTTATCTGCTTACGGCTTGGATATCTTTTTACCATTCTCATGTTTTACATCCTGATTTGGACGTGCCTCAACATTCTGGACCTGTTCTGGTCTATTGACTGGTCTGAATATGGTGATAGAAACTGGCAGCCTTATATATCCTGCGTGTTTGGCCAATCTAGCCTTGGCGAGAAGTTTTTTGGCCTCATTGTTTCCGAATATCTTTAGGAATATGTTTTTTTTTTTCAAAATATTTATCTACTTTTTTATGTGTATATCTTTCTCGTTGAATCTAACTTACCGGAGGTTTTTGCGACTCAAGTTTTTTTTTATTATAGGGCGGCATAGCGTAAGAAAAATTTTTGTACGTGTTACAGCACAGTGATGAGAGCTATGACAAAATAAAATTTCAAAGGAGCAGTACGGCTATGTGTACTATATAATATTTATTCTTTTTTTTTTGGATTTTGTATTTTAATAAAACTCAATTAATTTGGAAGAATTTGAAAACTTTGCTCGCCGTGTTTCGCTTACTTTATAAGTTGTCATGTTTGTCATCTTCACTTTCTCTACTCCGACTAGATTTCAATTTCATTCTTTTGTACATTTGATATAAAAACTAAAGACATATCTGTTGTAGGCTTCAACCACAGAGTCAGTATAATTGGTCCGAGAAAATACAATAAGGATGCAAGAAAGACACTGTATAGCATCTACACTGGTGATGAACCATGGAACTTGTTTCAACAATCGACATTGCTGCTCACGTGGCGACAAAGGCGTTGGAGCAACGCACGATCATTTGTTTGCCAGAAGTCTTCGCAGAAAATCTCGCTTTCTTTCTGGCTTTCTCTTCACTTTTACCAATTTTCTAGAAGAAATTTCAAAAATTCAGCCGCATATATTGTGCTGTACAGTCTAGCACTGTTGGAAAACTATTCTGATGCACATTTCTGCTTGTATAGATCTTAAAAATTATAAAAGGTGAAGAAGTTTTACTTTATATATAATTCTTTAAATTTTAGTCGCTTTTAAATATACTTCTAGCTCACTACTTACAAGAACACGCTTCTCACACACATGCTATAGCCATATAGCCTCGCAATCATGCGTTTTTTTTTTTCTTTCTTTAGCATAAGTTTCAATCAATCCTCCAACATATGCCAATTGGAAATCAAGCTGCAAAGCGAATTTGCCAAAGATTTGTATTTTTTCTTTATCATTTTTTCAGTAATTTGAGTGTCATTCGCAGTTAAACAAACTTAATGGAGGATAAAGATGTATTCGTCGATGTTGTATGGGAAGCAGGTGGTCGTCGATGTAAGCAACAACAAACTCTGAAATCAAGTCAAGTCAAGTCAATTCAAATCAAATCATTTGGAAGCAAATCATTTGATATGTTGCGGCAATTGACAAACTACGCCAATCCAGCAGAGACCCTTGCCGTTCTGGCGGAATGCGTGCTAGTATGAGCGCAGGTTGGAGCATGAAGTCGCTTCGCTACAAAAGACGCACATTCACAATTGCTCAATTCAATTTCCGTTTGAGTGCTTTGCCGGTTCAATGGCATAACTTGATCTCGCCAAATGTCGCTGATGTCATTGATGATGACGATGATGATGAGGACGATGATGAGGATATGGCTGATGTTAATGTGTATGTTGCTGAGGACTCTTTGTGTTCGCATTGCACAACGATGCCGTGGCAAATGTTGCTTTTTATGTCGCACAGGTGAATGCCTTTAATGTCGCTGGATTAGTTAAATGCAGCGCGTGTGTTTTGCCTTGCCATTGTCTGTCTTCCTGCTTCCTTCCATAACGTGTGTTAGTGTGCGTGTAACAACAAACCATTCAATGGTGGTACAAGCGCGCTTAACCTCTGCTCTGCGATGAGCACACTTGATTTGCTATTTATTGAAATTAAATAGGCATTGAAATTGTTGTTTGCCTATGATTTTCATGCTCCTCATTGTAGTCCTTGCCCGTGATACTTCCGCTGCTGTTGCTTTTCCTATTGTACGTAATAGCTATTATCGTTGTTCTTTCGGTTGTTGTTGAAGTTCAAGTTATTTCGATTATTGGCTGTTCAAGTCGGTTCATTTTATTTATTGATATTGACATAAATCGCCATAATTATGCTCGTCGAACCTTTGCATTCCTGCTTAGCCTTTTGTTCTTCAGCCAATCTAATTGTTTATTTTTATTGCCGGTAAATTTTATTACTTTCCTTATACGATTTTTACAAAGATTTAAGTTGCTACTGGGTCTTTATGTACGGGATTACTTTAAGCTTTTGAATACTATCTTTTAATGTATTTGGATTTCTTGAAAACTAAACAGAATTCAGTTATTGTATGAACAACTTATTGTTGGTGTTGCTCTGCAGAATTCTCAGATATGTCTAGGCTATAACAAACACTATTTGCAGCTATGAAAATCAACTTAAAAGGCATCTCATTAACTGAAACAACTTTTGAAGTGTTTATACAGAATATTGTGTAACTCGTCGCTTTTCATTATTAAATGACAATCTATTTAATTGGCAAATGGTGCATTGTAAACTGTGATTAACACGCGTGAATTTACGTTAAAGTTTCCGTACATTAGAGCCGTAAAACATACACACACAGGCGGCTGTCTTACAGTCAAGTCGACAACTCGGTTTGTTTATAGTATTTGCGGTTAATTAATTCGCATTTACACCTGTTGGCAACAAACTCCACCGCAGCGCAGAGCCTGTGGCGGCAATCATCCATTCATACATTCATTCATTCGTTCGTTCGTTCGTTCGTTCGTTCGTTCGTTCGTTCATTTGTTCATTCATGCCGCAAATTAACTTGAAATAGCATTGGATCTGCATGCAGCAGCAGCAGCAGCAGGAGCAATTTTGAACTAACACCTTACTGCATCCTGTCGACTGCAAGTAGCAAGAGTCAGTTGGAGCATGGTGTATGGTGTTGGCTGTGCTTAGTGAAACAACAAAGCAAAATTTCGTACATTTTTGTGTCGCACTCCCGTTGGCACTTAAGCGACACCAATTCCTTTCAATGCTAACCCGTCGACACTGACGACGCACATTTGAAGCTGCCACCTTGCAAACATGTCATGACCCCATGCCTACGTTGTCATCAAATGTTGTAAAGGCAGTGCGCTGGCTGGCTGGCTGACTGGCTGTCAACGCGTCGCACACTAATTCCTGTCAACGTCATTAACAACAAAAAGCGAAGCGTTCAAGCGGCAGCAAATGTGGCATCAAAGGGAGAAGAGTGTTAACAGCTGATGGGTTTGTGTACGGTAAACGGGGCGCTGCAAAGTGCGCGCAACAGGCGTTAATTGCGAAATAAACTTCCATTTAATATGTGCAACAGAACATGTGGACACTCCCAACATACACAAACACACACACATACGTGTATGGCATATGTCGCTTTCCCTCTCTCTCTCTCTCTCTCTCTCTGTCACTCTAAAAATACTCTAATGTGTGGCATACAGTAAGGCGCACCATTTTGCAATAACCGGAAGCGCCTCGACAAATTCAGACAAACACGCGCCAGTTAGTAGCACATATGTCGTCGCGTCGCAGCCCCTGTGCAGCGGCCGTATCATTGTCCTCTTGTCTGTTGACCGACGACGCCCCTCAAACCAAACCGCTCCATATCACAGTGTCCAGAGTCCAAGCATGCAGTGCTGCTCACATTGAGCTCGACTTTACTGTTTAACAGCGTGATTTACTGCGGTTCTTTTGCCCAAGGACCGGCCAAGTGCTACCTACAGTTACCTGCACCATACCCGTAAACCTAAAGCTTCGCCTGCGCCCCCGTTCGCGTCTGTTCACGCTTTGCGGTTGCCCTCAAATGACCACTGGCTGAGCGCATAATAATGTTTAATTTGAGGTAAATACGTTTTTGTTTTGCCGTTTGCCCGTAGTCGTCGACGTCGTCGTCGTCGTCGTCGTCGTCGAAGCTGCCCACTTTTCCATTTTTATTTTAATTCTTTTTTTTTTCTGCACATTGCTGCGTTTTCTGCTGCTGCTGTTTGCCATGCTATTTGCTCTGTTTTCTCTCCGGGGGCTGAAACTCATTGTAAATACGCTTCCGGTGTTGCCCAGCGCGGAGTCTACCGCTGAGATTGTGAAGCCAAAAAGAAAAAAATAAACTGTATACTTGGACCGGACTGCCTGTTGGGCAAAAGTGCATTAAATGTTCGCGCTTCGCAAGCCAAATAAGAACTCCACTACACAGAAAAGTTCATACACGAAGCGGATAGAGAAGCAAAAAAAAAAAAAAAAAAAAAAATGAATTCTAAAGACAAAACACACGAAAAAAAAAAAAAATTAAGAAATAAATAAATAGCAGTGCGAATCAAGAGAAGAAAAAAATACGAATTTAATTCACAGTTTGATGGCGTTTGTTGAATTAAATGAAGTAAAGCAACTGCTAAAAGGACAATGTCCTGCTATAAATAAACGCTAGCAAAAGTAAAAAGAGGACTAAAAGATATACAGTTGCAGTTAGTTAGAAAGTGGAAATCAAAATTTAAACAGTTATCTGCGAGATTAGAAATAAAAATATCCTGTTTAAGGATAATTCAGTAACAAGTAGGATCACTTAATGTGTGATATTATTTGAAACGAATCAATAAAAAAACATAATTAAAAACGCTGGACTAAATGTTCGAGCTTTAAGGGGACTATGCTGAGAAATAAATTGGCTATAATATAAAAAGTCAATGATTTATCAAACCACCCTTGTTTATGGAACCGACTTGGCTTTTTGCGTTATATTCACTCTTGGATGTTCCAAAAATATTGCAGATGCAAGTGGATTAGATCAAAATGAGCCAAATCTATCGATTCTAAGACGGTTAAAAAAAATTTGGAATCTCTAGAAATATTATGGCGAATTTCAGATCTTAGCCTACACTCCTATAGGAACCTATTTAAGAACTAAAGTCTCTTCAATAATATTTAACTTTAAGAGTGGACTTCATGCTAGAGGTGTGATGCCATATTTTAGTCAATAGAGCTTGCTAACTATTCATGTTGGAAGACATATTTTAGACAGAATGGAATGGACTTGACATCAGTTAAACAATTGATCTATTGAAGTTTGATAATTGCGTAATCTCGAGATATGGTCCGCTCATGAGAGGACTCGAAAAACTTATTATATGTGGGCTATTTAAATCAAACGAACCAAAGCTTAAATACTTCTAACCCCAATGGGACAAGCTCTTTAATGTGTGACGTTTTGGTCCTGAAAAACCAATCATATTCAATTTAAAGATGGTATTGATACGAAGCCCGATAAACTGGCTGTTGTTTTTCTTGGGGATGGGGATTTATTCATTTATTATAGTCTTCAAAATCTCATATGGACGGATAGATAGATGGATATATCTATTTCGACACGGTATATGGTTTTTCTCTGGTATCCCCAATATAAACAACTTCTTGTAGAAATGAATTTTCTTTTCTTTTTTCCAATTTGCAGAAATTTGGATTTCCACTGCAATAGGCTAATAGTATGTGTTAAAAATATTTTTAAATTAAGCTGCACTCTTTTAAATCCTTACGCCCAATCATTTCCTTTTAGTCACTGACAATCAGTCTCGAAGCCTCGAACTGTGCACGGCACTGCCTAGGAATTTCTTTTGTCAACTGTAAAAAGGCTTCAAAGTCAAAGGCTGACGCGACGCGAACCATTTCCTATGCCTCGCCTCACTCCGGCCACTCTGGCACGGTACTTTGTATTTTGTGTCAGTGTACGGTTGCTCGACAGCGCTTTGTTTTGTCCTGGTTTTGTGAAACACGTCCACGTCAATGGCGATGTCCACATCGTCGCCGTCGTCATTGTTCTCAACTCTGCCCCGTTGTAGTATGATGTGTGATACTGTTTCGAATACGGCGGCATTGGCGATGACTACTTCTTTATATGTCACGCTACATATAGTCGCTAGTTGGTCGCTCCGTCGCACTATGGCGCAAAATCGGTAGAAGTGAATTTTTTTCAGCTCCGCAGTAGAAGTCAAAGGATACAGACTTGTTCACTAGCTGTGTGTTGCATTGCGTATGTACCATGGTGAAACGGATGAAATGTGATGAAGAGTCCTATTTTTTAGCATCTTGTGCATCTAATTGATGTTGGTGTACCGGATAAGTCCAAGGCTACTTTCTTGAGTTGCTCCAGCTGCGATGTAGGAAATGTCTGAACGTTCAACTCGGAATTCGATCAAAAAGTGGCAGTGAATCAAATACGAACTAATGCGAAAAATTTTAAGAGATATTCTTCATGTGAGGTGTTGCTGATTGTTGGACAAAATAACAGAGTTCCGGAATGAAGCTCTGCACATCTGGAACTACCGAAATTTGATGAAAAAATTTTTGAATCTTGAAAAAAGGATGTATCTAACTTATAAGCATCTAAGACACAATCAGATACTTTCGCTTACAAGATTTCTCCTACAAGATTTCGCTTACAAGTTTGCGTATTTCTGCCTGCAATGTGTGAGACCTAATCATGTCTTTCACGTTTCAATCGAGCATTATTTCGAAGCCTAATGCAGTTCATGAATTCTTGGCTAGTTAGCAATGCTGTTGGTACCGAGTCTCATCTATACGCCGGTTTAACTTTTAGAGAATCAGTGACACCAGTTCCATCGATAGTTGTATGAAGAATTTTTTCAAAATCCATGGGATCGAAACTCTAGACTGACTGTTCTGAGTCTAGCCTTAAGTTGAAATGCTATTAATTCAGCAACTTTTCTGCTCTTATAGGCAGGTAGTATGCCCAAATATCCATGAGATAGAATGCCTTGGGAAAGACTAGCCAATTATGGTTTGCAATGCGTTTAGTTCTACTTGCCTTTAGGAAACAACCAACTCAGATGTCACCCAAAGTTAATTGGTGAAAAAAAAACTGTGGAATGAGTATTACTCTCAAGACGTAAAGCCATTATTGTGACTCATGCAATGTCTTCACCAATAAAGACAAATTAAATTTTAGCCTTTTGGCTTGAGGTGCTAGAATTAGAATATACCTGCCTAGTGCATAAATGTATATGGATGATCTACGATTTGAAATCTTGGGTGAATGCTATTTTTTTTCATCCTTTAAATTGAAACTTCGCAATTAATTAATTCGCTTAACTCGCAGATTAACTCTTTGGCAACACATCAAGCCAAAATATAAGAATAATAGGTTAGAGATTATTAGATCCTAGTAAAACTGGTCTTTGATTTTGAAAGATGTTGCTCCCAAATATTCATTGCTCAGAAATTTTTCACTTCGTACACAATCAATAGTCAAATATTTGTGAAGTAGACTCGTCTCTGTAGAAAATTCGCTGAATCATATATTTTCAATTGGAAATTCTTCTCCTTGGTTAATTTTGTATACTATCCCATAGTGCGCCGGTCGTTTGCTCATTCTATCAATCGGACTACTTGCATATGTTATTGGACAAGCGATGCCGCTAGATGCTCGTACAACGAACCAACCATTGAACCCACACCAACTGAAGTGGCTGCTTTGTTTTCATTGTCGGTTTGTCGGAAAATGGTCCGGAAAATGTAAGCTATTGTTCGCTACACACACACACACACACACACACACACACAAACATACACAAACAAATGTACATGATATACGAATGTGTTTTGTGTAATTTCTACTAAAGAGTTTCGTTTTCATTGGCTTTTATTTTAATTTAATTATTTTCAACGCCAGCAAAAGCCAAAAACCCAAAAGCAACAAAGTCCAACAATACACACAAAGAGACGACAAACCGACATACCGACAGACAGACAGACAGACAGACCGACAGTCAGACCAGACTGTTTCCGCAATAAGAAAATCTTGTTTATTTTCTACTGAAATGGTACTCGCTCAATTCAAACCATATCGCAATATATATATAGCCATATCTGTCAATAAAAATCAAAACGACGCGCAGCAAACTGCCAAAATGCAAATAAAATTCTCGCGTAGGCGTTTCTTCGGCATTTCTTAACCAATTTGCCAAAGTGTTTTCTTTTCAGCCAGCGACGTACGATGTACGAAAATAGTAAACTGCAAATCAAACAGCCATGAGCACGACAAGGTAAGCTGGCAGCAGGACATCAACAAAGCGAGCAGCGCTAGACCCCATAGTGGCTGCTGGTGCCAGTCACCGTGCAAGCGTCATACATTAAGGGTGACCATTGCAATGTTAAAGTTTAATTTTTTAGTTTTTTTTATTTAACGCTAGTTCTTTCGCTAGGCGTTAGTAATGCATAGCAGAGTCAGTGTGTAAATATTTTTGAAATCATTTCATTTTACTAATTTCTTATTTATTTCTCAAATTAAAATGCACAGCGAAGTAGCTAATCAGTCGCGTATGGTCACCTTATATATAGCTACATATTATGCATATTACAACCGGTCTATCAATATATATATATTTTTTTTTTTATTAATATTTCCCGGAAAAATTTTTGACGTTCAGCTGATATTTTAATAAACATTGTGAGGCAACAAAATTGCTTTCTTTCTACTTAAGGAGGCTTGCATGGGAAATTTCCTTTCGTATTAAATTTTAAGGTTGACAAAATTTCTTTTGCGCTTTAAAAATTTCGATTTTTGCTGCTTTTGAGTGTCTAATAAGAAACGCACAGTGAATGCAACCGCAACAAAAATGCAAATGAAGGCAAAGACACAGAAAAGTATCTAGAACGCCGGCAGTGGCGGCGGTGGCGCTGTTAAAATCCACAAGTTTCACCAAGTCTAATGAAAAGAAGTTTTCAGTAGCAGAGAGTTCAGTTTCGGTTTCGGTTGCAGCAGCAGCAGCAAATAGTTTGCCAGACGTTAAGTATGTGTTCTGGCATGCCCGGAAGCATAGCTGAACGAAGCACCTGCAAGCTGAAAGGCGGCGAAGTAGTACTCATCAACAGCAGCTACAGTGCGTTGCGTTGTCGGCGCTAATCCTCATTTAATTTTAAAGTTCGAAGGTGTTGAAGATAATTTTTGGCATCACTGAGACAATGAAGGATGTAGGACTGAGCTGCAAAGGTGTCTCTATACGCACCGCACATTCGTTTGCATATAGACACGCTCGAGTTATGGAGTGTTCGCACATAAAAATATTTTATAGCATTTTGCCGGGATGCCCTCGTTGGCAATGGGTACAACGATGTGTATGATGGTAAAGCAATGCAGACGACGCTAGTAACATTCATCTCTCATACTCTCCCACTGCTCAGCTACTTGCCCATGCTGCATGGGCATGTGTGGCAGCGCAAGGGTTAAGACTTGTGGCTCCGGCAGTATCGCATGGTGTAATTTGGGAACGCAGTGAGTTTGGGCGTAGTAGCGGCGAGAGCGCATAAGTGGCGTTACCGCACATCGCCAGATAAAATAATGGTGCCAGACATTGTCTTATGAATAAATTGTTATGGAAATCGAATTAATGAACGCTGTGGTGCAGAGACTCGACTCGAGTCGAGTTGAGTCGAGTCGATTCGAAGCCGTAGCAGGAGTCACAGTGTCTTAGATTGCTTGCAAGCTACCGTTGCTGGCTGGCTGGCTGGTTACTACTCCGTTCTACTTCTTCTGGCACCGGCTCCTGCTGCTGTTGCTGCTGCTGCTAGTGCTGCTACTCCTGTCGCCGGTGTGCAAAGGTTAATACCTGAGCTTATTTGTCTCTAACTCTTTCGTTTTTCGTGTCGCTTGCTTCATTCTTTCCAGCGAAAGCTCTACGTTCGTTTCGTAATTTAATTATGCGTTCACTTTGTGTGTCTTAAAGTTCTTATCTTAAATACTGAGTGGCAAGTCTGCCTGCCACTTGGCCCCCTAATTCGACTCAGTTACCTCAGTGTTTTTCGATATATATATATAGGTAGGTAGGTAGGTAGGTATATATACTCGTACTTGTGTGTAGGTGGGTATCTTAGTCTTAGTCCTGCGGTAAGCAAGCATTAAATTGAAGAATTTAATCGAATTTCGTTCGTAAGACTGTCATGCATTTTTGAATAATTGCCACCGAGGTATCTTATCAGACAATACCTTGAATGTTCATTTTTACATGAGGCTATGCATCGGCAAACATCTTCTGTCATGAATTCATACATTTGAATAGCTGAGAGATAGACAGAAAGGCGCACAGCGACACAGACACCAAGAATACGACACTATTGAATATTGATGCTTAATTTAATACAGCACAAAGATTGAATTACTTCTAAAAGTTAACACAAAATTGCAAAAAGTTCAGTTCAAGTCTACAGCAAATGGATTTGAAAGATGTTAAATAATTCTACATTGAATGCGATATGCTAGATGTGTACTGCATATCGAGGCAAATGTATCTATGAAGTGGAAGAGCAACAGCATCAAATAACATAGATTTATTTAAAGTCAACATTTATTCACAGAGAATTTATAAAATGCGACATTCAACTAAATTTAAATTGATTTATCGTATATTAAATGCTGTTACTGATTGCGTAGATACTTCGTCAACTCTTCTGGACCAGCTGCTTGCAACGAAAGTATGCCTAAGCAGTAGAACGATCCGAACACAGTACCTGTGGTACCCTCTTTTGTAGAACAGTGACGCAAAGCAGCTGAAATATCTTACAGAGACTCAGAGGCAAATTTTTTGAGCAGCGATTGGCAACTATAAAATACACCAGACACGCAAACGATTCGCTTTGGAAGTGCACTAAGTCGCTTAAGAGGCAACCATTTAGACTGAACTCCATCCGGTACCCTGTTGGATGATTTGGGAACATCTACATTTTAGATTTACTACACATGACGTTGCTGCAGTTGAAAGAGACTTTCGAAAGCTTGGAGATGCTATTGCAGGAGTCCGACCCCATCAGGCCTAACATGGTCTAAGACTTTGCGAAGAGCAAGAATGGGACTGATTGAGTTTATGAATTAAGATTGCCAATTTGTGCTTAGGACAGACCATGACACAATCGAGCAGGTTCATAACTTTGCGCAGAATATCTTGTAGGTTTTTGGTGACCTTGAGCAGTCCAGCTGGTATTCAATAGAGTCTGACACGACGGCCTCATATAATTGATTAAATAATTTCTGTCAGCGCCTTACTTCTGCCTACTCCGGGCTTACCACGAAGCACGAGAATTATATACTAGATGCCGTGAAAGCCCGTCAGATATAAGCTGGAGTTCCTACATGAAGGCCCCTTTTTAGATTAGAACTCTCTTTAGTTTTTCAATTTTTTTTTTTTATCAGACTTGAGGACTCTTTCTTAAAAAGATCTTTAGAATCTATACCATAAAGCATCTATGCTTCATGCTAAACTGCAAACAGCTGGTGTAGAGACAAACTGCAGCAGCTTTTTTGCTTATCTATGATATGAGCCATGTGAAGTAGTCTTGGTCAGCCTCTACTGTCTATTTCTCAAACAGGTCTCAGCGGTGTTTGATGCTATGAGCAGCTTGACAAATATTTCAGTAAAATCTCAAAATCTGGGTCACAAGAACAAAACATTTTAAAGTCAAATTTAAGAATCTTTTTATAAAATTTATTAATTTGAAGAAAATCTTAACAAAACCTCTTATCAAAGAAAAATTTCTGTGTAAGATGTGCTGATTTTCAATAATTCATGCAGTTTGTGTCACGTTTAGAGGAAATTTGTTTGGTTTCGAAGTATGACTCAAAGATTTTATGATAAATTTGCACAAAATATTTCATCTTCTACTATATGAACTGCCAAAAAAAAACTTCACTTAAAGCTATTTATAATATGTTCCATCACAGATTTAATGCTGGCAACTACGGCCGCAGAATTTGGCTTTCCAGCTCATTTGGGTTTATTTGTTTACGCTGTGCGTGTGTTTGCAGTGAAGCAGGTTCGAGTGTGCGTTTGTTTTATTATTAAGACTTAATCAATACCAAATTAATTCCTGCAGCGCATAGAATTCAATGGCAGCTGAACCGAACCAACGAGGTGGCAACCAAACGGAAATCGGAAATGAGCGAACGAAAACGCAAGAAAAAATGGCGCTGGGGCAAGGAAAATGCGAACGGACAAAACCGAGACACGTACAACGCGGCATGGGCGATTTTAGTCTAAAATAGTGAAGGAGAGAGAGTGCGAGTGTATGTGTGCGTTGAGGTTTTAATTTATCCCAAATTAATGAAAAGCAGCCGACAATGAACACACAGAAGAATGGAAGAAACTCAACGCCCGCAATGAGCTTTATTGGGTGAGTGGTTGAAATTTATTTCATTTTTTTTTTTTTTTTTTGTTTTTGATTTTCTTTTTGGGCGCTTTCAACAACGAAATAAAATTAATCAACTGGCAGCAAATGAACAAGTTTTGTGTGTGTACGAGGAAGCGAATAATCGTGTATCAGCTACTATTAAGCCAGCCAGCCAGCGTCTGGGCTGCATACTTTAAGGCTAGCAGCCTAACACAATACCTCACCGTACGTGCCTGAGTACATCAAATGCGAAAATCACTTAGAAGCACTCTCGACCCTTTTGAAGTGTTTAGATATGCGCACGCAAATGGTCAAGCACAAATTTTGTGCGAAACCACAAGAGCCCATAAAACAATGGCTCTAAAGTAGTAGAAGAAGTAGAGTTGCCTCGCATATAAGACGAACCACATAATGGGCTGCATTTACTTGTGCCTTATATATGTATATGCGTAGATTGCATTGAAGCGCAAAGTCTGTGGGCACACTAAAGATAATAAACTGAAATCATATTCATCATCATCAAAATCATGTCGGACATCAGCCAGCGCAACTACGCCGCAACCACTGGAACCATAACCAAGCTTCTAGCCATCCATCTTTGGCTTACAACTAGCATAAGCGACGGTGGCGACCAGCTGCGAATGAACTTGTATCTAATTACGACAAAATGACTTAAATAACAAGGCGCAACGCTTTGTGCGTCATCTTCATCTCACTCACTCACTCACAGTTGAGATGATTGTCTATCATTTTCTCAAGCTGCTTTCATTCGAATTTCTCTACGCTTTGTATACAGGCTACCCTAATACTCGTACTAACTGGACTGGGTGCCATTGTGACTTTCTATAGTTAGAACGTTGAAAGAAAGCAAAAGCCATAGAATCAAACAAAGCGGCCGACACCAAAGTCAGACTGAGAAAAAGGCCCCTCGAACGGCACTTGAAAAGCGAAAATGAGCTCTTTTAACACTTAAAGGGCTATAATGATACTTTGAAATAAAACACTGACGGATTTTGACGGCTTTACATCATCGCCATCGAAAGGACATGGCATGGGCATGGGCATGGGCATGGGCATGGGCATGGGCATGGGCATGGGCATGGGCATGGGCTAGACGACGATGTGCAACCTCTTTGACACGCAGTGCTTTCTTTCGACTATGCTACTCCTTTTGGTATTTGCAAACAAAAATCTAAAATGAAGAAAAATGAAATAGTCTTTTGAAGTCTTAAACGCTTGCGTATACAGTCTGCTTGATAATTTGTTGCCTTAGTAACTGCAGCAATTCGCGCGAAGCTTTAGCGTAACTTTTGCTCGCGGAATTTTCCGGCTGCCACTTGTGTAGTTCATATACTACTGTGTCAAGATTCTTGAAAAAAATGGAATATGAGCAAAAAAAAAAAAAAAAAAATTGACAAACGGATTACCCGTCTGGTGAGCTTAGTTTGAGATCAGCAAATTTAATGTGCTTAATTATAGTTGATATGTGTAGCACATCTGGAAAAATTGAACACTTCTCAAATGTACGAGTATGGCTTGGAAAATTAATTTCTTCATAGCAACAACATCAAAAGTCGTATCAATATAGACTTGTCCGTCTGTCTAGCGTTAGTACCCATATAATACTTGTTTTTTAAGCTGAAAATTGTCAAATTTTGCTGTATCTCAATTAAATTCGAAATAAATATTACATATAAGTAGATATTGAAGCACTGGTAGAGTTAGTCCACATACAAATCTGCAAAAAGGTTGTCAGATTACATAAAATCTTCGCTCCAGCACAATAACAGTAATCTCAGCACCCTTCTCAGGACTTACCTTCTTAGAAAATCGACTTTACCTTCTCTCCATTACATCTACCATCCCAATTTCCCTTTAGATTGCCATATCAGTCTCACCGACTCATCACACTCTCTCTCCCAGGGCGCTCACCTTCCCTTAATTGATCTTCTTCTAACTTTCTTATGAATATATCTTTGATTCGACTCGATAACCAAATAATCTGGAATTGATATGGTTTATATATATTCCAAGCGATCCCAATAAGTGGAGACAATGATGTATAAAGTTGTTCGTGGTGGCTTTCCGGCCTTTGTACTATTGACACAAATATTCAAACATTTTATTCGACTTTATTTGTGTGAAGAAGTGAACTAAATTCAATCGAAAGATGAATACCAATTGTATCAGTGTAAATTAATCCTTACTCTGGATATGCCATATGAGTGTGAACTAGTCAAAATATTACTTAAACTAAGACTTAAGTTTAAGACACCCAGCCAGTAGAAGTAGAGACCTAATATTGTAAAGTGGTCCATCCCTTCAACAGAGCTATACTACTTATTGTCAAAGCGGCCAAGGACATGCTGTGCAACCCAATGGTCTTATTCTTGTGTACAACAGTTTTTTCTGAGGCCAAAAATATGATCTGGAGTGGCGTTTTACATATTAGGAACTGTCAACATTCTAAGAAAAATTCGCACAAAAATCGTATTTCCATTGCGAGGGAAAACGACGAATGTAAGTCATCTAGAAGACCATCAATTCCATTTCCGGTAGCGCTGTAGCACCTTCTACCTTCCACACCATCATATGCGCCGCTGTTGTTGGCTTTTAACCTTTGGACAGCAGTCGTACCTCATCTGACATAATGTGTGAAATGGGTAGTTATTCAGTTTGTTCAGTTTCCAAGAAAGACTCCATGTTCCGAACATCACTTGGGCTTAATAGATCAAGAGACATAAAACGGTTCTGCAATTCATCAGCAAACGCTTCAGCAGTTAATGAACCAAGTGCTGTAAGAACGCTGAATTGTGGTGCGCCTCAGAGTTTTTGTTTAGTTGGAAGTAGGACCTCAAAGAACTAAGTCTTGTTGTAGTATTCTCCTATGAACATCCTTACCATGTTTCTCTAATCCAGTTTAATGCATGTATGCACTGTTTTTCGTTGCAGTATCATCTTCCGTCTTACCAGATTTATAGCCACGGGTTTTAAGAGAGTCCGGGTCGTTTTAGAAGAAACATTGAAGACTCTGCTATATTATTAGAACTTCGCAGAATTAACTTCATGGCATCACCAATATAAATTGAACAGCTTTTGAGTGCAATAAAGAGCCTCATTTTGAACTCATGTGAAATAATGTCTTCCAAGTTTTTTGGCCGTCGACTTCGGAGTATCATGGCTTGGTGAGAAGTGAGTACTTCATCAAAAGCACCGAAACTTCGCTGGATATAGTTCTTTGAGCTAAAGGGACATTTCTTATTTTCGATACAACCTTCTTAAATAAATAACAAAAAAAAACCTTTACTGTTGAAATGTTTCTTGCATCACTTCACAGTCATTAAGAAAAGCTCCACAAAACAAATGGAAATGAAAAGAAAATTGCACAATAAACTGCCTCTAAATATTGATGTTCTGAGTAGTGTCTTATTTGGATTTGAAGCATATCTTAAACTCTTTAATTCGATTACAATAAAATCAAATGGGGGGGAAAAAAGTTTTAAATAAAAGTAAGAAGTTATCTCTTTTTTTCTGCTTTTTTTTCTTCTTTTAAATAAAAGCAAATGTATACCAGCAAAAAAAAAAAAGAAGAAAACAATAACAGGAAGCGTGCCATACACGATAGTAAGCACAAATACATTTAAGCAGATACAAAGATACACAGGGCGCTTGTATACAGTTACATAGACAAATACTATTTTCATGCGGGCGCATTTCGAAACGCTTTGAAGCTAAATGGGGCATAGACGGGCATAGTCAAAGGCGCTGACGATGTCTTAATGCAATTTATGTAAAAAACGGCAGAAAAGGATAAATAAAAAGAATGTTAAAGGAGTGACTCGCAGGCAAAACATACTCCGCCGCTAATAAAAGCCAAGCGAAAACAACTTGTTTTCCAATTTTACAATTTAACAAGTTGCCATTAGCTCGTGCAGCAGCAGACGCCTACCACAAGGCAGGCAGGCAGGCAGGCAGAAACGCTGCCGACTCTCTACAAGACTGAATGCCAATCCTTTCGCGGAAAAAAACAACAAAAACAAAAAAAAAGGAATATGATAGAAAGAATTAGGCAAAGAATTCGAAAAATCGACGACTATCGAGTCGAGTTAAAGAAAAATCATCAGCGGCGGGCACAAATTTTTCGAATTGTTCGCTGGAGACTAATAAAATCAACGACGTGGAACTTTAAAATGAATGCGCTTGAGCTCAGGCTCTCCATCTCAGCGGATATAACTGGCATATAACAATGGGCGCAAACTAAAGTAGCAACAGGGATATTCGCACAGGACTTACAACAACAACAACAACAACAACACCAACAACCACACCAACAAAGGACAATTTTTGCACGGCCTTCTTGCATGACTGCACCAGAGACATATATACAGCAAGCTGAGATTTGCGACGAGACGCTCATAAAGCAATACTAACTCAGACCAAATGCCATGCCAGACCAGACCAGACTAGAACTAACATAGCAAAGTGCTGTAGCACTATATATAGCATAGATGTTGTTGTGTGGTTAAAGATGCCGCCAATGCTGGAGCCGCACAGTGGTTCCAACTAAAGCACAACAAAAATTATTCAACTGAATTAGTAATTCGATTTTTAGTATTTCGATTTGAATCTAAATAAAATATTTTGTCGGGTTTAATGTAAGGATTTTCAAATTTGGTGTTTGTAGCAAATTTAACTATTTTTAACAAAATATTTCATATACCAGACCACAAGAAGAGATAGCTCCAAGACAAAGTTGTCCACTTTTTAGTCCCTGTACCGAAGGTAGAAGAGCAAATTGGTTTTGTGCAAATGTATATAACATGTAGAAATAATGGTCAGAGACCCCCCCCCCCCAAAGTTACCCGCATTATGGTCAGGAGTTATGGAGGAGTTGATATAGATATGTCCGTCTGTCCGAAAGTATCTGGGAAATGGTAATTGATAGAGACTTCGATCTTTTTGCATTCAACTTGGACTTCCTCGGAATTTTATGAGTTCATTTAAAAATTTTGCCCCTCCTCCCCCTTCCCCATGAAATCACAATCAAGGCTAAAAATTTCTTCGCCACAAGAAAGTATGCTAGTATAGAGATAACGTCTGTCTAAGCCAAAATCCAAAAACTTCATCAAAATCGGATAATAAATGACGATTTTATAGCAATTGAATTTGAACGACCTATGATAATTCCGTCCTCCCTTTTCTTTGCATACATAAAAAATGCTTTATAAGGCACTTATTCGTGCAGTGAGAAGTGGGAGAAGCAAAATACTTTTCGTTTGTACCATTTTTTCTTATTAATTTTCTACACGACTGTAGTTTTTTTACTTGTTTGATCTTAGGTTATATTAAAAAAAGCTTAGGTCTTCAATCTTAGTTTAAAGGCTTTCTTCAAATCCTTTCTACACACTTAAAATCTGTACATAGATATAAGCAATAATTATTTTCGACATTTCAAGCGTATCGTGACACTGTGCGCTGCTACTCTGCGTATGAAAAAAGGGTTAACGCTGCTGGTTTTGTTAGGACTTTAATTTATAAGAATACTGCGGCATAACTCGACGCTGATCCCATCGCCAACATGGCCATACTTTAAAGCGCATTCAATTATTTTGCGTTGCACGCTTTCGGACGAATATGCTTAAGAATTTCTTGCTCATTTTTCGTTTTATTTTTCTTTGCTTTTTTTTTTTTTTCTATTTTCTATTTTTACGTTTTATTGAACTTCTTAATCATCTTGTCGCCATTAATAAATCAGAGTCATTAAAAATGCAGATGCTACCCCAGAACACGTTTAAAAAGAATCCAAAAGAACGAACTCTAAAAACATAATCACGGCTATTCATTAAAAAGGGCAGAAGAGAAAAAAAAAAAAATAAAATAAAAACGCGCGAGAAAATAAATTGTTGCCAGTCGCCAGGCGGCGAAGCAAAAGCGACAAATCTAAAAAAATAAGAAAATCACACAAAAGGATACTTTACAGCCGAATGAATCTAATTAAAATGTAATTATAAATGTAACCGTTAAGCGGAAGTATCCGCGGGATACGCACCAAAGAACGACGATGCAGCACCAAGCATCGAGCCCTTAATCATTTGAACGGCTTTTGGCGGCCACGACGGCGGCGGCTATGATTACTTAAAGCGTTGCTGCAGAATCTTAAAGTGTTTGTTGCTTTGGCGACAATTTAAACAAAACAAAACAAAAATTTGAATAGCGGAGGAAGAGTAGCGGCGTAGTTGCTACTCCTGCTGCTGCTGGTGTTGGCCAATTTTATAGCATGGCACGTAAAAGGACAAATGTGCCTTGTAGAACTACATAATGAAATTTAAAAGCATTTGAGTTCTACATGCAACATACAATATACGTCCATCCGTCCGTCGTCTGATCCGACCCGACCCGACCCGAACGATGAACAAATGTCTTATCAAAAGTTTGTCGAAGATGCTGAAGATACACGCGACAGCACGACGACTACAACATGCAAGTTCAGTTTTGTGACTCAAAGCTGCAACTCGTTCCGCAACAGTCTGTCTGTCTGCCAAGTCGAGCAAGTCAAGTCAAGCTGCGCCTCGATATGACCTCTTAAGCCACCTCTAAGTGCGTGTCCTGGTCATGTAATCGCATTTCAATTCCGAGTCCATTCATACACAAAGATGCGAATCTTTATGTGTATGAGTTAACGAAGTAGCTTAAAGTTCTCAATTCGTTTTACTTCGTGTATGTTGGTTTGGCTCGGTTCGGTTCGGTTCACTTTTGGGCAAAATTGCTTAAGAAAATTGAAAATTCCAAGGCATAAGTTAACTTCAAACGGACGAACGCACACACACACACACACACACACACACACATAAACATGCAAGACATATGTATATAGACAATATATATATGCAATCGAGTTGCACAGCTAAATGTTGTTGTTATTTTAGTACCTACGCACACACATACATACACACATATGTACATACGTGTCCTTTTGTTGTTCAGCGACGCAACAATCTGAAGTTTTGTTGCAAGCAGTTTGACACTTGCATTGCACATAAATTTGACCGTTTGTTGTGCTTGGCCAGCCAGCCATGGACAGGGACACTTACTCAATCTCTTCGTTTGTAGGTAAACATCAGTGCGGGACAGTTTAAGTTTGCAACTTGTACGAAAGGATATTACGGTCTTTACACATGTTACAGGTTATGTTGCTGTGTCTATGTATGCCTATTTTGGTGCTGCTATTGTCCATAGAGTCGCAAATATGTTGTTGCACAACATAGTACGTAGTATGTCTAAAGTTACAGTGACAAACAGTAAAATAGATACACACGTGTATAAACTGCAGTAAGAAGCTGTAGACTGCTGAATCTCAAAAGCTCATGTCACGCTGCATCTCTAGCTGACTTCAATATAGTCTGATAGAACAAAGTTGGAAACAGTGTAAGAGATCTGGGCTACATCGTATATCGCTTCGTGGATTTCAAAGCGTTTGTAGGTTCAACAAACTTATTCTCAAGGACATAATGTCTGTCTGCCAAGTTCAGTAATGTGGAGTTTGAGCTGGAACACCCATATCTTCTGCGTTTCATTCGTTTTGTTGTTGTTTTAAGCCAAAATAGAATGTTTTTTTTTACAAAACCCCAGGAATAGTAGAAAGATTTGTATGGAGACTAAGCCTTCCAGTGGCTCCATTCGGTCCTTTATGAAACATTTCATTAGAATTTTTATATTTAAAGTAACAAAACTCAGAAAAGGGGACAGGTTTTCAAGGGTACTACCCCTTAGATAAAGGTTGACACGTTCGCTGAATAGTAGTTATCTGAAGAAGGGATATAAACGTCTTTCGTCGTCTTTCGGCTGCCATTCGGATGATTTCTGGAACGTAAGTGTGTCGTAGTCCCATATCTCGTCGCTTGTAACTATGCGTTTCATGAAGTTAAGATCCGATTTGGCTCGATCTCAAAAAGATCCATCGGAACAAGTCCTGCAACAACGCGTTGCATACTCGTACGTACGCTCTCGGGTGACATCTCCAATGCATGATCGATCTCTCTCAAGCTCGCATGGTCATAATGAGGCATGTCTTCGCATGTCTTCGACAGTCGCCCGACCATTCTCGAACGCTTCATGCCAACTGTAAGCCAAAAGCCTTCTGCCACATTTTCAATGTATCGACACACGAAATTTCATTCGAAATACGTTGATCAATATTTTCTAGTAACTAGTCATTTGTACAGCACTGTACTTTATGCCCGCATTTGTTTTATATATCTTCTTCTTACTCTTGCACATTATTTGCGCCATGCAAGCTTGTATACCGTGTCCGAGCGACCCAAGTCGTAAAGCGCTTTTAAGCACACAAATTAACCACAGAACATGCCCACTTCACCGCTTGCCACGCCCCAAAGTATTTTAATGCGATTGTATGTGTGTCTGTGCGTGTGTGTGCAATTTGTTTGTTTATTTGTTTTTGTGTGCACTCAAGAATGCCTAAGAACTTCGCCAACTTTGTGCGCTCGCATGGCACATAAACTTAAGAAAGCCCTTACAGCATATATATACGACTTTATATATATATATATATATATCCAACTATAGCTGTAACTGCGTTGCCCATAAAATGTCTGCATTTGCAGCACAAACGCATCTTTTCCTATGTCCTTTCTTGTGCCGGTTTGCGGATAAGCAAAAAGTAGTGCTACCTTCTTCTTCTGCTGCTTTGTCTTCGTGAAGTAGAAAATTTCAAAAGAACTATATTCATTTGCACTTGGAATACTTGTTTCTTTGTGTGTGTATGTGTGTGTGTGTATCTTTGCATTTTTAGAATTATTTCAGACACATATGTATGTCTGTGTCGGTGTATGTCTATGATTTTGCTCGAATTCGTTGCGCAGTGACCATTAACGCATATTTGCTCCAGCTGCCCTTAAAATAGAGACAATCCAAAAGCAGAAACATTCATCCATTGGAGCGAGTAGCAGTCACTGGTGACTGGCGAGTGAGTGTCTTAGACAACGTCTCTAATCGCCATGCATACATGAATGATTTCGACTTGGCCTGACTTGACTTGGCTTGACTCAAGTTTGCTGGCCGCCCATCTGTACCCTCATGGGTCATTGGTACAAAATGCGGCGGCCTGGCCACTGGTTTATGATGACTGGTGTTCGGTTTGCATTCCTCAAAGCCAGTCGCAGTCGAAATTAATATTCCACTTCTGGCACTTACTTACGCTTCGCAAATGAGTGTAATATTTCGACGATTTGCATTTGAAAGGCCCAAATGAATGGGACGCATGAACGAACGGATGCATGGCGTATCTATGAGTGTATAAATGTGTATCTAAGCAAATAAATTAAAATTTTCAATTATCCCTAACGTAATACATGCGAGTACACACGAATTAATTCATTAGGAGCGGCGTTACTAGCCGCCAGCAAGCAAATTTGTAATTGCGGCTTGACCAACTTTAAAGAAATTATAAGATTCGGTCTTTAATTTGGTTTTTATGCCCTTTACCCAAAGAGGCAAGTAACAGGCATAATGGGCTGCGGAAGCGCTCATGAAGCAAACTGAGTTGATTAAGCCGTATCCGTGCGTTCATTCTATGGCATCTGTGTGATACAAGAAACAGTGCTCAAAGAACGCAAGAGCTAGCGATACCAAATCTGTATACTTTAAAAGGTTTCTTAGTAAATGTGTCTTCAATATCTATTTTATTTGCTTCAGTGTAATCTGCCTTATATATAATAGAATCCTTCAAGCATTTCACGCATATCAGGCTTTTTGGTATGGCTTTGAGCTCATTCAGCGATGCTGAATGCTTTGTTCCATCAAACGTGGGTCTTTACAGTTTTGGGAACGGAAAGAATTCGCAGAGTATCAAATCCGGTAAATTTGGTGATTGTGGCAGGTTTACGGTATTGTTTTTGGCAACAATACGTGAGCAATTGCAATCCATTTGGATGTTTGGGCGTCGGTTTCCACGGTTTTGAGCAAATCTGGTTTTTCGTTGAAGTCATTCAACAGCTACTGAGTAAGTTTAATTGTTTCTTCTTGACCATTTGTAAAGAACTTGTTTAGTTTATAATTTTTTTTTCTCAAAGTAGCGAAATTTTCAATTACAGATCGACAGAATGCGTTTTCTGGAAACGTCTCATCATGATAGCTCCTCTCTTTCCGCTTATAAAGGCCTCTAGCTAACTGGTTGAGCTGTTTTTTTAGGCATTCCATATAATGAATGAACTGATGATGGCTTACATCGCCAGTTTTGATACATATACTTAAAGAATATGTCTTAGGACAGGACGGCTGTTGAAGAGCCAGTACGCATGTCATGTGTCAAGAGCGAGTACAAGTACCATAGCTCGAGTGACTTTAAAACTCGGCTCTACTCTATTCAGAACAATAGAAAAGTTTTTAATCGACAGATAGCACCGCGGTTAAAGACTTTTAAGTTTGTACAGGAGTCCTTCGTGTTACACTCCGTCAAAGGCTTCCGTTATATCTAAGTAGGCCGCCACCACATACTCCTTGATCTGAAATCCTTTGATAATAAATTTGAAGACTCCATTTAGTTGTTCTGGAGTTCCATGGGCTTTCGAGAATCCAAACTGGAAAGCTTATTTCTGCTCCTTTACAGTTTTAAGCGTCAGTATCCTTGTCAACAGACTGCGTAAGTTAATCTGATGACGACCAGCTATTGAAATCATTTAAACCGCATCTAAATTTTGTGTGTTAAGACTCATATACGGTGGGCAGGGTACGTCCCAGTCGAGCACACTACCGCGTTCATTCATGTTTTTATTTTTTATTTTTTTTTTTTTTTTTTGTATTTTCTTAGCCGCACCACTTGTTAAGTAAATTACGCGTTTCCCACAGCGGCGGCGCCACATCAAAGCAACCAAAACGCATCAAGAGTTGGTCATCAGCAACAGAACTCAATCAACAGCCGCATGACTTCCGTTCTGTATCATGCCTACTGCCCTCTCGTTGTCCATAAACATTTTAAAGTGGCAACTCACAGTTTTGTGAGCAAATTTAAGTAACAAAGTGAATGAATGCATTCCCAGCGGCTTAGAAAGTCCAACAAAGATGACGACGGTAATGGCAAAGCAGTTGGAGACGTAGAAGGAGACGTCGACGTCGACGAAGTCAAACGTCAACAAATTATAGCCACATGGGTACACACAGCAAAAGACAGACAGACAAACAGGACAGTGCAGGACAGGACACAAGACAGCCTACATCCTATTTTCGCAAATTAACAAACAAGCTTAACAAAAAAAAAAAATAAATATATAAAAACAAAAAACGATGAAGGTCAAAAGAAAATACAAAGCGAAATTTTAAAAGCCCGGCCCAAAGCAAGTCAAATGCAAACTGTCCGAAATGTACATTCCTCGATTTAAATTAATGACTACATTTTTTTCTTTTTTGAGTCAAGTTAAAAGGCAAACAGCCAAATAGTAAAACTATAAAATTAGCTTTGATTCTGTCTCTGCTGAAAAATCTTTCAAATGCTTATTTTTCAACAGAGTATCTCCGAAATGTAAGCAGTTTCATTTCCGGCAAAAAATGGTTAACATAATTTTTTATATCTGTCCACATTTCATTAATTAAAATATTTAATTATAGCTTTGTCATATTTTTAGAAAATATTTCTTCATGTTTTTGAGTGTGTATGTGTGTTCAATGAAATATTTAACAACGTCAGGCAATGGTCACAACAGCACTTAGACCGGATTTACACTGGCGCAGTGAATCGCAGTTGACAATGCTGTGTGTCGAATAGTCAAACTGCTTTAAAAAAGAAGATTTATTAAGGAAGTATCGTTTTAAAGACTATTAACTGGATATTATACCAGCAACATATACTGTATCAGTTCATAGTTCAGAGCTATCCAATCTGCTACAGAAAGACTTTTTTAGCTACGGTGCTACGAAACCTCCCTTTAACAAAACTCTTGCAAGCAATAAAACTTTTTTTCTTCTATGAATACTTTATATTTAATTTTTATAGCAAATTTGCTCGCAAGTACAAGTCCGAATAATTCAATTTCCTGCCGTGTTGTCGAACAACTGAATTATTCGCAAATATACTCGCGAAGTTACGAGTCTCACGTAATAACAAATTGTTGCGTTCCCAAAATCGACCACACTTATTAATGAAATATACAAAACTTGTAGAAAACTAACGCGAGTTCTTATTGAACTGATTGTAGAACTCATCCGAGATCTTATTGACCAACAATTCGCGCGCCTCCTTTCGCTGGTTACACTGATCCTGCTTGAGCTTAGCATTGGCGCGAAACAAGTCGTCAAGTTGTTCTCGTCGGCGACGTTCCGTTTCCCGCTGCATCATTACCAGTTGATGATCTGTATTCATGGCGTGACGCTCCCACTGCTTGTCCATGAGCGCCTGATCGATCTTGCGATTCAGATTTAGTGCTACCTGCCTGTCAAGTTCTTTGTTGGATTTTTCCCGCTCGCAGAGTGTCATAGCTCGATTATTACGATCTTCACTCAGCATATGGCTTGCCAGCATATTTGTAATTTCGGCCCTGTCATCCGCCAAACGCTCTTTCCTTTTGCGTTCGCGCTCGGCCTGCTTCCGACGTGCCATTTCACGATTATACTGGCGTGTATTATCGATGACCTGATGACGCATCTTATTATTGTCTATGGCCATCTCCTTCAAGAGTTTATCCCGCGAATTGACTTCATCCAACCACTTTTGGTCGATTTTCGCATGTTCCTCTTCGGCTTTTTGGCGCTCCCTTATCTGCTGATTGAGCCAGCAGCGCTGTTGCTCACATTGGCGTCGCTTGCGATCTTTGTGATTGAGGTCCTCACCCTCGAATATCTGTGCACTTGATACGCCCAGCGCGATATCATCGTCGGCAATGCGCACCGGACGGGTTTTCTTTGCATGGTCGGGATCGTTGAGATCGAATTCGCGGCGCTGATCTTGCCGTTGATATTCCGAACGATAGTAGAGCAGATCTGCTTTTCTGGCCTGCTTCTCTTTCTCCAACTCGTCGTCCATGGTTCGAATAATACGCTTCTGATTTCGCTCCTGCTGTTCAAAGCACATATTCCGCTGCTCCTCTTGTACGCGTTCTTGTTTTTTCTCAAAGACTTGGCGGTTAAGCACTTCCAAATCGACCTGTTTCAGGGTGTATTATCTCAGGTAATGCTATTATCTCAGCGTAATTCGAGTCACTTACCCCATTTGTACGCTGCTGGGCATTGAAGATGCGCTCCTTTAGCATTTCTTCATATTGCTGACATCTTCTTAGTTTCAGGGACTCCTCATGATCGTTTCGATTAGTTACACCGATCTTCAACATAATGCTTCGATTCGCGGTTAATCTACTCAATTGTATATATATATTATTTTAATCTTTAATCGGAAAATAGAAGGTAAGGTGAAAGAACTTTTTTTTGGTTTATTTTTGTTTTTTTAAAGCTTCAACAGCAAAAAAACGTTGTGTGGCTGTTTGCCTTTTTTTCTAAACTGATTATTTTCTGTCATGTTTGACAAGTTTCTCATGGGTTTCTTTTCAGGACAATTTTCTTTAAACGAGGTCTTTAACTTTAAACTTTAGTCAACACAAGCCTTTTTGGAGACACTTATAATATTGTAAGCTTCATCGAAAGTAGCTCCAATTTATTGAAAATTTTTTAACCGGCAAAGCCGACTCCATATGGCAAAAGCTATATACTTCCTTTAAAAAGTACATTCAGTTGCAATAATACCAACTTACTGTCAGGTTTATTTCATTGAAAGGTTATCGAAGTAGTGTTCTCCAGTGTCTTCCAGTAAATGCGCACTCGTTGACGCGCCTCACGATATGTCACACACGCCTTTGGCCTTTGGATCGGCAATGTCGAATGTCAAAACAAGCTCCATGGTTCGCCACCAGTGTAGATGCTATACAGTGTCCTTGCTGCATCTTTATGCTTAAATAAGTCTTAGAGCAACTAATTATTTCTTCTCTAATAAAAGGAAAGTTCGGGTCTTTGTGAATATAGAAATTTCTCATGAACCAAGTAACACCTGCTATAGTGCGTAGCGCAGGATTTCAATGTTTGAATTGCTGGCAATAGTCCATACAAGTTTCGGAACTGCTTAATAGAGCCGAATTTTATTCTCCAATCTAATATGAGAGCGTGATCCTAATAGCCAGTGCATCTATATGTATAAAAGTGAAGACTGCAAACAAAGTTTACAAATACTTCCAAATTATTTGAGTTTTGTATTTAAAATACAAAATCCAAAAAAAAGAATAAATATTATGTAGTACACATAGCCGTACTGCTCCTTTGAAAATTTTATTTTGTCATAACTCTCATCACTGAGCTGTAACACGTACAAAAATTTTTCTTACGCTATGCCGCCCTACAATAAAAAAAAACTTGAGTCGGAAAAACCTCCGGTAAGTTCGATTCAACATCAATTAAGTATATACACATAAAAAAGTAGATAAATATTTTGAAAAAAAATAAAACATATTCCTAAAGATATTCGGAAACAATGAGGCCAAAAAACTTCTCGCCAAAGCTAGATTGGCCAAACACGCAGGATATATAAGGCTGCCAGTTTCTATTACCATATTCAGACCAGTCAATAGACCAGAACAGGTCCAGAATGTTGAGGCACATCCAAATCAGGATGTAAAACATGAGAATGGTAAAAAGATATCCAAGCCGTAAGCAGATAAATACCAAAGCAAGAGTGGAAGGTGCTCCTCAATTGAATTTGCGGAGATGCAATCGTATTTACAATCGTTTTTTTTTTTTGCAACACAGCTATTCAGAATCGATAAATAATTTATTATGTGTTACTTTTAAAATAAACAGACTACCAAGCGCGTTGCACAATACAATTTGTTTAATAAATTTTTCGCCTTGTTGAAGTTTCAGTGTAGCATCACGAAATATGCGAATGACATTAGTTGATCCTATATTGAGTACATTGCTTGCTGCATAAGAGGCGTGGTCTGGTTAAGTTGTTAGCTAATAATAGATCATATAAATGAATTTATTGCTGGAGAAGCTTGGATGTAAACCGAAAGTCCACGCTAAAACGATTGATGCCGTTGCACTTTAACCAACTATTGGTGAAAGCAAGAACAGGATGAGAATTATAACACTACGCCAATGCAATGAATGTAAAATGTCAAACAAGCAACAAGTGCGCGGATAAGAGAGATAAGATGTGCTATTTCTTCTTCACATCACTTGTATTCAAAGTACTTGCTAGTACCTAAACCTAAATCTAAAAACCTTTGCCTCCTTTCTGAGTTTTGTATTTTAGTTAAAAACGACAAATGTGGTGTATCTGACTTCAATTCTAATAAAATATTATATTAAGGTCCATACAGTCCACTAGAAGAAATTTGTTCCCCATCCTGGAATTTTTAAACGGTTTGCCAATCTTGCTATCTGCTTTTCGTATGGTTGAGACGAACGGACTTGAGCAGTTCCTACTCAGTTGGTTTCTTTTCATGGTTCTCATCTAAATCAGAATTGTTCATACTCTGGGAATTTTTCTTACTCTACCTTCATACTTCCAGTTGTTCAGCTGTGCACAACAACTTACTGCAAAGACTAACTGCATGCAGTGTAAATGGTTTATAACCCCCAACCAGCACTCAAGCAAACGCATGCTTTAGCTTCTGCGACTTACTTATGGCATGCGGCTTACAAAAATCCTTACGACAAATAGAACAAAAAAAATCAAAATAACACATATAAAGGTATCCTTTCGCTGCATTCTTTATGCCGCCGAAGTGACCAACAAGCTAACGAATGTATAATGAAGAATGTGGGCAGTGTGGATGAAGGGCAGGCTGGCAGGCTGGCAGGCAGGCGAAGCGGTTGAATCAACCCTGTGACTTAAGTTCTTTGGCTTTTTATTATGCTCAAAAATCACATTAAAAGGCAAACTCAAATATTTTAATCAGATTTCGTAAAAGGACAAACGCATAATCACACACACACACGCACAAACACACACACATGCACATGACAAAGGCAACAAAAAAGAGACATATGCGTACAATGCTTTTCTCGCTTGCACTACGTATTTGTATTTGGCTCAATTCGAAAATAAGCAGTTGTCGAGAGTGATGTCCTCCAACCACATTCTCTCCATCTCCATCCTTCATGTACTTTTGGCCTGTCCTTTTTTCACAGCAGCGTTTTAATTTTTTTACAATGTGTGTTAATGCGGCAGCATCATCCTTTCAACCGGCGGCATGCACACACACACACACACCAAGAGTGTGAGAGTTAATGTCCCAAAGCCAAAATGGAGACTCACACACGTACACACGTGAGCATGTTTTGCTCACAACTAGTACGTTAAGTGCAATCAGTAAGCGTGCTACACTTTCTTGCAGATACGCTATAAATCACTCACTTGACCATTTGTGCACGGTAGCGTGTTAACATTTCGTTGCGAGCGCAAAACACTTCTCTTGATTGCCACATAGTAAATATGTACAATCAGAAGAAAAAAGTGCAAAAAAATAAAAACGCCCGCCGCCGCCAGCAACAAGGCAACTGGAAATGGACACAGCTGTGCAGCCGCAGCCTCATTTGGGCCCTTTCACTTAGACCACCAGCCACACAATAACAGTGACCGACCAAGCCAGAGACAGCAACAGAAACAGCAACAGAAACAGAGGCACAGCTCCAAGTCCGACATTCGTCCGGCGTTGGCTGTCGTTGTTTCCGCTTTAGACACACACACACACACACACACACAAATATTCAGGACGAAACGAACTCATCTCGAAATCCACTTTAAAGCATAAGTTGCGGTTCTCTCTGCAACGAAATGAAAAACTCATTTCGAACCCTTAACCTAAACCCGGCAACCCCGACTACAAACTCAACGAGCGACCCACTTCAACATGCCTTGTACAACACTCGAGCCGCACTAAACAGATTTTTATTTATTATTTGTTGATGACGTTGACAGTGTCAGCGGACAGCTCTAGATGCGAAAGGATAACCCTGGTGGCTCATGCTGCACAGACTGTTGTAGCTTATGTTCTGTACTGTTTGGCATGAGTATGAAGATGTATGCTGATGCTCCCAATTGACTGCCTGCGCCTACTAATCATCGCAATAAGCCACACTGAAATTGCACAGATATGCAAATCGGTGCAGATAAAACGCTAAAATGTCAAAGGCCATGAGACCCCAACACACATCCATTCAAGTATTTATGCTAGATTCTCCCAGGGACATTAACAAATTGACACAATTTCCAAGCGGCTGAGCGTTCTCGTAGCCAAACTGCAGGTACTCCTTGTTGTTCTTCTCTTCACACGCCCTAAAAAGCACTAAAGTGTCATTTTAGGTGGCGCTCAAGTGCAGCCAAGCACTTGGCTTGCCCCCAGGGCGCGGTATACTTACGCAAAAAAGCAAAATGGAACAAAAAAAAAAAAAAAAAAAAGATGTTCTCGTTGAAGCAAAAGAATAAACTCATAAAAACACATAAGATTTGCATGCAGCGTGTGAAAACGGCAGCGTTAAACGCTCTCAGTGCTTTGTACTGGAAGGTGGCAATGGGACGACCTAAGTCAAGCAGAATGTATGAGGGAGAGCTAATAAAAGTTGAGCAATTCGGTATTACTTGATAGGAAATTTTATGAAAAAGAAAACAACAAATTTTATTATGAAATAATAAAAAGATAAAAGATAAATAAAAAAATAAAAGAATGGGTGCTACATTTAAATAGAGCTATACGTAAACTAGACCGGAACATGTTTTATAATCGTATCGGCCGATTAGTCTCCATCCATCGATCTCGAAGCTTTGAAAGAGACAGCTCGTGTCCAGAATGTTGTTTATCATGGTGTCCCGTATACTCATCCAGACTCATCACAGCGTTACCGAACAACTACCTGAGTTCAAACCATATTCTTTAAGCTTTTGATTGAAAAGTGTATTACAACGCGACCAAGTATGGCACAATGGACTATTGGCCAAGATAAAGTCTGATCGTCCTTCACCTTATTTCGTACTCATTAATTCGACAACATTTACTCCGTCATGGCTAGGGTTCCCCAAGGCAGCGTTCTAGGTCCAATTCTATTCTCTCTATTGTTCTCTGATGCTTCCTTTGCTATGTTTCATACCCTGCAACAAATTCTTTTTGTGCATCGTATAAAGTTGGTGAATAGCTGCAGCTAAAGCGTTTTTTTTTTTTTTTTAATTGCTGAGAACATATGATAGCCCTCTCTTAAGTAGCTAGCAATGGTCCCAACAAAGCGCGACAATTGTGCCGATCAAAGCGCATAAATTTATGCAAATTAATTTCACGCCTTTTTAGATATGCACTCACAGAGCTCCCATTCTGGGTTTTTATTTATTTTTTTTTATTTTTTTCGTTAGCCAATCTACATAACATTCATGGAACTTTTATGTATGACCGCCATTGTTATTGTTGGCTTAACCTTTTTTGCGCCTGTGAAAGAAGGCGTGCTGCGTGCATGAACTGGCGCTACTTGTATCAGTTGTTTATTAAAAACTTTTTACAATTTGTAGCATTTAGCGCAGGAAGTCATTTTTGGTTACTAAAAAGCTTAAAGATAATAATCGATAAATAAGATGTTTTAATATTCAAAATTTATTATAAGATTCGCGCAAGTTTCCTAAGTATTATGGAGATATTACCTTTGAATTTTACTTCAAAATAATAAAATTCTGTCACGGAATTTGAAACGCATGTAAAGAAGCATTGGAGACCGCATCAGCTCGACGAGTTGAGTCGACCAGTCTGTCTGTTTATTTGTCGGTGTGTTGTTGGGCATTATTTTGTTATTATCTTTGAAGATATCGGCATGAATTCCGGCATAGAAAATTATGTTTGAGCGAAGTAGATTAAGTAACCATATTGATATGCCACGACAGTTTTTTGAGCTAGATCCCAACTTTGATTTTTTTCTGAAAAAACTTCTATATTTAAGTCAATAACAACTTAAAGGTCTACGTTGTTGCTTCTTATGGATGTCCAGGATGTCAAATACATAAAAAGGCGTGCAAAATATTTTTGCTCACGGTTTTGCATATGTATCAGGAGTGAAATAATTTTACCAATATGTATCACTATATTTTTTTCATACAACAACTCAGAATGAGAAGTAGGTTTGCATAATAAGTCCCTATGGAAATAGGGACGTTGTTTAGACAAAATATCGGAGTCATGTACATGATTTAATCGACTCGATCTTTGATGCTTTTGATCAAGGACTTCGAAATAAGAGTTATGAGCTTAAAAAGTCAAACCCGAAAAATGTTATCTGTATATGAAAAGTTTCAGATATAGATAAAGAGTAGATGAGGTATCCCTAGAACCGGATAAAGTTTGATTTTAATTAATTTTTTTTTATAAATTAATTTTTTTTACACTTATTTTTATGTCTAACGAGCTGTACCCAGTAAAAACTATTGTTATAATGAACTTTGTTGTGATTTGAAACTCGATGAAACGAAAATGCGTCACGATAAAGAAACAAACACATAAATGTATAGAATTAAGTCAGCGAGAGAATGAGATGGAATGCATTATATATATTATTTTATATTCTCGGTCTCCTCTTTGTGCCATGCTTCGTAGTGACCCCACTGTCACCCTCTAAGCATTGTCCATATGAATATGCTTTGTGTAGTGGTATAGTGACTATAACTGTATTAGACTATTGCGCAAACACATCCAAAAAGACAAATGAGGCGTTCATACACTCAGAGTTCAAGTATCAATACAGGCTCGATCACACTACTATATAATGAAGAACCTCATACATATGAACGACTGCGCTCAATTTAAAATGTAAATGCGAAAGAGTGGGAGTGCATAGCATACGAAAACAATATAATTCGAGTTGTTGATAATGAAACGAATGCTTGTTAAAATTTGGCTGTCCTCTAAAAGTGCTTAAACAACAACAATGAAAGCATAGTAGCTTCTACAGCAGATCAGTAAGCGTCTCTGCATAATACAATGATGTGCCAAAGCAATACAGATCGGTGTTGTTGTACAAACCATGTATACGACAATGAATCAGCACAACAGAGGCTTCAGTACACTAAAAACATTCAAAGCACAATTTCCAATGTTTTGTTCGTTGTTCTCTTTGCTCATTTATTTCATTTCGTTTGTTGCTTCACTCCGCACTATGAACCTGGAACGCTATTTTATAAAGCTTCCTTTTGTTCGTTCACAAAATTTTTTTTTGGTAGCAAACGAAAAAAAATTATAGAGTTCCTAGAACGATGCGTTTAGCGAAACTAGAGCATTTGTTTCCAATTGAAGTTACCATAAGCATCTCCAGTCATTTGTTCAATGTGAAAACATGGAAACTGAATAATATATAATATTATATTTTATATTAAAATATTAAATAATTTTAAAGCTTCGTTAAAAATAATAAGCCTTACATTTATCCTAACACTCCTGATACTCAATATCCATCTCAATCTCTCGTAGGCTACTTTTCAGAAGTTTCACTTCTTCCGTGTGTAAATTGCACACACACACTTTTTGTCTACGTATATAAACTCCTTATAGGCAGCCAAGCCGAACCTACTTTTTCAATGGATCTTACTTGGGTGCGCGGCACATTGACCAAACTCAATATGATTGTTCACATATGAATGCGAATTTTGTTAATCGATTATTTGGTGGCGGAAATACCCCTAAAATTCCATCTCCACCAGAAAATCAAATCCAAATCTTATTTCTCGCAAATATGATGCATAAAATTGCTTTCAAAGGCGCTAAAAATTGGTTCCGTCAAGTTTTTGAACGAGGTTGAATCTAGTAGGATGAGTGGTGCCTTCATTTCTGTGGCCATTTTCCTATAGGCTTCATTTACTTAAGAAAAAAAAGGTAATAGACAATTCTATTCTTTCTATTCTTTTTTTCTGAGGCTCACACATTCATCAATTTCGAGCCTAATAGCATATGCATCGCCTTTTTGAATTTATGCAAAAATTCCCTTTAAAGGAACTAGCACAAAGTTTGCACATCGACACATTTACTTTCGAATTAATATTATAAAAATCATGGACAACTAACTTCAATTTACGGTCAATCGCGTTCAACATGAAACTTAATACGTTGATCAATATTTTCAGTCATTCAAAAATCTCCAATCACTAGTAGACATGACTGACTGAAATTCTAGTTATTCAACAGTATTTATTAATTAAGCACAGAGGAGCAATTTATCTGCCTTACTGTTACCCGAAAGATTAAAATTAAATAATTCTCCGATACTTTCTTGACAGAGTGTACTATATAAATTCGGAGATTATAGACCCTGATGCTTGGTTAATTAAAAGAAAAAACAGAATCCTATTTTGTCAACTTATAATTTTTTAGTCATCTCGAGCATAATGGAACAATAAATTGGCTATTCCCTGCTCTCAGCACAACAGTAAGTGCAAATAGTATGCAATTCTAGAGATAACCTTTATATTTATGCGCTGTTTAGGCAGTCTAACCATTAAAACCTTTTTTGTATTGTCAACTGGTCGAATTTCAAGCAAACTCTGCTCTACTTTCGCTTTAATAAATTTCGTCTTATTTAAATACTCGCCACTGCCGTCTGATCTGGGACAATACGTGACTTGTACCCACACTGGTAGAACTCCAACTCCAACAGTTTCAAGGCTGAAACGTGTGAAAATTTTTTGAGTAAATTGAGTTTCAACTTCAAAGCGCATAAAAAAGCGAACCTCACTTATTTGCATACAAAATATTCCAGTACGGACCGACTCCACTTAGTTCACTCTTTCATACAAGCTGACCGAGCGACCCTTCACCCCAAGTAAAAAAGAAAATAAAAAATTAGAAGAAGGAAAAAAAAAACTAAAACGCCCAAATTCGCATCTTTACGGCATATTAAAACTTTCAACACCCATTTTGGCAAAAGCGTAAAACCCCGAAACGTAACCGAAACCTTAACCAATTCAAATGAACAGCAGCCAATGGACAACGTTTGGCGTTGATATGCTAAAGAAGGAAAGAAAGGGCATATTAAAATGGTGCGGTGATACGGTACAGCACGGCGGGCGGTATGTGCCAATGCCTTGAAGCGTATAGAGCGATGAGTAGTTGCACATTTGCTCGTACGGTTGCATGTGAGCTGAACACTCAGTGAAAATTAGTTCGAGAAACGCAAAGCCAGTGCGACAGAGTTGGTATGGGCAATGGATAAACACTTAATTTATCAAAATTCAGCTTGTTATGCTAATAAGACGAGGCAACAACGTTCAACTATGGAAAATATGATTCCAATGTGGCGGCAGGCAACAAAACGAGCTGAAATCTGCACTTTTTGGGCTTCCTGCAAAAACAGTCATAACTTGAGTTATCAAAATTTAGTTTAAACGATGTAGAGATGCGAGCATAGATTGCCAGTACCATTTGTGAATGAAGGGATGTGCGGGAAGACTTTAAAATGCGTTGTATGCATACATTTTAATGCGGTGTTTATATTTTATGTACGAACGAACGAAGGACGAAAGTTCGAAATGAGTGAATGAATGAATGAATGAATGAACGAATAAGCCAAAAATACGCAGCTACAGATACATTTTTAGTGCCGCAAACTTTGCCACTCGTCGAGCATTTGTATCCTCGCTTAAAGCGATAGACGAGTTCAGAGTTATCAAGGGAAAATTATCATCTGCCATGAAGCTCGATAAAATTCATATGCACATGTACAGGACACACACAAACACAAACACAAACAATATATGCAGACGCATTTGGGACATCCGCATACCGACATACTTTTAAATATATTCATTTGCACACATCCACTTAAATTCAGCAGAGCTAAATTTGAGATTTTTTTTCCTTTTTTTTTGAATATTCTGCACTTTGAAATTTAAAATTGTTGCAAATTCTTTGATTTGTGGAAATTTAATTTAAAGTCTTTCGCATGATATATAATATAGGTAAGACCCATAGTAGACACTATATTAAGGACTAAACTTTGTAAACCTCGTTTAAAGAAAAAGTCCTGAAAAGAAACACATGAGAAACTTGTCAATATGACAGGAAATAATCAGTTTAGAAAAAAAGGCAAACAGCCACACAACGTTTTTTTGCTGTTGAAGCTTTAAAAAAACAAAAATAAACCAAAAAAAAAGTTCTTTCACCTTACCTTCTATTTTCCGATTAAAGATTAAAATAATATATATATACAATTGAGTAGATTAACCGCGAATAGAAGCATTATGTTGAAGATCGGTGTAACTAATCGAAATGATCATGAGGAGTCCTTGAAACTAAGAAGATGTCAGCAATATGAAGAAATGCTAAAGGAGCGCATCTTCAATGCCCAGCAGCGTACAAATGGGGTAAGTGACTCGCATTACGCTGAGTAAATAGCATTACCTGAGATAATACACCCTGAAACAGGTCGATTTGGAAGTGCTTAACCGCCAAGTCTTTGAGAAAAAACAAGAACGCGTACAAGAGGAGCAGCGGAATATGTGCTTTGAACAGCAGGAGCGAAATCAGAAGCGTATTATTCGAACCATGGACGACGAGTTGGAGAAAGAGAAGCAGGCCAGAAAAGCAGATCTGCTCTACTATCGTTCGGAATATCAACGGCAAGATCAGCGCCGCGAATTCGATCTCAACGATCCCGACCATGCAAAGAAAACCCGTCCGGTGCGCATTGCCGACGATGATATCGCGCTGGGCGTATCAAGTGCACAGATATTCGAGGGTGAGGACCTCAATCACAAAGATCGCAAGCGACGCCAATGTGAGCAACAGCGCTGCTGGCTCAATCAGCAGATAAGGGAGCGCCAAAAAGCCGAAGAGGAACATGCGAAAATCGACCAAAAGTGGTTGGATGAAGTCAATTCGCGGGATAAACTCTTGAAGGAGATGGCCATAGACAATAATAAGATGCGTCATCAGGTCATCGATAATACACGCCAGTATAATCGTGAAATGGCACGTCGGAAGCAGGCCGAGCGCGAACGCAAAAGGAAAGACCGTTTGGCGGATGACAGGGCCGAAATTACAAATATGCTGGCAAGCCATATGCTGAGTGAAGATCGTAATAATCGAGCTATGACACCCTGCGAGCGGGAAAAATCCAACAAAGAACTTGACAGGCAGGTAGCACTAAATCTGAATCGCAAGATCGATCAGGCGCTCATGGACAAGCAGTGGGAGCGTCACGCCATGAATACAGATCATCAACTGGTAATGATGCAGCGGGAAACGGAACGTCGCCGACGAGAACAACTTGACGACTTGTTTCGCGCCAATGCTAAGCTCAAGCAGGATCAGTGTAACCAGCGAAAGGAGGCGCGCGAATTGTTGGTCAATAAGATCTCGGATGAGTTCTACAATCAGTTCAATAAGAACTCGCGTTAGTTTTCTACAAGTTTTGTATATTTCATTAATAAGTGTGGTCGATTTTGGGAACGCAACAATTTGTTATTACGTGAGACTCGTAACTTCGCGAGTATATTTGCGAATAATTCAGTTGTTCGACAACACGGCAGGAAATTGAATTATTCGGACTTGTACTTGCGAGCAAATTTGCTATAAAAATTAAATATAAAGTATTCATAGAAGAAAAAAAGTTTTATTGTTTGAAGGAGTTTTGTAAATTTTAGATTCACCATTGCATCACTAAAGTCTACTGTATATAGCAATTAAGGGCATATGGGAGCTTTAGTAGCTTAGAAGTTGTAGATTTGATATGCTTCTTCTTCGATCTCAGATAAGTAAATAAGAACAGAAAATAATCTTAATAGGTCATTGTAAGTATCTACAAAAGAGTATACATATATATTGAAGCAACAGTGGCAACTGTCTTTATACGTGTACGCCAAACAGTTGATGTTTGCATCTTTAGGATGATATTTCAAGTAAGTTGACGATGTCAACAGGATGAAGCAACAGCAACGACATCATTAACAAAGGCCACGAGCATTGAGGCAGGGCTGACTAAACATATTCAAATGGCGGTGATGAAGGTGGTGGTGGCTGAGTATGCTGCTCTAGGGGTGAGTCTGGGGATGGGGTTGTTTTATCAGCCCACAAGAACATGTTTTATTATAAAATCATAAAACATCCGGTTGCGCCTTTGGTGGCGAGAACTGACACAGGACAACTGCAAAGCACTGAAGTGCTCGTATGCAACGAAGCCTTTCTGTGTGTGGTTGTCTTCAATCTGCCGGACTGTTGTAGAGCGCACTACCAGAAGGACTTGCGCGCGTCTTTAATGTGTCTAAAAGCATTAAATTTTGTAAAAATGCAGCGAAAGTACAATAAATCTTAAACCAAACATTAGCAGTGTAGTTTGCAGAAAAATCCAGACCCTTGGGAGCGCTGAGTAGCATAAACTATTACAGTTAACTTGCAGAACCTAAAATATGATGAAAAAGTATATTCCACATTTAATTTTAGTAGTTAGCAACAGCGACATGCAGCTTAATTAAATATTAAACAATTAATTTCTATAAAAACCAATGAGCATGTGTAGAGCGGTAAGTGTGTGTCGATTGCCATTTAAATGCTTTGTTATCAAACAGTTTAATGGTCTTGTTTAGCAATTTAGCAGTAATGAAGCCATTGTACGACAAACAACAGCATTTCCAATGCTTCGAATTTCCAGCAGAAAATAAATCTCAACATGTCGTTTACTGCCACAGACAGCTCACTCGCTACTCTCGCATCTAAGCGTTGGCAAAAGAGAAATGTGAAAATATAAGCAATTTATTTCTAAATGGAATCGATTAAAAAGCAATCGGTGCATGCCACTTGCCATACGACACCTTTGTGCCTCAGCGAGCTGGCTAACGTCTGACAACGACAGGCAATAAGAAAAAGGAACTGGCAATCTTGAGCGTTTCCTTACGCATCCGCCGCCGCCGCTAGAACCCTACTCCAACCCAACAAATTTACAACAGATAACAGCCATGTATATGTAGCCTCAATCAGTATTGCGTTCAAGTTGTTTCGAGTCACTGCTCATCCTTGACATCCTGCTGCTACTGCTACTGCTACTCATCCTTCGATTCATTACTTCCCGCTTCGGTGCTGAGCGCGTCGATGATTATATCATCTTGTATTACAAATATCTTATCTTATCGAATCGAATCGAATGGAATATTTTTCGTCGATTACCCCCTTGGGTAAAATTTATTTGCTGTCATTGCACCAGCGACAGTTAAAGGATTTATAAAAACAGTCGTTGAAACATCGAAGGGCTGGGGCTGCTGAGTAGTGGCCCAGTACGTTGCGACGTGCGACAGGCATTTGCTGCGGAAGTGTTACTGCCTCGAAGAGCAATAATAAATTAGATTTCGATTCAAATTGTTTCGGTTACAAAAACGTTTTATAATTCCTGTTGTTTATATTGAACTGTTTGATGATGCAAGAGCAAAATGGTTTGTTTCTCTCCGTCAGTTAATTGGCGAAGCTGCGCAACAGAAAAGAAAGATGAGTCAAGTAATAAGTCTTAGAGGGACTTTTGCTTTTAGAAGCTTAGAAGAACAAAGTCTTTAATTAAATCGGCTTAAAGCCGAAAGTTTAAAAGGAGTCTGTCACATGATGTCAGCAATGGATGTTACTATTTAAGCATCAATAGACAGTACTACTGGGTGTAATGTAAAAAGCGGAATTAGTTGTTCAGTTTACTAACTTTGACAATGGAAACTAAATAAAATCTCCCATTGAAGAAAAGAAGTTTAGTTGAATATAAACATGAACATGAAAGTTATAAGCCATGTTCAGATGGTTTGCAAAAAGGTATTAATTAGGTTTATAAAAAATTTGAATTTTTTGGCAAAACTGCAAAAGATTAGCAGCTTTGTATGACCATTTTGATCGGCGGATGAATCCTAATAAGACCACCTTTCTCTTTTAGCTGTCTTCAACTCTGTTCCGAAGATTAAAATAGCGAGAGGCCGTTTGCTGCCGCCTGGAACAGACATTAATGCTTTTCTTCGAGATCTAAAAGAAAAACATTATACCTGAATCTTGAAACACTCATGCGATATGACATTGACGAGGCCATTGCGATCTTTCATAATAAATTTTACTCTGCTGACCTTCTTGATTCTCATAATAATACATCAAGATGTGGAGAAAGTCTACCGTAGAGTAGCAAATATGGTGAAAAAACTTCTGACAATACATAAACAATGCGAAAATGACCTGTTCTTGGCGAAAGTCTTCCCGAATGTCTCGACGAAACCGTCTCTATGGAAGCTGAAGCGGAAGTACAAGCAGAAGAATAGCTGACGAATCCTTGACAAGATCTACAACCGAACGAGCAGAGGCATTTGCTGATGACTTACAAAATCACTTCGAACTGTTTGGTTTTACCTTAACGATCAGAGCTAGTGAGCAAGTCCAGTCGGTGCTTAATAGAACTGGCCAACTTTGCCTTCCAGTCGCTTCCTTTACAGTGTAAGAAGTCTCAGCTCACATTAAAGTTCTGAAATCCAAAACATGCGCACATTCGACCTAGAAAGTGACTTGAGCGTCGACAAAATTGGTCAATTACATGATGATTGAGATCGGCTAGAAAACCATCTTAACGAACTTGAAAGGCGCTGGCTACAACAGCGCAGACTAGAATATCTCAGAGTGGCGAGTATGCTGAGAAGATCGTAGCTTGTCGATCTCCCCCATATTTATCTTTAATAAATAATAACTTATTAAACATTCCAGCAATGTAACTTTGCTTGATGCTACTTATGCTCTAAGCGATTTAATTTATAAATATTGTTAGGAGTCATATTAGACTTTTTACCGAAATTGACTTCAAATCTTCAATAAGAGCCTTGTACTATGAAAGCGATGTACACTTTTAAACGGCAATCACTCAAGGCCTTGCAGTAAAAGTATATATATATATATAAAAACATTTATTCAAAATGAATTTGGCACATTTTTAGAAGGGCTAACGAGGGCATAAGATATTATGGATCCTCAACGATCTCAACAAAATATTTGACACATCGTCCCACCCAAAAGATCAACTGGTTCGCACAGCTGCAATAAGCAAGTTTTTAAGGCTTTCTGGTAAATTCGATTATTACGAGGGTTGCTACATATATTTCTAGCCTGCGCAACAAAACATGTTGCCATCATAAAGTCTGACATTTTTTAGGCTTAACTTACTGTGAACACTTTGGCGGACGAGCGCAATTTGGTTTCTTTACAGGCACCTGAAAAATTCATCTCGGCGAAAAAATGGAATTGAACCGTGAACACTTTCGTGCGATGATTTATTACAATTTTCGAAGTGGATTATCAAGACAAGCTCCATCCTTGGCCATTGTGAAAAACTGGTTCAACGAATTCAATCGTAGCCGCAGTTCGCTCACTGACGAGTTTCGTGAAGGTCGTCTAAAATCGGTCGTTGTGCCAGAAAACATTGATGCTGTGTATGAGCTGATAAAGCAGGATGGTCATGTTACAAACCATGACATTGAGGCATCGCTGCTCATTAGTATGACCAGCATACATACAATATTATTTGACAATCGCTCAAAAGAAGGCTCGTATCGATTGGTGCAAGCAAATGCTGAAGAAATTCATACGAGGTGCCTCAAAAGCCGTCTACTCAATCGTGACAGGTGACGAACCATGTATATATGTGTATGAGCCCTAAACAAAACAGCAGTCGACCGTCTGGGTCTTTCAAGACGAGCAAAATCCAACAAAAGTTACTCGCTCGCGCAGCACATCGAAGCAAATGATTGCATGTTTCTTCTCGAAATCCGAACATGTTGCGATCGCGCCGCTTGTGTAAAGAAGGACGGTCAATTCTGAATGGTATACAACCATTTGTATGCCTGAAGAAAGCCAACCGACGAACACGTATCATACTTCAACACGATAATGCGAGCTCTCACACTTCGGGCGTAACAAATGAGTTTTTGGAGGCTCAAAACATCGAATTGATGGGTCATCCGACGTACAGTCTTGACTTGGCATCAAATGACTTCTTCCTGTTCCCTCACTTCAAAAGCATATAATCTGTATAATCAGTTCTGTTGCTGAGAGTCATTATCCTATATGAATAACTGGACTTGCTACTCTTATATAGCATAACTGCCATACTTTATCTTACTTATAGAACGAAGCTTCATAATCTAGTACGATTTCAGCTAAACTGCTAGACCTTTTCTCTTGGAGTTTTATTAAAAAGTATGCCCATTTTTGGACTTCATTGTAATTTTATGGAAAGTAATAATGTATTTCGAAGTTGTAAACTCACGATTGTTGCACGCTTTCTTTTTTGAATGATGTTCATCTATGACGCTAAGTGAATCTGAAACTTAAAAAGTTCCCGAAAAGATCATCGAGCTAATGTAAGTCCTGCACAATGAGGCAATTCTTACTCAACGCTTGAAAGATAAAAAACAGTAACAGCTACACCATAAACCATCTTTGGCTTGCATCTGTTCTCTCACCTTCTCTCTTCCCGTTCAATGAAACGCACAAGATAGTTGACTGTTGATAGTTGAGCGGTCGTCCACGACAAACATGATACCATATTCTACTAGCAGAAAGCTGTTCCAATAATATGTGGAACGAAATAGAGCATATGTTTTCCTATACGCTAACTGATTTGTTAGTTAATGTTGAAATACCAGCTTTGAAATATTTAAATTTAAATAAAAACCACACAAACTAACTGAATTTTTCTTTTTTTCTTTTAGCTCTCCCATAAGTAAAGGACAACGAGTGAACAAATGCGTAACGCGTCCATATAAGAAAAAAGGCAAATCGATCTTAACAACGCGAACTAGTATTCCTAGCTGTTATTTAAAATATTTTCAATAAAAACTCTAATATCCCACAATGCCTAAGAAAACCGAGTATTAATTATATTTATTCTATTCTATTCTAGTCTAGTCTAGTCTTCAAGTACTGCTTAATTTCGCTGTTCATTAAAGAGTGCGCGAGTGAATCACACTCTAATAGCCGTAAAGCGTCATTTTATTATTTGTAAATACTTAACCGGAAGTGCGGCAACCGGAAAACGTCGTGTAAATAACTGAAGTAATTCAACGTGAAGTGGAAGTGGCGCCGCGCCACGCCACGCCACGCCGTGCCGCTAATGGTAAATTTCTTTCATGTTTTGCGCACTTTGTGTCCTATCTCGTTAATTTTGAGCAAACTCACCTGCGTGAGTGAGCGAATGAGTGGTAAGGATGCTTCAGTCACAGCGGAAACGGAAGTGGAAGTAGCACGCCTCAAAGTAGGCAATGTGAGAGTACTTTTTTACTACTTTACTTCTTTATGGCAAACGTCTTCGCTGTGACTGGCGAAACTTCTTTTTATTTTGCTATTTTTTCTTCTTCCTTTTTTTTTAATTAACTGTGTACATGAAAACTTGTGTTTTCACTCGTTCGCCGACGCCACTTGTACCGACATAGTCGCCAACCCGCTGCCACCTATGCCGTCATCTACTACTAAATGAACAACCGCTACTGCGGAGCCTGTAAGCACTTAGCCAAGCTGCGGCAGTCGTCGTGTAGTCAAGTGGCGGCGCATTTAGACGACTCAACTGAACTGGAGTCGAGTCGAGTTGAGTCGAGTCGAGTCGAGTCGACTCGATTCACTTTGCTACGCTGGCCTCGACTGGCTTTGCTCCGGTTTCGCTGGTATGGTTTTGATGCTTTGGTTTGGTTTGCTTCGGTTCGTTTTGGTTTGCCTTGTTCAACAGCGCGTGAGCAAGTGTTGCTAAATTAACAGAGTAGGTAATTAAACCCTTTGCCCAACTAATGAACTCGCTATGCGTGCGCTTAAAGGTGTAGCTAGCAAGCGAGCAAAGAAAAAAAAAAAAAAAAGTTAAAAAGTTTTTTTTTTCCGCTGCAGTTCTTATTTTTTAGATCAACAAAGTCCTCAGCATAGTCGAACTTGTTGTCGTCAGCAATCGCAATGAATTTCGTTTGCACTGCACACAGACACACAAAGTCTATCTTCGCCTTTAACCTGTACTTAGTTTGCAAATGCCCTTTGACCTGTGCTACTTTGTTTGTATATGTTTTAAATAAAGAAGGACTTTGTACTAAGTTAATTACACTACAGAACGTACATACTTATATATTAAGTACGATACTTCGCACTAAGTTGAAACTACTTCGGCTCTAAATTAAGCAAATATTTTGCAGCTTTGAGTTTTGTTTTTTTTTTTTTTTTTTTGAAATATCTTAATGAAATGTGTATTGCGTTGTTTAGTATTTTGCATAAATACATTAGTTTGCAGAGTTAATAACGATTGCCATCGTTGAGATGCACGACTAAAGCGTATCCTGCACATTTGCTTAAGAAGTCAGCATAACGAATAGACTTGTTTGAAGACTATCCTAAAAAGTGGACAACATGAAGTAAAAAATGTGTTTTAAACATTGAATGAAGCCAGAAACTACTATATTCAAACAGGATATTCAGTTCCAAATGTTGCACCAAATGCTGCACCCAGCTTATGTAATCAAGACAAGCAGGGTTGCTAATATTGAGTACCAGAATCGTATGATATTTTTTAGACAGTTTTCTGCCAGTAAAAGAAATTCTATCAAGTATAAAAGACCGATGATCTGGCGGGAACCTAAAAATCACCATGGCTACTTTAATTTTTTCGTCGTAAACATTAACGAAATTAATTCTTACACTCGGAATCTGTGGTCATATTCTGACCATTTTCATGTACTTTGAAAACACAAGCACAACCATCAACATTAAAATCGAAATAATCCCGTCAGAGTCCACACGGCAAACTGCAGCGTATCTAGTGATGGGACGGCAATTCAGGCTACCAGCTTCTCAGTACGATGAAGTCACCCCAGGTGCTGGTTAGATGGACGAATCAAAAAAAGAAGAAAAAGCGGAAACTTGTGAACAATTTGTAGCATGCCGCTCAGAACCAACCCTGACAATATAATCTGCTTAAACAAGACTACTTATTAATGACTAAGTGCTAGTAAAGCACCATCCGCTCTCGAAATAGGTGGACCAATTTGCTGCGAAACTTGTGCCTTGGTATGACGGACCCTACTGCGCTGTGACGACATCTCTGGCTGGGGTATCCTTAGTGTGTGTCCAGAGTCCGTCACGACAGAAATTTATAAAGAAGACGTGACCTAGGCCTAAATTTTTAGCTAACTCAAAAATGATTAAGAATTGTTTAACAAGAATTAATAACAATTTTATGGTATCTTAAGATTTCGGAATATAACTTAATCTTACGCTGGAAAAGAGCGGGTTATGTTCTAAGTGCTCCGATCCTAACTATCTATTATTATATCTGCGCTCTCATCTCGAGAGCGTCTACCGCTGTCCCGATCCCGATCCCTTGGACACTAACTACTTTAAGCTACGATCCCGTGAGCTCCTACGGTTGTTCCGATCCCGTGGACACTAGTTACTTCTAAGCTCCGATGCCGTGAGCTGCTACGGCTGTCCCGGTTCCGTGGACATAAATTATTTCTAAGCTACGGGATCGGATCGGAGCTGCTACGGTTGTCCCGATCGCGTGGATATTAATTACTTCTAAGCTCCGATCCCGTGAACGGCTACGGCTGTCCCGATCCCGTGTTCACTTATTACTTTTAAGCTCCGATGCCGTGAGCTGCTACGGCTGTCCCGGTTCCGTGGACATAAATTATTTCTAAGCTACGGGATCGGATCGGAGCTGCTACGGTTGTCCCGATCCCGTGGATATTAATTACTTCTAAGCTCCGATCCCGTCAGCTCCTACGGTTGTACCGATCCCGTGGACACTAGTTATTTCTAAGCTCCGATCCCGTGAACACTAACTACTTAACTACTAAATAGTTAAAAAAACAAACTACGGCTGCAACGTGACCAGAAGCAATTGTTATTCTGTGCCGGAAAATTTTAGATTCTTTTTAATTCTGAGCTACAGCTGACAAATATACACATTTGGTTTTTTATTCTTAAAGAATATTCTTCAGCAGCACAAAAGAAACGAAGAAACAGCACTAAAATGAAATATTTTCTATATTTCTTTCTGACTCACCTCTCGCGTTCGGCAGTCACCATTAAAGCGCTAAAGATTATAATCGGAGTCCGGAAACATAAAGAAAATAGTTAAATAAGAGGGCAGTTGCGAGAACGGCAACCAGGTGAGAAGAATTTTAGCCGAAGAGGGCGAGGGCGACTGAAAAATTAACCTTCTATTAAATGAAGTATTTATTAGAATAAAAATATAACAGTTTCATGAAATTAATTGCGTTACAAACTCAAGAATTTAACAATATCTCTGGTCTTTTGTAGAAGATGCATGGGGAAGACTACCAATCAAATGGTTGGCTGCTTTTTTCAGACAATTCCAAGAGAAGCTTGGTTCTCCACCAAAAGCAATGAAAGAAGAATATTAAACTGTATTATTGATGTATGAAACATTTTATTACCATCGACTCAACCGAGTAATTTGTGCAGACTTGAAAATGGTAAGTTTTCTTATTGACCAACAGGGCCCATATTAGTAAATTTGGTCATTGGGACATATACTGAGAATTGGTATAGGAATTTCAATTAATTTCCACCTACAGTTTGTAAAAGCCCTTGACAAGAAGTGTAACTGTTTCCAGTTTCCAGGTTTAAGTACTGAAAAACTGATGGACCACAGTTAAGAGAACTTATAAAAGATCCAGCATTTTTAGATCCATGAGCAAAATTGAGTTTAAAGCTTCGAAGTAGTTTGTTTCTGTGGAAATTAAAGTTGTTTTGAAAGCAGGGATTTAGATGTCTCTATTGCTTGAAAGTATTTTAGCTGCAAACTGAATATCAAAAAATATTAGTTGTACTCTCAAGTAGCTAAATTTACAGAAAATCTTGGTGATTTCAGCAAAGAACAAGGAAAATGATTTCAGCAAGACATATATACTATGGAAGAACGTTATCAGTGAAAGTGGAAGGCACAAATGATGGCTGACTATTGTTGGAATGATCTACCTGACCCACGAAAATCATACAAAAGAACGACAAAACTATTAACTAATATTTTTCCCATAGCAAGTGCCTCGAATATTACCTAAAACATGCACATAAGACACCAAGAAAATTCTTCAGTATTGATCAGTGTTATTCTTGTAAACCCACCAATTAAGTTTTAGGAAGACAATCGCATACGATATACATATATAAATCCATATATACGGTGCCGTTCTATTTTTTTTTTTTTTGTTGCATTACAAATTTTATATGAATAATAATAATTTTAAAATTTGTGAAAGGCAACAAAAAAAAAAAAAAAGACCATAAATTTTTGGCGCGCACAATGAAGAAAAACGGAAATCAAAATGGAAATCGCTAACCTTCATTATATACGGCATTTTAATAATTTTCCACACGAAACGTCGTAATTTGCAGACACACAAGGGCAAGCAGGCAGGCAGGCAGGCAGGCAGGCTGGCAGGCAGACAGATACAGAGTTGCAGATACTTAGATACGTGGCCATAAAAATGCCTACGAAGCAACACTATATAAAAATTCATAATGCAAACATAAATTTTCATTTGAATATTTTGCTGTCTCGCGAAGCGGTTCGATAGATGCATTACATAATAATAACAGCAGCAGCCGCCGCCGCTGCCGATGACGACAAGCTAGTAAGCAGTTTGAGATACATATAGCTGCTCAGACATCTAAAAGAACGAGTAAGCGGGTGAGTAGTGAGTGAGTACTCAGCTACAGCTGCTGTTTGTAAGGAAACAAGGCTGAATATGACTCTGAAGCTGATGCTGATGCTGATGCGGATGCGGATGCTAATGCTGTTGGTGATGGCGATGACGATGAGGATGGCAGGCAACTCTCTTAGCGGCGTCTGCAGCAATCTTTGCCGCCGCAGCCTTTTCGCTTTTCGGGTGTTGTAAACATTTTCCAGTCGACATGTTATAAATTATGAGGGAGTATTGCGAAAAGCTTTTATAATCGCGAGCAAATCGCGCGAAGTATTACAGAAATTATGTTGCTTTTCATGTAACGCGAAAATGCTGAAAATATGTTCGCCTTCGCAGCATTTGCTGTCGTAATCGGAGTCGGAGTTGGCGGCTTGACAACTTAATGCGCTCGAGCTGCTCGTAGTATATGTATGGGCGGCCATGGGTGGCAACATTTGCAAAATGCATAACAGTAAAATATTGAAAAACATGACGACGTTGCGATACTCTCGTACCGCATCGTCATAAATCAAAAAATTATTATCTATCGAATTTGAAATGCAAAAAAGCGCTCGCGCCATACCAGCACACATCAACTGACATATGCTGAAGGGAGCGTCGCGTCGCGTGCGCACAGCAGACATCGTAACATTAAAAAGATATACTCAATCAGAACGATATAGCAACAGTTAATTGAGTGCACAGCAAACACGCTCACCTCACACCAACTGCGACTACATCATATAACAGATGAGTGTCATCCACCAGCCATGGCAGCAAGCGAACAAGTCAAATGGAATTGATGACTGGTCATCAATTTGCATTGTGACTGGGCGCCAAATTGGCCAGCACATCGATGCCATCAAGTGCTCAGTGTCCATACTCGTACAGCAGCCAAAGCACGGCTGTCAATACGAGTGAGTAATGCGGTTGCGAGTGTAGGAGTATGTATCTGGCCGTTCCGTCTAAAAGTCATGTTTGACCACACATGATAATGTAGCAGATACAAATATGTAGATACGCGCACAGTGGACGGAAATGGATATTAATTTGAGCCCCAGTTCAACTTGAGATAGGCGCACTAAACTTTGTTTTAAGGACTTTAATTGATAAGAAAATAGTTCAAAGAATCTTAGTTCCGTTCAGGTAGCAGACAGTTGTCACATTGTTTGGATGTCGAATTTCGCTCATTGGTAAGAGAAATCAAGGCTCATCTAAAACTTGTATTGGTCTTTATGTCCTAAAAGTCAATTGTGAAATGCAACATCAAACTTAGCTTCCGTAGAAACTCTGTCTGTTGGCGAAGAAACTATGAAGTACAACTTGTCGGCTCCTGACAAACAACAAATATTACACTTGCAACTCGAATCTCTGAAGTACAAACAATGTTTACCATTGATCTCGGGAACTGCTTCCCACTGGCCAACAAAAAAAATAGGAAAAACATCAAGTAAAAACTCAACTGTGGCACAATAGATATACCCTTAGCCAGCCACTATATGACGCATCCTAAAGAATACCCTTTCAAAATTATTTAACGCCTCAACCCCAGGTACTGCGGAGAACATTTCACTTATATTATATCAACACATAGAAACAACAAAATTTCCGCTGCTGATTAGATGGACAAATTAACCTGAACATGAAACTAAAAAATTGCAAAAGACATAGATGATACAGCTGAATGGCTTAACTAGAAAATCCATGAAGGTGCTGTAGTATATACAAAATATTCTTTGTACATTAATTGAATAAGATCTGTAAAACTGCTTCTCGGCGTTCACTTTTGTCCCACTGTGTGTGTGTGTGTGTGTAAGTGTTTGAACAGTATACACTGCCCCTGCAAACTGACCCCTTTCACAGCTAATGACTGACCGCTGAACTACCGACAACAATACACCACAGGAATTATTAATGGACGACACGACGCATGGAGTGTACTAAGTGTTATAGCATGAAAGGATGCTGTCGGACTACAGCCACAGTCACAAGTCGCGTGCCTTGAAGCAACAGTCTATCTCCCCAGCTTGCAGTTCCCGCTGTACTCTATCTAAAGTATTGACACAATATTGTAACTCTATCTCATGCTGTAAACATGGTCGCAGGGAGGCACAGCGAGTGAGTGAGCTTCAATGCGGTTATGTGATTGATTTCAAATCGTTTTTCAATTGGTTGCCCTGTCGTATTTGTAGTACAAACTCGCTGCCAACCCATACCCTACACACTGACTCATACTTTTGGCTGTGCGACATTTGTGGCTTGCTCGCTTGTTTGTATTTGCATTTGACAAATTGTTTGCTTGTACACGAATTCTAAATGGTAGGAAGGACATACATATATACTAACATACAAGTGAGTATGCATGTATGTGTGTATGTAGAAAGGAGCAAGCGGTAATTACTCAAACAAATTTTTCAAACATTGGAACAACATATTCAAAAGTTTGCGGCGTGAGACAAGTGAAGCGTGAGTTTAATGAAGGAGCCAGCTTGTGTTTGGGTGTATGTCAAAATTGTAAGTTAATATCCTGTCTGATAGATACGTCCTGTACTAGATAATGTTCGCTAAATCACGCTTTGTGGGTGGTTCAAACAGTTTTATGGACTAAGAAAAATACATTTTATTTCCTACCAATATTCTATTTAAATGCGCTCTATACCAACTGGCTACGCGTTGTTGCACATAACTATATTGTTAGCTGCTGTGACAGTGCCTTTCTTAAGAAATATGTATGTGTTTAAATTTTAAGCTATGTCACCACTTGCTGAACTAACCTCGTATGCAGTCTAAATGTAACCGCATTAAGGAATACATATATGCATATATATTCATGTGAACGATTGGCGCATTTAACGCTCATGCGAAACATGCACAGCGTATGTGTATCTATATCTATATACCTGTATGAGTGTATGTGTGTGTGTGTGAACTGATGAATTGATTAAACAATTTGCCCTCAACTGACTTTGGCGTTCGACAATCGCTCGTACCGCGTTCAGCGTTGGCAATGGCAACAAATCACTTTAGTTGTGCGTGATAAATTGAGTTGTTTGCGTTAATTGGGGCAATTTCCATGAATCAAGCGCACCAAATTGGCGAAATAATTTTTATGGCTCCAGACAATTATGACATACACTTAGACATGGTAGATACACAGATACGCAGAGTTGCAGATACACAGATATGACTGCCACTTGACGTATGCTACATACTCGTGTGGCAGAAAGAAAAACATGCGAAAAAAAAATGTAATAAGAAACAGCCTGACAAACGCACGAACGAACGAACGAACGAACGATCGAATGGGCGGACGGAAGTTCCGTTTTAGGCGTACGCAGTTGAAATTAATATTTCAGTATCTAGTAAAAAAAAAATACGAAAAAGTCATAGAATAAAATAATGGACACACCAAATGACCCTCAAGAATAACAACGGCAACAACAATAACATTAAAAAAGGCAACAAAAAGGACAGCAAAAAAAAAAACAATCCCCCAGTACAACAACAGCAACAACGACAATTGTCGACGGCGCGTGTCAGATGTCAGCGACGTCTCACGTTGTGCCATGCAATGGCAGTCGCGAGCAGGGAGATACACAGGGCAGGTGGTACTCTAGCAGTAACTGATGTTAAAGTTAAAACGGCGGCGGCGGCAACTCACCAATCCAAACCCATTCCAACGCATCCAATCCTATGCGACGGTAATATGCCGGTCACGTCGCACGATGAAAATACCACAGATGTCATCAACGCGGTGTGATGCGATAGATGCGATGCGATGCGATGCGATGCGACGCAACGAGAGCAAATCTGATCTCTTGATGAGATTGTGTCACACAGTGACGCGACAGTCGAGCAGGACGACAAGGACAGAGCTTAACCTAACTAAGCTAGGCAGGCATATCTATGCATGTATGCGACGGTATCTACGTACCTCCTGTGAATGCCACATTGTACTCAGGCTTCTTCTATACTCGTGTATATATTGTATCTCATTGTGTCTGTGTGTGTGTGTGTGTGTGTGTGTTTGATGCTGCTACTGTCATCGGGTGTGAGTGTCAATGACAAGAGTACTTAAGAGATTTTCACATCGTTACGAAGGGAATTGGGTAGAAATTAAAATTAATGATATTTTCTTCTTTACTTTTTTTTTCTTCCCAACTGTCTATCTGTAGCATTGGTTTTTTGTTTTAGGGCGGTTAGTTCGTCAGCATGGGCTGCATATGTTGTGCTAAGCAAGCATATTCTATAGTTATTTATTTATTTATGTAGATAAGCTTGACTTTGAAGACCACACAAACATAGTAATCTATCTTTATGTATGCGGTGTATGAGCAGCAAATACTGAGCCATAGATTATAACTAGTTTGCTCATCCGCTGAACTGTCTATCAGTGATACTCAAATGCACTTTGCCACAATTTGGAAAGACACCCATTAAAACCGAGCCACTTACGGCTTTAATTACGGTTTTGTATGCGGCACACAGCAACCTAGTTTCGAATTATTGCACTTATTTGACAGTTGTATTCTTCGGTCACCTTAGTAGGCCCACATGATATTGGTTTCAGAACGAATTTTGGTCAGTGATGCAGCTGTACTCGGTCCTTTTATATAGTATAATGAAAAGCCACCAAATCGATATTAGTTAAGGTTTGTTTCAGTAAGGGTGACATAAGGCCTCACTATTTGCATTGTTGCTTTGGTAAAACGGAGCGGACAGCAACAACAATTCCCTCACAATGTGAACTGATACAATCATTGTTTATATGAAAATTTGGAATAATCGTAGACTCTATAATCTATGATCTTGATCAGCTTATCCAAATAACCGCAAAACACATAACCAAGCGGTAACCTTCAGACAAATATTCCTTCCAAATTCCAACACTGAATGATGTGAAAAGTTTCGGTTCCAAATGTCTCAGAAGCAACTATGAGAATATTTATCTATGAAAGACACACATCTGCTGCAGCAAATCCCTCTTTCATCATAACGATGTACCAAACCTCCTGCCAATATTTAAGATGTCTACAGAAAAAATTAAAAAATTTGTCAACATGTCAGATACTCCCAAACTTCAAGGGATCATAATGACACTAATCAGATATTGGGTGTCCCAATTGTGCCAAGCGGCTATAATACTGCAAATATTACATTCACCATTGAAGAGAACGATGAAGCATCGCTCGCACTTGGTACATTAAATTGGTGATGTCCTCTTCTAGAGACCACAATAAGAACACTCAAGAAGTAATACAACACCTGGAACATCTAAAAGTACAAATCAATTTGCTGAATTCGTAATACTTGATACCAGTGAGGAGACGGAGGGGTCGAGAGGGTGAGGAGAGTAAGCTGGAAATGCTGTAGAGAAAATAGGAAAAATAAAGAGGAATCTATTCCAAAGCATCCGCCAATAATACTGGCTAATACTGATGTTAACGACATAAAGAGTATGCTTAATGCTATTAGCTCCTTCGGAACACGAGCCTTTAAGTCCCAACGAGATGGCCAATACGCAATATGGATAAATTTGTGGATAGTTATAGAAAGTTTAGAGCAACACTTAAGAACGAAAAGGTTTTGTGACACATTTACCAGCTAATTTAAGAGCGTTATTTTAGAGTTGAAGTTAAAATTCTAAATTTTTTTAAAAATGAAGCTGCTCAAGAATTGTATTTCCTAGCATTCATTAAACTTATTCATTAATGATCTGAAACTGAAGAACAACAATGCAGATATTTTTGATGTGAAATACCGAAGCAATGCAGTAATTAAAGTAGAGCCACTCAGGAAAGAAACTGACATTGTACAATGCTTTCGATGGCAAGTGTTTGGACATACCAAGACGTATTATACAAAAAATTTCAATGTGTAAAGTGTTCTATGTGCCACACAACTTCAGAGCATCAGAAGCACAAAGATTAGCCTGCCAAATGTGTTAACTAGCTACAAAGGCTGCAAAATCTGTCAAGAATTCGTTGAAAATCAGAATCATCAGCATTCAAGTCAACCACCTCAGGAGCAAAGTTGTTCACATTCAAACAGACAAAATAAGTTAAATACTAGAGGAAACCGTTCCACTTATGCAGAGGTACTACGCGGAAATAGAAGTTCAAATGACAAGAACTCTTACGAAAAAATCGAAGTTTTATTAACCAAGCAGTTTGAATTCACAAATAATCTCCTCAACATGATATCTCTGTTAATATCGATCATATGCATGAAGATCTTTGAATTGTTATAGGGAATGCTAATGGGCTTTCCAACCACACAGAAGAAGTAAAATTTTTTCTTATATTTAATTACTTTGATATCTTGTAACACTTGTAACACTTTTTAACAACAAGTCACGCTTTTAAACTATGGAGAGATCTCTTCGTACTTGGCATTCATCACGACTGGCGTCAGCGCACACAAGATTATGAAGGCTGGCGCGCCTTCCTAAATGCGGCCATGATCGGAAGACAGTTGATGGCCATTTAAGTAAATATGATCTTAGATAAGACGATGCTCCAAACATAATTACATATGGCAATGCTCCTCCAATACTTTCGAATAAATATAAAATTTTCACATCTAGGACAGATCGTTTATCATTCCAAAATTATACTGCACCAGCCAGAGCTTAGGAACCTTATAAATAATAAGCAGATAAATAAAAATACCCGGATTTACCTTGAGAGATGTGCCTTCCAATTCGTAGAATTACTGAATCTAAAATAATAGAATAGAAGAATTCGCCAAACTGAACCAAAAAAAAGTCACCATGATGGCTATGATAAAATAGACGGAAGTATTATGCAAATTCTATCTCAAAAGTGTATTACATTTTTAGCACTAATTTACAATGTAATTCTGATGTTGAATCACTTGCCCACACAATGGAAATGTGCGGAGAGTATGATTCAAAAACTAAAAATAGTCTCTCGTCTTTCCGTTCTATTAACTTGCTGGTGACATTCTCTAAAGTATTCGAAACAATACTATTAAATAGAACATCAGTTTGAGCTTGGGTTTATTAGAGGCCATGGGACTCCAGAACAATGCCATCATATAGTGGATATAATTACAAATCGATTCGAGGAGAAACGGCATTCTGCGGCAGTATTTCTTGATATATAACAGGCATTTGAATGAGTCTGTCATCCGGGCATTTTATATAAAATGAAAAAACTGCTTCCAGCTTCATTTTTCCTTGAAATTGTGCCTTAACATTCGACTCTTTTATGTTCAAATGGAAGAAGAAACATCAAAACTATATGGTAGACATGTTGGTGTTCTACAATGCAATGTTCTGGGTCCTGTCCATTACACAATATTCACTGCTGATCTTCCTGTTGTCAGTGATGTTCAAATAGCCTCTTATGCTGATGACACTGCAGATATATCTCAAGATATTCAAAATTAAATGTTTGTAATACTAAATGGAATAATTTTTATGTACCGTCCTGTTATGGGTTTTTTCGCGAATCCTTCTTCATACTTCATACCTCAAGTTTTGTGTGAATGGTATTAGAGCTTCAGTTCCACCATAATTAATATTTTCTTTTGAATTCTGTTTGTTTTTAGCCTTTTTTTATTATTTTTACAGCGGAAGCGTTGTTTCATCGACGCCTGCTACCAGTTTTGATTCACAGAGGATATTTTATTTTCCAACTGCTATTGAGATTGGCAACTGCTGAACAGTACTAAAATCTTAATACCATCGAAGTCTTTACCTCATTAAGCCTTCTAACTAAAAAGCCTATCGAGAACCACTTAACAAATGCACTTCAAAAGTCTTCTTTGGACAACTTCACTTTATATTGATTTTTTATTTAAAGCTTAGTAAAACTCAAAGTTCGATTGGAGAAGACATTTTAGATATTTTTTATTTTTCCCAAAATATTTTCAGCGCTAAAAGCTACTTTCGCCTCAGATGAAATACTTTCCGAATTGTGCCACAATATCGACTCATCCAACCGGCAATCAAATAACATCTTTGCCTCACCACTAAATACACAAATCCACCGCTAAGCGTACAAAATTTCAACCTCATTTCTCTATAATTTCATAAATAACCGGAAAAAATAATATGAAAAAAAAAAATGAATAAATAAATGTGACTGCACAACAACGGCGCAGACTAAGGCGATATGATGAGGATGCTGCTTAACAAAGGTAGACGGCAGACATATGGCTAAATCCTTATATGTGTGACTGTCTGTCTGTCTGCCTGCCTGCCAGGCTGACGAGTTATGCTTTTTTCCGCATAAAACAGAGACTCACGGAATGTACGAGTGAACATGTCGACTGCTTGGTTTGGCGAGCAGCAAATGGCACAGAACAACCGCCACGACAACAACGGGGACGAACTCGAGTGAGTGAGTGACAAGCGCCTTATCATTATCGTAAGCAGCAACAGCAGCGGCAGCAACAGCAACAGCAGCAAGGCACTTGTCATCAACATTGTCAACAGCAACATCATCAACGGTGGCGTCGTCGTCATCAGCATCAAAAAACAAAGTATAGACGTTCTGAGAACAGACAGAAAGACAGACAGACAGACAGACAGACAGGCACAGATACACCTGACAGCAGACAACAACAGCGGCAGCAAGGACAAAGGACATGAACACGGCAACGACACACATGCAAAAAGGCAACAATCAGCGACAACAATCGAGCACGTCGACAATGAGCACCGACAGCCGTCACAGCAGCAGCGCCACACAGAAACGCAATAGCAGCAGCAATAAAGGAGCAGCAGTAGCAAAGTAAAAGGATGTTGCAGCGGCAGCGTTACAGGTGGTGTCGGCTGCTGCTCTTACATATCTTTGGCATTTTTAACATTGCTACAGCAGCTGCTCCCCTTACGATTTGCTTTTGTTTTGCCCGTTTTGCCACGTATGTAAAAAAGGATAACCTGTTTGTGCGATTCATAGCCAAAGCCATCAACCACTCATTCATCTAAGCCACCTGACCCAGCAACTTATGCGTGGGTGGCTTTAAAAATCTTCAGATTTTGTTATTTGCTGCTTTTATTATCTGAAGAAGCAATTTTTGCTTAAACAGATCAATTTGGGAACTACAAATGGTCTAAATTTTGATTATTTATAAAAAGTCAAATACCTAACATGGCGTTTAATAGAAAAAAGAGACACCAAAGGTCCACGAGTAAAATTTACGAGAGTGGGGAATGTTTGAACGAAGCCGTGCTAAGCGATTTCAATACTAAAATTCGAGAGGAACGAAACTTCGGTTTAACAGTCGAAAAATTTAACAAAAAAATTGGAAAAACGCTAAGTGATTTCTCTGCAGGAGGGAACATGTTGGTTGGCAGCAGCCAAATTTAATATTTTATATAGAGAAGGCTACATGGCTTAGTACTGATCAAAAAACACGTCACCAAATTGATCATAATGAAGAAGAAATTTACATATGGAAAGTGTTGGACGTGCGAAACTTTCTATGTTCCAATATCGACTTGGACCATTATCCTGTCACAACCAAGGTACTCAACGTTGCAACCCCAACACTCAACAAAAGCAAGACATTGGCAAGCTACAATCACTGCTGCCTGACTCTCTGTGTGCTTGAAGATGTGATCGAAAAGAGCTCCAACATTCTATCAAAATCTCAAACTTCAGATCGAAGATTTTAAGCCCGAAGCTATTTTCTACTAAAACGAAAACAAAATTCTGGTAATGGATAGCTAACCTTCTTGGAAGTGATGCAATAAACAAGTATCTGCAAGAGAAGGGATGTCAGAAACACAAGTTATTGTGGAGACACAGGACTATATCAAAGCTGAGTTGCTCATGAATGGTGGTAAAGAAGAGGTGAGAAGCGCGTATCAAATTTTATGCAATATATGGACCGATGTGTCCATGTCCAACGATTAGAAATTCAGTTTGTCTTATTCTACATTTACGAAAGAACATTGCACTGCTTTCATTACATACTTTGGAATTAGTCTCCTTTCAATCGGTTATTAAACTATGTAAACCGCTGCAGCCATATATGGATGCACTAAAAAGGTCGACCAGTGAGCAAACATTCACACTACGACAAATCCTAGAGAAGCTCCGTGTATTTAACAAAGATACACACCACCTATTTATCCGCTAAGTATTCCAGCAAAGATTATTTGTCTTTGCAAGTTGACAATATCATCCAGCCAACGCATTATCATTGACAATGGAGAATTTCTACTTCAGTATAGTGAAGAACTATGTCTATCTGGGCACAGAAAAAATCAACAACAACAGCAACGTTAATCTTGGAAATCAGTTAAAGAATCATAGCAAATATTTTAGAGATAGAAGCTTCTCTGGCATGACTTAAATTAAAAGTAGTAAAAACCCGTAAGTTACCGGTCTGGAGTTATCTACTGAAATATGCCACACGAAATCGAGCAAAGCTTATCACCACACTTCCATAGCTGCCTGCGGTAAAAAAGTGATAAAAAAGAAACATTTATAAAAAGGACTTAGTTCATCTTTTCATCCAGCTAATCCTCCACTTCAGGCTTGCTACGCAAAGACAACGTTGAAAATGATGAGGATGGCAAGATTTGATTTCATTTTGCTCATGACGACTCCAACGAGGACCTTGTCAAACCCGATGTCTTACATTTGAATATGACCAACTGAACTTGGTTAAGTCTTCTTTTTGTTCCAGGAAGACACTCTATAATTGGAAGCTAACTGTCATTTACTAAAGTCATATTCTCGATAGACATATCTATTTCAGGTTACTTCCGCTTATATCATATATGGAGCTATTAGAGCTATTAATTTTTCCACCGCAAGAAGAGTACCTTTCTCAAAGATTGCAGCACTCGCTTAAGTACGGCTAATAGTAGCACACTACGCAAAAATTTTCAAGGTAAATCTTTAGCTGGTAGGAATCTTCTTAAAGCTGGATTTAAACATTTTTTCAATGCATTCTTATAGTCCTCTTACGTCTAAAGCTTCAAGGGAATGAAACTCCTTTGAAATCTTTATTTCTTCTAGCAAATGCAGTTTTGCCAAGATACTATATTTGAAGTAGCTCTTCAACTTTCATAGAGTGCACATAAAAAAGCTTCAATTTGCTCACAGTTTTAAAAATTAAAAACAGTTCGTTGTTAAATACTTTAAGTATTTTAATAAGATTTGGCTGCCTAAACTTGCCTAATCGCATGCTTCAACAATAAAACTGGAATAAATTTGTAAAAAAAAGAGCATGCAAGAAGAACATACCGCAAGTCCCGCACTGTTTGTAGAGATTGGTCATAGTTCATTTCATATTCATATTTTTAACTAACAAATGATAAAATATCCCTGAGTTCTTCAGACTATCTCTTCATAAAGTGAATCTTCTTCAAGGGTACAACTATATTAGAGTTGCTAAACTGGAATCTGTATCATAGAAATTAATTATGAAATTTTCCTTACACTGATAGATGATGGCAAAGTCTTAAATGAAATAAGAAATGCATCAACAACCTTAATATGTGAAATTTGTTTAAAGACATGGAAAGACTTTCAAAATTGGGACAATTCAGCAAAAGCAGAGCCGAATTATGCATATGGAGTATCTGTTTAGATGTTTGTAGTTTTTCTTGAAGCTAATGTATTCACGTATTCACGAGATGGAGAACCTATTGACGAAGACAAGCAATTCAAGGAGAAAATCAAAATTAGGAAAAAATTGAGCAAGAAGAATTTTTCGGGAAGCTGCGACTAAAATTAGTTTGCCAAATTATGTATACGGAAATAGCAACAATGGAAATATATCTCGGCCATTTTTTGAGAATGATGATATTACGCCCGAACTTTTATAGGCGATAATGAAATTGTAAAAAATTGGCTTTTATTCTGAATATTTTAAATTGCAATGAAATGTTTCATGGTCCAAAATTGCCGAAATATTGATTGAAATATATACTGAAAAAAAACTTACTCCCACAGTATATAAAATTTTGGGTTTTGGTAAAAATTTTATTGATTACCAATGACTTTCAATAGGAGAGATGTCAGAAGAAGCTCAAGAATGCAGAAACAGAAATTACAAGAGGTATAGATATACGAATACATGCCAGATTTTAGGGACTAGACAAAATGTGGACCTATATAATAAGTCTGTAGACACTTCAGATCCACTAATGTCAGCTCTAAGACACATAATTATGTTTTTAAAACTTTTTAAATTATTTTCATTAGCTTAAAAGAAATGAATTTTCGTTCAGAGTACTCGAGAGAAAATTTTATTTACCAGATTTATTGACCAGTTTTGGTCTCGTATGGACCATGAGTAACACATAAGCTATTTGATGAGCTTAGCATAGCAGCGAGTTTAACTGGTTGCGCTGAATAGACGCTGTAATGTAAAGTGTCTACCAATAGAGTTAGAGATGTTCCAATTTTGACGTCTCCTGGCGTCCATTAAATAGATACTGTATTCGAAAGTTCTTTATACTTTCTGAAAAGATATTAACAGATATTAGTTGCTAAGATTTAAATATTTTTCATATTACCCTCACTCATAAAATATTTGTCGAGTGTCCTGGCATTTGCAATGCTGAGTAGATTGGCCGTGAGGGTGCTGTTACACAACCACCGATGCAATCGAGACAGAATCAAACCGAAACATTGGCGTGTCATTGCTTTAGCATATTTTTTTTACATAAAGCTTCTTTGTCTTCTTGCTTGTGGATAGATGATTTTTATTATGTGGCTTACTATAAACCAAGGTGGTTGATTCGCTTGACGAAATTATATGACATTGCAGTGCATGCAGTGCCGCATGAATTATTTGTTAGCTGTGCTGATTTGAGTTGAGGCCATTTCCACTAATCATCAAAAAATAAAATAAAATATCTATGCGATAGTTTGTTCGAACATTTGTCGTTGTTGTTGTTTGGTTTTTTATCTTCACTATTTGTCTGTTTGTCAGTTTGTTTGTTTAAAACGTTTTACCAATTTATAATTCCACACATGTCCCAATTTCAATCGCTCGCCCTAGCAATCACGCGTATTTGAGTGACCCTGCGGGCATGAAACATGTTGCTATCTGTCCCTCTGCATTCAGTCATTCGCTACTGAAGGATACTATATAACAAACATATTGTTTATTTGTTTGTTCTACTTCTGTACTCTGCTAAATGCAGGACATTTAGAGTGGCCGCTATGGGTTGACTGCGCTTTATTACCAATAAATCAGTATTTATTTGCAGCGTAAAAGAATTAAAATGTTCAATAAATTTTTTTAAGTATCCTGTCGTGTATCTGACTGTCCTGTCGTTCATATTATTGCTGTCAAACTCGCTTCGAAATGATGTGTGTGGCGAGAATATGAAGTATTTGCTTGGACAGTACACTGAGGAAATTGCAAAAGAATGTATGGTAGAAGGATTTGTCGTTTTTATTAGAAACTGAATTATCACCAATGAGAGAAGTTTCTTTAAATTAATACGTCTTCTAAATTGTCTTCTCCAGTCATTAAATCTTCCAAGCATTCATAATTATTTCTGGAACCTTAGGCTATTTACTTTCCATACCCAGTTCCCACAGGCAAATGGTTGTATTTAGTTTGTGAAAATATATAATTGGCAGAAAGAGGCGAGACAGATCCCATAAAGTGTATATATTCTTGTTCGTCTGTCTGGCAGTCCATATGAATATTGAGAGTTTGGAATCTATCAACTTTGATAAGGATCATACATATATATATGCATAGATATATAGATACATTATTTATTTGTATATATACAAAGATATGGCATATTATAAATGCATAAACTGCCATCAATTTTTGCACAGTGTATACAGCAAAACATGTTGCCTACTTCAAAGACAAAACAAATACAAACACTAAACTCATTCCAGACATTAATTTCGCTCTAAAACTCACTCTTTCATGGCTTCATTCCTGCATGAAGGCTTTGAATCATTCTTTCGTTTCGTGTGCAGAGTTCTGGACTTATTCACTTTGAACGGTGCTACGTGATGCGAATTTTTGTAACGCTTTTAAGCATTTCGCCACTTGTAAAAAATAGATAAATAATTTACCAAAAACAATAAAGAAGAACGAACGCCTGCCACATACAACTGCATATGAAAGAAATCTATTAAAAAGAAAAAAAAAAAATAAATTATAGGTTAATTCAACTCCCCCCAGCAACATTTTCATATAATAGAAACATTAAGATGAACCTATGAACTACTTTTGCCGTTTGTTAACAAGACAAATTGTGCACACGTGAGACAATTAAAGCAGCATTTATGCAGATAAGCAGTTATGTACATAGATTAAAAATCATAAACAAGGCAAACAAAAAAAAAAAATGGTCAAATTGCAGATACAGATACATACGCTTAAAGATACATTGAGTTAGAGCAAAAAAAAAAAAAAACCAGAAGATAAAAAGAAATAGCAAAATTGTCTATCATAGATGCACTAAGATACATTTGCGCGCTTCACGGACTGCCGGATAACGTATGCGTCTCCGGGGACTCATCGATTATACGAAATTCCATTATGCACTTGTTGTCGGCGACGTTCTCGATTTCGACCATTGTCGCCGTAAAGTAACGTGTCGCATATATGTAGCTATCTAACTGTCTAGCTGTCTGTCTGTCTGTCTGTCGCTACTACGGCTGCTCCTGCTATCTATTTAATGAAAAATACGCATGAAATTTTGTACTTTAAGTTACGACGGCGCCACAGTCAATAGATATATCCGCATGGATTTGTTGTTTAGCGCGATTTTCTGACTCACAGTTTTTCCTTTACTTTTTTGCATAAACTGATTTGAATAAAGTTCACGCAAAGCTGTTTTCCAGCACTTACGCAGCTGTTGACTTTTATGCGCGTACACAGCAAGCACCCCATGCATCTACTAAAGAAAATATTGTATCTAGATACATTTTGCTCATATAAAAATGCAAATTTACTGTATAGAGTAGAGTGCTTAGGAAACGAACCAAAAAAAAAAAAAAAAAAAAGATAATAGCGTGAGTTGTTTCAACGGCAGGCTAAAACAGTAAGCCGAACAGAGACAGCGAGTTAGAGTTTTACTATATTTTCCTATTTTTTTTCTTCTTCCGTAAAGTATTATAATGTCATGTAGTTAGCACGCTGTTGATATACTGTGCGCCCCCCGGTTGAAGTTTAAGCCCAGCAACGCTAAATCTATTTGAACTTTGTGCTATACATCGTTTGGCTTGGCAAGCTGGATCGCAAGCAAGGTCATTGAAATGACAATTTATTGCTTGTCGGCGGCACTGAAATCGAAGGTTTTAGTAATATTTCTTTTATGTGTTGTATGTAGCAGCAAAATTGCACATATTTCACAAATATTTTTGTAAAATTTATATTAGAATCAAAGAAAAACAAAAGGAAAGATCTCAATCTCAATCATATTTGTATAAGTATCTGCACTAAAATATGACATGACTTACGTCACGTGAGATTAGGGTAAATTTAAATTCATTTTATCACCATTTCCAAAATAAACATAAACTCTGCTCCAATAGCCACGGCAACATGTTGTTATATCTTTTCCGCCATATCTCGTTACGCTTAACTTCGATCCTTTTCGAAGCTTGTCTGGCAGAGACATTCGCTGTGAAATAGCTAATCAGCTGCTTGGCTCAGCTGAGTTTGGCCTCTAAATTACAGAATAAGTATTCAAGCCAGAGTCTACACTCAAATTCTATGTAGCGAACCATTTTGTAGAGATGATATCTCAGTTGAAGTTGACTCATAAGATAGCGCGTGACACGCTATTCTTAACAATAACATTGGGTCTCGTCAATATTAAGAATATCGTGACCAGTACTGAAACGCAACCGCTCTGAAATAAATTTCAATGCTTTCTTTGATCGAAGTCCAACTAAGACTACAGACGTTTTCTGGGCTTGCCAAGAAGTTATGAGATAATATATGGCCAACATATCTGCTTTTCTTCGTTATCATCGAATGCTAACCTTACCGAGTACAGAGAGTTGTTCAAATATAAAGCAACATTTGTTCCTTCAACCCTGAGGAGAGTTGCCAGAATGTAAGTGATTTAGTGATGTTGGCCCCATTTGTACATCTGTTCAATAATTGTCGGTCGCAGAACTTCTTGGATCTCAGCTATTAAAGATCTGCTATTGTGTACACACACCTGAACTCATTACGGTAAGAAAACTATTAGTGAAAAACTTAATAGTAGAAGAAACAATATCTGCGGTGCAATCAATTTAGTGCGTGTGGGTTGGGAGAAGATTTGACAAATGTCAGCCTAAGCCATGGTTCCTTAGTCAAAATAATCTGTTTCGTTGCAGAACTTAATATCAAGAATGTGTTTTAAGATACTAGCGGGACGCAGATTTTCGAGTTAGAGAATCAGAACTAAACTGGAGCTTCAGCGAGTCAGCTACCTCACTGCTAGAAAAAGTAAAGTCAAGAACATCCTATCTGAGTGCTGTGACGAAAGTAGGTTTGCATTTTTATTAAATACTAGCTGTACCCGGCACGCTTTTCCGCAGCTTGTAAAAAATATTGATATAAATATGCTCTTTATACATATGTAGTTATGTTCTTTATAGACAGCTAAACCCTCCCCTATTTTTCAATGGATCTTACATTTCCCGGTCCCAATAACGTGTATACCAAATTTCATCCCGATATCTCAAATGGATGTCTAGTATTGTTTATAGCTTATATCGGAAGAGGTTTCAGGCAGGGCGATGCACGGTCGTGCGCTTTTTTCATTCTCCTGATGGAATACATCCTACGCCAGTGCCCGTACATACAGAATATGTCGGGCTCGATCTTCCAAAAGGAAGTGATGCTGCTAGATTACGCCGATGACATCGATATCATCGGCACTCAGGAATGGCGAGTCAGCAAGACGTTCTCAGAGATTGAAAGACAGTCTCGGCTCATGGGTCTAGCGGTGAATGAGGAAGACTTTGTGTCTTCTCGCACTACTTCATCGCGTCTTGGACGGTCAGTGACGATGGAGAATTTCAACTTCAGTGTTGTAGAAAACTTCGTCTATCTTGAAACAGAGATAACCAGCAACAACAACGTCAGCCTGAAGATCAGGCGAATAATCACGCTTGCAAACAGATGCTATTTTGGGCTGAACAAGCAAATAACAAGTAGAGCCGTCTCTCGAAAGACGAAAATCAAAATCTATAAGACCTTGATACTCCCGGCCCTTCTGTATGGACCGTAATTGTGTCAGATGAAACAACATTGAAAGTCTTGAGAAAAAGATTCTACACAGGATTTTTGGTCTTATTCGAGTCGGCGACTAGTTTAGGTCGCTTATGAACCGCGAGCTGTACGAGCTATTCGATGAGGTTGACATATTTCAGCGCATAAAATTCTAGCAGCTGCACTGGGCTGGACACCTCAATTGAATGGATGAAAGAGCTCCAGCACGCATTGTCTATATGGGGGGCTCAAACTTGATTGGAGGACGCCGAAATGTAAGACGACCGGGCACGCGTTGGAATGATCAGGTAGGGCGATATCTCTTAGTACTTGACATTTAAAACGACTAATACCGGCCATGACCGAAAGACTGTTGACGGCCATCGAAGTGAGTTATATCGGGGGTGGGTCATAACCTATCCTGGTCTTACTGTACTTCGTCTGTGAATTTCAGCTTAATCGATAGACAGTTTAAAAGTGGTGATGTGCTATAAAGGTGTGATGAGCATTGACATCACACCCAACCATTAATTGTTTATTCTTGATACGAAAGGACTCCAATAACCGCTGTAACTCGAACTTTGGTTTTTCAACTCCTCGATTTTCACAGCTGTTATATCTCTGAAAATATAGTTGATCAATTAAAAAAAAATTGAAACTATTGTCGACTAGTTTAGCCACTCTGGGATATTCTTCAAGATGATTGTAAATCAGCATATATGATTGCCAATTTAGTTTTCAAATTGTAACACCATCAACCCAGGATTCCCGAATTAGCGCAAAGGTAGCGTCCTTCGCGGCATATAATATGCTGACAGTGTCAATAGCCCCTTAGCCGTGGTGCAGATTCGCCTTCAGAATCGTAATTGTCATCATAAGCTCTGCTCGAGGGTTCTGTGAACAAGTTTGTGCATCTTGTCACCGTGTGACACATTTTCTTTGGCCCGAATTAAATTACTCAATGATTTGCCCTTAGTAGGCACTCTATATGGCCGATTTTCAGTTGGAGATGCTGCTGTTTCGGCTTGTTCTGTTAGCATCCTAATTAATTCTTTCTTTTATCGACGCAATTCTTTGATCGCAAGCAATACTGCTTTGATCTCCTTGCCAGTGAATGGCTAAGGAGCACCATCCACTGTAGAGCAAACAATGGCTGTGGGCTGTGGCTGCTCTTGGTATGGCTAGTAGGGCTACCACTGGTACACCAGAAACAGCTTGACCTTTGTTTAAGGGCCACCATTGACGCCTTGTCAAGTGCCATGATCTTCTGCGCCTCTATAGTTACCAGAACTTTTTAGTATAAAAGTATTGATGTGTGAATTCGATGTGCTTGTGAGGAAAGTTTTTTTTTTCTCCAGGAGATTAAAGTCAAAGAGACTTGTTCCCTTACATGACTGAGGTTAGTTCTGACTCAGTTACTCGTAATACGTTTCTATGTTCAATTGCGAAATAATCTACATGGTAAAAGATGAAAATGAAAAATGACCGATGGCTCTACCAAACATGTTCTATCACCAAACATAGACGGAATGGCTACATATCACACTTTTTAACATGAGAAGTCGAATAAGACTATGTGCTGTTTCTGCCAGAAAGATGTTTATAAGCATATTCATAACCGAAATTTCGTGAAAAATTCTTAGCACATAAACTCATTATTGACGAAAAATCAAGGTTTCACCTATAAAAAATTATATTTCTAGTGTAAACCACAAAAAATTCTCATCTATATGTGATTTACTATGTACAGAACTTCAAGATAGGAAAGAACGTTTGAACAAAATATGCCAAATTTTCTGCTTAAAATGACAGATGACAGCCGCAATTAGGCTGCAGAATATAAATAAATAGATGCCATAGAATAGCTGACGTTTGCTGTTTATACCCTACGCCTTGGCAATGATAAATTACAGTTTCTCTTTTTTTTTTTTTCAATATTTTGTTATCAATATAAAAGGCAGCCCTCGTATAATCGCTTTGTAAACACTATTTTCTATTCAATAAATTAGTATCGCTCTCTGAATAAAATAAAAATAGAAAAATAAACAAAAATTTCTTTCTTCTCTTTTTTGCAAACAATAGCGATAAAATTTTGTTAGCAAGACTTATACATATTATCTCACTTGAGTTGAATTGACTTATTGCCACTAATTAACTTAGATGGGGCACACAACATCCGCAACGAATCAAGAACAGATATTTGTCAAAAAGTCAAAGATCAGCATCAATACTGCTGCCACCACCACTTGGCTATTCTATTTGGGTTGCGTTGCTGTCCAAAGTCAAGTATGTAAGTCATAAAAAATACATGAAACATCAGAAGACAGGCCAAGCCAAAGTAATATGTAATACATTCACTTCAGTGGGTGTGGCAACGCCTTGGACTGGAATTGGCGTGGAAGCACTTGAAACTCAAATCAAGCGTTCAACTGTAAATCACAATAAATAATAAAATACCAAAGAAATGAGTAGGAATACTATAATATTTTTCACTTCATTGTGTTCAATGCTTGGTCTTTGTTCTCTTCGAGCATTTTGTTCGACCAACCACTGAAGTAAAATAAAAAAAAAGGAAGAAAAAAAATCATAATCGTCATATTTTACGTTTTTCTTTTCTTTTATTTATTTTTTTCTTTCTTTTTCAGTTTGTTGGCGTTTTATCAATTGTATTTTGAAATATGCTAGGGGAGCTACATATATACGCTGACTTTTGATATGTTTTTCTCTCTCCGTGTGTGTGTGCGGAGGATATGACTAACGCCAAACAGCGATAAACATATAAATGGCAGGTCCATCAAGCGCTGCAGTGAATATGTTTTGATTTCTTTTCATAAAGTGCCATAGAGATTTTTTCCAAACAGTTGATTTCAAATACCTTAACGCGATATATGAGCAAATAAAAATGAAATAAAAAAAAGAATGACACCCACGGACGAGGAAGACTTCATTTTGGGTGCGAGTGCTTATGTCACGTCAAGTTTGTGTCCGGCGTGGACACTTCAGCGCGCTTTTCAAGTGTATGTGTGTGTTTATTGAACGCCAGAAAACCGTTAACGCATGCCCACCCCTCACTATATGGTCACAAACCTATTTCATCATCTAAAATCGCCTTCTGTCGCACGCGTATTTTATGAAATTGCCAAACTGAACAGAAAAGAATAATGTTTTGCTTTTTTTTTGTAATTTCACAACTCCAACTTTTTGACCACTACAGGCTTTTGTATATACATGCATACATATATATATATTCGGTGGTCTTGAAGTTCATCTGTATATGTTGATAATTTGAATTGCTGGGAAATAAGGCGGAATTAATTTGTTCTCATATTTTTTTTTATTTATTCATTTTTTCTTTGCAGAAATAGGTTTATGAATAAATCAGCAATACACTGAGAAAAATATCTAACAATATACATATATCTATAGTAGATACTATTTGCCTTATAAGGCAGCCTGTGCGCGGATGTCCTCTTATAATAATAATAAAAAAAAAGAAATGAGAAATTTGTCATTTGAAGTTTTCTTCTTTCCTATATGCCAGGATTTAATCACTTTAAAAAAAATAACAAAATAGAAAGCACCGATTTTTTCTGTTGTTGCTTTAAAAAAAAAAATAAAAATAAAAAATTCTTTCACCTTATCTTCTATTTTCTGATTGTTTGAGATTAACCGCGAATCGAAGAAGCCAAAATGTTGAAGATCGGAGTAACTAATCAAAATGAATATGACGAGTCCTTCAAACTAGCGAAACGCGTGCAATATGAAGAAGAGCGTAAGAAGCGCATCTTCAATGCCAAGCAGCGTTTATATGGGGTAAGTGACCGGAATTACGCGCTGACAATAGCATTCCTTGAAATGTAACCCACACCCTGCAACAGATCGATTTGGAGACGCTCAACCGCCAAATTTACGAAAAAAAGGAACAACGCGATTTGGCAGAAATGAACAACAAACGCTTTGACGAGCTGGAAAAAGAGCAAAAGCGCATGATTAGGAACATGGACAAGAAGTTGGAGAAAATACAGCAGAACCGGGTGGCAGATCTACACAGATATCGTTCGGAATATCAACGCAAAGAACAGCGTCGTGAATTCGATCTAAATGATCCGAACTGTTTAAAGAAATCCCGTCCGCTGCGCATTGCCGACGATGATATTGCGCTGGGTCTCGGCAGTGCACAGATATTCGCGGGTGAAGATCTCTACAACAAAGAGCGCAAGCGACTACAATGTGAACAACAGCGCTCGTGGCTCAATAAACAGTTGCAGGAGCGCCAAGAAGCAAAAGCAGCAAATGCAAAAGTCGATAAAATGTGGTTGGATACAATGATGTCGCGTGATAAAGTGTTGGACGATATGGCCAAGGATAACAATAAAATGCGTAATCAGTTAATCGATAATACACGCCAATATAATCTTGAAATGGCACGTCGTAAGCAAGCTGAGCGCGAATGCGAAAAGAGGCAGCGTTTGGAGGATGACAAGGCCGAAATTTATAATATGCTAACAAGCGATATGCTGAGCAAAGATGGTAAAAAGAATTCCATGGACCAAATTCTAAACGAACGTGACAAGCAGGTAGCAGAAAATCGTAAACACAAGGACGAACAGCTGCACATGGATAAGCAATGGGAGCGCCATGCTCTGAATACGGATGGTCAACTGGTGCAGATGCAACTGGAAGCTGATCGTCGCCGACGTGAACAACTGAACGATTTGATACTCGCCAATGCTAAGCTATCGCTGGATCAGAGTATACAGCGTAAGCAGGCAGGCGAGTTATTGGTCAATAAGATCTCGGATGAATTCTTCGATCAATTCAATAAGAACTCGCGTTAGTTTTCTAAAAGTTTTGTGTAGCTCATATTTTTATTGTTTATAAGTCTGAACTTGATTTTGGAATGCTATAAGTTTTAATTACGTGAGACTCGTAATTGAACATCGCGAGTATATTTGCGAATAATTCAGTTGTTCGAAATGGCAGGGAATTGAATTATTTGGATTTGTACTTACGAGCATATTTGCTATAAAAATTAAATGTGTTCAATTGAAAAAAAGAAGTTTTTTAAATTTTTGATTCAACATTGTTTAGCTAAGGGAACTATAGGCAGTTTTATTAGCACCGTAGTTGTAGCTATGAGATGAATAAGCTCATCATCAACAAAAGTTTGTATATTGAATATAAGAAATTTGAAGAAGGTACAGGAGAATCTTCATTTTCTAAGGATCTTGATAAAATAATAGTCTCAGCTGTTAGATAGCTTCAAATAGCTCACCACACTTAAAATGGGTTAACTCAAAATGAACAACACAACTTAAACTTTCCATCTCAAATACTATATCACGACGCGACACCATAAAATTCCGAGACACTGCTCTGCAGTTACACGGAAAGTTATCGAAGACCTGAACGGCAGCAACTATTTCGTAATTCCAAGCAGCCTCAGCACAACGCTAGACCTCTCGCTTTAAAAAATCTGCTAATTAGACCCAATTCAAATAATCAATAATAACAATTAACAATAATACTCATTCATACATTCCTCAAAGTTCATCCTTCACTAGAGCATCCACTGTCTGGTGTCTGGTGAAACAAGGACTTGTCTTCCCTTTAAAAAGCCAAAAACAAAATCTGATAATACTATAGAATTTAGGAAGCCAAAAGAATTGTCCTAACTTCTTTCACCTCTGCAATTCAACAAAGCTTCGATTCTGGAAAAATATGGGCAACCATTAAAATAATCTGTAGACTGTTTCCAACAAAATCTTTTCACAATAGATGAAGTAGCCAACTTATTCGCCAACTTCTTCTTTGAACGAATGAAGCTGAGGATAACCACTTTCAGTTCTGCTCAAACACATTTCACTGAGAACACGGTCTTAGAATTACTTCCAGCTTTAAAGTTTTTAAAGGGTCTATCCCCGGAATGTACCGCATCTCATACGCTATGCCATTAGAACCCTACATACTTAAACATTCTAGCAACATTTAAGGTAACTAGTCTAATCCTTCCAATTCTTAAACCTAATAAAATAAAGATAGCTCCGTCTCCGAGAGTGCCACAGTATTGTATATATTGGTCTACAGATATAGTGTGTCTTGGAGGACTATAAAATGCTGATATAGTGAAATGTCCGATAACAGTGTCATAGATTCAAAGCATTTTATTGCGGATTGGATCATAGCAATGCATCGCACTTGGAACATTTATTGCGGGGATATCCTGTCTGCAACTTCGTTTTGGTAGATGGTAACGCATCACTTGCTTCAATGTCTAAAGTGAGCTTTATCTTGCCATATCCAATTGAAAGTATGTCCTACAAACATCATCCATGTGCTTATTGCAGTATTCTACAATAGCCACTTGTGTAATTTAGGCGTTATTGCTTTCCTCGTTTAGTCATCTATATTATATGATATAATTTGGACACTTTTTTTTGTCCTACCTACGGCATGCAATAACATTGTAAGAGACTACAACTTTCAAGTCGTATGATCCTCTTCCTTCTTAAGCCAGTTCCGTTCAGTTTTTAGTAAACCATTTTTAAGTCGATTGTTGCGAATTGTTACGTCTGCTAGGATGTACTTTTCTTTTAATGCAAAAAAATTATTCTGATTTTCAGGAACACGTGATGCCGAAATAATCCGAAGAAATTTATTACAGATTTTATGTAGAATTTCTTCATATTTGCCTGCCGAACCACGAGTCATACATCTCCATTAGTGGTCTCCACTTGAATTTTTTTTCAAACTATTTTGGTTAATCTCTTCGAAAGTTTTTTGCATTGTTTCATCAAGTTTACGTGGAGAGTAATCACTATTAATTTCACTTTTAGCTATATTCATGAACTCTTCAATAAAATAATCAGACGTCCAAACGCTATTAGGTTGCCTTAATATAAGTTTGTCACATTTCCATGGTTGCCTAGATTTTACATTTTAAGCGGCGAAAGGTTCGGAAAATTGATTTTTAGGCGCTGTACCGAAGGTGCAAGATTCTATCCTAGAGACCTCGTTCTTTTTGCATTAGACTAGAATTTCATCGAATTTTTACGAGTTAATTTTTAAATTATGAACCTCCTACCCTTCCCATAAAAACACTCTCAAGGCTAAAAATGTCTTCGGCATTCCATAAAAAATTACGATTTTAAAAGTAATTGAATTTGAACGACCTATGTTTATTATGCTTGCATCCTCAATTTTTTTATTAACCTAGCCTAATCCTTCCAATTCTTAAACCAAACAAAATTAAGATAGCTCCTAAATTTTCACATACTATTAAGCTCCAGTTTAGCTAGATTTTCTGAACCAATTAATTCCTTAAAAGCTATAAACTATTTCGATTCACAATATACTAAAAGCCTTGAATTGAATAAATGTATTCGCATAACGTTTGATTTAATCGAATCGTAATACAAATTTCAAGCATTACTTAAAAGTATAAAGGATGACTGGAATCTCCAAAAATACTTGACGAATGCGAACGAATGGGTAAATCGTAGCAAGAAGTCAAATGCATCGTTCATGTTCATTGGAGATGCCTTGCAGACGAGATATACCTAAATGTGGCTACATTATGTCGACATATTTATTATATTTATTATATTCATATAATATTTGTGCTGCAAGAGGTTCCATCCATTCATGGTCAAAATTTTGGATTGAAGTTTAACTAAGCCACAAAATAAGAAGTATGGAAATTTCAGTCGGGCGTAACCGACTGTAAAAGGCCCTGTACCAGTTCAGGTCGCCTAACAAACACATTAAATGTTTCCCGAGCTTATGACCAAACACATGACCACTTCTCACTGCGCGAATATGAATGAAAAGAAAAGGGGGGTCGTTCAAATTCAATTGCTTATAAAATCGTCATTTATTATCCGATTTTGATGAACTTTTTGGATTTTGGCTTAGAGAGGCGTTAACTCTATATTGGTGCATTAAATTTTTGTTGTGCCGAAGAAATTTTTATACTAACGGGTGATTTTAGGGGGAAGGGGGGGGGGGGGGGTCAAAAATTTCAAATAAACTTGTAAAATTCCGGAGAAGTCCGAGTCGAATGCAAAAAACATGAAGTCTCTATCTATTACCGTTTCTGAGATCCTTTCGTTCATACGGACGGACGGACGGACAGGCGGACGGACAGACAGACATGGCTATATCGACTCCTCTATCACTCCTGACCATAATGGCGGTAACTTTGGGGGTCTCCGACCATTATTTCTACCTGTTACATACATTTGCACAAAACCAATAGGCTCTTGTACCTTCGGTACAGGGCCTAATAATTGTCCGTTACGGACCTATATGGAATACATTGATAGCATTGAAGTAATATGAAGGAAAGTTTAATGGTTACAGGCTGTTAGAGATGGATTATTTTAATTTATTGAATTCTAGTTATCTAAAGAAGGAATAGAAAAGTTTAAATACAACAATTTGAAGGCCTTCTTCATATGAATAGCCAGACAGACGGAAGGCCATGTCTATATCGCTCCTGTCTAAATCATAATTTTTATATGCTCAACTTTTAAAGAAAATTATATAAAAAAAGACATTTAAAGACTTTGTTTAAAATTTTTAAAAATTGACAAACACTCATCTCATTCAGTGCAGCTTGTATGTATATTCTCTGCCAATACCTCTACAGAATTTGTGTCATTTAATAAGCATAAAGATTAAATTATGCCAAACGCCTCACAATTATTTGCTATAAAATGTATATGGAATACATAGAAGTACACTGTATGCCAACACCAACCAACACCACTCGCCACTCGCATGGCATCTGGTACGAGAAGCCGCGGCATTTTGGTCGAAATTGCGGCAACCACAATTTGATTTGCACTTGGCACTGATATACAAATAGATGTTGATTGCTTTGTTGATTTGTTTGCGGTTTATCGTCGTAAACCCCAAGGAACTTAGACGTGGAGATACGAGTATGAAGCGAAGTTTGGCAATAACATGCTACAATAATATGTAGCTCATGTATGAAGAAGCACGCCAATCAATAGCAGTTGATGATGTGCCACCGACTGACGAACACCGAGAATAAAATGAAAACCGAACAACTGTTCGAATTCAGTAGTCGTCAGATGGCAATTAGCCTAGCATTTATGCCTTCTATGGAACTTCTATGGAAGTAACTATACATTTAGATTGTTATATGCACATTTTGTATCTATTCATAACCAAATGACGGCTGATGTTTTTCCGGCTATTCCGGCATTACCCTTTTTTCGTATTGCTTTTTTGGGACTATTATTTATTGCAATTTAATAAATAGTGGGATCAGACAACGAAAATTAGTGTCTGGCGCGCCGAAATCTAGTTGCATACATACCAAACAGCTTATTTTATACGGCACACACATTCATACACTTATATGTAAGCATATACCAATAACACACACACACACACACACACACACACATAGTCAGACATTGTTTTGCCTTGGTTTCATGTAGTAAAATAGTCAAAACTAATCCTGACGATAGCAACAAAATGTTCAATTTCAAAGCTACTATTTTCTATACCCTACAGAAATGCGACAAAAAAAAAAATGGCAATGGCAATGGCGACAGTGAAATCGTTTTTATTTCATTTGTTTTTGAATATATACAATTTATCGGTTTTAGTGAAAAGTGAATTCAAATCGCAAAAATAAACAAAACTTGAAAAATTTATCGATAACAATTTCTAAAGTAAAATCAGATATTTTATATACAAAATGTTCTTCGGCTGCGGGTAAAGCATAAATTCCAAACGCCACCAATGTGTAGCGTACAATAGTTTCGCTTAAACAGCGACTTGGCATTTTTTTCAGTAACCACTTTTTTTTTTTTTTTTTTGTACAAAACAAAGCAATCGCTTCTGTGCGTATGCTAGACTGAGATTCCATTTTTGGTGTACGTTGCCGCTCTTTTGAAATTAATGCATCCAGGGGCATTGTAAAATTTGCGCTAAGCTTGCTTGTGTATTATATTTTTTAGGGTTTGAGTTTAGTTTCGGCACTATTTCCCTTGACCTTGCCCATATGATGTTGGCATTGGCCGCGATGATGGCGGCGACGTCGTTGCGGTTTCTCGTACAGTTGTGCGCTATGCACTGCTCTAAACACTAAGACCGGCCGAGCAACCAGTCAAACAACCGAACCGTACAGGCGTCGTCATGTAAAAGATGTGCTCCCACTACAAATGGATTTGCAACTGTGGCGGCAGCTAATGCTGTTACTATTTTAAAATCAAAGACCGTAACGGAACGGGTTACAGTCTCAACCAACGGCCGTCCGGGTCTTGCTATGGCTATGCTATGCGCTTGTTTTTCGGGGTTTTATGAAAATAAATTGTGCTTTATGCTCAATTATTATACAGACGACTTATTGGGTTTTAGAAGCGCTGCAAATGCCGCAGCCATCCTCCAACGCTTCTACACAAGAGTAGTTCACGGTGGGCTTATCGTGTGCCATCTCCACTATAAAGCAATGCACTGAAATCCAATTCGAGTTAACCCGTCCGAGCGACATGCGCTACATGCCCTTGGCTGGTTGCCATGTTGCCGGCATGCATGTGTGGTGTGTGTGTTTGTCGTCCTGCAGCGGATGCTGATGCTGCTGCTGGAGGCTGGTATATTCTTGTAATTGTTAAGATTTTCTTACTTAAATTTATTGTTTGCTATGCTCCTTTCACTCCTTTCAGTCCTTTCTCGGGTAATTTGCATTTCTCATTCGTTTACGTTTTCTTATGCGAATCGAGTGAAATAATTCGTGATTATGAGAAAAGTTATAGTGCTGATTATTTGCTTGCTTGCCATTTTATGTGTGTGTGTGTTTCTATTCTATATATGTGCATGTAAGCATATCCTTCGTGTGCTTCCACACAAATCGCCCTTTCGATCAACCGCCTTTGAGCTCGTGGTTTTGGCTTTTAAATATTAAAAGGGACAACGTATGAAAGCCGGCCCATCTGATTCAATGTTTCAGCGAGAATTTAAATGGCTTTAATGAAATATTTTTGGCTTCTTAGCGTTTTTCCTTTGAAGTTTGAAGCCAGCAACATTAAACGTCAAATTATTACAAGCTTTTTTTCCCGTGCTAAATCACACAAAAGTATTTATAAATTGAAAATTATTCTTTTTAATATAAACAAAATTAAAAAAAAAAAAAACGCTTCGTTTGGTGGCACCGAGAGCTAAACACGCTTTACACTTGCTTTTTGCTTGAATGCGTTGGAATGTGTTTCAGTTTTCCTCAATTTTAAAATGAAAATTATTGGCTATGTGTGGAGTTTAAACCAAAGGCAGCTGCACAGATTTTTCTATGTCCCTAACCCCCTTAAAGCATTAGAAGCTTTGTTACTAAATTATTATACTATTTCCTCTCAGTGTGAACTCCATATCTGGATCGAAGACAGCTATCAAAAGCGGATTCCCGAGTCTGGACCATTGGTAATGGCAAAAGCTCGCAAAATTTTCGAAAAAAAACTGGAAGAAAATAGGATTCCTGCGATTTCTTTTTTGTTGCTAGTAAAGGTTCATAAATTTTAAACAGATTTTTGAACGGCAATGTGTCACAATTTAAGGCGAAAGTGCGTCAACAGTTTATAAAGCAGTTCAAAACAATTATTAACAGTGGAGGCTACACAGCAGTTCAAATATATAATTGAATTATGGTGAAAAGAATGCCTAAACGAGCTTTTATATCAAAGAAAATAAGTATTGTTCTCGGTTATAATGGTGCTTCTTTGCAGTAATGCCTCGCGAGATTTCCTCATAAAAGCAATGGTGATTTAGAAGTCACTAAATCCACAAGCCTTAAAGGTTGTAAACAAAGATATTTTGCACATCTTCTGGGGCAACGGCAATTCTCTTCAGGCTGTGTTTTTATTAATGCTTTGTACTCAAAGTCGAGCTGTACGTAAGACAAAAGAATTTGACTTTTAACATTTTATTGTTGGTAGTTAATAGCGAAGAGGTTTTGTTACCCCCGAACACTACATCCCTGCTGCAGCCGCTTGATCAATGTATAATTGTAACCTTCAAACACTATTATATGAAGCTGACACTAGATTGGATTCTGTATAAAACTAAAAACCCATCCACCAGCACATTAGAAGCTTGGACGCACTTTTAAAGACTGCGAAGATTGGATTGGTTTTGCTATAAAGAAATTGAAACCAGCTACACTTAATACATTCACGCATTGGCTGTCTCTCCATTTGGACAGCACTGAGACGGACGCTCTTCCGCTACAGAACAACTCACCACGACAGTCGCTTACATACTGAATAAATTATGTCAACATTGCAGAGAGCAGCCTGCAATTGTCTGTCACCTGCTAATTATTACACTATGGACCAGAGTACCAAAGAAACATTTATTGCACTGCTGCGTTGTTGTTGTTGTTGTTGTACGTATAGAAGACAGTTAAATTTCAGCAAGGACTCGTGTGTTTATAAGTATACTTCGTACATTCAAGTATACCGATCGCAGTCCCCGAACAAAATCCACACATTCATTACACTTTTTCGTTTCATGAATCCAATTTACTACGTGCCTAAAGAAGTTTCACTTCAAAAATCAGCAAATTTTATGGAAAAGTGTTTATTTAAGAACAAATGCAGAGTCTCAGTAGTTAAGAAAGGCTAATTAGATCTCATTTAAGCTTAAGAACAATAAGCCTCCACACATTATAACGAATCTATATAAGTTTTAAGAACTAAGCGACTAGTTTTGATTCATACGAATTGACAGACGGACAGATGAGCATACAGAAATAGTACCTAGTTCGATTAGTTTCGTCGAGGACGAAATTATTTATAGAGTCTCTACAGCTTCCTTTAATGCGTTACAAATTATGTAAAGCTGGTTTACAGTTGGGACCCTTACAGATGAAGAAACTGCCAAAGGAGTTTTCGGGCCTCGCACCAACTAATTTTTATCGCTAGGGTGATTCTTAAGTGTCTTTCATAGATGTGCCCAATTCAAACTTAATAGAGGGCACAAGAATCAAAGTATTGCAATATTCTGTGACAGTCAGTCAAATGTGAGTCAGAAATATCTTAGCAACTATCAAGATATAGAGAGTAAAATTTATGCACTGAATCCTCGTACCTGAACTTCGTGGCCTTATTCAAGACGGCGGGGATCCATGAGAACTACGACTAGGGCACAATAGATCGGCAAAGATCGACAGTGCCTACTACTTAATAATAACTCACTCTGTCGATTTTTATAAGAAACTAAATATCAACTTAGAGCTTGATCTGATGGCTGCTTATGTTGGGAAGCTTAAAATATAAATCACTTTTAAGGGCCAACCACACTTTTTGGTTTTTGTATGAAAACTTCTTTCTTATTCTTCGCATTCAGTTCGCATTCAAGTAAGAATCGCAGTCAAGAAATAGTAAAAAGTAAATCAAACAAATTATAATACATACATCAGCACCCCAGAGTCTCTAATCTAAAAGCTGTACCCATTATCAAAAAAAAAAAAAAAATGCTATTAATATCTTGAATCGAAAATATAATATCATCAATTGGAAAGAAATTCTACCCCAACCTCTCTCTGAAATTGCCCTTTCATTACACGTAGTACTCATGTGCATGATATGCCAAACAAAGTAAATAATTAAGCCTTTTCCAGCTCAGCTCAGCTCAAACCAAACCAAACCACACACTCCGGCATTAAATTACACATATCACATCGGTCAAAGTACAAAATTAACAACTTCATTGATAAACGTTCAAACGCTGAAGCTCCAGCACACACACATACTCACACTCAAATGTACATATTTACCTAACTCCACCTCCTGCTACATATATCCGTATGAGATACATTTAAACATATTCACGCCATATTTACACTTGGCTGCCGCGTGCAGTGCATCGAACAACCTGCTGACCACGATAATATTGGTGGGCGAGTGATAATGGTGCGTGACCACGCGCATCGCATACGATTTTGTCAAAACGTTTTAATGCGCGTTTGTTCCAACCCTTTCCTTCCTAACCCATCAAAGTCGCACGCCCCCCCATAAAGGTAAATAAGCCCTTGAAGCACCAAAGCGCAAAGCTGAACGCGACCGCACAGTGATGCCACTTAAGCCCAAGCTGGTCGGATCAGTCGGTTGGGGGCTGCCCAGACTACTAACATGCACGACACACACACACACACACACACACACACGGTCAAGCGAGCGGCTGACGAGTTAATAACCCTTTTTAACGCGTGTGAATGCAATACGAAAGCATCGAAGGATGGAAGGAATGGAAGCAAGGAGACCAGGTATGAACATATATTTACAAAGCTGTCGATGAATCGCATGGTAATGGTTAAGTTCGTTGGAGTTCGCCTCCAACTCTGTACTATAAATGTTATTTGACCATGACCATGGTCGTAGGTTTAAGTGGCTCGGACACCCTTTCACATGTGCAACCTTAGCACGAACGAGTATCACTCCGTGTGTGTGTTTGTGTGTCTGTGTAAAATCTAATTAAATAGCACTGCCGTGCGCTGGAGCTTATCGTATGTATCGAGTAGCATCGGTTAATTGAATGAAGTCACGTGATGTGCATAACAAATCCAAACGAGCAAGGACTAATTGACGGTATGAGTCTTAATGGCAGCTGGCCGTCATGAGGACAGCTTTTGCTGTCTTGTCTTATTAGATGAAAAAGACTTTTTGGTAGATTTATTAACAACGATAGACAAGCCAACAGCTATGCAACTCCAATTGCTAATTTAAGCATTTGCATTTGCTGGTCATCATCAACAAGACGCAACCAAGTCGCCAGACAGTTGTCGCTCGCCTCTTCGACATGTCGGCATGTCGTCAAAGCAACCGCATTTGTAGATCTTAAAGAATTTTAAAAGAAACCATCAGAAAATCAAAGGAAAACTCAAACCGAAATTCAAATTTCTGCCCGAACCGAGCGTTTTGCAAAGCCAAAGGCCAAATGTTTGCCGCAGCTTCAACAGCCTCTGACACCATTACCACCACCGCCACTCAAGTAAGCTCAGCATACCGCACGCCGGCTGCAAACTTTTCGAGCTAAGAAATCCGAAACCACACTAAAGACATGCAGCAGCTTCTTAGAGCTAAATAGAAAACGCTAAAGACACATGTCCCAACGAACAAATCCAAAACCAAAGTCTGTGGCTAGCGTACGCTTTTGTATCCGTTTGAGACGTTGCATAGTGGCACCGAATGGTAAAAAGTATATTCAAAATTTTTTAAGTAAAGCTATATAGTAACATCGAATAAAATGAGAGTCTATAAAATATACTAAAAAAAATGTTAGCAGTTTACTTCAACAAAACAATCAAAAAAATTGTACACCTCTTTAGTACTAAAACTTATGTTTAATGTGGCACACGCCCCTTAAAACTTACAAGCCACCATAAACCCCATCTGAAGAGGGAAAAGCGATTATTAAATATTCAAACTGGACAGCTCTATCTATCTATTTCCAAGTTCTGATTGTTCTAAGCAATACGAACATGTCTATATAAACTTCACTTATGATGCTGATCAAGAATATATACTATATGAGTCCGCCTCGCCTCTTTTTGTCAATTTTGGTTTCTGGAGTTTAGTCCAACTTTCCGACTTTCTTTTGAAATTTTCTTAAATTTTATTCGCTGAAAACTTTCATGAATTATAATTTATACAAAAATCCCAAACAGTTCTTCAGTTCTTCGAGAATTGTTCATTTTATCAGGCTGTTCAGGATACGAAGTATTGTTGCTTGCACAATATTTATTGAATCTCATAGCTCTTCATTAGTCATACTAAAGTTCATTATTCGTTTTTGCTTAAATGGTAATATTTTGGGATTATATGTTCAGATATAAATAAAATAAAATTCCTAGGACCCGATCTCAACGCCACCTACCGCGTCCAACTGTAAATCTAAACCTTTCACGGACTACTTCATATGTATTCATAAAATTTTATCAACCAAGGATTGCAAAACATCTCACAGTGGCAGCGACGATGAGATATTTTAAGTAAAAGATGTCAGTCTTTACTTTGCTTCGAGACCTTGGGAGGGCGGTAAACAAAACGCAAGAAGCCTGCATATAAGCCAAGGCCGTGCTATATTCAACAGTCGTTCAGTATGACGCTTGGTGTAAATCTATGATAATCTTAGATCTCACAGATACTAGCTTTGTATGATTTATTCGCGTTAGAGTCAAACATTTTATTTAGGCTGTTTAGTTCAACCTTAAAGTTGAGTTCGATGTTATGTTCGACCGTGTGAACACTTCAACAATGCGCTCGATAGCATGTTCGAAGAAAAATTAGAACATATTATATTATTCTGTCAAGGTTCTCTGACCTATATTTCTACCTGTTACATATATTTGTACAAAACCAATAGGCGCTAGTAACTTCGGTACAGGGCTTGAATATTAAGTAGGGTCCGACAGACTTCTATAGCGGCTACCCCTTCAAGTGGTTCGATATGTACCTATATGGAATATTTCATAAGTTGTAACATAAAACAAACCAAATTTGATCTAGAAAAATAAACAACAACAACAATAAAATATTTTTCATACAAAACTCATTTAGGAACGAAAGATTCGTGTGGAATGCAGCAACCCTAACAATTGGTAAAGCTGGTTACCCTTAAAAGTGGAAATGTAAAAAAAAACTTAACGAACCAAAAATTAATTAAAACTTAAAAACATTTAGCAGCAAAATCTTATATCGCAGAGAACCAACTTTCATCTGTTCCTTAAGAACATGTTCTAATAATTTGTTCACCACTAACACATTTTTAAGCACAGCAGCACTATTCGATAGACATGTCCATCTATCTTTTAAGCTCACTGTAAGTCTGTATATTCTATACATTCTTTTTTGTAATATATTTCAAGATATCTGACATAATTCTTGCAAAGAAGCTGGTTCTAACCATAAAGAATATACAACTTAACACATGAATGGACTTATCTCAAACAATTTTGAGCATAGCCCCTATACAGATGCTTTAAATACGTTTAAGCGTCAGGTTCCATAAAACAAATTTGTTTATAATGATGATTCGGTCATACCCTAAGCTAAAGTACTTTGCGTTTTTTAGGCCCTGTACCGAAGGTACAAGAGCCTATTGGGTTTGTGCAAATGTTTGTAACAGGTAGAAATAATGGTCGGAGACCCCCCAAAGTTACCCCCATTATGGTCAGGAGTGATAGAGGAGTCGATATAGCCATGTCCGTCTGTACGTCTGTCCGTCTGTATGAACGAAAGGATCTCGGAAACGGTAATAGATAGAGACTTCGTGTTTTTTGCATTCGTCTAGGACTGCTCCGGAATTTCACAAGTTTATTTTGAAATTTTGCCCCTCCCCCCCCTTCCCCATAAAATCACCCCCAAGGAGAAATATTTCTTCGGCACAAAAAAAAATTGTATGTAGTATGCCAGTATAAAGTTAACGTCCCTCTTAGTCAAAATCCAAAAAGTTCATCAAAATCGGATAATAAATAACGATTTTATAACCAATTGAAGTTGAATGACCCCCCTTTTCTTTTCATTCATATTCGAGCAGTGAGAAGTGGTCATGTGTTTGGTCATATGCTCGGGAAACGTTTAATGTGTTTGTTAGGAGACCTGAACTGGTACAGGGCCTCTTACAGTCGGTTACGCCTGACTGTATTTTCTTACTTGTTTTTTTTTGTAATTTTAAAACTCTGCCATAGTGGACCAAGTGTAAATATGGGTATGATGATAGACCCCATTATATAAATATGATATAGCTATATCAGTCTGTCCATTCGTTTTTTAAAAGTCAAAGAACAAATATCAGTTATAGCATAGAACAATAATTGTCGTGAATGGCATTTCCAAAAACAAAACAAAAAAATTTCTACAATAATCTTAAATATCCTTCCACATTTTTCATCCCAAATCTGTGCCGGAATTAAGTGTGAAACAATCCATAACGAGAGTCAGGCTAACTTAAGGCACAGGTGTACCAAAAATAATTTCATAGTAAAAAATAGGCATAGGTAAATAGGCAACCGAATGTTGAAACTTGCATTTTTTGACCAGTAAGTCTTTACCTTCTTCGGTGGTGGAAGAAGACATTTAAAACAAGTAAGGAAATTTCAGTCGGGCGTAACCGACTGTAAGAGGCCCTGTACCAGTTCAGTTCGCCTGACAAACACATTAAATGTTTCCCGAGCTTATGACCAAACACATGACCACTTCTCACTGCACGACTAAGTGCGTTTTAAAACATGTTTGTATGTATGAAACGAAAAGGGGGGGTCGTTCAAATTCAATTGCTTATAAAATCGTCATTTATTATCCGATTTTGATGAACTTTTCGGATTTTGGCTAAGAAGGACGATATCTCTATACTGGCATACTTACTTTTTTTTGTGCCGAAGAAATTTTTACCCTTGGGGGTGATTTTATGGGGAAGGGGGGGGAGGGGCAAGTTTTTAAAATAAACTTGTGAAATTCCGGAGCAGTCCTAGTCGAATGCAAAAAACACGAAGTCTCTATCTATTACCGTTTCTGAGATCCTTTCGTTCATACAGACGGACAGACGGACATGTCTATATCGACTCCCCTATCACTCCTGACCATAATGGGGGTAACTTTGGGGGTCTCCGACCATTATTTCTACCTGTTACATACATTTGCACAAACCCAATAGGCTCTTGTACCTTCGGTACAGGGCCAAAAATTAAAGCCTAGCTAATAAAAAATTTTCTTTAATGTATAAAAAAGCTAACACTCGGAGCTTCAGAGTCTAGAATAATGAATTCAAACTTCGAACGGAGAAGCTCTACAATCCAAAGCGACATAATTTGCATGCAAAAGCGGTACCGGCTATGTAGCGAACGAATTTTCTTTTGTAGAAGTTATTAAGTGTAAAATACTGAACGTTATGCTGGAAGAATTGGTCCCCAACAGAGAAGTGATGGGGATAGTAAGGTTAAAAAGAACAGTTCGACGTTTTGGAGCTCAATCATACCGATAAAGAGTCTTTAGATCGGTTAATGTTGCACTTGTAGGATCTAAAAAAAACAAACCATTATGCACTAGCCAGCCCGAAAATGGTTCGACATGGACGCCTATCCGTTGCTGTTTGCACCGCAACGTAAAAGACTAATAAAAACCTTCAAAGTAAATGACTGAAATTCAAAAAATAATCGCCTTAGCTTGCGACAAGCAATGAAGCAGCAGCAACTCAATCGATTGCAGCGCAATTTACCGGGTCCAATTGTAGATCTAAGCCACCCATGGACGCAGTTAAACACACACAAAAAATTTCAGCATAATCGAATCCGCAGTAGTTCTGTGATATAAAGAAAATTTAGAATATAAAATATAAATATATATTATATATATGTAAGAATAGACTTTTCGAAGACAGACTATATTCTAAATATTTATCTTTTTTTAACATACTTAAAGACTATTTGAAATTATTACAAAAAAAATTATATAAATAATATTTCAAAACCACTGTGCAGTTGCGTGGGTTAAATTGTGAGGTGAGATGGTCTAGTGGCGTGCCGAAGTCTCGTTTGTCTACAAAGTCTTTAATTGAAATTATTTTGCAAATATATAAAATAAAATCATGCCATATATAAGTTAAATAATTTCATACACATGAGAGGCTTCAAATGCAAAAACGTGCAAAAAAATGTAAATTTCAAATCCAAATACAAATTGCATTGCACAATTTTAGAGGACGGGGCTGGCTTGGCCCTATAATCGAATTGGCAGCGTATATGCTAAGCGCATTAATTTGCGCAAATAACTGAAATTGAATTGTATGCAAAGGAATTTACTTTTTACTGCGATTTTCTTGTTTTAGCTGCTGTCACAAACACGCAGAAATAACGAAATTTATACGGCGTGTATATAGCTGGGGAGGGGGAGGTATTGTGAGTGCAGAAGGTGAGCCACCCACTCAATAAAACTGATTATCGCAAATTCGCAAATTAAAAATTGCTTTAGCACTTTGTGTTGATAATCACGGTTGCGTCAAACAAACACACAAGGATATACCGAAGGGTATCGTGTCAAACCCAAACAACATACACTGACACACACACACACACACACATACACACTCACACAGCATGTAGGAAATCAGCCGCCGAGGGCAACGCGATTTCACGCATATGTGGCCAAATTCAATTTCCACGCGCATAATTTTCCCAAGCGCCCGCCGATTTTTTTCAAAAAATTTTCCCGGCGTTATTTATTTATTTTTCCACCTATACCTTCTATGTATAAATATCTGCATTTGTGTGTGTGTGTGTGTGTATGTGCGTGTGTATGGGAGCGCGTATGCTCATTGTTTGTCATTATTAAATTTGCCAACGCAATTTTTTTTTATTTTTTATTTAGCTGAGCTTTTTTAACTTTGCCTGCCTGTCGTCGTCGTCGTCGTCGTCATGAAATGCCTTTGAGGCCCGCCTACTGTCATGTGAATTACACTCAGAGTCAACCAACCGAAAAAAAAAAAAAAAATTCTGAAAAAATCGCGGTTAACAATTGCGATTGCCTTTTTAATAAACAAAACAACGCATGAGATAGCTCAGAAGAACCGCAGAGAAGTGGCAAAGCGGGTTGGCAAAACATTTTTGCTATATACCCTACATGCATAAATGGCTTAAAGAGTATATTGGAAATCAAATTAAATTGGAAAAAGTCTACAAGTTCTTGTTGATTATTGTCACGACTTGTCTTTTTGTAGGGGACACCTTTATAATTGGTTCGAAACACAAAAAAACACCCAATTCGGCAGTTTTAGTTTAATTAACCAACATCCTTTCTTTTCATGAAGATAGAACCGATTTGTATAGTGGACGGATTTGGATCTTCATAGAATATTTTATAAAGCTTTATGTTGACAAAATTTTGTATTTTTACTTTAAGATTTTTCTTATTTAGGGTTTTCGTATCAATTCTCAGAATTAAAGACATCATTGTCAAATTTTTTCAACGCAACGTTACAATGGATCAAGGCGTACTCGAGACATTCAACCAGCACTACCTCTTCTGGAGAAAAGTATTCTCAAAGATTTTTTACCTGCATTTAATATGGTCAGCTTTAGCTTGGTATACTGTCAACACTCGAGAGTGCATGGGCAAAAATCTGGACTTCAAGGAAAAATCTATTGCGAGAACATCGAACGAAATGAAATTGAAACATAGGTCCCTGGTGATGATTGCGAACAAAAAATCTTTGAATATGAATTCAGTCATCTTGTGAATTTTGAATATGAAATCGGCGAAGATGTTGATCTAGATCTATTTTGATCTATGTTTGGGATGATAGTTTAATCGAATAATTTTGACAGCTTTTAAAACCGGAACACTCTAGGAAACCTTTTATAATATTCCATTCTATATGGAGTAGCTACTGCTTTAACAAAGAATATATTTTCTTGGTTAAAGTACTCTAAAAACTTTATTTTATACAAAGTCTGCAAAAATTTAATACAACCCACTTATATTAAAAAAAAATACCATACACAAATAATTTAACAGCGTATGTCAGACGTCGTTTACCGGCAGCTAAACAACGAAAAACGCGATGTCCTTTTGCGACTTCACTTCACAAAGTTGTCTTTCTCGTCGTCATAAGGACACACGTGAGCGATTCATATTCGCGGACTATTGAACCTGAAAAGTGCTTAAAATACAAATTATCCACGGCAACACTGCCTGCGAGGTTTAATATGTTTTAACCAAGAACAAAAATGATAAAGGAAATATACAAAAAAAAGGAAAAACAAGAACACTGCATCAGTATACAAAGCCCCGCATATAAAAGGACAACGTGCAAGTGCTTAGCATATCATAAATTCAAGCCAGCCATAATACGGCTCCTAAGCATGAGTCTTAAAGTTCTTAAAGCGTTCAAAATTCGAACCGGCGTTGGAGAGTGTTCAATAAATCATGAAAGCGTATAAACTGAGCTCACGCAACGACACAAGCCAAATCGAAGTGAATCAAGTCCGCTGTGGCATGGACCATAATTCATATGCGGCAGCACTTCACCCAACCCAACCATATATTGGTCGCCCATTCCAAACGAGCCATCGAAGCGCAGTCAATGTCACAGGTGCTACTTTCAATTTACACATGTGAATTAAGGTTTTAAAATTGTTTGACAAAACACACACGCACACAGGACGCATGCAGGACACTGACTGCAAAAATAAATAAAAAACAAACTAAATAGAAAAAGCATAACCAAACACATGACGTGTCTATAATTCATTGTCATGCCCACGTGGCCAAGACACAGCAAGGCACAAAATGCCGACACAGTACAAAAAAAAAAATATGTCAAAAGGACTTAACCCAAATCGCATAAGGCAGCAGCACGAAAAAAAAAATAAATATGACACAAGGAAAGCCAAAAGCAAAGATTAACCTTCTTCAGGCTAACGCGGCCGTTGCCGCTGGTGCATTAACATTTTTCTCAGCTATCGCATTACGTATGCTTCTCGAAGCCGACCATCCTCCATTCACTCATACTCGTAGTACTCCCTTCTTATTGAACGGTATACACATTCGATTTAGTTCACCCAACAGCCGCCCTCATAGTCATACACAATCAGATCCGTATCCATATTCACATCGCCGACATTGCTAGTAATCGATTTTTGATTGAATATGGCACCCTGTGCCGTATACCCTTCCGCATTCAGCTCACGCTGCGTTACGTTGTCACACACATGTCGCTTGTTATAAATTTTCCGCCTTTTCAAATATCAATAACTGTAAATATTATGAACACGTCCCGTCCGTCCGTTACAAGGAGTTACTCGACTCTACTCGACTTGACTTGACTTGACTCTGTATCCATTTTACTTCAGTTCAGTTGTGTAGGAAGTTTTTGTTGAAATTGTTGAGGTAGGGCATATGCATGCATAGAAGGGTTGCAAATGATGTCAATTGATATCGAAAACAAAAAAAAAATGCATTGGCTTTAAAAAAAATAATAATGTTATTATGGCTTAGCTAAATTAAGGGACGAAAGCCTACATGCAAGGCACTAAAATTCAGAAATATTGTACGAAAGTCAATCCTCCGCTAATCTAGTTGCAGGCTATTGAGAAGAGAGATGTTATGGAGATGCAATCCTGCAGCTCAAAGATGCTAGTTTTGACTTAAAACCAATAAGAAGTAAAGTCCTATCTCTCGCGGGTTCTTCGGTACGGTGCAAAAGCATGAAACATGCTAGAAACAGAAAAATAGGCATTGGAAGTGCTCGAGAGAAAGATTCTTTGCAGGATTTTTGGTCCTATTAGAGTCTGTGACGAGTACTTGTTTCATATGAATCGCGAGCTGTATGAGCTATTCTATGAAGTTGACATAGTCCAGCGCATAAAATTGGACTGGTCAGCCCCTCCGAGTGGACGAAAGCGCTTGTTTGGGCTCACATGGTTGAAATGGGGGGCCCACATATTATTACATATTTTGAAAGAAACTTTTTCCTGTTTTCTTGCTGAACATCAATTCAGCTTTAGTCACAAACATGGAACTCCAGAACCATATCATCAACATACTTTAGAATCTCCTTAGCTTACAACAGAGTATAGAACCTAGGAGTATAATTTAATTCTTCCAACTTTATGTAGTACGCTATACCAATTTTTGAATGGAACTACTTTCTTCTTGTGGATAGTTTAGCTATACCAATTTTTGAATGGAACTACTTTCTTCTTGTGGATAGTCTAGCTAGTTGTATGATCTAATAAAATATTTGCCACGGATCTATATCCTCTTTACAACTTTAAGGGTTAACAGGTACATGGTATCTGACTACCTTGAATCAGAAATCTTGAAAGCACTCGTTTGAAGCACGGAAATAAAAAATATGTAGAACGCAGAAGCATGGACCCTCATTGTAGCTGCTCGAGAAAAAAAATCATCGCAGGATTTTAGAACCTGTTAGAGTTAAGGTCAACTTTTGAGTCCAAACTTAATTTGTGAACGATATAATAAGCCGAGATCTCGAAAAATCTTTCCCACTTTGCCATGAATATCAAGAATAGAAGGAGTAAAATAATCTACATATCCAAACTTGATGATTTTCATACGGATAGCCAGAGAGATAGACAGGCGGAGAGACGGGATTGTCTAGTATGACTCCACTTTTGATGCTGATTAAGAATATATACACTTTATAGGGTCTTGTGTCTCCATCTTATGTCTGTTGTATATATTTGCACAAACTTAATAACAAACTTCCCGCTGGGAACAGGATAAAGAAGTTCCGTGAACTAATAAAAGTCAATTCATTGCAGCGTCAAAAAACAAGTAAACAAATTACAGTCGGGCGTAACCGACTGAAGAGGCCCTGTACCAGTACAGGTCACCGCTCGAATTTCCAAACCTATTAAGAATCTAAATCCTTTCCTAACAAACACATTAAATGTTTGCCTAGCTTATGCACCAAGCAGTGCAAAACAAAATTGTAGGAAATTAATAACAAAAAGTATTTTGCTCCTCCCACAACTTACTGTATGAAAATAAAAAGGGAGGACGTTCAAATTCAATTGCTTATAAAATTGTCATTTATTATCCGATTTTAATGAAGTTTTTGGATTTTAGCTAAGAGTGACGGTATCTCTATACTGGCACTTTTTTGTGCCGAAGAAATTTTTAGCCTTAAGGGTGATTTTATGGGAAGGGCGGAGGCAAAGTCCTAGTCGTATGCAAAAAGAACGAAATCTCGATCTATTACCGTTTCCGAGATCCATTCGTTCATACGGACGGACAGATGAGCATGTCTATATCGACTCCTCCATCGCTACTGACCATAAGTCACTCTGAGCGTTTGTGGAGTCAAGTTTTGACTGAAAATAAGGAAAATCATTAAACTTTTGAGCACTCTATATCACATAAAGGCGAGACTTCGAAGTTACAAATTTATAACTCAATAAAAAAAATGATTTCATAGATAAATAACAAGCTATATTGGTTGCGTGGGTTGGTGTGTACTACAGTCTAAACTTTTTTCCAATGGAAGGTGACATCTTAAATTTAACAAATGAGCAGCTAAATATTACTCAAGGACTTAAAACCTTAAACTGGGTCGACAAGTCAGGAACAGCGCAAAAAAAAGTTAACAACGTTCGCTTACAACTTAAATTTTTTTTCTCTAAAGGACAATTGGTGACTCGTTTTTGCACTCTAGCCCTTACGCTCTACTACCCTCTCTCTATCACTCAGTCTCTAAAACTAAATTAAAACAAATTAATTTTGTTTTATCTGTTTCCAATTTACTTCAAACATGAAAAGTTTCTTTTCTCCACTATTTTCTTTGCGCATTCAATATTGCCGTATTTTGTGATTTAATTGAATGTGTATGTGTGTATGTAACAGGACGAAACAATCCTTTTTTCACAATGCCATTACCATAGCACATACATAAATACAAGCCACGAAAACCACAGCGCACATGTTGTTGTCCTTGCTGTGAGCATGCATATGTACGAGTGTATGCGTGAGTGTGTATGTGTGTATGTGTTTGCTTAGGTGACGGCATAAATCCAAATATGATCACTTCATAATTTGACATTGATAGATGAATGATGTATCGAGGCAAAATAACAAACGAATATAAAAAGGAAGTCAGTAACCCAAACCCAAACCAATAAGTAAAAACAATTCGGCTTCTGGCACCGTCACAACTGTTATTCATACTTAAATGTTACTCCTTTCGCTGCTGGCTGCCACATGCAGTGTATGCCGTCGTTGTCCTTTTGCTCCGTGCTATAGCAGTAGTAGTCATCCGCAACATAAAGCTACTTTGATGGTTGTTTGATTTTGCTCGATTGATATCTTGGAGCTGTTGTCGTCTCAATAGGGTTTCAATTTATACAGTAGTAAGCTGCAGTATGTGTCTGTGTGTGTGTGTGTGTGTGTGTGGTTGCTTAATAGATTTTTTTTATGATTTTTTCAAGCAAGCAAGAAAAAATGTTGACAAATCGCGCAAGGGTTGAGATTCGATTCGTTGGCGGCGGCAGCAAAGAGTTGACAGCGCGAATTGATGGATGTGAAAGTGTCCTTAAAAGTAAGGGATTACCTTCTTGTATTGAATGTATATGTATATATGTTAGGCAGTATGTGTGTGTGTATGTGCAAACATACAAAGAGCAATAACAATATCAATAATAATAAGGACAACGTTCAATTTCGTGTTTGCATTTATGACAAGTGTTTGTATCAATAATAAAATCGTATAACAATCATTTTTTTATGTACTGCATTAATGAAGCGCTTTCGAACCCTTTCGGAAGACACGTTGTCACGCACATGTATCGACGAGTAAATGGGGCAAACTGATTATTGACCAAGCGCATATTTAATAATTGGTGTTGGCTATTAGTTCGATAATGACGCCGACTATGTATGCCGTTTGACTGCAGGTTAAAGTAGGCGCAAAGCTAAACGCACACATAAGGACGACGTTCGAAATATGTTTGTTAGACGTACAAGACGTAGAGAGGCAGCAAGAAGCGTATAAGTTTGAATAAAAAGTCCTTGTCGACATATTGCTTAGGGCGCACTTACTGAATAAACTGAAGTACTCGGCGCAGCTCGGGCCTAAAAGCTATTTTAAAATTTAAAATTTTTCTAAAGCGTTCTAGGGGAAGTACCCAGAAAAAAATTTAAGCCACTTTAGAGTTTATTTCTATACATTCTAGGTTTATATAAGCAAATGCTTCGATCTATTATAATTTCAGAGTTTATTTGATATTTTAATAAGGGAAGCCCTTATTGCATAGATTTTCACATACATGCAACACACACACACACACACCCGCAGATATACTGTGACTGTTCTTATTGTTATTAGACACACGGACACGCTGGAGGCTCAACAGCGCTACCCCATGGGAAAAACTCTGAACATGAACACAAATTTGCTCCACATACATACTCCCACGTCGTCTGTCCGTTCGTTGTACTACTCATCCGTCCGTCCAACCGTTCACCTTTCACCGCTTGTCCACGCATCGTTGTACTCGAGTGCCCCGAGAGCCCATAAATTAACCCTTTTGTTAATTGATACAAATACAAATTGTGTACGCTGTCGACGCAAATGAGAAAGACAAGCACGATAGCCTCGTTGAAATTGGAGTTCATGCATATATGCATATATATGTGTGTATACTTCTGTATATGGAGTATGTAGCATGTGCCACTCAAGCCTGGTCGCTAAGCAAATACAATAGACAAGTACAGTGAGCTCTGCCGCATAGAAAAACAATGCCTAATATGTACGAGAGTCTACATTTCAGTTATTTGTATGCACCATAGGTGTATACTGTAAGCACGCCAAACGCATTCCGGCGCAATGTACGTAAAGTGACCATTGACTCCTGATGAAATTAGGAAAGATTGCAAGTAGCTGAACTTTAGCATTGTAAAGAGACAGAAACATTGAGAAATGGATTTTAAACTTATGAGATCCACTAACTTCTTTGGAAACTTAAGGCATTAAAAGCCGCGGTGGAGAAAAGCATTTCGATTTAGAATCTACGTTTGAATCGCAAATAAGATAAAATCTGACAGGAGATAAAACCGTCCTCATAGAGAGGGAGATAGTTGTGTAGGACAAAACTTACCACTTCGGATTGTTTTTGATGGTCAATATTCACCACAAGAAAGCAGTAACTGCTGTGATTGCTAGGTTCACCGCCAGGCTGGTCCTAGGCTTAGTGCTTATCCAGGAACCCTGGATTTATATATGAGTTATAATATAATAATAGAGGCATGGACCGTGATTGAGTCGGATGAGACAGCGTTGGAAGTCTTCGAGAGGAAGATTCTTCGCAGGATCTTTGGTCCTATTAGAGTCGGCGACGAGTTTAGGTCCCGTATGAACCGCGAGCTGTACGAGCTATTCAATGAGGTTGACATAGTCCAGCGCATAAAATTCCAGCGGCTGCACTGGGCTGGGCACCTCATTCGAATGGACGAAGGAGCTCCAGCACGAATGGTTTACATGGGGGGCCCAAACTTGATTGGTGGACGCCGACATAGAGGACGACCGGGCACTCGATGGAATGACCAGGTATGGAGAGATCTCTCCGTACTTGGCATTCAGAACGACTGGCGCCAGCGCGCACAGGATTATGGAGGCTGGCGCGCTTTCCTGGACGCGGCCATGACCGGTAAACGGTTGACGGCCATTTAACTAACTAACTAACTATAATAGGACTGGGCACTCTAAACAAGAATTGAGAAAGGACATTACTGAGAAAGAACATTGCATATATGTACTTGTCTTTCAGAATTTCTAACAAAAAATTTGTTTCTTATCCAATTAAAACTAAATATCGGCGGAATATTGCGCGAAATGGTGATCGCGACTGGCTACCTCTCAGCTGAGCAAACTAAACCTCTAACCAGGGAATTGGAGGAACTGGTGCAACACTGCAACACATGGAACCTGCCTCTTATTATTGGATGCGATGCAAACGAATACAAACTTGTATGGGGAAGCACGAATACAAATAAAAGGGGTAAATACCTACTGGATTTTCTGCCACAAAAGGAACTTAATATATTGAACGTAAGAAATACTCCTACCTTTGATGTCAGTCACCAGGCAAAATTATGTCAAATTTTGTTTGTAATTTAAATTGAATTAGATGAACCATGTATTTCGTATATAGGATCATATTACTGGACATTGCTGGGGCCTCTAGCTTCAATAAAATCAACTGGGAAATGTACAAAAGTCATCTTAAGAGTAATTTAACAATGCAGAGGTCATTTATGCATACCTTCAAACACTTCTTGGAAAACACGGACTTAGAAAGACTTAAGAAAATAGTCCGGAAGCTCCTTAATGGCTTGAGAACACAACCCGACTTAGAGAATATAATAAAAGCATACGAAAGGCAAAACAAGAAAATGTGTCGATATCCTGGAGAGAAGCAAAGGAAGCGTTTATTCCGAAGGCAGGTAAGTATGACCCCTTTCACACTAAATCATTCAGGCCAAAAAGCTTAAACTCATTCATGTTAAAAACTTTAGAGAAAATGGTGGATAATCACATCAGGATCAGAAATACTTGATAGATGAACCACTTCATAGAAAACAACATACGTCTGGCAGACCCACTGAAACTACCCTATACTAACTCAATACCTCTATTCAGAAAGCCATAAAAGCTAAATGGACGCCAATTTGTGCTTTTATGGACATAGATGGTGCGTTGGACAACACATCTCACCAAAGAAATATAAAACCTTCTCTTACCAGTTAGCTGGTGAAACTACTAGACTCAAGAACAGTCGTGACTTATCTACTAAATAAAAGTATCACAGTAACAACAACAAACGGATGCCCACAGGATAGCGTACTATCAACTTTCCTATAAGCCCTTGTAGTGGACAATTATTAGACGCCCTTACAAAAAATTATATCGAATGCTAAGGCTATGATGAGGATATAGTAGTTGTCTCTAAAGAGAAATACGAAGATACTCTCTATAATCTAATTGAACTGGGCATAAAAATCACATGATCTTGGTGCTCCAAATATTGAGAGAGCATCATCCCAACTAAAGCTTTAACTGATCTTTTTTCTAGGCTATACAAGCTGATATTACTGAAGCCAATATGGGTGAATGGCATATTGGTAGAATTATCCAAGTAGGCCAAATATCTGAGCGTATTCTTTGACCAATGTACCACATGAAAGATATTCACTTAAAACGTATAATTAAGGAAGCCACAATAAAAATGATGACCTGTAGAGACATTGTTATGAAGAGTAGGGCTTCACTCCAAAAATAATGATAAAAGCGGATTGGGCTAAGCGAACAGTAGCCAGGACACAACTGAATAAAATAATGAGGTGAATATGTCCAACTATAACAGGGACATTGCGCAGCTGTCCAAGTGCAACATTAGACTTGCTTCTCAATTTAATGCCGTTGCATCTCCATATCCAACAATAGGCAAACAGAGCAATCGTTAGGATAGGAAGAAATAATAGTGGTTGGCAGACTTATATGAACCATCGAGTAAAAGTTATATTGAGTGACACAGACCCACTACTACTATAACCTAGTGACAGCCTTGGTATGAAGAACAATTTCATAAAAAGATTTAAAGTAGAAGAAATAAGAAAATATAGACTTAAACTATGACTTTAAAGGCTATTCGAGAAGTAAGTTCAATAAGGTCGGCTACTCCAAGAATCGAGCAAACAGACGACTTGGCTAGAAGAACAATAACCACTCTTTTTCTGGATTCAAAGCTATGCTGCAATGAACCAGGAATTCTGAAAAACAGAGATAGATAACAAAACCAGCGATTTTTTCTGAGAGAAGTATGACGGCACCAGACACGGAAAACAGTTGCTAGATCAGAATTTGACAATGGACTCAGAAAGAACGATCTAAGAATGATTCCAGGATTTTTTGGCTGAACATTGCAGATTTAGTAGATATTTATGAAAAGGTTGGACAAGACAAGAGTGACAGCATATGTAAATTCTGTTTGATAGATGATAAAACTGCGGAACATATCTTAGGGAAGTGTACAGTTTAGGCCTTCACCAGGCACACATAATTATGCGATTAATTAATATGAGAACAAAATCAAAAGAGAATTAACTAATAAACATTTCTGCATTCAAAGAATATTCGTTTAGAAATCACAATTCAAATTTTTGAACGCCTTCACTTGTGCTATAGTTATGAAACATACTAAATATAACTACTTACTAACTATATATGCAAATATTAGTATGGTCAGCTTATTTGTGCAATTGCTAATCCGGCAACAAGGCGTAGCACCATTTGATTTCATTTAGTCACAGTCACATGGTCTAATTATATTCCTTTAAACAATTAACATTTCAATGTAATGCAAACCGCTCGCTCATTGCTAAAAATCTATTATTATGCTATGCCATTATAATTACGAGGCAGTTGACCATTTGAACGCAGTCCGAACTTCCGACGAAGACGAAGACTACATGGAATGAGCAGGAACATAAGGACGCAGCAAACAAAAGCACTTGTAACGCCGCACGCCGGCATAGACAGGCCAACAGCCAGCAAACAGGATATGCATAAATGCAACAATACGTTCTAATAGAGTTTCCAAATACACATCTACGCCCATATCCGTACGTACTCGGATAGGCGCACCATGCTTAATTCAAATTAGGCTGCCGGCCAAAAACGGAAGTGCGCGATGGCCATTGTTAGCGACGGACAATCAGCGAAAGGACGAGTAACTTGAATGTGAGTAACAGTGCGAAAGACACACTAACACACACACACACACACATACTACTCGTTATGTAGCGGAAGTTGTAATGAGCTTGTCTGGCCCTGTTCTTGCCTAGAATGAAGACAGTCGGACGGACGGACGGACGGACAGTGTAAAATGTTAGGCATGAGTTACAAGTTAATTGTATTATCGTACAACTAAATTAATGCATGTATTTAGTTGGTCAAGCAAACACTCGAACATGCATACACACATAGGTATCCTTCTGCCCTATAGCAGAAGGCATTCTGTGGAATATATGTGTTGAGCTTCGAGCAGTTAATTACCTTCGTACATATACATATACATGGCAGGTGTTTGATTAGCGCTTTAACTTTAAGCTATTGGCTATTTGCTCGACATATTTATTCTTTGGCATTAATTGACTGTTTTCTTTGAATGTTTTATTTAGTCTTTATACCAAGTGTAAATAAGTATTAAACAAGTAGAGGGGGAAAAAATGAGACCCCATAATTTATATATATATACTTGTGATATATGTCTGCTTTAACAAATTCACAAGCTTAAAGACGCTATGCAAATCATATTTGACGGTTTCAACTTCAAAATTTGGTAGCATAGAAACATATCACCTGCTCCATGGATAGGGCGCAATGCTATTGCAGAGAAGAACGCTTCTTATCAGCGAACTTTGCAGTCGGGAGCAACGCGAGCTGCTAGAGAGCGATATCGAGAGAAACGGAGAAGGAGCAAGAATGGCGGGAGTTTGAGTATGTTCAGATGTTACGTGACAGAAATGAAGCTCGAAAATTCTATCAAAAGGTCAAGCGTCGGACTGAAGGTTTTAAACATGGAGTAACTTTCTGTAAGGATGACAATGAAAATCTGGTAACGGATGAACAGGAATCACTGAGATTATGGAGGAATTATTTATGTAACCTTTAGATAGAGATATGACACAGGAACCACCAGTAAATGATGGCACTATTGTAGAGCCACCGCACTATAACGAGGTCGATTCAGTTATTAAAAAGCTGAAAAATAACAAAGCGGCAGGCTCTGATGGGCTGCCAGCTGATTTATATAAGACCGGCGGCGAAGAGTTAGTTTGGAGTATGCACCGACTTTTATGCAAGATATGCTCCGATGAAGGCATACCCAATATCTGGAATCTCAGTGTTCTCTGTCCTATCTATTAGAAAAGAGACCCCGATGTATAAGTCTTCTTTCCATCGGATATAAGATTCTGTCACGCGTATTGTGTAATAGGCTGAAGCCATATATATATACGGATTCACTGATAGGACTATATCAGTGTGGCTTCAGACCAAAAAGGTCGACCAGTGACCAATTATTCACATTACGCTAAATCTTCGAAAAGACCCGTGAGTTCAACAAAGACACACACCACTTATTTATCGGCTATAAAGCCGCATTCAACACGCCTGCACGAATAAAGTTTTTTGACGCCCTGTCTGCATGATGTCTTTGCATTACGACGCTATCTCATACACAAAGCGTTGTCAGGGTGGGAAAAAAAAACCTCTCCGACCCTTTTGATAACATGATAGGTTTCAGACAGGGCGATGCTCTGTCGTGCGATTTTTTCAATCTCCTGATGGAATACATCCTACTTCAGTGCCCGTACATACAGAGTATGTCGGGCTCGATCTTCCAAAAGGAAGTGATGCTGCTCGCTTACGCCGATGACATCGATATCATCGGTACGCAGGAACGGTGAGTCAGCAAGGCGTTCTCAGAGATTGAAAAACAGTCTCGGCTCATGGGTCTAGCGGTGAATGGGGACAAAACGAAGTACTTAGTGTCATCTGGCACTCCGTCATCGCGTCTTGGACAGTCAGTGACGATGGAGAATTTTAACTTCAGTATTCTAGAAAACTTCGTCTATCTTGGATCTGAGATAGCCAGCAACAACAACGTCAGCCTGCAGAACAGGCGAAGAATCACGCTTGCAAACAGATGCTTTTTTGGACTGAGCAAGCAAATGAGAAGTAAAGCCCTCTCTCGAAAGACAAAAATCAAGATCTATAAGACGCTGATACTCCCGGTCCCGGAAGACCAAGAGTTCATTCCACCGGGCCAAACAATTAATGGGCCATTTTATCTTGTTATTTTGTCTTATGAGGCGTTTGTTACGTCGTATTCGGCCAGAATATCGCGAAGAAGGAAGTTGGAGTTTGTAGCACGATAATGCGTCATCTCATCGATCGACACTTGTGACCGATTTTTTGACCAAAAATCGCATTTTGACCATCAACCACTCGCCATATTCGCATGATTTGGCACCATATGCCTTTTTTTTTTTTTTCGTCAAGCTGAAATTATGCTGATATGGAGGCCACCCAAAGATGTGCGCCGATGTCGTAAAGGCCATTCCGGCCAACGAGCTAAAACACTCATTTGAAACGTTATTGGATCAAGCTAATAAGTCTATTCATGAAGTTAAATTTGGCTTAAATTTGAGTTAAATTTGGCTTAACTAAGCTCAAAAAATCTTTAAAGTGTCCGATAATATATTCGCTTTGTAAAAAACACCTCTTTAGGGTATTAAAACTATTAAAAATGCGTCATCAAGAATTCACTACACAAAATATCGACAATGCTTCTTCGAGCGAGCGAGTATAAATGAAAAAATTCAAAAAGGTTTAAAAACTTGTTATTAGCAAAATTGCACATTACTAATTATGGCCTTGGAGCGAGCGCACAGCACAGCAATCTAGTGAAACATTTAGTTCAATGTTTAGCAGCGCAGCTCGAGAGTAGTCATTAATCTATTAATACACTTGGGCTAAAACTACCAACCGCGCTCAAGCCAGTCCCTGCCCAAACCCATGCCCATGCCAGCATATAAACACAACCGGTCGCTCGAGGCGTTGGTATGAGTATTTGAAGCGACGCGTCGAGCAGGTCGATTTTTGCCGCGCATTTCCGTTTCCGCTTCAATGAAGTGCTGACTCTGAATGCTGCAGAAAATCGTGTGGCTTGGTACTGAAATTGTGGTTCTGTGGGTGTGTGTGTGGGTGGGTGTGTTCTGTTAGGTTGGTTGAACTGGCAGAACGTAACGAATCGCAGTAATGACTTTTCATTTTCGCTTAGATAACGTTGCAAGCGAAAATAATCAAAACAGCTACGAAAAACATACACAAGCGACTCGACTCCGGCACTCTAAAATGCGATTTGAGTTTTTCGGTAATGAAGGCAACCAAAAATTTAAAACAAAAACAACGATAAATGAAACGCAAGCGGGACCATTTGGCGGAATGTCTTGGCCGTCGTTGATATTGTAGTAATAACGCAAGGCAGTAAAGCATTATAGCACCGATGGCAACAATCGTCGTTTTACTATCTGTCTGCCAGTCCTTTCAGACATTCATACATACATATCCATCCATCGAGCTATCCAAGCAGTCAGCCGAAAAAAGGGGTAAGTAACTGCGGCGTTGAATAGCGCTAACATGCCCCATGTCATGCTGATGCTTGCTATTTCGTGCTACGTCTCACCATTGTCTTGCCACACTGTGCAGCGGCAGCCATAAGAGTACGAAATCGTTTTAACGTTTGTGTTACCATTCCGAATAGCCAACGAAATGTACGAAATGAGTAGGGCCTAGTACCTCTGTCATTAGTTTTAGTACTTCTTCTGGTAGGTGATATTATGTCTAGGGTGGCCATATTTGCTAATGTGTATTGTTTCGATAAGTCACTGCTACATCACTAAGAACGGAGTTGAAATTGAAAAAAAATTTAAAACAGTGCCTTCAGAACGATACCGTAACTATGGACTATGGTTGCAATACCAAACTGTTTGCATCGCTTGCCGAGTATATAAGAAGCGCCCGAAAGAACTTCAATCCATAAGGATACTTCACCATCAGCAGTTGTTAATTTGAACGTGAAGTTTCGTATAAAAAACATTTCTGAGCTTTAGCTCTCTATTCCGGACAACTGTCATGCAAAGAATTTGCTGAGTTCTATTATTCTAAATCGTGAATTGACAGACCTGAGTATATCAGGCCTGCATAGGCTCATAAAAGAAGATCGTTTGGAAGAAACTTTCCCAAATGTGGAGATGGCTACAAAAATATTTCTTTGCATGATGGTCACAAATTGGTCCTAAAAAAATCCAATGTTTTACTTAACAAAAGATTCACTTAACAAAACTTTCGCACACACATGGTCACTCTTTGTTCTGTACCCCTTTTGTAAAAATGCTTCATTCTTTATTTCTCGTTTGTTCATTTGCCTTTCTGCGCCGTTGTCTATTTTGCATAGTCACAAGTTGGCAGCACCGTCATCGTCGCCGTTGCCGTTGCCGTCGCCGTCGCCGTCGCCGTCTCTCGACAAACGCCATTGTCGACATCGTCGCAGTCGTCGACTAATTAACTGCGATTATTACGGTCATTACGTGGGATTTCCTTTTTGGTAAACATCTTGAATTTTGGCGGCTACAGTGCAGACATCAAGAACAACCAAAAACAACAAATACTGCGATTGCGACGCGCCTTGTCTAACAACAAATGTTCTATGTACTTCGTATTGCATTATCGTCGACGCCGCAGTCGTTGTCATCATCATCATCGTCGTCATCGTCATAGTCGTCGTCGTTGTTGGGTTCTTCCTGAGAAGTTATTGCGCCCATTATGGCAACAAAAGACTTTGGACTTTACTCCAACATTTGCACTGACATTAAAGCAAATTAACCGCATACCGCGCGCGGCAGCTTCAAGGGCACAAACCGCATCCAACCCATTCCAATGTTGCCTGGTCCGCTCATCATTTGCTGGTTGGGGCTGTACTCCATGCACTATTCAATTCTAGTCTATTCTTGTTGTACACTGTTTGTAGGTGGCTTAACTTCAGTGCTACTAAATTCGCGGCAGACCACCAAAGTCATTTGTTTTTAAATGTTTTCGGCGGTGTGTGTGTATATGTGTGTGTGTGAATTTATTTTGTGTTGCTGTCGGCAATTTGAAAACCCCAAAAATCAATAGAAAAGGGTTTAATAGTTTGCTGTCTGATTAGTCGGAGCTAATGGTTATTATGATTGCACATCGCCGTTTGCCGCCTGTGTACTTTAAATTTTCCGTAGCCATATACAAATTTTTGTATAATTTGCTTAATCCTGCAAAGGATTTTGTGCTTTGCATTAAAGCTGCCTACTACAATTTAAATTTAATAAAAACAAAACTGGACTGGCGCAACTATTATCTTCACTTTATGGTGCCACATTACAGATACCCGCAAAACAACATCGCAACTGTCTCTCTAGAAAGTCCAAAAAATTGCGAGCTGCACCAAAACTTCAGAAATATGTACAGTCACCTCCAGCAATAAACACTTATTTGCTGATACAAAAATTGTTTGCTTGAAGATTTTCTCAATATGAGAACCGAACATTCACAAGAAGCTCAATGAACACCAAAAATTTTAGACTTAATATAATTCGCAATTACTCGAAATACTTTTCGAAATATGATTCAAACACAATCCAACGATGAACTCATATATGATCCCTCTGCAGTTAAGTTTAATCTTCTCGAGAAGCCAATATTGAGTAACGCTTTGTATGAACGGACTTCCAAAAGTTCTGGGGGGGAATTCCTGGGGGGATTTCCGGGCGGATTTCCTGGGGGATATTCCCTAGGAGGATTACCTGGGGGGATGAAAAGTTCTGGGGGGGGGGGGGGGATTTCCTAGGGGATTTCCTGGGGACTTCCTGTGAGGATTCCCTGGGGAGATTTCCTGGGGAAATTCCCTGGAGGGATTCCCTGGGGGAATTCCCTGAGGAGATTCCCTGGGGGATTCCCTGGGGGATTCCCTGGGGGGATTCCCTGGGGGATTCCCTGGGGGATTTCCAGGGGGGATTTCCTGGGAGGATTCCCTAGTGGAATTCCCTGGGGGAATTTCCTAGTGGAATTCCCTGGGGGAATTTCCTGGGGGGATTCCCTGGGGGAATTTCCTGGGGGGATTCCCTGGAGGGATTACCTAGGGGGATTCCCTGGGGGACTCCCTGGTGGATTCCCTGGGGGGATTCCCTAGGGGGATTCGCTGGGGGGATTTCCTGGGAGATTTCCTGAGTAGATACCCTGCGGGGATTCCCTGATGCGATTCCCTGGGGGGATTCCCTGAGGGGATTCCCTTGGGGAATTTCCCGGATCATCCGGATGTGATGAATCATCCAAACAGAGGCTTACAACCAAAAATAGTTACGAGGTTTCGTGTTCAGCACGAGAAATCCGTTCGGAAAAACTTGATGAATTAGAAGTTGAAATCATCAGTTTGGGTTTAGATACGACCATGGAACCCCTAATTGTGAATTTTATTAAAATTAAATATAAGCCACCTTCCGATAGAGTATGCCATCAAGTATGTCCAGGGAACTGTACTTCACATTATTTTCATAGCCGATTTGCCAATTAGTGAGGATGTTCACATTAAAGCATCAAGTGAAATATCGGGAGGTGCAGCTGACAAAATTAAGAATCAGCTATATAATATAGAAGAGTGGCTAAATCAATGAAAAATTGTTATAAATATTTGCTTTAAGAAGAGGCAATACCTCAAAAGTGTCAGTGTTAAATACATCACCTTAACAGAAGGCTTGCCTAGAAGGCTAAGTTAAAACCACTTCATATTAAAACCAGAAAAATGTACTGACTGATGAGATAAGACAACATCCATCAGACACTCCGAATCGCTACACAGAATCATCTCAATTGAATATGTTCCGTTGGGCCATTGCAAAGCCGACTTAAGTGCTCAGATGTATTCTACCCTAAATTGAATAACATATAAAAAAATTTAACCAAAAATATTTTTATTGCCCAAATGTGTCTACTATTTTCAAGCGCATCTGAGAATGCCTATGCCTCACTGGCACTGGTAAGTTCTTTGCTACAAAACAAAATCAAACACTTTAAAAATCGTAATTATTGCGAAATATCAACATATTGCAACTGACAATATTTGTCAATATCTTATGTTTCCCTTCTAGGATCTTTCGAAACGATGCGAATGCCACCCTTAAAACAAATAAACGTTTGTGGAATGTAAAAGCGGTACTGCTGCCCATTACACAAGAAAATTGACCAAATATCGATTAAAGTAAACACATCAAAACGACCAAAACCAAAACAGAAAAAATAAAGAAAAAAGAAATAAGTAAATAAAACGACAACCCAATAGATTCACTTTCAAATATTGAAACAGTATTTTAAACGTTTGAAATGAGCAAACGCAAGGTAAGGCACGGCACGGCGGCACAGGGCGAATGCTTGGGCTGTAGATTGGGTCTGTGATTTGGTGTGGCATGGAGTGAGTGAAGCTCGGTGGCTGTTTTCGATAAATTTTGTTTTTGATTTCGACAAAGACTGCACGTCAGAAAGTTATAAACGCAACATGCTGCCAGGAAGCCAGTCAGGAAGCCAGCTAGCTAAAAAGCCAAAATACAACGTCACGGAAGCCACCTACACTGCTCGAATAGCTCTGACCTGGCGTGTGCTCAATGCAGCTGCTGCAGCTGACCGAGCAACGGAGGCATGAGCCAAAGGAATCGTCGTCGTATGCCGCTGTTGTGAATTTTCATATTGATAGTCGAAAAAGGAAGTTTTGTTATTCATATTTCTTTCTGATATTTTCTCTCCGTCACGCTGTCTGTCTGTATTTTGTGTACGTTTTTATTTTTCGGCAGCTTTTTAGGCCATTTGGATTTTTTTTTTTTTTTTTTTTAATAAGCTGAAAGTCAGAAGTACAGAGCAAATATTAATAACCTGAAAGTAGCCACAAAATTGTGCCGGCGAGACCGCCTGACTGAAGATAAGTGGCCAAAAATATAAAAAAAAAAATTTCGATGTCTGTCGAACGTCGTGTAATAAAGTCATTTTACTTTTATTTCGTTCTTTGCATTTCTATTAACCGAGCAAATAAATGGAGAAGTATTAAAAAATTCTTTAAAAAAAAATTTATCATAAATAAAAAGAAACATTCGAAGTAATTTGATGCGCTTAAAATAAATCAAATTGCATATAAAACTAAGCTTAAGAAACTATATTTTTTAATCCTTACAGCTATATATACTCGCATATTATAATACATAGAGCAGATAGTGGACTCATTATTCAAATTTGAAATTGAAAGCCTGAAGAATAGAAAAATTCACAGAAAGTTGATGGTGATGTGTTATAAACGCTGTGGCCACTAAAAGTGCTCGTCTTCTATATTAACCGAATTATGTCAAATACGTCAGTCATTTGACTAAGCTGGAACGTCGACGACTATCGATGTTAATCATGTTTAGACTCTGTTTCGCGCCTCATAGGTACGTACTACATACGCTTTGGCTAAGTGGTTTAAAAGAAACGCTGAAGGAACATCAAATGGAGAAAGAAATTCTGCTGAAAGTTCATCAAATAAAGTAAGATAATATTTTTGATGTTGTTACTAAACGAACCCCTCAATTATCCTACACATACTACAAGAACTTCGATCACTATGAAACTTTGGCAAGTAATTGAGTACAGTACGACGGAGAGTATAGGCGTAGAAAACCCATCCTACGGAGGGGCTGATACACACAGCCTACTCATGTGGGCTCTCAACCTGTCGCTATATCTGCTTGTATGACGATTTATTTGTAGCTCTACGGTCTCCAAGTTTAGATCTTGGTGGAAAGTAGACCCTCGAACGTACCAGCCACAATCCGTGATTAGCCGCAAGGCGTTATACCGAAGTGTCTGTACGCGCTTACGGTTCGTCGCTGCAGTCAGTGCGCAAATCTGGTTTCCATAGCTTCAGGTGGGCACAACAATAGACTTATAAATCGTTCTCTTACATCTCAGGGGCAGCTTTGACCTGTTACACAGCATTCAGTTTAGTGGAGGTGCGCCTGAACACTATAAGCTGCTTCTAACACGCTTGACGCCGAGTGTAGAAAACAAATATCGTCCGCATATGAGGCGATCAGTGATATGCTTCTGGAGATGACTGAAGGGCTTGGTACATCTGCATTGAAAATGTTATAAAGAATTGGTCAAGCAAACTTCCTGGTGGAACACCAGCTGCCATCGTATGGGGGAGGCAGATTCAAACTCTCACTCTCAGATAAAAGGGGACTAAGACTTGTCTCTTAAGCAAATGAGAAGTAAAGCCCTCTCTCGACGGACGAAAATAAAGATATGTAAGACGCTGATACTCCCGGTCCTACATAATTCGTTGGAAGTCTTCGAGAGGAAGATTCTTTGCAGGATCTTTGGTCCTATTAGAGTCGGCGACGAGTTTAGGTCCCGTATGAACCGCGAGCTGAAGGCCACATAAGTAAGTAAGTAAGACTTGTCTCTTGATTTTTGCGAGTAGTTCCATGAGTCATACACTATCAGACGCTTATTGCACGTCAATAAAGATGCCATTGCAGTTTTCTTTTTTATCAAATGCCTAAAGGATATGAATCACCAGCCTGTGAATCTGCTCAATAGCGCTGTGTCCTTCCACGAAGCCAAATTGGTGGATTAGCCGGATTTCTTCAAGATTCACACGCCTGGCAAGTCGTATTACAATAAGTACCTTGGAGAGAGAAGGGTGAAGGTTGATTGCTTGGTGCGACTCAGCTTTGGCAAAGCCTTCAGCGTGATGTGGCATATCCTGTCAGACCGCTGGGATTTCTTCCTCAGCAGAGGTTTGAAAGCACCAACTACCTCCTCTACTCTTATAGGCGTGGCCGCTTCGTCAGATGCTGTGTTGAAAGGCAGAAACCGTTTCTCCAGGTGTTGAGCGAAAGTTTCTACATTCTCCTCATCTAATCTGCATACTATCAACGACTTCCGCTTAAGGGACCTAGTAGCATTCCACAGACAGTATCCTGAGTCGATTAAAGTAATTCTATTAAGTTTTGTAGAAATTGGAGGACGCAATTGTAAATTCCATAAATGAAAAAACTCTCCGAAAGTAGCTCTTTAAACAGCAATTAGATGAGAAGCAACCAGTTTTGGTAAGAAGATTGATTCGAAGGAAGTTTTTGCAAACATTTCGAGATCTATTGAACGAAAAAATAAAATATCTTGACGACATTACTTGACTTAGACTGCCAATGAGATTTAGTGTTTATAGAAGATGTGACTGGAAAACGGAACACATTAAAAAAAAGATGTAAATCGGTTGTTACTAAGAAAAATTTTCAGTTTTATGTTTTCCCTCTTAATAGAATTGGTAGATCGCACATGTTTTTACCGGTAAACAGTAGATCTTGGTTCTAATCAAGTCGGCTTCCACTGTTCTATTACATATAAATTTTCTTCCAGTACTTCAAATGGATGCAAAGATATGACGAATTGCGTTTATCACAAGTTTTCTGAAATTTTTCAATTTTCCTGTCTATATTTTATATATACAGATTTTTTTTACAACCAAAACCACACTCTGCACAGAACATATGCACCATGTATACAAGGTGATTTCAAGGTGACATGCTATTCAATACGAATTCAATAAAAAGTCAACTACTTGCCAAACTGTAGAACATAACCTCAACGACATGACACACGACGACTACACACATGATGCATGCATATGCCACCTAGCGGTCAGGTGAATACACTATTGGTATTTTAGTACTATCCAGTAAAAGTTGACAAGGGTTCTTAATGACTCGAGCGACAGACAGACGTGCGAATGTTTGTTACTCAGATGAAAGGCTAGAACAAAGGTGTGCTGGACAATAGGCGGTTATAGGCGGGGCGCAATATTTGCAGAAATCTGAACATGTAGAATGTACAATGTGTGAAATATAAAGTGAGAGAATGCGTCTGTATGTAAGTGTATATACAGGATGCAAACTGTCTAAGGACAACAACGACAAGGATTCGTAAAACATCTTGTTCACACTTGTCGGTGCGACTGAAGCGTAACAAACAATCAACTTCTTCTTGCTGACTATTTGCTTTCACTACAGATGTACATGTATGTATGTATGTATGCCGGTCGGTCACAACTACTTGCAAAATATATCAAAATATAAAGCCAATATCATTGCAGGCAACGGCAACTAACTGTTAGGTTAGTTTGTCAGGTGATTTTCCTGGAGTATCCTTACAAACAGACGATGTGGATGATGATGATGACGACGTCAACGCACTATATGAAAGATTTCAACTGACTTCTAATTGTCTGACTATCTGTCTGTCTCTCTGTCTGTTTGTCTGTCTGTAGTAAAAGTAAAGGATTGAGAAAGCTCGTTGAAATTATTTCAGCAGGAAGTGACACTACAACGAAAACAAGCTGGTGCCGAAAAGTGTCAAACATTCAAAGTAGTAAAATCAAGTATGCTTTTGTTTTGCAGCTGAACGGCTTGAGCTGAGCGTGCCGAAATGGCTATGGAAGCGGTAAGGGCCTAGAATTGGCATGAAATGTAATGTAGTTTAAGTGCAAATGCCACACTAGGCTGGGCCAGTAGTTGCTGTCCTGTCCTGTCCTGTCCTGTCGAGCCGGATTGGTACGTTGGACATGCTGCCTTTTAGTATTTTTCGTTGAGTTTGAGTGTCTAGTCTCGAGCTTTTAAGATATGCAGATACATACAACGTACAAAGTAATTCTTCTACGGTTCAAGTCAAATTGTTTTATGTCAAGCAATGCTGCGCACACAAGAGCTATTTGTTATTTCTACTGTTGTCGTCGTCGTCGTCGTCAACATGCTCCCCGTTGTCCTTGGAACGCCTGGTGAAGAGCGTGTTTAGACACTTAAGGTAAACTTTTGAGCTAATTGCTTGTTTTGTGGAAATTAATTGCTTTAACTTTATTTGTCACAGACTCTCCACATATATACTGTCTTTCGCTTTTTGTAAATATTCTTTTTTTAATTCTATTAAATTTCTTGGTCACATTTAATGTTCGCAGGTCTAATGTATTAAATGGGTGAACACTTTTAACAATCATGCGGTTAAGTTGGAAAATTGAAATTTCGAGAGATGCTCAAAAGAATATTGACAGGAAGCAACACAGCAGACTTATCTGACACCCATATGAAATATGTTAAACTATTTGAGAATTATAAGTGTCATAGAAATGCAAAACATATCGTAGGATAGATGTAATATGCCTGTACTTTGCGCGGGCTTGTATTTAATAACTTTCCAAAGTATCATCGGATCAGATGAATGGTGTAGTAATACATAAAGGACAAAGACATACATTCAGTAATTTAGATATATATATATATAGACTACGCCTGCTATAAAAATGCATAAAAACTGTACAATCACAGATATTTTAATTTAAATTTTGCAAACTAAAAGTCAGAAGCTACTTCACGACTATGTTTTAAAGCACCAAACAGCGCCAGTTGGCTTAAGCATATACATATATGTTTAATTAGTTTACTCCTTGACTGCCTCCTCTATCTGTCTGGCTAAACATATTTGTAAATTATTTCTTTTTTTTTATATATTTTTTTTTTTTTTGCAAAAATTTCGCTTATTAAACTAGCACCTACTACTACGTGGCATGCAACATCATAGCGAAGTAGCGCAGACGAAGCACATTTTCCAGCTGGGAATTGCGGTGCTGTACATAATTAGTCACAAGTTTTAGCATATGCAAACGCAGCACAACGCAAGACGACGCATAAATTCCAATTTGTGAGCATATAAAATAATATTTGTTAACTCGCTTATAAGATGCTCCCAAATGAAATAGCTTTGCTGTAGACGCAAAGGATCTGCTGTAGTATATTGGTTGGCAGAAGGTTGGTGGGAAGTATTGCAACTGATGGCTGCGAAAAATTGTTTGCATTGCATTTTGCCACAGGAAAAAAAAAACCATAAAATGGTTAAAACTAGTAAAAATACTGCATGCGACTTTAAAATACCCTGCCAACATTTTTTTGTAGTCTTATGTTATCTCTTGGCCTATCATTAAAAAATTTTCGATATAAAATATATCCGAAGAAGGTTAATGATATAGTGCAATGTTTCCGTTGGAATTTGACCATACAAAGACCTAATTTCATAAGCCTTATAGCTGTGTTAAATGTTCACCAAACCATGGGACTGCTGACTGTTTAATAGATAAGGAGTTGCTTATCAAATCATATCACCAAATAGATGTTTTAATCCAAGAATAGAAACAAAACATAAGATATTTTAACCAACAAGCTCACACCGCCTCTGTTCTTACCCAGTTCAGAAAAGGTGAATAAAAGAACCCATGATCAGACGACTTACGCCCAAGTACTACGAGAAAACGCAATACCAAATCCAGTTCAGCAAATAGATTCTCTGTAAGCAAAACAGTTTGAACTTAATAATAACTTGAACCCATCAATGACTCTTTGTCAGTTGTTACAATAAGATCTAAGAATTGCAGTATGGAATGCCAATGACTTGTCCGGCCACACAGGGTTTAAGCATGCTCACGAAACCTCTGAACAGCATCATCGAATGGCTAAAGTTGATACCGATTCATTAGAAAATAATGTGTATTGCACGGAAGTTTTCCTTAATAAGGTTTGGCGTCAAGGGCCGCTATACAAAGTATTTTCAAAAATATTTACTTCCAGCTCCAAACTTTCTACTGTTGAAGCCATTTTTCAGCGATAGAACTTTATTTGTGATAAAAAGGACGAGGTATCCCAGATTAACTCAATGAAACTAGGCGTAGCACAAGGAAGCCTTTTTTAATACACTTTTCCCATTTTTTTTTTTTCCAACATATGCGGGTGATTCTACTTTTATAGCTTTCAGCCATTAAGAAGCTAGAAATCATCGACAGATACAACCTAATAAAATGAAGAATTTTTTTTAAAAAGTGGAAGATTAATGTAAATACGGAAAAATCAGTACAGCTCACGTGCACTATCACCTACTGAATCTAAATGGTTTACGAAAGAAATCTTTGGCCTAACCGTTGAAAAATTGAACCTTTATGACATTACCTCCAACAGTGGAGAGAGGCTAATCGACTTCGTCGCAGATTGGAGCTTAATAGATTTTAACACCTCAACATTCACAAGGCTTCATGGCTAAGTCCTGATCGAACTACACGCAGCGAAGTGGATCATGTTGATGGAATATGTTGGACGTGCGAATGTTACTTGCCCCAATATTGACTCGGAATAGTATCTTGTTGCAACTAAGATACGCACTAGGTTCAGCGTGGTGAACGCCGCACGTTCCAACACGCAATGAAAGCTAGTCGTCGACAAGCTGCAATCAGAACAGATCTCCGATTCAAACGAAGTTTTTTGAATCCACAACTTCGTATCCTCTCCCACAAAAATCGTTCCTCTACGAACCCTTTGATACCAAAAATATTTCAGGCAGAAGGATGCGCTGTCGGGCGATTTCTTCAATCTTCTGATAGAATAAACCTTATGCCAGTGCCCATACAAACAGAATAGTACTCTTATCTTTCACACGCGGATGATATTCATATCATCGGGCGAGTCAGCAAGGTGTTCTCAGAAATTGAAAAACAATCTCGGCTCATGGGTCTATTGGTGGATGAGGACAAGACGAAGTATTGGGTGTCTTCTCGCGGGCCGCCATCGCGTCTTGAACGGTCAGTGATGATGAAAAATTTCAACTTCAATGTTGTAGAAATCTTCGTCTATCTTGGATCCGAAATGACCAGCAACAACAATGTCATCCTGGAGATAAGGCGAAGAATCACACTTCCAAATATATGTTTTTTTGGAATGAGCAATCAAATAAGAAAGAAGAAGAAAATCATGATCTACAAGACGCTGATACTACCGATCCTCCTAGAAGTGTTCAAGAGGAAAATTCTTTTTGGTCCTATTAGAGTAGGTGACGAGTATGTACCACGAGCTATATGAGCTATTCGATGATGTTGACATAGTCCAATGCATAAAATTCCAATGGCTGCACCTCATTTGAATGGATGAAACAGTTCCAGCACGGAGGGCTTATATGGAGGGCTCAAAATTGATTGCTGGATATCGTAATAGAGGACGACCAAGCATGCGTTGGAATAACGAGCTATGGAGACGATAACACGATACTAAAGCCAGTTACCAGCAATATGATATATGTGTCAGATATCTGGTACTATCTGAACAATCTTTAAGAACTTATAACATTTTTGGGATGCTTTGAGTTGATTTGGGGACTACCCATGAAAGAAAACGTGATAGTTCTAATTGGGTGTCCAATACAAATGCTAGAAAGACTTCATACCAATTTTTAGTAAGTTAAACTGACCAACTTGTACACAGATGGATCATCGATACGATGTGATGCATTGATAAAGATTAAAGATCAACTAATTTTAAAATTATGCAATTTTTTGTGAAAGTTTATCTTGTTATCTTCGAGTTTAACCAAGAAACTGAATATGGATTCTATTAATGAATGCACCTGTTTTCAATAGCTAAATGTATCTGCAAAAAATTGAAACCAAAAGAGTTTCAGCTATGACACATAGAATGCAAGGATTCAGTTTAAATATATATGTATAACGAATTTTATGCGACATGCAACGTCATGTATCTTTGCGCTACACGGTTTTTCGGAAGCTTTGGCTTCTGCTTATTGTTTATCCAATAACAAAACTGTGGCTGTATGCGCATAATTACCCAATTAAACTAAAATTACGCTTCGTGCTCAGACATGTTGAAAACGCATTCGCATTTTGGTAACAAAAACTACGAAAAAGCTGAAGGACGATGAGTGTAAATCTCAGGACGATGGCACTAAAAATGATGCTCATGTACATAAAATTCGTTTTAGCAGACAGCCAAGTGCGAAGTCTAGTTCCAATTAGAAGGCAATGGCGATAAAGACAGCCAAAGACTGTCTTGAAATAGGAAAAATAAAAATATACAAAAAAAAAAAAATAAAGAAATATTTAAATGTAAACAGAGCGGAAATGACAAAAGCTGCGGCAAATAAAGCCAACTGCCAACATCACACTTGAAAATCATAATTCCCATGATAAAGTACCAAACGACCGAACGACCAACTTGACGCCCGAGGGCAGCATTGCGAACAAAGGACACTCTTAGCGCTCGATCTCTTATGTGTTTTGTGCCATAAGATGGAGCAAGTGCAAGCGAAAGTATTTGCAGGCATTTGAAACACCATTACACCACCCCACCCCACCCACACCAGTCGTCATTTGAGACCCACACTCCAGCAAGTCGTCCACACACTTCGGGGTAAATCGCATTCATATCAATGACAGCAACGAAAGCCTGCGATGTCCGTCTCCGCACGATGTCCTTTCTTTCTTTCGTTCGTACTTTCTTCGACAGTGCTTCCGCTTAAGCGAATTATGAAGTGGATACGCATAAAAATTTATTGCTGCGAAATAAAAATCAGCGTAAAACTTGACAAAAAATATATAAAAAAAAAATAAAAAAAACTGGCAAGCAAGCAAAATGTCCCAACAAGACAAGCAGTAAGTAAAGTCAAAGATGAAATCAGCATGTGAAAAATTTGCGGTCTGTGGTCGCGCTTGAATGCCATTGGGCTGCAGAACGATACAATGCAGGCAGGCTAAAGGACGACTACGACTATGTTGTTCGCAGAGCCACAACGGTGGCGGCGTCGGAGGCGGCGGAAATCGACTAAACTCGCTTGTAATGTAGTGCAAGCGCCGCTGGCTAACAACAAGCACAGCTTCTTCTTCATCTCCTTCTTCTATGCTCTTCATTCGTCTGTGACGACCAATAAGGATAACACTGATTTCAAGTACAAGAAAGTCCTTTTAATCTCAACACATATCATCATGATAACAATTTGGTCACTTTAAGTGAAGCAAATTTATTTATAAGCAGTTTTTTATGTTTTGTTCTTTGTCCAAATCATCCCCCAACCACTCACTCACTCACTCGCATATATTCAATGTGTGCTCGAGGGGTATAAGCTGTGGCAGGGGCGACTATTGCTGTTTTAGTAAATTGAAGCAAATGTGTTTTGATGCGCATCTTACATCCATAAACATCTATATACGCTGCAAATTTGTTTTGTGTATAGTTTGACAGCTTCGATGAGAAGTTTGTAACACATAAGAAAGAAAGAAAAATCTTAAAGTTAAGAGGACTTAATTTTGAATGATTGGCACATGAGTGTTCCTCTAACAGAAATTAGCCATCAGTGTTTCCTCTATTGAAGATTTCAGTAGAACTTTTCATATACTAACCGATAGAGCCATAGAACAGTGACATATAACATTTGCTGTAAAACTATTTGCGAATTATAATTGCTTGAAAATTTGATGCTCGAAAGGGTGTCTTGACTGGATTCATTACTCATATATGCAATCGCCTCCTCAGAAAGATGGTCTTTGTGAGTGATTTGTAATCAATAGAGTTTTCTGAAAGATATTCTCACCAATTCGGTAAGTGGTCCATAAACCAGCTGTCTGATTGAGAACAGTTTCTCCGATATTTTTATAGGCGGTAAATTCTTACTCTAGATAATCGCAACACTTTAATTCCCGACTGTTGTTCTTGATCACCTAAGACGAGAATCTAAGCAGTGTTGTCCGATACACTGGACTATAGGAATACTCAAATTCCCAAAAAAAATTTGTAATAAACAGAAGGAGGGGCTATATTCCAATATTGATTCATATGGGTTATTTTATTTAGATACCCGATCCAACGCTCTGCTTCACCTTCGGTTAAAGAGAAGACTATGAAGAAAGTTCATTAGAACACAACATCCCCTGTCTATCTATAGAGCTGGTAGTCTATCTATAGAGCTGCTGCTGTGTTCAAAAATATGCTACACGCTAACAAAAAGGACAGTTCTTTGAACTACACCGCTAATGCCAACTACTCGCTTTGGAAGCCAAAAAAAGGCGACCAAAATGCAGGCTCTTTGGTTGGTCCCGTAGAATCCCGATGGTGTGCTAGCTAAATCCGACAAAGATTAGGCTAACATCTTCGCAACTAATTTGGAGGCCAGGTTTACACCGTTTTCACTTAGTTGAAGTTCCTACTCAAATGGACTTTCGAATGAGAGCAATCCAACATGAAGAAGTCATGGGAGTCATACGGTATTTGTCTAGCAACAAAGCCTCGAGTCATGACAGAATTTGTCATAATACCTTAAAGGCATGCGCTCCTCTATTTGACGTTAATGTTTAATGCAATGTCGAGGATGCAGCATTTCCCTAGCAAGTGGAAACTAGCGAGGATCACTATGATCCATTAACCTGGCAAGCCTGAAGACATTGCTTGGACTTATCGTCCAATAAGCCTCCTACCTTCACTGTCGACAATTTGGGAAAGAATTTTTGCGACGCGGGTAACAGAGCTTGAAGTCTACCAGAGGGCTTTAACTGAGCACCAATTTAGTTTTCGGCGTGGTCATAGCACCGTTGAGCAAGCTCAAAGATTAGTGAACCACATAATATAGAGGCGTTTGATGAAAAGGAGTACTGGAATGGAGTTTTTGTGGACGTGCAGAAAGCTTTTGACCGAGTATGGCACGCGAGTGTTTTAGCGAAAATCAAGGCTATGCTTCCCTCCCCTTTCTACTTGATGATACGGCCTTACTTTAAAGTCCGTCATTTTCAAGAGAAATTGCGAGAGAAGCACTCAACTGTCCATCCCATGAGAGCCGAAGTTCGACAAGGAAGTTTGCTAGGACCATTGCTGTCTTCATAGTTCACTGACGATCTCCCTGTCCCCGATGATGAATTTTAGTTGAGTGCATTATATTATGTTATAATTCCTAACCAGTTTTTAAACAATTTAAAAAATAAAAGCATTTCAATGCAAGCTAAAACGAGATTTCATGAGACTTTTGAGATAACATTTAGAATGTCAAAATGACGGTTTGTAAAAAAAAAAAAATCAGCTTCATTCGTGCATTTCCGAGATTTACTCTATTTTTTTTCTTTATTTGACTGGACTATAAAGGGTAAAAGAGCTTCGCATTTTTCTTTGCTCTCAACTTACGATGAATCACTTATATGGCTTTGCCTAGTAATAACTCGTTGTTTGTTGTACGCTGTCTTATAGATACTTCACTCGCTCTGGCATGTTGTTCTTCTTACACAAATTTAATGTAGCCTGGAACGTCCATCCTTGCCATTGTCTGTCTGCATGCTCTAATCGTACTTTATGTTACACGCGTTCACTCGCCCGCCCGCTCACTCGCCCGCCCGCTCACTCGCCCAACTTTGCCATTGGCATTAATCCAATTGGGAACATAAAAAACGAACGCATATAAAGAAACAGGGCAAGAAATCGCTGGACATGTAAAGAATGTTTTGTGTCTAGTGATTTTTTATTGCTATTATCCTTGCTTCCTTCCGTACTTCCGTCATTCCTTGCTGAACGGTCGCCTGTCCGATTGTTTGTTTGTTTGTTTGTTCGTTTGTTTGTTTGTTGTTGTATTTAGTAAATCTGTGTAATTTTATTAAGTTCAGATTTTTTTATGCTTTGCTTCAATGCAGTGAGTGAGTATAATTTTATTACGCACTCAAGAACTCATAAATAAACAATTACATCACTTTGCTATATATTAGTGGCAATTCAACTTATGAGCCAGCAACACCCTTCACCAACTTTAACATATCTATTACATGTGTGTGTGCGTCTGTGTGTGGTGTAATACATATATTTTAGATGGTTGTAGAAAAAAAAAAACCAAAAAAGATTCATATTAATATATGAATCTTCTTATTGCTATGTTCCACTTATTAATCGACTTGAATTATATTGAGTGGCAGGTGTATGTCTCTTGACTAAATTGAGATTGTTATAAGCAAAAACTTTTGATGAACAAAAGCAGCTGCAGTTGAGGATATATTAATGACCACTAAAGCTGCTACATCGAAGGAAGGTATAAAGCTTATTACAGCTCTCATTTGATGCTCTAAATCATGTAAATATTTGGCATAGAACAATACACGTCAACTGATTAAGGATGATTTGTAATATTTCAATTGGTTTTCAAATTTATAAAGTAGAGAGTAGAGTAGAGTAGAGAGCATCAATATTCAATCTCAAATGACCCCTAAACAACCCGAAACACTTTAAAAAGTGAGAGAAAAGGTGAAACACGAAATCATTAAACTATTCGTGGTAGAGGCGAGACATCTTTTGCTAAAACTTATCAAAATAAACGACTAATCCAAATGAAAGAACGCTGCAGTCGAGTGTAGTCGACTTTAAGGTATCTCCATTGAACCATAATTTTGTATCGAATCTTGAAGCTAAAATTTTGCACACATAACTCCTCAGTCACACAGTTTTCAATACAAAATTTAACCGCCATATGCATATATATCACATAAGTTCCAAGGATTTGTTCATTCAAATAATAGGTTTTGGTAAGAAAACAATTTTTTTTTTTAAGATATCGCAATCTCAAAGGATTCTGAGCTTTAAAAACATTCATTATTCACATTCTTTCTCAATTTGCCTTTAAGACATCAGCTCTCTTCGCTCTCTCAATTTGCTATATAAACAGTATTCCCACCTGCCTAAGTTAAAACTGAGTCAGCAGTCAGATGGACAATGCTACATCAAGTTGATCAATGTCAGATAAAAAGAGACATCGTTAATAAATAAATAATGATGGGATCTAGACATGCCCGTCCGTTCGTCTGTATGTCCTCCCATTCTTCCAACTAAACGTCTTTCCGTCTCTATGTCTGTTTAAAAGACAGCATTTCTGATTAAAAAAAAAACTAAGAGAAACTTAAAGTAGGCAACAATACTATCCATGTATCGCGCTAGTGTAAGAAAAACTTCAAATTACATATCTTGTAATCGTTTGATCTCATACTCTGTCCCAGAACCGATTTTGGATTTGTAAATATGCCGTATAGGCAGCGGCCTAGTGCCGGCAGTAGATTTCAGTGAACGCTTACTCAATTTCAGAGGATATAAGTCAAACAAGTTCATTGATTTTCTCATGGTTTCCTATACTCATACGTTAAATCCCTATAAAAACTCATGCCTATTGAAAATTATCAATCCTAGGTATCTACTGTTATTGAGCCTATTTTATCTATATTACTATATATGAGTGATGGATGAGAGCAACGGGTGGCAGTCCCTCAATGTAACCACCTACGCTTCCCGCCCGCACTCACCGAGCAAAGAGGGTTTACGTATTGCTCAAGAGAACTCGGGGACTAATAGTAATTAGGAAACTCCGAGGTGAAGAGTCTGTGCCATCGCAATCAGTCAGTTCAGTCGGGTTCTTTACAAACTGTAATCGGTATTCTGGGGAGCCTGTTTGGCCTTTGGATCTATTGAGAATACGACACAGTTTGACGAGCAAGGATTCAATTATTGGAAGATTGCAGAAGTTCGAGTAACTCAACACGAAAATCCTGCATTCGCGCTTTAAGAGCTAGGGGTATGATTCACGGCAGTATTCAATCTTCTTTAACTGTCCAACGTTAACGAAGAAATGTCTTATTGGAAGAACAATTTAAAGAGGGTTGTTGCTGTAATAAAAGGATTAGCATTTAGAAGTGTCGCTTTTAAAGGAGGTAATAAAAAATTTGGCGAACAGCACATTTGACCTATTGCCAGCCAAACACATTGAAAGATATGCAATCCAGGGATCAGAAACAACTAAAAAACAAGTAAGGAAATTTCAGTCGGGCGTAACCGACTGTAAGAGGCCCTGTACCAGTTCAGGTCGCCTAACAAACACATTAAAATAAACTTGTGAAATTCCGGAGCAGTCCTAGTCGAATGCAGAAAACACGAAGTCTCTATCTCATTACCGTTTCCGAGAACCTTTCGTTCATACAGACGGACGGCCTACGGACGGACAGACGGACAGACGGACAGACGGACATGGCTATATAGACTCCTCTATCACTCCTGACCATAATGGGGGTAACTTTGGGGGTCTCCGACAATTAGTTCTTCCTGTTACATACATTTGCACAAAACCAATAGGCTCTTGTACCTTCGGTACAGGGCCTAAAAAAGCAAAGTAATTTTCTTTGATTGTGAATTCTACACCGAATGCAGCACATATAAATCAGCTAACACTTGTGACTCGACATGTTTTAGATAATGGAGAACCATGTGAGCGATTTCTTAAATTCTTATCTTCTGTAGGACACAAGGTTCAAGAAATGTTTAATGTCATTACTACAGAGCTAGAAAAGTGAAACATTAACCTCAAAGATTGCCGTGCACAGTTTTACAATAATGCCAATAACATATCAAGGATTTACAATGGTTTACGATCTTACATTCAAGATTGAAACTCGGCTGCTGAGTCTTGCACAGAAGCCTTCCACTTTTTCATGTTGTTAGAGGAGGCATGTACTATCTTCGTGGAGTGTTTGGAAGATCTTTGGAAAAAATTAACGAATGAGATAGGAAGAGGAAAGACAAACAAAACTTGAAACTGCGTTCATGGTCGTATTTCGGAATGCTTTTATGGAAAGGTTAGATAAAGTGAGTGTTCAGATTCAGAGCTCATCTGAAGATTTATTGACGGTAACTGAGCTCTATGGGCCTCTAGTAGAGTTTACAATAGCAGAGCGGGAAAACTTTGACTATTTCGAAGAATTCAACGATTCGAGAGCTCAACATGAGGTACGATTCACGGCAATATTTAATCTTCCTTAAGTGCCCAACTTAACGACGAAATTTCTTATATAGAATTGAGATGAGCACACTTAAGTAAACAAAGTAAAATAAAGAGGCAACCTAATAGAACAAAAATTAAGGATGAAACATCGAATGAAGAACCTAAAATACCCTCCGGCTCCAGAGATTATTTCACCTTTTTGGTCATCTTTGATAGACTGAGGATGGAAATACATAGACGGCATAATGCTTAGATTTATAGAAAAACCGCAGTCTCGCGTAAAATATTATTCCAATGATTTAGAGGACGATTTGGTTCAAGAATGTTTGCATTATCACAGTCACATTTCCTCTAATAAAACTGCAGAGTGTGCAATGAAGCCTGGATCAAACTCACTACTCAGTCCCAGCAATTTCTTTCTAATGTTTACCCTAACTTGGATATAGCATCACACTTTCCAGTTCGGCTACAAATTGTTCTGTGGAAAGGAGTTTTTCTAGTTTAAAATACATGAAAAATTATATCAAAGGTCTACATTGTCTCATAGAAGCAGAGATAATGATGATATTATAGTTGCTTTCGCTAAAAAAAATTCCTGAAACAAATTAAAATTCTTCTTTCTTTTTTATGCTCTTTCTTAATGTCTAATTCATTCGTTTTTTAACTTAAGTTCCTTCCTTACTGAAAATGAAAAATTATTATTTTAGAATGGTACATGGGGTGGCGGAAATAAAGTGTACTACACTCATAAATAATATAAATCCAACACTGCCCAGAACTAAAAAATTTCGGAACAGCGTATAAGTTGCTAATTTCTTCTCAAATAGACTGGAGTTATTATTTATATATAATAATCCCACAAGATCGACATTGTTCCCCTTCCAGACCACTCCGGCCTCTTTAAGAATTCCAGTTAATAGAGCTGTTGAGGTTCAAGAAAGTACTACGTCATCGATATATGCTCACGCTTTACAGATTGCGTCTGAATTTTAGCAGATTAAAGCAAACTAAGATGCCTGGCTACGTTGGAATTGAATGCAGAGTTGCTAAGACCCTCGCATTCACCATTTCCCCTCGCAGTGGAGTGTGCAGCAATTACTCTGCTTCCGAAACATGACATGGTCGCATCATATTAAACAATAAACTTGATGCCGACACACTCCAAATTACTCGATAAAACAATTATTGGATGAATACTGAAAATAAGTGGCCTACAGAGTGCCATATGCATATGCATGTTGCATCAAAATAGGTTCATCGATTTGTGTAGCATATTGTAGAAGATTTTGGAAATAAACAATACAGCTCTGCCAACATTAGGGATGTGCAACAAGCATTCGACCAGCGTCTGACATAAAGTCTCTTCTCCCAGGCTTGCTCAAAATTTATCAACTATTTAAAGAAAATATATAAAAAAACATGTCTTTAAGTACATTGAAAGCCTTTTTGGATAAATTTACAAAATGTGTTATGCAGAGTGTTAAGTGTGTGTGAAGAGGATGCGAACGTGTACGCATAATATTTTTTAGAACGTATAACAGTAAAGAAGAAAATAATAATACAAATTGTTAGCCAAATAAATTTAATTAATTTTCGAACTCAAAGAACTCCATGCCATCACTCAACTCAACTTACGCACACAAACATATATTTACATAGATACAAAGATAGGATGCGCTGCAATCCACGCCACGCATTGTACATATTCGTTCATAAATCCTTCGACGCTCAACATAATTAAAAAATATGAGAGTGGCACACAAAATTAAAAATCCTAAATCAAATTTTTGTTTGTTAGAGTTTGTCGTTTTTTACGATGAGTTTGTATATATATGTGTATATGGTATATGGTATAGTCTGTCTACGAGACTCTCAAGGGCATAATGTCGTCCTCGTACTCAACTGCTGCTCGAGCATATGTGATGGGGTTAAATATAATTCAAACGCAGCTCATTACCCAGAAACCGAATCTGAAACGAATGGAAATGAGCCCCGTAGGTTCATTTATTCATTCGTTCATTCGTTCATTCAAATATTGCAGAACGGCAGCAATTTCCAATTTTTCGGAAACCCTTATCATAAATTAAGAAGAAGTGCCTCGTCAAAATTGTCCGTCGTCGTCGTCGTCTGTGTGACGTGTGTCCTTACGTCTATGTGTCAGTTGTTGTTGCTGTGTGATAACAATTTCGAGAGTTGTCTAAGAAGTAACAAGCTGCTTTGAAATTTTAAATTAATTGCATAATGATGAGAAGGCTATATGAAGATGATTATTATTGATTACTATAACATCGAACCAATGGCTGAAAGTGTATATTAAGTATATTACTGGGAGGAGGATGGGATACAGACCTTATAAGGCATAAATATTTTATTGAACAGCAGCAAAAGTCAAAAGTCGACATAGACGTGTCCATCTGCCTGGCGGTCTGCTTGCAGAACGAGAACTTGATGACTATCAGAGATCGCGCCTAAAATTTTCAATAATTATTTAGTAAACGTGACAGGCTAAATTGTACTCTTGCCCCTCTCTGAAGCTCGAAACATCAAATTTGATGAATTTTATATCAATCCTAGTAAAATATTTCATATAGGTCTAGATCGGAACAACAAAGTCGGAGCACTGTCCCTTCGATTTGGGACAAAATTAATAGGGTTTATTCTGCCAATCCCATTGAAATGTATTCCCAAATTCATCTCTGGATCAAATGGATGCAAAGATATGACCAAAAATTAGTTTACCGCTGGTATAGATGGCTGGTATAGGTGGCTGGTATAGGTGGCTGGTATAGATGGCTGGTATAGGTATCACCCACTCCGACTTAACAAAAAATTAGCCTTTGTTCTGTTCCAATGTCCCAACGGTGGGTTGGACTTTCCAAACCCTGCTACTATATTTCTCTAAAATCTCAGCGATCATTCAAATACTGTAAATACTTTTAAGTTGGCTTGTAATACCCAAAAAAAAATTTACATTTAAAAAATGGTGTAATAAAATGTGTTAAGCTTGCCACTCTGTGGACCACCCTCGCTTTTTTAAACTCCTTCTTTTTTATTTTTTTTGTGCTATTACTACTTCACCCCTTCCCATATGTGTTGTATGCCACAAACGAGCTGCTGAAATGAAAATGCGGGACTACTTGTATGAATATGAAAAGCAATATTAACTATGTGGAAATGCGGAGGGCGGAGGGCGGGCAAGTGGGCGCTAGAGTAACAGCGCCAACGAAGATGATGAATGTTTTTCTCATATAAGAAGTATGCGTGTGTGTGTGTGTGAGGTGTACGAATGTCGGAATCAAAAATGAAAAACAAAAAAAAAAACCAAATAAAATAAATAAAATTCTGCGGGTGTGGCTGGGGCAGGACGTTTACAAATATGTACGTGTAGCTCAAGATATACGTCTTCCGCAACTCAGCTCAAACATCCATCGCCATCGATTTAGGCAATCAGTGCGTAGCCGAGCGCACACGTACAAAACAAAAGGGTTAAAAGCTCAGACAAAAACGCTTAGAGTGCTTTAAGCAATCCAAACGTATGCCTGCCATCCTGCCTGTCTTCTTGGCAGCCTTATGTTTTTCAGTCGCTTATCGTATTCATTTTTTTCCAAGGGTTTTTTATCGCGACAAACAAATCTTTTATGAATCGAGCGAATGAATATGGCGCCACTAATGTCACCGCCAACGCCGCCACTCGGAAGCACTTAATGATAACATGAAGAGCTATGGTACCGGCAGCAGCAGCAGCAGGAGCAGCTACTGGCATTGATTAGAATAGCACGCAGCTCTGCCCGCACTGACTTTATTTACACTGCTACAGCTTCAGCTTTTAGCTACTCATGCACGGTGTCTCTAATCAGACAGACAGACAGACAGACAGACAGACAGACGGACAGATGGTAAGACATGCGCGTGCCTACAGTTACGCTTAAGGATGTAGCGCCACCGCAGCCTAGTAAGTAAATCCTTTTGTTCTCATCAAAGGGTATCTGCATAAATGCGCCACCAGCCAGCAGACAGCAGTAAGCAAGCAAATGCGTATCTACTCTTGCAGTTCCTGCTAGTCATTTACAATATGTACTTCAATCAGGAGCGTAGAAGGGGGAATTTTTATAAAAAACGGTAAAGGCGCGCATTAAAAAATATTTTAGGTAAAAAAAAATATATATGATATATATATATATACTCTTGTTAAGCTTTGATGCTCGAGTCAGTATTGACATGTCCGTCTGTCTAAATGTTTGTCTGGCGTTCAGTTGGAACCTCAATATCTTTGAGACCATAAGAGATGTGGCCTTCAAGCTTGTTACTAAAATTTGGCTATTTCAGCTTTAGATAATAAGCCAACTTTGATCCTTATGTTCAAAAAATATATTAAACATATTTGACCATCGTCAAAGAAACATGGAAACCTAGTTGAAACAAAAATTCAAAAATAATTTATGAGTCATGTCAAGGCTTACGCACTGCTCCCTCTCTTATATATTTCTGAAGCATAACATTTTTAAATTTAAATCATTTATCCATTAATAAAAAATTTCAAATTTTGCGCCCTTCAAAACAAAACAAACCAAAACTCAATGTCCAAATGCGATCCTGCATTTTATTGAGAGATACTTTTAAGCAAGCGAGCTAGCGATGCGTGTGGCCCGGACCAGCTTAACCCTTATCAGTAAAGCGTACGTACATCTTCTCACCTTACCCCACTACACACCGTCTTATACCACGATACAACGCAAAGCAACTCAATTCGATTCAACTCGACTGCTACTGCTGCTGCCTTGTGTATTATTTATGAAAATCGTCGACGTTATCGGGTACTTTCAAATATTTACAACCAAAAGCTTACGGTTGCCATAATTAAAATTGTAGCCGAATTTTCGCCCTGCCCTCTGCTAAACAACGCCGAGCATCCGGCACTCGCTCCAGCAAAACAAACAGCAACCAATTCTAGCGCCCAACTCCATTCGCAAATTTCTAGAGCGCTCTATCAGCTCGAGCACCCATCCATCCAACCATCAGCATAGAACTCTTTCGCTACCCGTACGTACGCATGCACGCACTCACGTCTGCTCTACCCCTATAACTCCACATCACCCACTCCAATGGGCCACAGACTGGCATCGTCCGCTTGCCTAAGATGTAAAAATAAGATTTTATGGCTTACTTTTCATAATTTAAATGCGTAAATGTAACTGTTGATGTCGCAAGTGGGTTGGGGTGTCTGAAGTTTCGCATGGATTTGGAAATGGAAATATGTATGGTGGGGGCATTGGAGCGCCACAATATTATATGTTAATCGTCGAGATTTAAAGTATTTGCGCACGTTTCATAAATCCATTCATCAATAGCATTGCACTAGCTGGCAGTGGCTGAAGCCAACAAATGGTGCTAAGATGCTTCCAAAAGCAAGAGTGCTCTCCAAATTAAAAGAAAACATTAAATTCATTGCCGAGATTATTGCTTGAAGTGGAAGAGTTAGTCTATAAGCTCGACACATTTTTAATGGTTTGCTTGTGTGGCATAGTGATTTGTCTTGAATTTAATAAAATCTTTAATTTTAAAGTTTAAGAAATTGGAAAAGTTTTTAAGAAAAATTATTCTAAATAAATTATATGGATTTAAATTGTTTTAAGTTAAAAGAAATTATAATTTTTATTGAATCATACCATATGTATTAATCCATTACCATATGTATTAACCAAAATTCATCTCTGTACCTCAAATGGAATTCAAAGATTTGTCGAATTTCGTTTAACGCTTCAAGTTGTGGCATCGCCCCCTCCAAATTTTGACAATGTCCTTGCCGATGTTCTTTTCCAACATCCAATCTATTTCAATTTACATGTAGCAGACAGAGTATGGATCACTATTTAAAGGCAAAAGTGGAATTGGCTGCAATTTTTAATGCATGCCACCGCTTTGCTTATTTTCCACAGAACTAAAAATCTTCCAAAAAAATTCTAAAATAAACTCCAAATACTCCAAATACTCCCAATCCATAGGCATGGTTCTTTTCGGCATCAAAGTAGCTTTCGATGCTGTCCACAACGCTCCATCAAACTTCCAGCTAGTTCCAGCCCCTAGGACTCTTGACTGTCTCCTCTACTTTAAAATACTTTCACTTCAGACGTTCTATTTCCATGAATCCTATTAATTTGGCTCATTTTTGTTGAATCTTCACACTATTTAAAATTGAGTTAGGAATCAGGACGAATGTGGTAAATGCTTTTAGTATCAATAATAATTTTGCAGCTTCCTGAAATAAACATACCACGATGGATTGATGTTGGCGGTTCAAGTTCTAGCGCGGTTGCTATCTTCGCGGGATTTCTGTGCACATCCTGCACAATTACGATATGTACCACGTATTTATGTTCGTTTTTAAAGATTTGACACTTCTTGATGCAAATTAACCACTCATAAACGACTGCCACTATGTCATCTACATATGCAAATGTTTGCCGTTCCACTTCAGGTTCGGATGACTCTAACTAATGCTCGGTGAAATGTGACGGAAGCCATGTGTAAGCTGAACGACATTACCCTCCCGTTATCGCAGTAAACATCTTGCTGGCCTTCTCCATGGCTATATGACATTCTTCAAATCAATAATACTTATGTAGTTTGCCTCTCTTAATTGATCCAATATGAATTCCATGCATAGAATTGGATATTCATCCTTCACCGAATATTGATCCAGTTTGCGATACTTCATGTATAACCTTCAGGGCCTGTTTTCATGCTCCTCCTTTTTTATTTGACCCATCTGAAGTAATTCATAGTCCTTTATTAACGGTTGTTGGTCCTTTGTGGAAGCAGAAAATAGGGCTATTTCGTTTTGTCTGAGTTCCCTTTGTTACTCTTCGTTGCTAGTTATTCCCCTATCGGTCTCGACGACCGCTAATTATATTGTGATATTTTTTCCTTTACAACTAAACCTAGGTTATGAGGTCTGACACGCTTCCTCTCCTAATCTTATTATCGTCTTCAAAACTCGTGTCACCATCCCATCTGTCCCGTCTGCTAAATGGATTGTGTAGATCTCATCTATAATACTTGCGCCTACGTGTCGATAGTAGCCTTAACTAGTTTCCCTGCTATCCTTCTACTACTATCCTTACTTCTACTGTGAGCCAGCGTCAGAAGACCATCTTGTACTGACTTCGCCGACTCCGACAACTTTTTGTAGAAATGTTCCGATAGCAAGAAACTAAGTAATGCCTTAAGAAAATTCACTCATCAACTCCAATCCTGCTAATTATTATGCCCCCAAATCAATATGCGTGCCATAACCCATCTGGTATTATGATACTGCCCGCCTGCAGTTCCTTTATTCTCCTCACGCTCCGTCGAATTCGTCATTCTATTACCATACCCAAAGCATCGCCTCATCCGGACCAGAATTATATACACCGCTCTTTTTCATTGTTGCACGACCGTGGATAAAATAATGCATACCAAAACTTCAATAATCAAATTAACTTCACTTCGAAATACCCCATTGGACCTTAAATTTATTTAGGGTATATGTTCCTATTTGAATCAGTGTAGCATATTTTATTGAAATTAGATTAAAATACAGCAAATTTGTCTTTTCAAGCTAAACTTAACCACAATATATTCATTTTCTTAAAAAACCCTAGGAAGGGTGACAGAAGGGTGTATGTTGGCTAACTCTTTTAGTGGTCCGATGTGGACCTACATGGAATATTTTGAGCTGAATTAACAATAACGAAAACATTTTGTTCCTACAAAATTCAAAAGAATGGGACGGACTGATTTGTATTGGAGAAACATCTTTTTTCGGTGATCCGATAGACGAAGCTTGCTATTTCTGACTAAATTAACATTGATATTTTGTTAATTTAGCTAAAAAATTTATCATCTAAAAACTCAGAATGAGAAGTAGATTTGCATGGCAAGTGACAACAACCCCCTTTCCTCCTCCTCTCCTTAAGGAAGGTGAAGTTAGCACTTTCATTCAATCCAAGTGAACTAAAAAATAAAAATAAGAACCTAAAAGTCTTAGTATGCTGGCTCTCTTTATTAGAGTCTTCAAGCTCTCGATTTTTATATGGACAGTCAGATAGACCGACGGACAAATCTATGTTGACTCGACCTTTGATGCTGTTCAAGATTATACGTATATAGTTTATGGGAACGGTCTGGCCTTCTTTCTGTTTGCAGAATCTTAGCATACATTTTTTCCATATGGGAACAGGGTTTAAAAAAGTTTTAATGAGTTGCAAAGAGAACTAAATATTTGTTTCTTTCATTAGGCACTGTACCGAAGGTACAAGTGCCTATTGGTTTTGTGCAAATGTATGGTAGAAATAATGATCGGAGACCCTCCAAAGTTACCCCCATTATGGTCAGGAGTGAAAGAGAAGTCGATATAGCCATGTCCGTCTGTCCGTCTGTCCGTCTGTATGAATGAAAGGATCTCGGAAACGGTAATAGATAGAGACTTCGTGTTTTTTGCATTCTACTAGGACTGCTCCGGAATTTCACAAGTTTATTTTAAAATTTTTATTTACAAATTTCCTCGGCACAAATACCAGTATAGAGATAACGTGCCTCTAAGCCAAAATCCAAAAAAAAATCATTAAAATCGGATAATAAACGACAATTTTATAAGCAATTGAATTTGAACAACCCCCCTTTTCTTTTCATACATAAACAAATGTTTTATAAGGCACTTATTCGTGCAGTAGGAAGTGGTCATAAGTTTGGTCATAAGCTCGGGAAATATTTAATGTATTTGTTAGGCAACCTTAACTGGTACAGGGCCTCTTACAGTCGGTTACACCCGACTGTAATATCCTTACTTGTTTTTCTATTGTTACCATAAAACCATATTGTCACTTTGTGCACGATATCTCCACTTCTAGAAGACCAATTGCCAGAATATTAGTATGGAGTGCAATGCTTCCTTTAAGATGTTGCAACTATAGGGACTAAAATATGATATTATTTATAGTCTTTGAGAATAACTCAATAATAAAATGTATAATTGCTCCTTTTATTCGTGTAGACACACCGTTATGAAACTTGTTACAGTCTATTATTTTCGATCTGCAGAAGATATAATTTTAAATATTCAGTTTAATTCTAAACGCTTTAGCTATATTTGGTTAAAATGCGCGGTGCAACATTCATGCTCATGCCCCAACAAAGCATCAATTTGGCATTGAATAATTAAATGTTCGTATCTATAAATGGGTCAAGTTTAAGATCTTTTTTTTTTTGGTGGTGACTGAACTGATGTAAATTAATTCAATCGAAATCAAACTCTCCTACATATATATTTAATTTTCAACACAATTTATACAGGATATCTTAATTTTACTTCCATTTTTTACTTCCATTTGCCTAATTCAAACAATTCAATTCACTTCCGCTTGCGCAGATTTTTGCAAACTTAACTTTCGCATTTGTTGCTATTTAAAAATATTGATTAAACGACATTTTACAAAGAGTTAAGTCCATGTAAACCGCCTAGAGTGCCCCTCTTTTCCTCTCTCACTCTCGCTCACGCTGTTGCACAACAGTTTCTAACTGGCGCAGTTCAAAATTTCTTTTCATATTTTAATTTTAGAACTTTACTTTTTGGAAGAAGTTTGCCAGACAAACAGCAACGACAAAGATGGCGCAGACATAGACAGTTCGCCTTCCCGGCGTCTGATGTATACTATAGACGAATACGACTGTGTATGTGTGTGTGTGTGTAGCTTTGTTTCTCTGTGTTGAACACTTTTGCTAATTTTGTACCCAAAAATTAGGCCAAAAAGTGAATCAACTTTTTTGCTTATCGTTTGCTTCTGTTTTCAGTTTCCAGACAATTTCTGCTATTTTTTTTTTTTGTTTTTTTGTTTTTTTCTTTTTTTTTTTTTTTTGTTATTTTCTGACGCGAAAGTTTTAATTTTTATTATTAACTACGAAACTTCGAAACTCAGCTAAATGTGTGCGAAAGAGATAGCACGAGAGTGAATAAAACCCAAAGTTTAAAAAGCAATAGAAAGAGCAAAAACGAGTTGCGTTTGAGTAGAACCGAAAAAAAAAAACAAAAAAAAATAAGAAGAAAAAAATTATGTGAACCACAGCAGCGACGACAGCGGCGTCAAAAACCCGCGTCGATAGCCGCATACCGTGCATTGTCAAAGGGGAAAAGGGAGGTAACACGAGCGGTACCATATACTATATACCATATATACCATATACATATACTAAGTAGTAGTAGAAAGTCCTACAAAAACAAGAAACACAACGCTGAACATAAAGAAGAAGAAGAAGAAGTAGAAGAAGTAGAAAGTTTTAAAGTAAAGTTTTTCGGGGAAAGCGTCTGTTAAATGTCAGCAAAGAATAACTTTGTTTTAGGTTTTTGGAATTGTTCGTGCTACACTGTTATTGCTTTTGTTATTGTTGTTGTCGCTGTTGTTGTTGTTGTTGTTGTAGTCAAAATCAAGTTTCAAGGTCAATGCCAACGCCTTTTGCATGACGATATGATGACGACACAAAAGACTTTGACAGCGGTCGCCGCTAGCTTTAATGCATTTCGAAAAAGCAATCCTGCAAATATGTCTAAGAAAAACAGTTTAATACATCTAACTATGGAAAGTCCTATATTTGGCAAAAATTTCCAAAGATTTCTTAGATAAAATTAACTGAAATACTTAAAACACTTTCGATCGTAACAACTTTCTTTCTGTCTCCTTTCCAAACGCACTTTCTATGCTTATTCACCAAATGCGAGTATCCCTCTAACGATTCAATGTCTGAATTTATGAATTAATTTCAAAAAAAAAAAGGTGCCTAGAAACATTATTAGTTCAGGTTTGTAATAATAAACATTCCAATTAATACTAAGTTTCTGAAGACTTTGTCATTTATATTAATTTTAAATTCTTGAGTTTAGCTCATCAAACAAATAAAAAGGCTATTTTAAAGGTGCACACACAAAGCATTTTTTTTTTTTAATAAACATTTATTTATTAATTGTTCGCTCTGCCATCTTGTTGACAACTTAAACCAATGAGTAAATAAATATAAAAAGTACAGCTTCATATTCAAATAAGTTATGTGAAACAAAAGAATAAAATACAACAAAAAATTAATGATGCTGTCTACAGAGTGAGGATAAGGAATAAATACTACATACGCAAATAGGAAAAATCATTTTTAGGCGTCATTTCGTTTTAACTTCGGCCTTTCTCCTGCGTTTCAAAAGGCTTCTGGCTAACTGGTTTGAGTGACAATTAAGTCGTTCTTTATAGTCAGCAAACTGCTTATTGATGAAATCCCCGATTTTAGGGACTTTTAGGTTCTTTTCTATGTTTGATGTGCGCATATACGAGGGCACTCCTAGTTAATTGCGGAGAATATTTGCATAGCAGTATAACGACAGGCGGCTGAGATGATTTTAACTTGCAAATGCAATTCTTTAGTCCTGGCGTATAGGGATTTTACGACCGCATTAATATGTGTTTCAAATGTGCGCCGTTTATTCATGGAACACTCATAAATATTTATACCCAGTATAGTGGCCAAACAACTGACGCAGGTGGAAGATCCCAGTTAATTCGTCTCGTCTGAGTGTGTAAATAACTGATGCACAATTGTTGAGTTTTATACCAAGCCCATTTGCCAAATTTATGAAGGTACAGCTGAAGCATATCAGAGGCGTTGTACATGCTCAATGATGGTGGAACAACTGCGCAGATTTTTTTTTGTTCTGGATTCCACACCATCCAGAACCACAGAAAAGCTGCTGTCGGTCAAAAAACTTTAGAATAGCAAAAACAGTTGTGCCTTTTAATTTGCACAGCAGACCGTCGTGCTCTACGTTGTCAAAAACCTGTCGGATGCTTAGTATATTCCTGTATATTCCTTTGCCTGAAAGCCATCTAGAATAAAGTTAACCACCCCTTTCAGCTGCACAGAGGTTCCGTGTGTCTTTCTGAAGCGAAACTGAAATGGTGGTATCCTTTGTTGGTATCCTGGGACATAATCGCTTATCCTACTACATGCTTAAACACCGTCCGAACTGCTCCCAAATATTTCAGGTCATTAAAGGTTTTCAAAGTTTCATTGCACTAACCAGTCTAATTCTTCACTAGGTAAGAATATGTCCGTAATAAAGAGAGGTAAATATTGCGATTCAAAAAATAATGCATGTTTCAGAAAGCTCTATTTATGTACTTTTTAAGTAAAATTAATTTATTTTCAAAAAAAATTTAATTTCGGCAAAATTTTTTTGGAAATCAACATTTTAAATTGATTTTTAACGAAATGCGATATCATGATTTTTTTTTTTAATTAGCCTGAAAAAAGTAGACTTCTTTCCCTTTAAAGTGATCTTTAAACAAAATGTGAAAACTTTTCTTTTCGAAGTAAAAGTATATTGTAGCAGGGCGTATAGCGCGCGTGTTATAATGCACTAATTAACCTGCCTATCTCTATATGGCCATACTTCGAAGCATTGATGTCAGTCCGACTTCGCTGACCTAATGTATTTAAGTGGAAATGGGTCTACCGTTCATCGATGATAAAGTCATAGAAGCCACAGAAAAACTCATTCAGAGACTGTTTTGCTCTCTTTCGGAATATTTTCCAATTTTCCTACGTTTTCACCATAGTTTTTACCCCAAAAAACAGCATTATTAAAACTTTTAAGACCTTTTATACAAGAGGCCACCACTAGTGTATGAACCACTATTGTGTATGAAAGTCTATTGTGAATGAGTATCTCTGGCAGCTTCGTAACAGATAGTGCAGTAGTAGTGAAAAGTAAAAAGTGCGGCTGATGGGCATCAAATCTTTGTGAAAGTATACGGCGAGCATGCGCTTCGGTCGCTTTAAAAATGTTGATTTTAAGCTCAAAGACATGGAACGGCCGGTTCAATATAAAAAGTTTGAAGACGAAACATTGGAATTACTGCTTCAGGAGTTTATAAAATCATTTTGAGTACATGAGTCGCCAGTCAGCAAACGCCTAAAAGCCATCAGATTGATTCAAAAGCAAATAAACTGTGTGCAATAGGAGTCGTAGCCGCGCTACGTCGAACAGCGATTTTTCGCACAACCAAAAAGAAAGTGAATGCATTACGAAAACTCCCAGCGTCACCTTCAATTACAATAATACCTTTTATTCAAAAAAGATATTATATTATTGGTCCGATATGAAATTTCTTGAATTATTAGTTATAAGCAACTAAAAAAATATCTAAAGACGCTGCATTAATTATGCAATCTCCACTGAAATGGTTGTAAAACTTGTACTGATTCGCTGTTAGTAATTATTTTTTTTTTTTTTTTTTTACTTTTTTTTTTGTTTGGAACAAATACACTTCTAGCCTTCCGTTTACATTATGGTTAAAAAAGCATTTGCATGGTAAATTCCTTTTCTGGCCATTGCGGTTCGTACATTTTGCTCATCAGCCCAACCCATACAGAAATATTCACTTTTAATGGGTTTTTTATGCTTAATTCTATGCACGACCTTCGGTCCAAATTGAAAAACGCCTGCAGTTGTATGCTGTATGCCAAGTGTGAAAACCTTTCCAAACGTTTTTATTTAGTGTCTTTGTTTGTGTGTGTGGGTGTGTGTATGTGTGTGCTTCAAACAAAGCAGCTTAATAAAGATACTGCTGCATACTTACGGGCGCCAGCATATACATATGGAAATGGGTGGGAAATGTGAGCGCGTGTGTAAATATTTAAATGCCAAAGTGAAAAGCCGAGTAGTCAGCTGTGCTTAACTGTAAATCTACGACTTAATTCTGTCGGCGCTCGACTCCCATTCTTTTTTTTTCGAAAGCAGTTTTTTTAATGCACTCATTTAAATAACATAAATCTCATACATATGCAATTTATGAACGCACACACACACGCACACATACGTACACTCTTACACACACATGGTCGCATACACAAGTGGCAATTGGAAATTATTGCCACGAAATTAAAAGAATGAATGAACGAATGGCAAAAAATAAAAATAATCAAAACAAAATTTAAAAGAAACTCCATGCAGCAGGAAATACTTGAGGCTGAATTTGACATTGCAAGGACTTCTACAAGAATTCTAGATTCTTTAATTTTTCTTTAGGTTTTTATTTTAAATATTTAATTGAATAGAATAAGTAAGTGTTCCTACTTCTAGATGAAATTAAGACTTGACATAAAGTAAACTTCGTATTGGCTCTAAGGTGCGATAGAGCCAAATAAAATACTAGACTGGAGATACTCCGTCGCTAATTGGAGCATATATAACTGGATATATGCGTGCCTTATAAATATCTCCTTCAATTAAATTCCAACTGTAAGCTGCCACAGAAATCTTTTTTAATTGGTTTAAAATCTTGAAATATTTTTTCATTTACAGAAGCTTCTAGTTCGCACCTTGACTATTCAGCGGTTACTGCTTGTGTTCCACGCGGTTGGGGAGGAAGTGGTACTGGAAATGATGTCCCAAGAAGCAAGCAAAGTAAATATCTAAGAAAGTAAATTAAATCGCGAAATCTGCTGCGACGATGTTGGCAAATAAAATCACTTTTGAAATTCAACTTTATGAAGCAGAACACTCACAATACAGCAACGCACACAGACACACGCATGCACACAAATGTTTAAGCTCTTCTATATTAGCGACAAGCACCACACACAGATAAACAATACAAACACACACACACACACACACACACACATATACACACAGCAATCCTGCATACGCATAAAATATTGTTGCTCGCGTAAAGCATTAAATTAATTCAAATTAATTCACTGCTGTGCCGCAGCTGTTCCCTCCGCTGAATTTTATGCCAAAATTTTATTTTCATTCTTTTTTATTTTACAAAATTATATTCTTTGTTTCAATGAGCTCCTTAGATGGAAACAAGGAGTGATTTTTATATAAAATGGATGACTATGTGGCGCACTGCTTTAATGTTCTCCAACAATAGTGAAGATATGGTCTTCCATTCATATTCATATCCTTTAGTCAGTTGCTTAGTTGCAACAATGGATTTTAATCTATTTAATCCTTCTGAATTTAATCCTTCTGAAGATTTCAATATATAGTTATTCAAATAAGATGTTACAGGACAACCATAAATAGCGTAGATGTTCAGAATTTGTTTTGTTCTAAATCTGTCAAACACTGAAAAAAGAAAACCAAGTTCTGTCAAATTTGAAGTGAAGGTTGGGAGTTCTTGCCAGAAAGTCAATAAAAACAAATAAGTTACTTGCTTACTTACTTAAATGGCCGTCAACCGTCTACCGCTCATGACCGCGTCTGGAAAGGCCCCATAATCTTGTGCGCGCTGGCGCCAGTCGTTTTGAATGCCAAGTACGGCGAGATTGCTCCATACCTGGTCATTCCATCGAGTGCACGGTCTTCCTCTATGTCGGCGTCCACCAATCAAGTTTGGGCCCCCCATGTAAACCATGCGTGCTGGAGCTCTTTCATTAATTCGAATGTGGTGCCCAGCCCAGTGCAGCCGCTGGAATTTTATGCGCTGGACTATGTCAACATACTCGAATAGCTTATACAGCTCGCGGTTCATACGGGACCTAAACTCGTCGTCGACTCTAATAGGACCAAAGATCCTGCGAAGAATCTTCCTCTCGAAGACTTCCAACGCTGTCTCATCCAACTCAATCACGGTCCATGCCTCTGCACCATACAATAGGACCGGGAGAGGGCTTTACTTCTCATTTGCTTGCTCAAGCAAAAAAAAGCATCTGAAAGCGTGATTCTTCGCTTGATTTACAAGCTGACGTTGTTGTTGCTGGCTATCTCTGTTTCAAGATAGACGAAGTTTTCTACAACACTGAAGTTGAAATTCTCCATCGTCACTGACCGTCCAAGACGCGGTGACGGAGTGCGAGAAGACACCAAGTACTTCGTCTTGTCCTCGTTCACCTCTAGACCCATGAGCCGAGACTGTTTTTCAATCTCCGAGAACGCCTTGTTGACTCACCGTTCCTGCGTACCGATGCAGCATCACTTCCTTTTGGAAGATCGAGCCCGACATACTCTGTATGGAATACATCCACTGGCGTAGGATGTATTCCATCAGCAGATTGAAAAAATCGCATGACAGAGCATCGCCCTGCCTGAAACCTCTCTCTTGGTATCAAAGGGGTCGGAGAGTTTTTTCCCTAATTTGACAACGCTTTGTGTGTTAGATAGCGTCGCCATGCAAAGACGGACAATCTTTGCCGGAACTTCGATCGTATCGGCGTGTCGTTTGACGTAAAAATCATCAAAATCGGTCCACGCATCTGGTCTTTAAATCGCCAAATACTCTATATATATCCATATTGGATCAATAGAAGGGGTAGCCCCCATTCTTATATGTCCCATGTTTTGGTTTTTTGTATAAAAAAAATTTTTTGTGGTTAATTATTTTTTTCTTTCTGCAGAATTCGAAGAACTATTCTTACGGATACTTTCAGCTTTGAGAACCAGACGGATTGCCTGTTGTGGATAGCGAATGAACATGCCATGCAGGAACGAAAGTGTATAAACATGAAACAGACTAAATTTGTACCAAGATGCACTGAAATCAAGTTCGGACTGTGGTTAGTTCTTGAATAAACTGAATAAAGAACCCCGGACAATATGCGGGCCTTTATCTCATTATCTTTCCTATCTTCTACCTCTTTATCCCTTTACACTCACTACTCATATATATTACTTTCCATTTATAAGTTTCTCCCTCCGAACCCATGCGTACCGAGTTCATTGGGTTTAGATTTGCAGCCGGGGGGTAGTTTCATGTTGTACTTACACAGAACCTCTCCGATACCTGATCGCCTCTGAGAGTAATTAAAACCATATCGTGTAGCCCTTTACGACACGATGAACCTCATCACCCCTACACTCGTGGGAATACCTTTGGATTTAAGCAAAATTAATAAACTAACGCGGAACACTACCGCTTCTAAACTCGCTGCATAGAATTGTCAAAGACGAGAACCTTCTGTGCAGATCAATCCTGAAAAGCATCCCTTGAAACACCAAAGACGAAAATACAACTTGGGTAGTGAAGGGTGACGAAAGTAGGAGAGCTGTCCTAACTGCGTCACAGCAAAAATAACTCGGTTGTATCACACAGTACCGGCTCAGACTTGAATAGCCTGGAAGCCCTGGGGACCCACTCAAGAGAGGACTGAGTGGAGCTGGAGTCAAGTGATACCTACGGTACCTACAAAGGGGTTTTAAGCCAGAGAAAGCCAAAGAAAGGGCACTTGAACAAAGAGTCTAACCTGTGCCACGTTGGCAATGCCATCACGTAAAAAAAGAGAGCACAAATAACACCCCTAAAAATGGAGGAACTAAGAAGGAACAGGACTCATAATTCAGCAGCGGTAAAAGTACACAAGGTAGGGCCTCACTCCGCCTTAAAAATTGTAGTTCTTTCAAGCTCTTATTCGGAAGATATACTCTCTCGGTAGGTTCTGGAAGTAGTTGAATAAGATAAATTTCTTCCTTTACAAACTACTTCTACTTATTTTTAGGCGCTGAGAAAAAATATGCCGACCAACATATGTACAGACAAACAAAAGCACATAGGTACTACATATACATACATATACTTTATGCGGTCACTGTAAATTCTTTTTTCAAGCATTTTAAAATTAATTTACATTTATATCTTTGCATGTATACAGCGTATATAAATATCAATAATTAAAAAAAATCACTTAAATAAATGTACCCAATATGGATTTCAATAAAGCAAAAAAAAAAAAAATTCCCATACAATAAAATATTCCGCTCCTTGCCCAACACTCTCCCTTACAATTTATGGCATGTGGCATTAGCTATTTTCACTTTCCCTGAATGATTGTATTGAATATAATTGAATTGGACGCACGCCCTTCGATCAAATATTTTTGTTTTGATTTTTTTTTTTTAGGAAACCCAAAAAAAAGTCACAGCAACCCAAGAAAAATTACTAACAAAGTCAACCACGCGGCCCTATTGTGTGTGCCGTTTCCTTACAGCATTTCACTTAAACGCGGGGTGTTGAAGCAGCGGCGGGAAAGTGTAGCTGAAGCATCAGTGAAGCAAATGCGTTAATTCCATTTTCTTAATTAAATGCACAAACAAAATCACGGAAATGAAAAATAAAATCCAAAGTCTTTTACACTCAATGATTTGTTTTCATTAAAACAAGAAATTCTCATTAACAATAGAATGACAGCGAGCAGTGCGATGCAGCGGAGGGTAGTGGAGACTGCGGCACATTCCGCATTCCGCGAAAATGAAACTAAATCCGAGTACTGGAGACCATTGACTTTGCTTATTGAACAGAGCGAACATAAGCAAGAAGCAACGATTTCTGTTTATCGTCTTGTCGCGCCGCCTCGCTGCTTCTTCCTTCGTAGACGACGTCTCTTCGGCACTCACTCCTTCCTTCATTGTTATTGTATTTAGTACTCGCATTTGTTGTTATTGTCAATGGGCACATTTCCAAAACGCGCCACATTTTAATTGCCAACAATTGTCGCCGCCATTTCATTTCGGTTGTGATTTGTTTGTAAACCCTGCACACAGAGTGTCAGTTGGGTATTAGCAGTTTGTCAAAAAGCTTGTAACGTATTGAAATTATTTTGCTTAAGGTCGTAGCAGCACAAGAATTGCAAAAAAATTCAGATCACCCAAAAGAGGGCATCTTACCAGAAATCGTTCATTAAAAATATTAGATGATGGAAGAATGAAAGTACGTGCGCTGGCTGAGACTGTAAACATCTCAACTGAGCGGATACATCACATGCATCATCTTGTTAAGGGTAACACCGAACACCGGCGAATATTATTCAGAATTTTTGGAAAGATAAGATATTGGTTTGAAGCCTTTGACGAAGAAAAAAGTGGTGTTTCATCAATTCAACATAATAAAAACCCATAAATCGGGCCACGAACTGCTACGCCATCCGCAAATTCTCTAAATTTAGCCGCATATTCTTTAGATTTTGGCTTCTGTACAATTTAAAATTTGTTGTGCAGGGTATCAAAGCTACAGTTGCACCGAATTAAAAATTTTTTGCTTGGATTTTCTTTATTTTTTCAAAAGAAAACGCATCTGCACGGCCAAGAAACCGTGAAGACAGCCTTCACCCAACAACTTCACCCAACAACTCAACAGCGGAGAAGGACATTTGCTTTATTGCGCTTATTGTTCTTGGTGTTGCTTTCTTATGCTTAAGTCTTTGTGTTTCATCGCCGCTGTTGTCTTGTCCTCGCTCTAATGTTGTTGTTGTTGTTTTTTGTCCCGTTTTTTTTTTTCTGATATCATCGTCCGCTCGGTAGCGTCAAAATTTATGGCATACTTTTCGGCACAATTGTTAACACGATTTACGCGCGCCCCTTTCCTACTTTCGTCCTTCTTTTGTTCATTGCGCTATGGTTTATGGCAAACTTACTCCATGTTTCTCCATACTACTTCATCATTTTTTACTCTATCTGAAAAACATGTCCACAAATATTTTGCTGCAAATGGTCTCTGAAACGAGGAACGTAAGAAAATTAATATCTTAATTTTCAGCCGCCTAGAGTCACCTCTTAAATTAACAATATAAGACTCGAAAAAAAACGTCTTGGTGAATCGATCGATCGAAATAACAAAGGTTTACAATTCGCAAATAGAAGTCAGAAAAAAACGGAAGGGAACTCCAATGATATGCAAAAAAAAGATCACAAAAACCAATAAACCCCTATTAATAAAACAGTGGACAAAAAAAAAAAAACAACAAAAAGGCTCCATTCCATATCCATTCTTTTCGCAAACAAACACAATTAAGTTTACAAAATCAGGATTATTATCAACAAAAACCCAAGCAGACCGAGAGCTGGCCCAAGTCTTTGGCAGAGTCTGACAGATATAACGGAGCAAAAGTACAAAGACTGAACTATATTGACGAGCAAGGACTTTATGAGGAACAATCTGAACGTAAGAGTGGTCAAAAAGTTGAGGACATCGAGGTAGAACTCCTTACTTTTTAAGAGGTTATTTCCTTCTTCGCTTGATTATCAAGACAATCGAAGAGAAGGGAAAAAAAAATTAAGCTGTTCATAGATAAAGGATTCTTAAAAAAATTATATAAAACCAGTGATAGAACCAGTCAAAAGGTATTTTTTTCTGAAATCGATTCACGGGAATAATAGAATCGAACAACAATGCTAAGTAAACCTGTTCACGGTGAACAGTGATTTCATTCTATGGCCGAATCTACGCACATTAGAGAGTATAGTCGGCCTAGACCTTCTTAAAAAAGGGATGCCATAAACGATCTCAAAGCGAAGCGAAATTGTACATGTCTGGAGACTGTGCCAAAGGAGGTTGTAAGCACTTTACGAAAAAATGATAGAAAAAAAATCTCAGGAGTATTTGCGGATCCCTATAACATAAATATTTTAGCTAATATCTGTAGGGAAGCCGAAGAACCAATATACTCTAAACTCTATGCCTACCCTATGGCGTAGCTGATTTTGTTTTGCTAGCTAAAACTGTTGTTTATAAGTATTCAATGCCCAAATATTTCGGCAAATTTTATCAAATTTGGGAGAATCCAAATATTTTAAAGCACATCTAAAGTCTCGGTTTAACCAAATCCAGCTGTCTGAGCGAAACATGAAGGAAACAAGTAAGAAAATCACAGTCAGGTCGCCTAACAAACACACTAAATGTTCCCCTAGCTTATGACCAAACACATGACCACTTCTCACTGCACCACTAAGTGCCTTATAAAACATTTTTTTATGTATGAAACGAAAAGGGGAGTCGCTCAAATTCAATTGCTTATAAAATCGTCATTTATTATCCGATTTTGATGAACTTTTTGGATTTTGGCTTAGAAAGACGATATCTTTATACTGGCATACTTACTTTTTTTTGTGCCGAGGAAATTTTTAGCCTTGGGGGTGATTTTATGGGGAAGGGGGGAGGGGCAAGATTTCAAAATAAACTTGTAAAATTCCGGAGCAGTCCTAGTCGAATGCAAAAAACACGAAGTCTCTATCTATTACCGTTTCCGAGATCCTTTCGTTCATACGGACGGCCAGACGGACAGACGGACATGGCTATATCGACTCCTCTATCACTCCTGACCATAATGGGGGTAACTTTGGGGGGTCTCCGACCATTATTTCTACCTGTTACATACATTTGCACAAACCCAATAGGCTCTTGTACCTTCGGTACAGGGCCTAAAAACGTTATCTATAAATAACGGCAAATTTGAGTTTTACAGATACCCGTTAGATATGAAAATTTTGCAGAGAGCTATGGACTATATTCTCAATGAAGGAATCGGAAAAATGTGTCACGTTTATCTTGACGACAAGATTTATTAGCAAACAACTGTGCAACATTTGGAAGATATTCAATGGGTTCTGGAAAATCTGTATGCAGTAAACATAAGAGTCTATGAAAAAAAATTCAAATTTCTCTAGACCGATGTGGAATATTTGGGTTTTACTGTGTCGAAAATTGGAATTAAAACCCGTGACGATAAAAATGTTCACAAACCAGAAACATTATTCGGACTTAGATCGTCTCTTGGTATGGCAAGATATTATAGATGTTTTGTAAAAGATTTCGCCAATATGACAATACCCCTCACGGACATTCTCAAAATGGTCAACGGCCAAATTTCCGCATTCCCAACCAAGAGAGGTAAAGATATTACTTGAAGAAAAAGTATTCTAAATGTTCAATTCGCTAAAGGACGTTCTAGCAACGGAAGATGTCTTGTTGCAATATTCAAATTTCTCACAGGTGGAAAGCCGATAATAATAACTGCTAGAGGACTTATGAACTCTATTTTGCCACTAATGAAAGATAATTATTGGCAATAGTCTGAGCACTAAAAGAGTCTCAGAGACTAGTTTATAGTGTAAGAACTTAAGCATCTTTACTACTCTACTGATTATGCTGTAAAGCGTTTATTAAGCCAGGTAAGAAAAATTTAGTAGCGGATGCACACTCTAGGAAAAATATAAACGAATTTTAGGGTGAGATGGATGATGGACTGCTCATAGTGAAGAAACACTAAAAAGTACAATTTAAACTATTGAAATTGCTTTTGATATCAAATTGTTATAGAAGAAGAAACATTCCGCTCAAAGCAGACATGCAATATTTTCGGAAAGAAGACAAGACACAGGAACACATTTTCAAACAGTGACGTGCTGTTGGAGATGGTACGAGATCAATCAATCTGGAATATATTGTGTGAACTTTTCATCTTAGCCAAGTTTCAGCATAATCTTCTTGAATCTTCTTGAAACAATCGTCAGTAAAATTCAGATAAATCAAAAAAAAAAAACAAATGGTTCACAATATTTTTGACAAAAAATGAATAGAATGAATGAACAGTGACTGAGCATCAACGTGCGCACAATAATATGTCAAGCAAGAAAATGGAAAAAATATCTCGCGAAACAAAAATTAATGTTTTTTTTCGACGAAAAAGATTCAGGTACGACAGTTCTTATACCAACGTAAACTGTACCTGAAGAATATCTAAAATGGACGAAGGATGTAGGAAGGCTTCAAAACAGAACATCATTGAATCAATCAAAACAGTCACTGCATCGATCGAGGACACTCGTAACTTAGCAGGGGAAGAGTTATCGAGAATCAAATCCCGTAACGTTCAACAACAAGAGCTTTTTTGCTGGGTGTCCGGCAACAAACAACTATGTTGCGTGACACTCATAAAACTGTGCAAAGTAGGGTTCTCTCCGGCTTGGTCTGGCAGTGAAGCAGCATCATGGATAGCAATAAAAAAACTTTGTAAAATAATTTTATGCGATTATAAATTATTATATACCACATATTGGCTTTAATATAGAAAATAAATAAAAAATCAAAGGAAAGTCAAAGAATAATGATTAAATATAAATGAACTTCCCATTGCTATTAAATATGCTCATATACTAATGTTTGCAGATGATGTCAAATTATTTTTGTCGTATTCTGATGTCTCCCAACACAGTTTGCCACAAAACTCCTCTACACTGTACTTGTCCGCCCCATTTTATGATTAGGTTCCTCTGTATGGAACCCTAATTATGGTATTTACCAAGAATCAGTTCAAAAACAGTTTCTTTTTTTTTGCTCTTCGCAGTCTCAGTTGGGATAGTCATGTAAATCTTTCATCTTATAAGGAAAGATTAAAATAAATTCATCTTCCAACCCTAATTCATCTTCCAAGCTAAGCAAAGCACTTAAACTCGAGGAAAAACTCACTCAGAGACGATACATCGATCGTCTTTCTCCAACAAGCTCCAAGTTTCCCCTGTGGAAAGCGCGTGCCGACATTAAACCACCGGCTATAGTCTCTACACCCATAAGAGACCACACTGGAAAGTGGGCACGCACGGACATAGAAAAACCGGAAGTTTTTGCAAACCACTTAAGAACTGCTTTTCAACCAAATCCGTCTACAAACGCTTTTGTTCTTCCCTCTCCTTCGAACACGAACTACTCTGAACCCCTCAGAGTTCACACCCACGAAGTTCATAATGTGATAAAAGCCCAGCTCAATCCCAAGAAGGCTGCATGTCATGATTTAATTTCCCCAAAAATGATCATGGAGCTTCCCAGCCCAGCTGTGACATAGATTTTTAGATGCGGATATTTTCCAACTCTGTGGAAGAAATCGGTCATAGTCATGATACCATAAGCCTACTATCCTGCCTAACCAAACTGTTCGAAAAGTTAGTTCTTATAAAAATCAACTCACACATGCTGAGCTGCTTATTCCCATTCACCAATTTGGGTTTCGTGAAAACCATGGCACTATCGAACAGGTAAACCGATTAACCTCAGAGATTAGAACAGCATTCGAACTCCGCGAATACTGTTCCGCAATCTTTCTCGATGTAGCTCAAGCATTTGATCGCGTTTGGCTTGATGGACTTAAGTACAAAATAAAAGTATTGCTACCCCAAAATACTCACAAAACTCTAGAATCATGCAATAGAGTATTCACGGTACGTCAGAATGACTACATAACACAGGAGTCTGAAATTAAAGCTGGAGTACCCCAAGGCAGCCTTCTCGGTCCTATTTTATATGTTCTATACACTTCAGACATGCCAACGGATCACAGACTTACAATATCCACATTTGCTGATGACACAACAATCTTAAGTAGATCTCGATGCCCAATATGAGCAACCAGACTACTAGCAGAACATCTCATGCTTCTCGAGGAGTGGCTAGCTAACTGGCGTATAATAGTTAATGAGCAAAAAAGCAAACACGTCACATTCACTCTAAACAGAGGTACTTGTCCATCGCTGACTCCAAACAATATTGTGATCCCACAGGCATTCATCTCGAAAGACGGCTCACTTATCGTAAACATATTGAAGCCAAGAAAACACAGATAAAGCTAAAAGCCAACTCCCTACACTGGCTCATAAATCCGCGGTCCCCCTTAAGCTTGGACTACAAATTGCTTCCTTACAACTCCGTAATAAAGCCTATTTGGACGTACGGCTCACAGTTATGGGGCAATGCGAGTTCCAGTAACGTGGATATAATACAAAGAGCTCATTCAAAAATACTTAGAACTCTCACCGGAGCATCTTGGTATATTCGCAATACTCACATTCATAAGGATCTTAACATCCCAACTGTGAAAACTGAAATAGATCGATTCAAGCAGACCTATGAATGTAAACTCAACTCTCACCCTAATCCACTCGCAAGATCTCTAACACTACTCCATATACAAACACGACTCAGGAGAAATGATCTCCCAGCCCTGTGATGTGCTTTTAGCGCCGCTGTAACTACATAAGTCTCCAACCGGGGAGCATAGTGTAGTACACAACTAGATTTAAGATTTGATAAATTATTGTTAGTCTCTTATCAAGAGAAGATCCAATTAAGAAAAACACTATATTAAAAAAAAAAATCTTCCAACCCTTTCATCACACAGATCTATGCTCTCTGTGGTTTTTCTCCATATATTTCTTATCGTGGAAATTGATTTCCCTTAACTTGCTTCGATAAATCAAATGTTCCTTTTCGACTAACTCACTAACTCGCTCGAGTAGCTCTCTGTACTATCTACAATAAATTCGCTCCTGTTTTTCTCTTTTCATTTGTCTTTAAATTCATTTCATTTGTAATTTTCATTTTCCTTAAATAGGACCACTGCCAAACTGTGAGTAGGGGCACAGTCGGTCAAACAGGCAGCCAAACAAAAATAAAGATTTAAAAAATTAAAAATTAAAATATTTGAATTTTTATTAATTTCAATTTAAAAAGAAAAAATTTAAAAGTAAAGAATAAGAAGAAAATATTAAATTTAATTGTTCCCAATTTTTTTTTTCTTTATTTAATTATTTTATATTATTTTTTTTTTTTTTTTATTATATTAGATATAATATTTATTTAAATATTTATTTATTAATTATGCGAAGACTGCATTAGTTTACACAATAAACTCTAACTCACGCATGAACACTCAATCTCTACACTTCAGACGCACAAGCCAATGCTTATTCCATCTACGTCTCTCAAGCATCATCAACTTGAATTCCGTTTCACTTTTTTTGGACTTACACCTCGCTAAAGAAGTTTCACTTCAAAAAATCATAACTAAATCATTTCAATTGAGTAAAATGCATAAAGTAATTAATTGAGAGCGAAAAATGTTCACTTTAAAAGTATATCAAAATACTTGTCCTGTCTAATTAAATTAACAACAAAGATGGATTTAATCTGTGCTGAGCAAAGTATGAATATTACGACTTAAATCAAAACATTATTTGAATTGGAATCTTTTTTGCGAATCATTGTCATGGATTTTAAAACAGTTTAAATCGTAAAAATCAAACTAAACTGACCTTACAGCATGTCCTTATAGATTATTCTGTTTAAAAAAAAAAATTTAAATTTCTACAATATATTGTTGGCATCTTTCAAAACTTTGAAGAAGCTTTCGAAATTTCAAAATGGAACATAGATTGACAGGCATAGATTCCATCTTCGATTTGATTAATCAACAGCATAATGGACAGATTTTCAACATCAAATTCTCCGAACTTGCAGACAAGATTTAGTTTTAATTAGCGTACAATCAATATCAAACAGATGCCAGACAACAACGAAATCTTCTATCAAACAAAGGAATGTAGCAAGTAAATAAGTAGACGACACAACTACAGCCTTGAATGCTTGCAACATTGCTCCTCGGTCAACTGATGAATATATGTGAATGGATAAAAATTAAAAATCAAAAAAAAAAAAAAAAAACGAAAGCAAAAAACTAAAAAGAACAACACAACTGCATGCAGCAGAATACATGCCAATACAAAAATACACACACACACACAGATATGCAGATAAAGCAACGCTCGGAATCATGTAACCATTCCAAATGTCTGTACCAATATCCAGCAGCAGATAGCTGTAGTAGGAGTAGTGTCTGAAGTTTGAGTTGGAGAATCAGCTGCAGCGGCGACTCCGAGAATTTTATTTCGTTGAGCTGCTTTTGGCAGATTTTTCTCTCTCTCACATTCGTTCTGGCCTGCATGAGGATAGGTGCAGCAGCGTAAGCGCCAGCGCAAGAAGGCGGGTCCTTTGCCAGGACAACTGAGAGCACTGAACAGAAAATGTGAAAGCAAAAAAAAAAAAGTAAAATAAAATAAAATGGCGAACATGAGCAAAATGGAGTATGCAACGAAGTAAATGCAGCGCTGGTTAAAAGAAATGTGTGATAAATATGGTAAAAGCATGAGCAAGTGTGAGTGAGACAGACGTAGAAATGCGGTGGCAAGAGGCAGAAATAAAGAGTGCAAAATTTTATAGTAAATGCTGCTTTTTCGATTTTCTTTGCGCCATTTTCCTTTTTGCCATTGCATTTAGTTTTTTTCTTTCCCCCTTTTTTTTATTTTTTTTTTTACTTTTTATCAGTGTGTATTCGATACATAAAACTAAACGCAGATATAGACAGAAAGAAGTATGTAAATATATTTGAATGTATTTATTATTTACACTGCTATATAGGTATATATATATATATATATATATATATAAATATATATGTATATGCATATAGGTATGCACCCACTGATTTACGCGCTTCATGACATTATAATCTTTATTTTTATTTATTTTTTTTTTTAGTTTTTTGTGGCAGTACATAATATTCTGGCATTGCAACTAAGCAGTCTACATCATGCATTACTCTTTGATGCTGCATGTGTAGTTAGGCGCTCAGTAAGCTGTTGTTGTATAACTCAACGTCAGCCCTGTTACTTATTGATTGACTTTGCTGCATACTCTATTAGGCAGCCATTGCTAGTAAGGCAGCAATTTTAAATGCTTTATTAATTTATTAAGTAGAACACGGCTTGTCCTCTTAAAGCTGTTTATAAGTTCTTGCTTAACACTTTGATTCTGCGTTTCATTTTCCGATGTTAAGCTATCAGTTTAACTTTTCCGTTAATAACACTTCGTACTTTAAGATGCGCCAAAGTTCTAATTAAAAATGTAAGCCAATCTTGAGCGTGAAAGTTGAAAAGGAGGCTTCTTAAAATACTATGATATGGTATGCACCCACAAGCGAACTCTTATGCTCTTGCTTAAAGGTAACACCTGAGATTAAAACTTTATTCAAATTTCTTAGTGAATCCCCACTTTCAACACTTAATGACGGATCTCTCATATATTTTAGTGCCCATAATATATACACTCACATTAACCTCACTTTTAACTCTTCCACAGCTGCAGCTCAATACTCCTGGGTATATTATTCTTCAATTCAAAATGGAGAACATTTCGAAGAAGCCTGTAATAATTTCCAGCTAAGTCACTCAATAAGTCGCAATATCAACAAAGAGTCGGCAAATATAAGAAAAATTATTCGTAAGCCATGTACACCATAAAGTTCCCTGGTGAAACAACCGCATTAAAACACTTAGAAAATTTAAACAATTTCACAAGACCAACCTAAAACACAAAATAAATTCGAATAATCCTTATACTAGTTGCTATTCTTCTAATAATTATTAATCTTCAAAGCATAAGAAAAAACAAACCTTAAAACTCCAACATTAATCCAATGAATTAACCTAAATCTCCCAACAAAACCAATACCAACTGTCAAAATTAAATGTCCTTCATGGCTTACAATACCTAGTGTCAACGCGAGCCCTCATAGTCCTCAAAATATCAACTATTTCAAAAATTTAGCAATAAACATTTTTTCAAACCAACAAATCCTTACCATCCCATTCATTTAAGTACACAGATGGCTCCAAAACTGTTATGAGCATTGGGCTCTGGATGGACTTGAAAACGATTTGGAAAAAAGTATTAAAAATAATGATTTAAAATGAAGAATTTTTAAAATTAAGGCTTTGAAAATTGAGATAAAATAAGAATGTGGAAATACGGATTTCAAATTAAAGAAAAAACTAAGAATTTGGAAATAAGAATAAAATAAGAATTTGGAATTCAGGATTTTAAAATAACGATTTGGTAATAAGGATTTCAAACTAAAGGTTAAGTAAATAAAGATTTGGAAAAAAGAATTGAAAAATAAAGGATTTGGAAACGGAAAATAACTAAGAATTTAGAAATAAGTATTTTGTAAATAAAATTCTTGGAAATAAGAATTATATATTAATTTAGAAACAAGGATAGAATAAGAATTTGGAAATATGGATTTGGCATAAAAAATTTCAAATTAAAGTCGTATCAATGGCTTTTAAAAAAAGGATTTGAAAAGAAAAATTTAAAAATTAAGTATTTGGAAATAAGGAGAAAACTAAGAATTTGGAATTAAGAATTTTAGAAATAAGGATCTCAACTCTTAAATCAAAATAAGGAAGAAGTGCTCAAAATTAAATGATTTGGAATAAGGAAAAAAGTATTTGAAAAACAAAATTTTTGAAAATAAGGATTAAATACGAATAAGGCTAAAATAAGAATTTTGAAATAAGTCCTTGAAAATAAAGATTTCAAATAAAAAGCTTAGGAAGTAAGGATTTGAAAAGAAAGATTTCAAATTAAGGGTTTTCAAAATAAGGATTTAGGAAGAAAAATTAAAAAACTAAGTATTTGGAAATGAGGAAGAATTTGGAAATAAGGATTAAATATGACTTCAGAAACAAGGCTAAAATAAGAATTTGAAAATAAGGATTTGTAAGTAAGATTTTCAAATTAAGGGTTTTCCAATTAGGGTTTTTAAAATATGAATTTGCGAAAAAGAGTAAAAGATTTGGAAATAAGAATAAAACTAAGAATTTGGAAAGAATGATTTAAGAAAAAAAGTTTTTGAAATTAAGAATTAAATAACAATTTGAAATGAAGGATAAAATAAAAATTTGGTTTTCACATTAAAGGCTTAGGAAATAAAGATTTTAAATTAAGTTTTTTTTTACAATAAGAATTTGGAAAGAAGAATTTATATATAAAGTATAAAAATAAGAATTGGTTTTTAACAATAAGAATTCGGAAATAAGGACTAAAAACAAGTTTTTTCAAAATATGGATTTGCAAATAGTTCTAACAGATATAAAGACGAATACCAGGTATTTTCATACTAAATTGCAACTAAATTAGCTTGAAAAATTGCAAGAATTCTAATTTAAATTAAAGAAAAAAATAATCTGGCTCGCGAATTGCTAAAATATTGGAACATAGAGGTTTGCACGGGAGCAATATTGTGTCTTTACAGTGAGTAATCTGTTTCTGAAATATATATGGCTGTGTAAGACCAAACGGATAACAGAAATTATCGATTTGAAGGCAAACAGGCTTTCACAGGCGTAGCATGGAGAAATTTAAAAAAAATAATATAAATCCCAAGATGACTTTTATTTACCGAAACAAAAAAGTATTTCGCTGACTTTTTCAAAAATATATTGAGAAAGAAAGCCAACTTGAAATATTTCAAGATTAAAACTCTAATCAAATAATGCTTTATACAATACTATAGTAGATAACCTTGAGCTTCACCTAACTGAGGCCATTACAAATTCCGTACCCAAATAGCAATCTAAACTCTCAGTTCACAAAATTTCGGTTAGCATTACTAATATAATTTCCAGCAGAAATGCAACTCAAAGACAAGACAAGGGCCGTACAAGGCAGCCCAACTTTAAATCTAGAATAAATCATCCCCATCGAGTATAACGTCAAAAGAGGTTTGATCTAAATAACTCCAGCCTTTTTTGGAATATAACTAGTTTTAACACGTTTCATAACTAACTTTTAGCAAATACCCTGCTTAACCAAGGCCAAGTTATTTACCATGAAGTGCTTCCGTGTGGATAGTCCCAACAAAAAAACAGTAGCTGATAGGTACTCAATACTTAGTATCTCGGAAATATTGGACAATATGGATAATATTTTTACTTCACAAGTCTGCATTTTGCTAGTGGCTTCCATCACATCCCGAAAACTACATTCATTGTTAATGGAGTTCACTTCGAGTATCTCAGGATGCCATTAGGTCTTGGAAATGCACCATCCACTTTTTAAAGATAGATAACATGCTGAAGGATCTAATAGCGTCAGTGTGTTTAGTTTATTATATGATATTATATGAAATTTTTAAATTACTGGTGACTTAAACTCGCAAAACAGAGCTTGAAATTGCGCTAAAGTTAAATGTTGCGGCAACATACATAATGAACTCTCATCATTATCTACATTTAATGTAAGTGACCCCTTTTTACAACTCAGCATATCAAAATGCTAAGCCTTCAACTTTAGATTTATATATTACTAACGTGCCAAGGCTTTTCAAGAACCCAATTGCGATCAATGATCTATCATCTGACCATCTTCTTGTTGTCACCAAACTGTCATCTAAAATTTTTCTACGAAAGATATTTCGTCCTAATATTTCTAAAACAAATTCAATGCCCTCCTCTCAAGAATGATTTTCAGCACTATTAAACATATGAGAAATTTTTTTTTTTTTTTTGCCAGTTAGATGGTCAATGTCATACGAACATTAAATATTCAATCACTTCAAAGAGTACAAAATTCGCTCTGAAATGTTTAATTGTTACAACTTAAATTGGAATAATAAACTTCATCCACTAGAGAAATATTCTAAACCTTCTTCGAATATTACCAAAGCAATTAAAAAGAAAAGACCGTTTATTCCTTCCCTTTACGGTTATGATCAAACCTAAACAAACACTGAGAAAAAAACAAACCTTTTAGGTGATATCTTCCAAAAGAAACACCATATCACTTCTTTTTCCTCAAATTTAGAAACGATAAGCAATGTTCATAGTTCTATTCAAGTTGTGTCACGCCCACTGAAGGCGTCACTATACTTAAAGAACTTAAGGCTAACAAGTCTCCAGGATTTGACGGTGTGCATAAAAAATCTACCATCTTGTGTCGTTGCCTGTCTTGCACGATTATTTAATTATTGCATAATTGCTGAATATTTTCGAAGAGCGTGTAAAATTGCATAAATGGTTTCCATCCTTAAACCTGGTAAACTTTCTGATAGGCCCAACAGTTATAGACCCATCAGCTTACTACGCTGTTTGTTAAATGTTTTTGAAAAACTTATAAAAACTCGTCGGTCAAATTACTTAGATCAGCACAATATTCTAGTCTCTGAGCAATACGGTTTCAGAACTGGGTGCAATTGCTTAAATCCTCTTATTAAGATTTTATAAATGAAAGAGTATAAGTAATAAGATGTCAATGGTTATGGTCACCTTAGACATTGACTTACCTACAGTCCACCTTTGATAAACTAATTTTTGTGAAAACTATCTTTCTGCCGCTTGCATGCAGTGCAGTGCAGTGCAACCTCACGGAGAACAGTTCACTCTGCGAAAGATAATCTCGACGATGGAACTTTACTGAGGATAAACTAACAAGCTTATTAAAACAATACATGCCACCAAGGCCAATACGTTGCAGAGAAATACTTTCAGATATTACAATAGATGCTGAGCAAAAGGAACTTATTCGGATACTCGAGAATCTTTGGTGCGCCTTAAATGAAAATATTACTGTCCTGTCATAAAAACTAAAAAAGGAAACACCATTGAACATGGCATCATCTGTAATAAACAAAAATACAATAAATATCTTCAAAAACCGGAAACTTCTCTGGAACCCATCTATATACCATTAACGGAAAACAGAATTTAACAGTCATTGATAAATGTTCAAAATTTTCAAGTAGTTACACCTAAGAGTCCCGTAACAGTATTCATATCCTAGATAATCTAAAAATTTGTAAGCATCTTTAGACCTGTTTGGTGGTGCGACAATTCTACTGGTAGGCGATTCTCGACAAGCATTGCATGCGAGTCAAATTGCTTAACGACTAACGCTTTATCCAAACAAATGCTTCTCTTAAATAACTCTTAAAATGAATTTTTTTTCTTTCACATATTCTTTCACATAAAAGTTACGAAGGACCCTGCAACTTGCTTCAATTTAAAGCCAGCAAACTAATTGCGGCACAGCTGTGTGTGTGAATCGCTTTTTGTTAAATCCAATTCTGCAACGGTGTAAAGAAGTATTTGCAAAATCATAGCAAGGAAGCGCGTCTGATTACTGTTGACTCGACGCTACTTTATGCCTCGCGCTAACGAATGATTTTCAAATCTTTAAACATTTTTCATCATTTATCATTTCATCGAAGCTGGGCATGGATGGAGCGGAGCTATAGATAGAGCATAAGATAGATAGATAGTCGCCGAAACAGCAACATCGTCATCATCAAGCGAAAAGCCGATGCGGATGCGGACGCACTTTCGGATATGTTGATGCTGATGTTCTGATGCCGTTGATGGTGACGATGACTGACAATGAGCGGCTGCTGTCGCTCACTCCTCGCTGTCAAGGCTTGCGTGGGTGCAGTGTGCAGAGTGGGGATGGGGGTGGGCTTGTACCCTGCGGTGCGCACAGAGACAGCCGATTTGAAATAGCAGTGGAGGGAGCTAACCACTTGAAGCATTTGTGCCAAATTGTGGTTTCGCCGCAAATTCGCGCGTCTTGTGTATGACTGAACGTGCAAACGCCTTACAAAGTCTAAACTGAATAGATGACTGACTGACTGACTGTCGTAGCGCCGCTACAACTTATTCACTCACTCAGTGACACTCTCTTTCGCACACAGAATGAAAAGTGTCGCCTGCGCTTGCTCGTCTACGAGATAAATTACCAAACACTTAAGTTGGATTTTCGAGATTTTTATCGCGGCATGGATTAAGTGACTACCGCCAATGTCGACAGTGAGTACAACAACAAGAACGACGACTTCTAGTGTATTTGGCATTGGATTTGATTCAAGTGGCTGCTGCTGCTTCTTCTATTTAAAATGCCCTACTACTGTGATTGCTAATGTTGTTTCTTCTTTTTCTTTTTTTTTTCTTTTCTCTTGTGGTGTTGTTGCTCATTTCAATTTGTGCACAAAGTGGCAAAGGTGAATACCGGTACGGGTTCCGGGTGAGGTCGGGTCGGTTCGGTTCGGTTCGGTACGGAAAAAGTGAAAAATGTGCCAATTCATTTGGTTTAAATTAGCGGTGGCAGCCTAGTAGAAAAAGCTGCTGTTGTTGTTGTGGTTGTTCTGTATTGTCGCTTATTTATGTATTTCCGCTTAGACATCCTCTCCCACCAGTGTCCTGCTCTTTATACGGCTGTCATTTGCCACTTCCTTCCGCAACTCATTATGCACTCTACTCTTCGTAATGCTGATATCTGCGAATTTTTGATTAATTTCCAAAGATAAACGCGATAAATTTCATTAAAAATTGCACGGCAATTCATAAAAAACATTTAAATGAATTGCAAAATATTTATTAGACGCTTGACTTCGCAGCTGACTTTGTTTTGCACTCTGACAGCCGAGCTTATTAATTTTTCTCATGCAGCTGAGTGGTTTGGTGGCAGAAGAAGGAGGCCGAAATCCATCTAATTGGAGTGCACAGATAACTGAAGACATATGACTTTACAGATTTTTATGGTATTGTATAATATTTGTATTGTTGTTTGCTGGAGTTTGTTGGTTGTTGTGTGCATGTGAAGTCTTAAACATTTGAATAATGGCTAAGTACCTAAGTGACACAGGAAGTGCCATGACACGAGTTTACTTGTAAGCTTTGTAACTTTTGAAAGATTTGGCTTTATAATGATGTATTTAATCTTCATCTTTATGCGAATGCATCTATTACTGGAACTAGGAAAAAAAATGCCAATCATTCTAGAAAAATCTTTTGCATATGGGAACAGTGTAAAGTCGTGATAATCATTTGTTTCGAAGTTATCATGTGTCACAAGTTAAAGTAAACCCAATTAGTTTATTATGTCATGGTATAGCTTGAGAGCGATCGGTCATGTATTGGATATATCACTCAAGAACTTACATATGAGTTACACGAACAATTGGGTATGCAAGGCATTGCTGCAAGACTTGTTCCATTAGAGTTGAATTTCCTTCAAACATGCCAAATTCGAATCCTCCCTTCGTTTAACGTATAATTACTGGCAACGAGACATGGCTGTACGAATACGATACAATGAATGTATGGATGGATGGATGGATGGATGTATGGACGGATGAATGGATGGATGTATGGACGAATGGATGGATGGATGTTTTAATGGAAGTATGGATGAATGTATAAATGGATGTATGTATGGATGGACGGATGTTACAATGGAATAAGGGATGGATGTTTGGATAGATGTATGGATGGATGTTTTGATGGAAGGATGTATGGATGGATGTATGGACGGATGCATCGTTGGATGTTTGGATGAAAATATGGTTGAATGGAAGGATCGATGGATGTTTGGATGGAAGTAAGGATGGATGTATAAGTAGATGTATGGATGATTGCATAGATGGATGGATCGATGGCATTTGCAAAGCTATCCGTCGTAAATGACCGAATTCATGGATTCTCTATCATGATAATGTGTCATCTCACAGAGTCATCATTGTGCACGAATTTCAGGCAAATACAACATTCTTCTTCTCAAGACTAAAAATGCCAATTGCAGACATCAAGAAAAATTCGACGCGAAAACTGAAGGCCATCCCAGAAATTGCTTAGAGAAATTCTTCTGATGAGTGGAAGAAGCTTTGGCATATGTGTGTTGCTTCAAATTGATATTATTTCGAAAGCTTGGCAGGGTGCTCAAAGTATCTCCATTGATTGTTTGATTGTTTGATTGTTTGATTGTTTGATTGTTTGATTGTTTGATTGTTTGATTGTTTGATTGTTTGATTGTTTGATTGTTTGATTGTTTGATTGTTTGATTGTTTGATTGTTTGATTGTTTGATTGTTTGATTGTTTGATTGTTTGATTGTTTGATTGTTTGATTTTTTGATTGTTTGATTGTTTGATTGTATGATTGTTTGATTGTTTGATTGTTTGATTGTTTGATTGTTTGATTGTTTGATTGTTTGATTGTTTGATTGTTTGATTGTTTGATTGTTTGATTGTTTGATTGTTTGATTGTTTGATTGTTTGATTGTTTGATTGTTTGATTGTTTGATTGTTTGATTGTTTGATTGTTTGATTGTTTGATTGTTTGATTGTTTGATTGTTTGATTGTTTGATTGTTTGATTGTTTGATTGTTTGATTGTTTGATTGTTTGATTGTTTGATTGTTTGATTGTTTGATTGTTTGATTGTTTGATTGTTTGATTGTTTGATTGTTTGATTGTTTGATTGTTTGATTGTTTGATTGTTTGATTGTTTGATTGTTTGATTGTTTGATTGTTTGATTGTTTGATTGTTTGATTGTTTGATTGTTTGATTGTTTGATTGTTTGATTGTTTGATTGTTTGATTGTTTGATTGTTTGATTGTTTGATTGTTTGATTGTTTGATTGTTTGATTGTTTGATTGTTTGATTGTTTGATTGTTTGATTGTTTGATTGTTTGATTGTTTGATAGTTTGATTGTTTGATTGTTTGATAGTTTGATTGTTTGATTGGAATAGGAATTTTGGTGTAGTCTTTCTCTACATGTTATGATGGAAAATTCATTATTAGTAGATCCACAAACTTATCTGTATGTCGCAATCGCTATTATTGCTGTATTTCTGTTACAGTTTACCATCTAGAAGACACGTGGGTTCAATGTTTCCATTCTATATCTTGCTTGACCTGGTATACTGTATATACACGAAGGCTAAAGTGTTGCATGGCTCAGGTAGAATATCTATTTCTTACTTTAATTTCTTATTCTTTCTACAAGCTTATCGATTCAAATACAGGCGTTAAAATTTTTAAGTAATGAACTTTGTCTAAGTCATTCCAGCGTGCAAATAATTATTGAAGAAGAAACATCTTTTTTTTCTAATTTTTTTGTAATACTTCTATGCTGCGTCATTGCAGCAACCCTTAATGTTCAAGAGCGGTCCTTTCATATTACATTTTCTAATAAGTTAAAACTATGAAACGAAGAAATATTCATTGTGTCAGGAACAAGGAACAAGTCAGCATAAGCAAGATTTCCTTCTGTTGCAGTCAGTCATTCATTCAGTCAGCCAGTCAGGCATTAGCTATTCGCGTCCAGTGAGTTAGAATATTTCGCGATTTGACGGTGAATCGCTATTCACCAACTGCCACATCCTCTCGAACCTTCTGTGCCTTAGTTGATGCAATAAACAAGGCGATTTTCAATTCACAAAAAACAAATCAGCTAAGGCAGCAAGACAGAAGGACGTCTAGGACAGCGCAATTCGAAATGAGAAAATTACTTTCTTATAGTTTTTAGGCGCTGATGTGGAACAACCGGGCACCGGGCACCGGGCAACGGTTGAGAGGATGTTACCCGTGAAAGGGTTGCAAGCCGTCTATAGAACAACACACATAGCAAAAAGTCTTCAGCCGCTACCGTTGCTAACCGCTGCTGCTTCTGCTGCTGCTGCTGCTCTGCCTGGTACTTGGTCCTTTTGTGCAAGCGGCCAACATCAGCTCACTCCATTGTCTATTGGTTTGAGTTTTAAATAGCCATTAGCAAAAACGCTTATTAAAAATTTACATTTCATTCCACTTTACAGCTGAGCGAGCGACGAGTCGAGATGTGGCAAATTCATTTTCGGCAACGCCAACTAAATTGAAGAGAAACTGGTAGATGGTAAGGAAGCAAGGTTGGCTGACTGTTTGGATGCATGAAGCACGTTGATGATGATGATGAGGACGACGACAACGAGCAGAGCAGAGCAACGAATGGGGTTAAAGTTGGACAAATTGTTGTATTTTTAGGTGTTCATGCCAAGTTAATTTAATAATAAAACTGAAATTTAATTCATTTGCGGATGCGAGCCACAAGCGGCGTAAACCAGACTTAGAGACCAATACCAAACAATCTTCGTCGTCGTCGTCGTAGTCGTCGCCGGTTGTCAGATACAGTTAGTCCAGTACAGCCTGCAGCAAGTTGTTGGTAGTTGTTCCTTTCACTCTTCAGTCGGCTGTTCGATTTATTCATGCCATTCACTGCTGATCTTATTGGCCTTCAAGTGAACGAGCGAGTACAAGCGAGCGTATGAGCCATAGAACGCTTGCGGCCAAACCTTTGCAAATTGGCGCCTAAGCTGCTCTCATCTCAAGCATTGTAGCTGCTATGCAGATGAATTTCCTTTTTAATAATATTTTACAGTTAGCTGACCTTTTTCTTCAAAAACTTCTAATGCGCTCGCGGCCAATATCTCAACCCAAATACCTTCTCCACTCTGTAACACGCCCTCCTCACCAATTATAGCTGCTGTTCAGTCATAATTAAAGCGCCTCAATAGCATTTGAACAGCTTAAATCCGGTTGAGTAGGCAAAATTTTTTTTTTTTTTTGTTAAGTTATTTTATTTTATTTTATTTTAAAATTTGCAGAACAATTATTTCGTATTTTTTTTATTGTAATTATTGAACTATAACAAATTTGAAGACATTGGAAGTTTGGAGTAAGTCCAGAAATTAAAAACAAACAAATTTTAACATCGATGAAACTGAAGCCATTTTAAAGTAGCGTCCGTCCATTAGAAGACATCATGTTAAATTAAAAAAAAAAAAAACCAGATGCAATTTACCTTCTGGGCTATTAACCATATCATATAGTGATGCTCGGTGATGTATTAATTTTAGCACAATCTCTAATGGAAAGTTTTATATATTTAAGTACTCAAAATTTCAAAAAATTGTTGGATCAAAATGGAGAACCAAAATTTGTCTTTAATTATGGAATCGAAACGAAATTCAGTTCATCAACGTCGCAACCAAAATGGCGAACGAATTTTAATACCCTGTTTCCATAGGAAAAAAGGTTAAACTTCGTTTGTGCAAATGTATGTAACAGGCAGAAGGAGGAAAAAATTAAGCCCATAAAGTATATATATTCTTGATCAGCATTAAGAGCCGAATCGATATAGAAATGTCCGTTTGTCTGGCTGTGTGTATACATATCAATATCTGGAACAGAGCATTCGAATTTGCATATGAAGATTCTCTTATGGATTCTTCAAATAAATTGTATCTTGTATGATTCCTAAGAAAATATTCTATATAGCTCAAGATCGGAACACTAGAAGAGATAACCTGCTTGCCAATTGTCGAATATCTCGTAGTCGAGTTCACTCGGGAATAGCGCTCTTTCTTCTTTTTTTTTTTTATTTATTGAATCGAACTGAAATTTAAATTATAGAATTATCGGAGTTCACTGATTCTTAATCCGAATAGTAGATCCAAAATGGTGGATTTAAAGGTCGCTGATTATAAAAAAATAAATTGGCAGATCTTAAATTGGTGACCCATTTTTTTTTAAGCTTCAAAGTCGCACGAATTTTAATATATAAAAGTTTAAGAGGTCGCTGATTTCTAAACCGATGTAAAAGTTTCCAAAACATAATGCGATGGGCACCTATTTACGAATACTTACCCTTAGAGAGGTGCTGGCATGTTCATTAAGTACTACCCATCTGAAAAAGGAACAGGCAACGTTAAATATACTAATTTCAAGGGATTATCTTTTATAGTTTCCAAGTTCTTCTTGTTCATATCTACATCGACTATACTTTTTGTTGGAGGACCACCTCTTTAAATAGTCAAATTTTAATATCGTAATGAAGTAATAGGTGGGGTGAAAAGTAACCTTCTTGAACGCCAGCATGCTCTACAATAGCAAAAAAAAAAGATGTTTGACTTCAGTGCGATACAGCTCTTAGTTTGGTTTTGACAGCTGATGCTTATGGACGTGTTTGACATCAATTTGTATTATCCTGAAACATTACTTTTTGAAAGGCAAAACGGCGCAGGAAACAAAAGAAAAATTGGATAAATCTTATGGGGCTAATGATCCTTCAGTTTACACCATGAAATATTGGTTACAATAGTTTCGTGGTGATCGAAATTCCATGCCGACCTCTGCGGCAGGCCATCCTATGCGGTTACACAGGATAATGTCAAAAAAATACATGAAATGGTGTTCATCGCACATGCCATATTTTGGGCGAGATTAGGCATATGAAAAAATTATTCTGCCGCTAGGTGTCGCGCATGCTGACTCCGGACCAAAAATACAAACGCGAGCTTTCTTCGGAAGAGCTTATGCGCAATCGGATGGACTTTTAACGTAGATTGGTAACTGTTAATGAAATCTGGATTCACTATTAGAGAATAGAATGAGTGCCCGACAATGGACTGAAGGAGGCTAATGGCGTCCGTTTATTGGAATTGTCATTTCATACTCTTCGTGGACTACCTCGAAAAGAAATAACCCATCGCCAACGAGTATTACTGCGCATTATTGGAGCGATTGAAGTCCGAAATCGCTGCGACACGATCTCACATGAAGCTAAAAAAAATTATATTTTTGCAAGACAATGCACCGGCATACAAGAGCAACGCAACCATGTCTGAAATAATTTAGGGCTACAGTTGCTTCCTTATCCAACTTATTTCCCCTATTTGGCTTCCTCGGACTATTATCTTTGCCCAAAAATTACTTTTCGGACGGGATCAAAAAGTAGGAATATCGCAGGAATAAGTGTATATCAGAATCCTAATATTCGAATTTGAGGGCTCTAACTTTTCAAGTTTTTAAGATCTCGATTTGCTTATGCACAGCCAGAAAGATGGATATTTCTATACCGGCTGGACTTGTAATGCTGCTCAAGTATATATGAACAATGAGGGAGCTGTCGTGCACAAAGTTAATATACCCTTTTTCTCTATGGGAAGATTGTATAAAAACAAGCTTTATTTGATGTCAAACAATCCTCAATTTTTCTATGGAACTTACTTCTCCCGATGCTAAATTTTATCTCTGTACCTAAATTTTGATACAAACTTATGAAAAATTTTCTTTATTCTTATCGTCACCTCGGATTTTGATAAATGCCATCGAAGAACTACCAACCGTATAATAAACAGTAATAAACAACAGATTTGACAGATGCCATCTCAGTTATATGGCTGCCGTGAACTCTATTAATTTTGCCATTGAAATAATATTCTAAACTGATTTATGGAACAATTAATTCATACAAAATCCATAAAACATATTAAATATATATGTTCCAAAAAAAAAAACACTCCGAAGCCAAGCAACATTTCCCAAACATTTCGAACATTTGGCAAATTGAATTCTATAAAACTAACCGCCGAATACGCGCCGCAACCATTAAGGTTGAGGTTTTGAGGTTATGGCAAAAAGAGCTTTAACGAAAATTGGCGCAACAAACCCAACGAAGCGCTGATTGCTAGACATGAATTAGAAATTCTGAGTTCATGCTTATATTTATTGTGCCAGAGCTGGGCATGGCATGAGTATTGTGGTTGATAAATTTTTATACGAGGGGGAGTATGAGCAGTTTGAGAGTGTGCGTGTCAGTCTCACTATGTTGTCAGTTGGCTGTCATTGTCTGTTTACCTGCACAAAATGTCGCAGCACTGCGTGCACTGTCTGCCGCTCTAACTGTCCGTCCGTTCACCTAGCTTTCTACAAATGCCAGTTATGCTGGCGTTCATAACAAAACTCAGTGTGCTACGACAATATCTGCATGCATGCATATCTGCTGTATCTGTGCTGTATCTGTCGCAGTGTCAGTGCCTGAAAATGTCTATTTGTATCTATGTATCTATGTATATATCTAGGTTCATTTCGTTGGCGACATTTGAAAAAGGGTGCTGAAGCGCAGCAAATAACAACAACAACAACAACAACAAAAATAGCAACGACAGCGATAAAGTGTGCTCACGAAGCAAACACGTAGATTTTGTATGTAAAACATATTTTGCAAATATATTGCATAAAGGAACACACACACACACACAGACACACACACACACACATTTATACACGTATACAGTGCCAACGGCATTGACTGTGCATAATTTCAAACAATTTCATATTTAGAACAAGCAACAGACGCTTCCAACGATAGATAGATAGATTCGTAGCAGCAAATACACAGCAAGGACGACAACGTCGCAGTCCCAAAAACTATTTCCTACTCCAAGCCACATAACAAAATTTGATTTGTATTTCTGTGGTTTACCTTTTGCAACTGCCTCACCAACCGTTCGTGCCATTCGTTTCGAAACATCATTGCACTACACTGCCGCCTGCAAGTTGCATATTACCACCTGGACGCGGTTATCGTCCAACCTATGTACTAAAGTCCTTCCGTCCTGCCGTTCGTTCTTTCGCACACTCCTCGACTCGCCTTGCCTTGTATTTTGAGGTTGAATTGTAAAATTCAGAGAATGGATTGTGCGGCTAACCGGAACAATTAAGGAATTTCGCAAAATGTGGCAATGCTAGACACAGCAGCAGCACTACGTGTATTCCGTCTTTACGCCCCTGGCTCCTGGCCACTGGCATCAACGTACCCACCCAGCAACGCAACAATAGCGACAACATATTTAAATAGATTGCACTGCACTGTGCAAAGTTGTTTCCTCCCTCTCACACACGTAACACTCCTTGGGCACTTATCACCCACTAAGTCATACCTGATTTGACATTTGCATGGAAATCGGCAAATCGGCTAAGAAAATAGTATTAAGGCAGTCATCACTACACTACGAGTCGTTCCTCAGTTCTGTTCAGTTCATTTGTCATCCTCACCCTCTGCTCGTTTGCATGCACAGCCTTTGGCTTGCATACGAAATGTTGTTGAAATCTATTTCGTCTTCGTTTTTACGTTAGCAAAATAGTTCTTAAAGGAAATAATTGAAAATACGTGTTTGGTTTTGAACATTTACCGTTTGAATTGTCCAAAAGAAAACAACAAATTTGCTATCTCAAGCTCACAGCTTTCGTCATTTGGCAATTAAGTTGGACGGACATGTTTGCACGGAGTTGTGATAGGGCTTAAAATTTAATTTTCTACATTTATGAGAAATATTATTGTTTATAAAAACTGAAACCAATGGATAAGACTTCCTTCACGAGATGTAGTGGCAAAAGCTAAGAGTTTCATTTTTCATTTAACAACCTGCATAGATTTTGCAGTGCATCATGGAATACGGGATTTCCGAGCCAATATAAAATAGAACTGACACTTAGACTCTGATCATCTGGCATTGGTTGTCTCCATTAATACCAATGGAAACAATTCTACCCTAAACTAACTACGAGACACACTAATCTGACCACTTTCAAGTTACATCTTGAGAAGTCCAATAATTTGGAGACGAAGCTGAATTCAGGAGAAATCATCGATACTAGAAATATTCATAGTGCAGCTTCTGTTGTCACTCCTCCTACGCCACTTTCTGGGCCAGTGAGTTATGGCATTCTCCCTAATACAGAAGCTTGGGAGCGTCTTGCAACAAAAAGATGCCTCAGAAGAAGTACAATCCGAACACGGAACTCGTGGACTAAGAAATGTTTTACAGAGACTGATTAGCTATTTCTTTGAGCAATTGTTGGCAACTAAGGACTCTACAACTATTCTCTATGGAAATGCACTAAGCAAACATTTCGAAAAAATCCGATAAAAAAGAGCAGGCTTCTGTCCATGTTGGCGCAGGTGCAAGAGACTCTCGAAGGTTTTGTAAATCCGTTTCAGATGTCCCTCCCAATCAGGCATAGTGGAAGAAAGCAGCGACCAATGTGATTCATAAGCCGAAGTAAGACCCAGCCAATCAGTCTTTTTTAGCGCAGAGCTGATTCCTGACAATGCCTACGAAGGCCCCCAATCAAGCACAATAAAACACCATCAAAAACCATCAAACACAATCAAACACAATCAAACACCATCAAATACCACCAAACACAATTAAACACTATCAAACACAATCAACCACCATAAAAAAACCAATCAAACACCTTCAAACACCATCGAACACCATCAAAGAATAATCAAATGTCAATCAAACAACATCAAACACCATAAAACACCAATAAAACACCTTCAAACACCATCAAACACCAATCAAATGTCAATCAAACAACATCCAACATCAATCAAACACCTTCAAACACAATCAAACACTTTCAAACACAATCAAACATTTTTAAACACATTCAAACACAATCAAACCCAATCAAACACAATCAAACACAAACAAACACTATCAAACACCATTAAACACCATAAAACAAAATCAAATTCAATCAAACACAATCAAATTCAATCAAACACCTTAAAACACAATCAAACACCATCAAACACTATCAAACAACATCAAACACAATCAAACTCAATCAAACACAATCAAACACTATCAAACACAATCAAACACACTCAAACACCATCAAACACAATCAAAAACCATCAAACATCAATAAAACACCTTCAAACACAATCAAACACCTTCAAACATAATCAAACACAATCAAACACCATCAAACACCTTCAAACACAATCAAACACCATAAAACACCTTCAAACACAATCAAACGCCATCAAACACCTTCAAACACAATCAAACACCATCAAACACCTTCAAACACAATCAAACATCATAAAACACCATCAAACATCATAAAACACCATCAAACACCAATCAAACACCTTCAAACACAATCAAACACCTTCAAATACCTTCAAACAACATAAAGCACGAATCAAACACCTTCAAACAACATAAAACACCAATCAAACACCATAAAACACAATCAAACACAATCAAACACAATCAAATTCAATCAAACACCAATCAACCACAATCAAACGCCATCAAACTCAATCAAACACCTTCAAACACAATCAAATTCCATGAAACAAAATCAAACGCAATCAAACTCTATCAAACACCATCAAACACAATCAAATTCAATCAAACACAATCAAAAACCAATAAAACACAATCAAACACAATCAACCACCATCAAACACCATCAAACACCATCAAACGCCATCAAACACAATCAAACACCGATCAAACACAATCAAACACCATCAAACACCAATAACACACCTACAAACACAATAAAACACAATCAAACACCTTCAAACACCATCAAACACAATCAAATTAAATCACATGTCAATCAAACAACATCAAACACCAATCAAACACCATAAAACACTTTCAAACACAATCAAACACCATCAAACACCTTCAAACACCATCAAACACCATCAAACACCTTCAAACACAATCAAACACCATCAAACACCATCAAACACCTTCAAACACAATCAAACACCATCAAACACCATCAAACACCTTCAAACTTAATCAAACATCATAAATCACCATCAAACATCATAAAACACCATCAAACACCAATCAAACACCTTCAAACACAATCAAACACCTTCAAATACCTTCAAACAACATAAAACACCAATCAAACACCTTCAAACAACATAAAACACCAATCAAACACCTTCAAACACCATCGAACACCATCAAAGAATAATCGAATGTCAATCAAACAACATTAAACACCATCAAACACCAATCAAACAACATTAAACACCATCAAACACCAATCAAATGTCAATCAAACAACATCCAACACCAATCAAACACCTTCAAACACAATCAAACACCTTCAAACACAATCAAACACCTTCAAACACAATCACACCCAATCAAACAAAATAAAACACCATTAAACACCATCAAACACAATCAAATTCAATCAAACACCATCAAACACCATTCAAATACCATCAAACACCAATCAAACTCTTTCAAACACAATCAAATTCAATCAAACACCTTAAAACACTATCAAACACCATCAAACACAATCAAATTCAATCAAACACCATCAAACACCATCAAACTCAATCAAACACAATCAAACACAATCAAATTCAATCAAACATCGATCAAACACAATCAAACACCAATCAAACACCATCAAACATTAATCAAACACAATCAAACACCATCAAACAGAATCAAATTTAATCAAACACTGATCAAACACAATCAAACACCATCAAACGCCATTAAACACAATCAAATTTAATCAAACACCGATCAAACACATTCAAACATAATCAAACTCAATCAAACACAATCAAACACTATCAAACACCATCAAACACAATCAAATTCAATCAAACACCATCAAACACCATCAAACTCAATCAAACACAATCAAACACAATCAAACACCGATCAAACACAATCAAACTCAATCAAACACCTTCAAACACAATCAAATTCCATCAAACACCATCAAACACAATCAAACTCTATCAAACACCATCAAACACAATCAAATTCAATCAAACACCATCAAACACCATCAAACTCAATCAAACTCAATCAAACACAATCAACCACTATCTAACACCGATCAAACACAATCAAACGCCATCAAAACCAAATCAAACACCTTCAAACACAATAAAATTCCATCAAACACAATCAAACACTTTGATATTGATCGATGGTATTTGATTGTGTTTGATTGATTTTGAATGTGTTTCAAAATGTTTGATAGTGTTTGATTGTGTTTGATTGAGTTTGATGGTGTTTGATTGATTGTGTTTGATTGAGTTTGATGGCGTTTGATTGTGTTTGATCGGTGTTTGATTGAATTTGATTGTGTTTGATGGCGTTTCATGGTGTTTGATTGTGTTTGATTGTGTTTGATTGTGTGTGATTGTGTTTGATTGTGTTTTATTGGTTTTTGATTGTGTTTGATGGAATTTTATTGTGTTTGATGGTGTTTGATAGTGTTTGATTGTGTTTAATGGCGTTTGATGGTGTTTGATTGTGTTTGATTGTGTTTGATTGTGTTTGAAGGTGTTTGATTGAGTTTGATGGTGTTTGATAGTGTTTATTGTGTTGGAAGGTGTATGATTGTATTTGAAGGTGTTTGATTAATTTTTGATGGTGTTTGATTGTGTTTGATGGCGTTTGATTGTGTTTAATTGTGTTTTATAAGTTTTTGATTGTGTTTGATGGAATTTTATTGTGTTTGAAGGTGTTTGATTGGTGTTTGATGGTGTTTGATTGATGTTTGATTGTGTTAAATTGTATTTGATGGTGTTTTATTGTGTTTGATTGTGTTTTATTGTGTTTGATTGTGATTGATGGTGTTTGATTGTGTTCGATTGTGTTTGATTGAGTTCGATTGTGTTTGATTGAGTTTGATTGTGTTTCATTATGTTTGATTGTGTTTGATGGTAATTGATTGCGTTCGATTGTGTTTGATTGAGTTTGATTGTGTTTCATTATGTTTGATTGTGTTTGATTGTGTTTGATTGTGTTTGATTGTGTTTGATTGGAGTTTTATTGTGTTTTATTGGTGTTTGTTTGATTGAATTTGATTGATGTTTGATGGTTTCTGATTGGTGTTTGATGGTGTTTGATTGATGTTTGATTGTGTTTCCAGGTGTTTGATTGAATTTGATTGTGTTTGATGGTGTTTGATGGTGTTTGCTTGTATTTAATAGTTTTTAATTGAGTTTGATGGTATTTGATTGAGTTTGTTAGTGTTTGATGGTGTTTGACTGGTGTTTGATGGAATTTTATTGTGTTTGATGGTGTTTGACTGGTGTTTGATGGTGTTTGATTGATGTTTGATTGTGTTTAATTGTGTTTGATTGTGTTTTATTGTGTTTGATTGTGTTTGATTGTGTTTGATTGTGTTTGAGTGTGTTTGATTGTGTTTGATTGAGTTTGATTGTGTTTCATTGTGTTTGATTGTGTTTGATTGTGTTTGATTGTGTTTGATTGTGTTTGATTGTGTTTGATTGTGTTTGATTGTGTTTGATTGTGTTTAATGGTGTTTTATGGTGTTTTATGGTGTTTTATTGGTGTTTGATGGTGTTTGATTGAATTTGATTGGTGTTTGATTGTGTTTGATTGAGTTTGATTGTGTTTGATGGTGTTTGATGGTGTTTGATGGTGTTTGATTGTGTTTGAAGGTGTATGATGGTGTTTGATGGTGTTTGATTGGTGTTTGATTAATGTTTGATTTAATTTGGCTGTGTTTGATGTTGTTTGATTGTGTTTGAAAGTGTTTGATTGGTGTTTGATTGAAATTGTTTGTGTTTAATGGCGTTTTATTGTGTTTGAATGTGTTTGATTGTGTCTGATTGATGTTTGATTGTGTTTGATTGATATTTGACGGTTTTTGATTGTGTTTGATTGTGTTTGAAGGAGTTTGATTGGTGTTTGATTGAATTTGATTGTGTTTGATGACGCCTAGTGCATTGCCCCAATCTGGCTCTGTAACGTGCAGATTTAGGGGATCAATTCAAAAACAAGTTTGTAACGTATTAAGGTGCTGCAGAGTGGAGCCTTTAGAGAGATTAGAATTGAGGAAGAAGGCATTACACATTAAACAGTTATAAAATTAAAAAAATATAGAATCCTCGTGAAGTTTTTGTGAGGTTCTGTACCTGTCTAAGGTCAACTACATTGTGATGTGTATATTCGTACATCTTCCAAAAAAAAAAAATTGGAGAAACCGCGGTTTCATTAGTATATTTGTTAAAGAGTTATTAAAAGAGATATTACAAACTCTCTGTATCGGTCATCCTTCAGAAATTCCTACCCACACACTTTTTAAGAATAGTTAGTAATCAAACAAACAATCAAATTTTGAGTTTCTTTAATAAAAACTGATTTATTACGTATTACATTTCGACGAATTCTAATTTAATTTATTTTAGCAGCGAATACTTTGCTGCGACATCAAAGAAAGTAAAGCAAAGAAAAATGTTTGCCGCAATTTGTGGATGAAATCAATTAGTCTTAGAGCACTCGTTAAATCAATAAATCATCTGCAAGCGAGAAAATTAGCCACACACAAAAATTAGGGAACCTGAGTTGAAGTGGAGTACTATGCGCAACAATGTTACGACCACAAGAACCAACCGACCCACTTCATTATGTCTCACTTTAGTTTGAGCTGGAAGCTGTGCAGCTGAGGCTGGAAGCCTCGCAGCCTTTTAAAGTAAAGAACACGTGATTGGCTTTTAGCTGGAAATTTATAAATGAAAAGCATTATTTAGATTTGGGCTGCGACAAACAACAACACAACAACAACAAAATATTTAACAAAAGCCCAACGAAATGACGACCAGCAGCAACAAAGTCGAAATCGATTTACGAGACTCATCACAGCCATCAACATCAACACAGCAACATTGACTGACTACGACAGCGACAACGGCGACATAAAAAATTCATTAAAAGTAATAAACTAATTCCATTCGATCCTATTAAAAATCATTTTCGAATTAAGGATATTTGCATATCCTTAATAAACTTTAGCCGGACAGGCGAGCTGTGCTGAGCTGAGCTGAGCGAAATGAATGAACGAATGAATGAATGGCCATAAGTACGTGTATAGAAAAGTGCTGCTGCTGCTGCTGCTGCTGCTCGAATAAGAAAATCCAGGCAGATTTAAAATTTTTGTTGCTTTTGTGACATGCTGCTAAATGAGATGAAGAGCAACGGTTGGACGGACTATCGGACGGGCAGATGAATGCTTGATGAGCAACGATGCTCTGGTGCTGATGACTTTTCTGAGGGTAGCTGCCATTAGTGAGTCTACAATAAGTCTACCTTAAGGTGGTGGAGTAGCAGCAAAGCAAGCATGGACGGCATGGCATGCATGCTAAGACGGACAGCAGAATGAATGGATGAATGAGTGCGGGGCGAAACAGGGCCTTTAGCTAAAAATCTTGTTTTTATTTGTTTGTTTACCAAACGACGACATTGACGTTGGCGACGTTGCCAGCGAACGACCGCCTTTTGTAAAATATTTAAATTTTATCGCAGCCCGAAAAAGGACATCTTCCGAAGGAGCAAAACACAAACACAGCAAATCACACAGACAGACAAACACATATACCGCAATCAGAAAGCGCTTGTATGCTTATACGCACCCAGGTCTAAGCCTGCTCCAGCGCCGAGTACTCACTCATCAATCAGCTGCAGACTAATTACATAATCTCCTCTTGATTATGTTGCCAGCTTGGTAGCGCCAGTGCCAGGACTTGTTGAGCGGAACAGCAGCAGTGCTAGTGGCAGCAGCAGCGGCAAAATTTGATGTAGGTGTAGCTAAGTGTGTACTATATATAAAAGTAGTGAAACATTGGATACAAAAAAATCTTCGCTACGGAAGCACACTACGGTGTGAGGTGCTGATTAAAAAGCAAGCTAATTTGGCAACATTAACTGAAAAAGATTTGGTTACGTTAAAAATTTATACGAGTTTAAGAATTTCTTAGGTGAGACCGTAGACAAATTTGTAATGAAAAAGTGATGTGTATTTCGGACTTCTTTCTCGCCAAAAAAAAAAAGGATGTTTAATAGAGATACAAAGCATTGAAGACATATGATTCAAATAAATATGATTCAAAGCAGTTAACAATTACAAACAAAAGAATTGAATAAATAATTAAGCAAGTAGATAGTATGACGAAGAAAAAACTAAGCTCTATTTAATAGTATCCATGGATGTAAGAGCATCTGATCCAACGGCAAGCGGTACATTGGATTCAGCACTAGAAGTTTCATTAGAAAGTGCTCAGCTGCCTTGGAAACATATTCAGGCAACTTGTAGTCAACTGCACTTATTTGCTTGTAAATAAATTTGGGGAAACACAAAGTTGTAAAAAAAAATGTGAAACAATTTTGGGGATTCTCCCGCATAAAATGTTGGAAGCTAAATCGACTAGAAAAACACTCTCTTAAAAAATTCAAAATACTAGAGATGACCTATACCACCATTGGATCTTAAATTTTAATGTTGCAAATTTTTTCTTTCTGCATCCGTGTTGGATATTTAATTGGAATCGTTTAAAGAAACCACATAAGATATTTTTTCATACAAATAAAATCCAGAAAGGTGATTTGAATCGGATCTTCTTCTTTAGAATTGAAGCAAAAAAACACCAAATTTGGAGTTTTTAGGTAAAACAACAAGAACAACTAAGGGAATTAATGGCGGGTGTAACCGAGGCCCTGTACCAGTTCAGGTCGCCTAACAAACACATTAAATGTTTCCCGAGCTTATGACCAATCTTATGACCACTTCCTACTGCACGAATAAGTGTCTTATAAAACATTTTTTTATGAATGAAAAAAGGGGGGTCGTTCAAATTCAATTGCTTATAAAATCGTTATTTATTATCCAAATTTGATGAACTTTTAGGATTTTGGCTTAAAGAGACGTTATCTCTTTACTGGTATACTCATTTTTAGCCTTGGAGGTAATTTTATGGGGAAGGGGGCGAGATGCAAAATTTTAAAATAAACTTATAAAATTCCGAAGCAGTCCTAGTCGAAAGCAAAAAACACGAAGTCTCTATCTATTACCGTTTCCGAGATCCTTTGGTTCATACAGACGGACGGACAGTCGGAGGGACAGACTGGCATGTCTATATCGACTCCTTTATCACTCCTGATCATAATGGGGGTAACTCCGAGCATTATTTCTACCTGTTACATATATTTGCACAAAACCAATTGGCTCTTGTACCTTCGGTACAGGGCCTAAAAACTACTAATGCTGGTGCTTTATGAATACTGTCCCTTAGAGAGCTATCTGTGAAAGGAATAGAGGAGCCACTAAATGTTCCAACCTGAAGGCTCTATTCATATTTTTCTATGGTGGATTTGGATGTTTATGAAATACAAGGGGCACTATTTATATTTTAAAAAGTGGCAACACTAAATAGGTAAAATCTGGCAATACTAAAATAAAGTTTGACATTTTTTAGCATGAACCTATTTACAAAGAAATGTAGAAAAGACGTTTATAAGATCTTCACAGATGCCGAATCATGAATATATGCGTATGAGCCGGAAACAAAACAGCAATTGACCGTTCCGAGACGAGCCAGATCCAACAAAAGTTGGTCGCTTGTTCCATCGGTCGAATGGTACACTGTTCCACTTGCGCAATGTAGGACGGTGAATTCTAAATAGTACACGAAGTATTGCAATTGCCTGAGGTCTTCGGAAAATTGCGTTCACAGCGCATGTTGTGGAGGTGGCTCAATCGGAGTGGAAAAACTGCAACGAAAATTGGTTCCAGCGAATGCAAAAGTGCATAGGCTAAGCTTTTTAATACCTCTTACTGGATTCATACGGAATATTTTATAAGGATTAACATAAGATAGACCATTTAGAAGCAAGGCTAGGTTTGTTTATAAAGTGTTTCAGCTTAACATGAGAAGAAAGTCTTCACACAACCTGACAGCCACATTAGTTGTTTTATTCCTGTTTATTCCTGTATATCTTTAATGAATATCTTGCATATTATTGATCAACAGCAAATCTCGAATTATATAAAATTTATTTTTTTTCCATTTTCACCAAGAAGATTCGCGCATTGCAGAGCTTTAAGTAGACAAGTTTGACTGCGTATTAAGCAGACGATATTTAAAGTTTAACGACTTATTTTTTTTTTTTTCATATCAAAGAAACTTCTTCATTACGGCTGCAAAACTTCTCGGAAAACTGTATATGAATGAGAAAGAGAGATGGAAAATAGGCAAGAGAGATACATACATAATTTGAGTAAAAGTTAGACTGGTGAAACTTAGTTAGTCTTCGAGCCAAAAAGTTTACAATGAATGACCTTGACACTCGAAGCGGCTAAAATCTTTGTTGGTTTTTGTTGTGGTTGTTGTTGTTGTTGTTGTTGTTATTGTAATAAGCGTCGCACATAAAAAGAATTAAGTAAAGGAATGAAGAAGACGACTAAGAAGTAGTAGTAGAAGAAAAAGGAGAAGAAGAAGAAGAACAGAAAGTTAAAGATGAGCTCACCTATGAGCGTTACCCTTTAAACTTCAAACTACTGCTATGTTTCTCAACATTTCTCTCTTTCCTACACTTGCCTTGTCTTCTATTTACATTTCTTTAAAAACTTTCTTATATCAACCACACACACACACAGCGGCACAGGCACAGGCGCTTTGAGGTTAATGATTTATAATTACTTTTAAGAAAAAATGAAAACAAGATTAATATAACCGGCAAACAATATTATTTTGTGTGTTTTTTTCCCACCAAAACAGGAAGTCCGCGAAAAATTTACAACAACAACAACAACAACAATGCGTTGAACAAAAGTTTGACAATTTCTAATTGGAAAGTTTTTGTGTTACGCTGTGTTAAAAGAAAAAAAAACAAAAACAAAAACAAAAACAAATATTGAAGGAAAGTTGCGTATGCGCAATGGAAAAGTTGAAGTCGGAAGTTTATGTTCCATTTTTAGCCCAGTTCAGACGGCGCCATTGCCGACAAACAACAACAACAAAAATGATAACATTTAGTACGTCGCAAAAGTTTTGCGAATTTTTGTTGTTTTTATTTTTGTTTTTGTTTTATAGATCTCGCAAGTTTTATGTTTGTTTATATAGTATATGTATCTGTATGTGTGTGTGTGTGTGTGTGTGTGTGCGTGTGTTTTTGAAAAGTTGTTAATGTGTTTAAACTGCGAGAAATTTTCATGAAAAATCAATAGAATCGTCGACGCGTCTTGAAATTTTACGCCAAAAATTTAAGTTTTAAATTGGCCACTTTCGAAGCATTATTCTATAACCTCTTAAAGTGGCCAATTTAGTAGAACTATGAAGAATAATAAATGCGTTTGAATGCAAAATTTCCAATTTGCAAGTTTACAGTTTTGTCAACTTTTGTACGCAGGACTAAGTAAAATGTCAGCTAAGCCGTGCGAATATTAGTAACGGGAATATTAGTATTAAAACTGGATTTCGAAGTTATCGAAGCAAGTTGCGAAGTGAATTAGCTGGTACAAAGTTTTATAGTGTTATACTTTTTGGACATAACAGTGACTTAAAAGTTTCGTCATTGTATTTGCCTCCAAATCTCACATGGGCTACTTCAGAAATTGAGTAATTATTCTACAGCCTAGGAAAATGTGTTCCTTTTACTCAAAGCCATACGCCTGGAAAAAAGATTAGACCTTAATCTTGAAATACTGATGTCAGATGACTCTGCCACCCTTCTTGCTGCTCATAAAAATGAGATGCTTAAGTTCATCCACCTGCGCTAGAGGCACTTTTGCTGAACAAAAAAACCTTGAAAGACAATACTGTCGCAACCGGGATGCTTATGTTATATTTCTACCGCAGAATAGCGAATAGGGTGTCCGGGTCTTGGCAAAGGTCTCCCTCCGCATGGCTGACGGATCGTGCACAAGTTCTCCAAGCGAACTGAGCACGTGTGGTCTAGTCGGTGCTTGATAGACCCGGCCAACTTTGCCTTCCAGTCGCTCCCATAACAGTGAAAGAAGTCTCGACTCACATTAAAACTTTGAAACCCTGAGGCTAAATAGTGTTTTATTAACTGCTACGGAATTAAGCATTCCAAAGAAAAGATTTCGTGCTAAACACCAACCATTGCCAAAGAAATCTTCGAAATCGGCCATGATATAGAATAATCGCTGATCAATTAAAGTCCACAAAGCCTTTTACTTTTATTTTAACCTCGAAAATATAAAAATTTGTAAACAATCAAATTGTCTCATATCCAGAGATGGTAGGCTTTCGAATTGTTTGTTGTTGCTTTTGTTGGCCACCTACAGACCATTGTTACGATTTGTCACTCTTATTTTGACGTCTGGTTAGGTAGCTAATATTGAGTAGAGGACAATTATCTTAATTAGTAAGCATAATTGAATTGGTTTTGCCAGCATTAGGACTCAGCTTTGAGGACGTTTATGGACAATATTAAACATTCGTGTTTTTTTTTTGATAATTAAAAGTCCAAAAATTGCCATAAAGTTGCGAGCAGTCCGTCCAGAAGAAATCATGGCAGTCGCACAGAAAAAAAGCCCCAGGTCACGACAGAATTTGTCATAATACCTTAAAGGCATTGCCAAGGCGTGCGCTTCTCTATTTGACGTTAATATTTAATCCAATGTTGAGGAAACTAGCGAGTATCACTATGATCCATAAACATGGCAAGCCTGAAGATATTGCTAGCTCATATCGTCCTATAAGCCTTCTACCTTCACTATCGAAGGTTTGAGAACAAATTTTTGCGACGTGGGTAACAGCGCTGGGAGTCTACCAAAGGGCTATACCTGAGCATTAATTTGGGTTTCGGCGTGGTCATGGCCTTTGATGAAAAGGATTACTTCAATGGAGTTTTTGTGGACGTGCAGGAAGTCGTTGACCAAGTATGGCATGCTGGTCTTTAAGCGAAAATCAAGGGAAAAATCAAATCCATCCCGTTTCTAGTACCAAGTACCTAGCTCTGACGCTGAAAAAGATGTTAACATGCCCAGATGTCGCCTCAGACTAAGGTAGCACTTTGCAAAATAGAAATCTCCGTGAGATAACAGCGTGCCCCTGGTACGTCCGCAACACAACACTACACCGAGACTTGAGGCTGAATACCATAGAACAAGAAATCATACACCACAGAAGCCGCTACAACTTCAAGCTGCTAATTTATGCCAAAAGGCTTGCAAGGAGTTTGCCAAATAGGCGTCCAATAAGAAGAAGGACTATTATTGGAGTCGGCGCAAGACCTAATAGACTAGGAGATGACTGATAATAAATTTCCAAAACACTGTCACAATAATTTGTACAGTTTGGAGATTGTAATAGAAGGGTGCGACATGATAGGGTTATAGGATATACCGAGTCCTGATTTCTATTAAATAAAATATTTATATATATGTAAAAGATAATAAGTCCCTCATAGATTGACATATGGGTCAAACATTAAATGGCGGTAGTTGTCTCATGTCTGTACAACAATTATGAAATTCAAACAAATGGATCTTCGAAGCTTCCAGTCCATCGATTTTCCCAATCATATCGCCTTCATTAATAATAGCAAGTCGCACATTAGTGAAAGCATTACGCTTTGTGATGCATTTCATCGTCTGGTTGTACCTTCAATTGCAATAGCAGTAAGACTGGATGCATAGGCAATAAATGCATATTTTTTGCTACCATAAAATTGGATATAAATGGTTCCATAGCATATCTAAGGGGGTGGGGTATAAAAAATAAATGAACCATCCACACGCTCCTGCAACATGCAGAAACATAATTTGCCATATTTTCTGAGCTGAAAACTATGAAAAGAATCAAGTCATCACATTTAAACTTAAATCAAGAAGCTGCTAACCGTAATAAAATAATACTTCAAAGCGCTCAACTCAGTGTACGATGGTGGAATAAATCGCTGCAACTTCGAAGCAATGAAAAGAAACAAGTCTCCACATGGGACAGCAACAAAATTTAGAAGAGAAATTTGGAACGCGATACATCTCGAAGTCGATTTCTTTCTTGCTTATGACTTAAATAATACACAGTATCTGCTTATGAGATGCTTTTTTTTTTTTTTTTTTCTTATGCTCTGTTTTGGAAATTTTTACTTAACTATGCAAGCAGTTTGCTGCTGCCATTGAATTAATTCTACTCAGTTGCATTAGTTTACGAAATTTTTTACTAAACGTTTGTAATTTATGCTTCAGTGTAAGACATATAAAAAATTCATGGCTTATTGAAATGAGGTGCGAATGGAAGAAAGATATATCTATCTATCTATCTATCTATCCATTGTATATATTTACATACACATATATGTAAGTACTTTCTTATATAAAATAAGGGAAAAATGTGCGAATGACAAATGATCGTGCAAACATTTGGCAAATCCACAATTTCCATAACGATGCTGGTTGTGTTTGAGCGGAAACAAGCATTAGTGGGAACAAAAGGTGCGTAGGCAGCCGTGATGTCGTCATGGTCGAGAATTATGGTAGTATGGCATGGATGGGGCTGTTGACGACAGTCAGGCAACGTTTGCTGTAGATAAATATTATGGCATAAAACACTTTAGCGCCACTTTGCGCATTATTTCATGAGGTCGTTATTCTCAACTGGCAACGGCTGCTGTACCAGTGCTGCTACATAGATATTCTTGCCATTGTCGTCGTCGTCGTCGTCCTCGTCGTCTTGACTATAAAGCATAAATAACAGCAAAGCAACAACAACAACAACAACAGAATACAATCAAGTGACAAATACAAGTGACTTCACATTCACATTTGTCGCAAACGGTGGGCACGACTTTCCACATAAACACGCGCCAAACGGCGAAATGCCACCTGTGCAGCACTGTGCCGTGTCGCGTTAAGTTAAGTGAACTATGCACATCGCATAGGCATGGTAGTCGGCAGATATGCTATATGCTATATGGTGGCATGAGGCGGCAGGCTCTTCGTTGCGGCGCTTGTCAGAATTATGACTTTACTTACAAGAAAACATTAAAGTTTAACATTAAATGGCATGTCATTTGGCCATGAAATGAATAACGCAGCGGCAACAGCATGACATGCGATACGAACACCCTAACATATCATAGAATATATGCTTGAACGAGTATATAAATTCATCATACGTTAAAATGTATGCCGAATATTTAGTGGTTACTACTCAATACCACAAAATATGATAATAAAAAAGGAAAATAAATCTAACTTTCTTGGAATCAAACAATATAATAAAACATTCACACGTCTGGATTCTACGAGTATTGTACAAAACTAGTAAGAACACTGCAGTCGTGTGAACCCCCGACTATGAGATATTCGGTTCTTAATTTGTTTTTTATTTAAATAATCTAAATAAAACCCGAACAGAAATGATTAGGAGTTTTCTCATTCTGTCCGTCATGCATGAGAGTTTGTTGTGGATGTTTGATATAGAATACTTCCAACAGAACATGACTGGGTCGTGCCAGAGCGGCTCAAACTTATTTATAATGTATACTTGGCCTGACAGTTACGGTAAGAAAAAATCTGTCGGTTACAGAGGGCCGACACACATATCCATAGGAAGTAGGACACGCAGTCGCCACAGCGAACAGCCATGCTTATGATTTCGAATCATATCATATCAATATCAGTGTCTGTATGATGACAGAATCGAGCACCGTGAAGCCAGTAATCATCTTCGTAGATAATGGGCCGGATGAAATTCCGGGTTATCGGAAAACAAGAGCTTTGCCATTCAAAACTTTACGTTCTTACCGACTAATGCTTCTTAGTTCTTACCGACTAATGCTCCACAGTTCTTACCGACTAATGCTTCTTAGCGTTGCGCAGCTAAACAAAGGATCATGCATCACCACCACTTATTTTGTGGTTCTTCGATTGTTGATCTATTGCCTCATCTAGAAGAGTTAAGCAGATGCCGTACGATTTCTTTTGCCCATCAGTACAATTCAAACTCAAGAACAAAATAACTGCAAAATACTGCACTTGATTACAGTGGAGTCCTGACATATATGTATTTCCACTGCGCTAGTGCAAGTAACGGAACATTTCAATTAAATTTTGAAAAACTTACAGTCATCTGATTAATCTTAAATCATGCACTCTTATATAGACGCAATGACAATATAATACATTTAAGATAAGTAGCGTCCATATAAAAATTCTCCCATACATAAAAAAGCACTAAAGAATAAAAAATAAATATAAAGTTATAGAGCCATGCTCCCATTTTCACTTACATTTACGTTTTGCGATTTCAATGAAATCGTACGACTTCGTTTGAGCGTACTCGCGCAAAACGCAAAATATTGCTATCGATATGTTTCATTTCTAATTGGCTCTTATCGGTTATCGGTCTAAGCAAGTCGTAAATTGTTTATGTTATGTTAGAAAATTTATGGTACACTCATTAAATAATTATTTAAGATTTAAAATCAGTATCAGTAATATTGAAGAGTATGTATATCAAAATAATCTTAAAACATTGCAGAATAAACCGTAAGTACTTTCGAATGCAAGATCTTGGTTATTTGTGTGAAATATTTCATTTATTTTCCACTTGACTAACTGCAACCGATTTAAAAACGTAAAAACTTTCCGATTTGCGTTTTGCGGAGCACGATTTTTGCGATTTAACAGGAAAAAAATTCGTTTTTATAGCAATTTGAACTAAAACTAAGTAACTTAGTATTTTTAATATGAAAAATTTATATCATCAGCGTCAAGAGGTGCTCAATAATAAAGTGATTGAACATAAATAAAATTAACATTTAATTAAATAGCATTCTTTTGTTAAAAATCGACAACATTTTAAAAAATTTCAAACAATCGATATCAAGCGCACCACGCACTTTTTTTATATTAAAGCGGAACATACAAAAAAATAGAAGAATTGAAGACCCGAAAAAATAATATATATTCTATTTTATTTGTGATCTAGCTTTATCCGTCTGTCAAACAGGAGGTTCAGCTGTCTGCATTGAAATGCTTTTGAAACATCAAACTCAAAAAAAACTTTAAAATTATTTCAAACAAATTTTTTTTAAGAAAATTGTTACATTTTGCTGTTGGAAATTACTTACAATTTTTCTAATCTCATCAACTAAGTTTTTATTTATCATATTGTTACCATTTTTAACAATAAAAATCTAATTTTTTGCGTTTAATTTTTCGATTTACTGTCAAAGAGTAGTTAAAGAAAATTTTTGTCTTTGCAAAGACAGTACCTTTAGCAAATTATGTTGCTGCGCAGCAAAATACGAAAGAAAACCAATTAAATTGCGATAACGAAAATATTAGAAACAGCATAACGGTTTTTTGCACTTTTTTATGCTTGATAATCCCAATTATGTTTTATATTTTTTATTAGCACACAAAATAGAGAGTCTAAAAAAAATATTCCAATAAAAACAACAACAACAAAATGCAAAATGCAGCAACAAATGCGTACATATAACTGCATTTCGATTTCGATGATTTTTTCGATTATTTTTCGGCACAAACTTTAGAACAAAATTAATTATGCAGATCAATGCATGCAGAGCAAATGCAAAAACAAATGCAATGATTAACAAAAAAGCGCGCTCATTGAAATTGCACAACTCTCTCATGGACTTACACAGTTAGTGAAGTGAGGCAGATTAGTTGTATTAGTAAACAAGAGTAGGTATGAGAAGATAACGGAGAGTGTATGTATGAGAGTTCTACTTCGAAGCAACAAAAGCTACAAGAAGTAAAGTTTTGTTTTTGTAAAATTAAAATTTTTATTTGACTGTGCTTGCGGCGATTCTTCGACAGTGCATCGCAAAACTTTGTGTATAGCTGCAGCGCCTAATATTGAAAAATAATAAAATTAAATAATTTTAACGCAATTATATATTGAAAGTGAATTTAATATATCATATAAAGAGAGCATATTTGCTACAGTTCTACAAGAGCTAATGTTTTTAAAGAATTTTTATTTAAAGCATTTTTTGAGAATTCAATTTAGTTGCTGTAAGATGTGTCCAAATAAAAAAATTATAAATACAATAACCATATAGAACTTAAGACAAAATCGTATATATTAGCCTTAAAGCACTCGGAGGGGGAGCACGCAGTTTTCTTATACAAAAGCTATTAAGTATGTGCAATGAAGACAAGACGACACCCTACGATGCGCCAGTTATTAGCCATATTTTCAAAACAAACCGAATGTTGCATGATGCCCAACCCCTGATCCTGCCAAATATTCAACTGCTGTTTTAGTGCGACAAAAGATAGCGATAACGCGACGCGGTAAGGCGCGAGCAAGCGAACGAACGACAAATGTGGCAGCAATTTAGTTAATTGCCTGCAATTATACTAATGAGCGCTTTGCCGCCGACACTGCCGCCACTGCCGCCGCCGTCGTCGTGCACGATATTCATATGACAAAGGCGACGACGTTGAGGACGACTAGAACGACGATGGCAAAATATCTTTGCGTTGACTTATTATATTTATGACCTGATGGCGTTTAGCCAGCCAAAAAGTGTGGAATAGGGGAGACATATGTACATACATACAAGGAAGCATACATATAGGCATAGCGTTTCAGCTGACAAGTTACTATTTTATTGCTGCCAACGTTTATTGTTCCAATCGAATAATATGAAAAATTTTGCAAAGCTTAGTTTAATCATTGACTTGATTAAACAACATTTCATAGATCGGCGACAAGTTATGATTCAAGAGTTTCAATATTGATGCAAGGGCCACTGAAAAACAAAGAGAACTACACAAGTTCTGAATATTGTTGTGCGGTCGAAATTTGGCATTTCTGCTCGAGATTGCAATCTGATTCTAAGAAAGACATCTCTAGAAGTAGCATGAGTTACACTTTGTGATGCCTCTGTTACTAGTTTAACACATCTTCCCACAGATTGTGTTTGACAAGGAAGTTCAACAATTTCAAAACTCTTCTCTTTTGCCATGATTTGAAGTTCCTCCGACACTTTTGCCACACAATAATTGCGGTGTAATCTCTAGCAGTGAAGTATATTTTTGGTGGTTTAAACGTCCTGCGTTTAGTGTTACATTCAGCTTCTCTAGCTTTGATTATTCTTTGCAATAACAGCTCCAGAATGTGGTCTCTATGGTTTATAGTCTATTTCAATAAAAGAAGTGCAGCAGATATGCAGTCACAATACTTTCTCATTGCAAAATCTTGTCTCACCTTAGTCCTACTCTTATATACATAGACACATGTATTTATTTTGTATGTACTCATATATGAACAAATCTATGCGTTGAGGGCTCTGCTGCAATTGCGCAAAAATTTTTACAGCTTCGTACTTTTTTTTCGGAAACTTTTTCACCTTCACAACGTCAGGTCGGTCATGTCTGCCGCCAAGTGTGAATGTGCCTTTCGAGTTGCTGCTCAAAAAATAATCCGCACGCAAAGCAAATGCAACTTCAAAAGGCTAAAATGATTTCATTATTAAACACGTTCGCTTTTTAAGTTAGGTAGAAGCTGCTGACTATTAGACGGTTAGACGGCTTGTGTTTGTCTTCAGATACTCGTTCGTGCAAGTTTCTACTTTGGTCACGTACGCGCTTATATTAAGCCATCTGCTGGTGAACCAACATTGATTACTAATTCGACGTTTCGACTAATCAACGCTTTGCAATACGTACGATAGCTCATTGAGGCGTTCAGCCATCAATTTCGACGTTTTGGGTTTTTCACATAGTACCAGATTTGAGTGAGAAGTTTAAGAAGCTTTTGAAAATTTAGCACTAGTCTACGATTTAAGGATATGCAACGCTTTATAGCAAATATTCAGTTGTTTGATGTACCCGAAAGATACAAGGCTGACATCACTGCAATCCTATAGATATGATGGCTAAGGCAGCGCTGCTCTAAAAATGCGTCCTGTGACATCTACTATAGCTGCCATGAGAGTAAGCAAAAATTTGACCGCGGTTTCGTGGAAAGTGGAAAGCTACGTAGCCGAGTCTTCAGATTCACAACTGTTGACTAGCGCCTAGCCGCGATATACACCAAGGCTAAGTATCTTAAAAGAAGCTTAAGATGCATTTTGAGAGCTATTAGAACGTCTGCTCAAACATAACGTCAAAATCGTGCTTTGCGCTGTCAAATGCCAATATGTATTGGGAAAGAAGTAATCTTTGGCCTAACCGTCGGAAAATTTTGACTTCATGATACTATCTTCAATACTGGAGGAGATACTTTAGCAGCTAAATTTAAATACTTCAATTATTAATTAATTATATTATCGAATAATAAATGTTTTACTACAAATACAAAGAATTACAAAAAAAAAGTAATAAAAAAATTTATACAAATATTTGGTATACGATTCAATTAAATTAATCATACGCAATGTGGAACGCGCGCCCTATGGTATGCAATGGTTTTTTTTTTCGATACTCTCAAACAAATATTTTTCTTTTTTTTGTAAACTTAAACTAAAGCAAATAACATGAAGCTCACACACACACATACACACTCCAAGCCAAGTAGCATTTTGCCAAGTTCGGTTGGCCAACTCACATACAGACAGACATATAAAGACACACAGACAGACGCGTACACATTAGTAAAGAAAAAAAAAATGAAGCAAACCAAAAGCAATGCAATCGATTTATCTATCAGTTATACTGCAACATACACACATACATACATGTGTGTGTTTGTATATATATTTCTCGATATACATAACTACAATACGTACATACATACATATGTACATGGACACATCATATACTTTTATTATAAATTTTACATATGTATGCCAACCCATGTGGGTGGAGCCTACGAAAATGGCCAAAAGCAAAAAGTACATATAAATATATAGTAAATAGATGTACATATATATATATAAAGATATATATTTATATATGTGTCAGTGTCGAGTGTACATGCATGCGACACAACAATAAAAACAACAACAAAACTGATGTGTCCAATCAGAAACAAGTCGTCGTTCACATTCACAACTCGTGCGTTCGTTCTCGTACTTGTTGTCCTGGTTCTTATTGTCGCTATCGCATCCTTAACGATAGCGAAGGCTTTGATGTTGTTATTGTTGCTGCTACTACTTCTACTGTTGTTGTTGTTGTTGTTGTAATACATGAATGCGATGCTGAACAAAAAGTTAAGTGACAAAAAATAAAAAAAAAAAATAATACAAGAAAAAAGTAGTTGTATAGGGGACAACAAAAAAATAGTAGAAAAAAATGTAAGTAATCCAATAAGAAATGAAAAAGAAAGCTAAAAATATGTATAAATATCCTGCTTAAAGCAACAACATTTCTATTGACAATATGTACGTATGTATGTGTGTGTGTACATGTATGCGTAATACCAGTAAATATTTTTGTATTTATGTACCTGCATATTTAGTTGGTGGTCTCTTACAGCATTTTCTCGCTTGCTCTCTACTGCTTTCGCTTTGTCCATTACATACGTGTATATATATAAAACATGATTTCGCAAAATTTTTATATGTCCGCATATATGTATGTATATGCCAATAGAAAAAGCAACAAATTGAAATGATTTCGATTGCAAGCGCAATTCAAATTCGCATTAAAAATTAAGAAAAACTTATACATCAAATATTCAAAAGCTGTGCATATTTTCCATTAATAATAACTAATTCATTAGTTATACAGGGTGGCCGACTAAAACTTTTTCTTTATATTATGCTTAAAATTTTGCTATGGTTCTTAATAGTTGCTAAAAAAATATGCAGTAAAGTGTATCTTGGAAACTTAAAGAAGAATTCACCAAAAAAAAATTGCCAGAATTATATATACCTGAAGATATGGTCAAGCAGCAAATGTAAGCAGGTAGACTCAGAGTGATGCATTCCGCACGTTGCAACACTAGACTTCGAAAAGCTGCATTCACAATGGACCGCCGAAGCCTTCTCAGTCAGAATTTCATGAAGAAAGCAGTGAAAACCCATCACAAGCTGCATAAATAAGGCTGACAAGAAGGTTATTGGTTATTTTAGACATTTTGTTTTGGTAATTTTTATTTATATTAACTAAAAACAACAAAGTATATATAAATCTTGCATCTGTTGCTTTGGATAAAATTTAAATACACAAGGAATAAGAATTAAATTAAAGTTAATTCTATAAAATTTAAATATTAGATGATTGTATGGCAATACGTATAGAATTAATGGGAAGACATTAAGAGTTAGCATTTAAATTAAGTAAAAATTTTTATAAACTGAACATAGAATTCGTAATGGATCCTTGTATGCATAATAAGTTCTGCAGCTACTTAGATAAAATAATGCGTCTTCTGTGTGGAACTGAAAAATTTAATCGTTGAAGTAATTATGAAGATTAGAATAATTGGACTATTTCATCCCTGACAAATTTAAGTCTTGGTGAATGGCATAATTGTTTATATACCAATGCTTCGAAGCAATTTGTTTTGAAAGCGTTGAATAATTTCTACAATTTAGTTGCTTGTAGTACCCACAAATTGCAGAGCATACGTCCAGATCGGTTTTAGCATTACTTTATACAAAATAATTTTGCTCAGCTGTGACTTAGTTCCAAGAAGCCAGTATATTTTATGTGTTTTTAGGGCAAGGTGTGTCTTTTTCGCTTTAATGTGTGCTTTCCAGGTTAGCCTGTGGTCAAGATGTATACCTAAGTACTTGACAGAGTCACTTTAAATTAATGTCAACTCCATTAATTTGCACTTTTGGACATGAATCCCTTCTAAGCGTAAACATGACATGATCTTTATTTTCCAGCTCCATTAACCCTCCATTTACCCTTGTTTCATTAGTAAAGAAATTACTTGCCTCATGTATAGCATTCGTCAAGTATTCCACAGCAAAATCAATATCAGTCTCAAATGCCAACATTAATATTGTTTTCAAGCCAGTCCTTGAATGCTGGTAAATTTGTCGAATTCGTAATAATTCTATACGATTTCTCTTTGCCGTGTATTGCATATGCGACAATAAAAGTGGTTATTGGCTTTATCCTGTATATACAACGAAGTCCAGTAGGTCAGAAGTTTTTCTACTATCCGTAGGCCAATATGTTGGTTTTCCTGCAGATAAAGTACTAAATCTGTTATTATTCAAACACTTATACAGCTCTTTGCACTTTGGATTTAATTATCTAAAACCCCACCAGTGATGTTTAGCTTTATAGTCACCGCCAACAATGAACGTTGAACCAGAAGGTTTAAAGAACTTATTCTAAAACAGGGTGCACTGTAGGGAAAAGTATTAACTTTGTAATCTATGCTTCATTAAACTCTTTTGCCGAATATTTTTTGAATCCTTAGAATTCCATAGATTTTATCAATGATGTCACTAAATGGTAAAACTCCTTACAGCTCATACATTTATTACAGTATTCTCTCGACAAAATGTCATCACTTAACACTTGGCGTAGTTCAAAACTAAGAAATTATGTGCACACCAGCTGTGCAACTCATTGAGCGCAGCTTTTAATAAATTATGTCACGCAGAATCTGTGTATGACAAACAAAACTTTACATCATCAGCATACATCAATGTATGGAAGATCATACATGAAAACTAAACACGTTGAGTACAAGATAGAACGACATCCAATGTAGTAAGTCCAAAGGAAACCTAAGATAGTTAAACTAGATATTAGAGATTTACACTGTCAAATCTGATATCCGTTGTAATCTTGGTTACAATGAGTTGTTTAAAACAGACGGTGCCTATGTAATAAGAGAGGCAAATGGTGAAAGTGTCATTAGATCATACCGTAAGTACGATCTCTACTATTTAACAGAAAGAAAAAATTAAGCCATGCATTTATAAATAATAACAACGTCATCAAAGAGTGGCACGAACGCATTGACCACTTGAAAGAAAAAGATTTGAAAGAAATCATAAGGAAAGATAAAGAACATGGAATGAGTACCAATTTCAATGAATGTTTACCAATTTGTGAGGTATGCATTATAAGGAAGCAGTCCCAAAGTCCTTTCTCGTTATCAAATTTGAACGACATTCTAGTAATCAGCGACTTATGTCTGCCAATGCGTGTGAGTAGTAATGGACGAATTCAAAACTTCGTAACGTTCATCGACGACTACTCTGAATATAGTGAGCAGTACACACTAAAGTATAGATGTGAAGTCCTTCAAGAATTCAAAGAGTTTAAGAATTTCGCCTGTGTGGCGAAACACCATTCAAGTTATGACTAAACCGAACTCCTGTTGTAAAATATGTTTGTATTTTTGGTCCACTAGAAAATAAAAGGAAAATTCGTACCGAGGTCAAGACGACACAGCTGCAAGGACTGTTCATAATGTTCGTCATGATATAGTTTTTACAAAGAACTTTAGCAACGCATCATATGAAAAATTTATTGAAAAGCAGACCGAAATAATAGACCAAAGAATTTTCAGCAAGATGCATGTTAATCATCCGAAGACGAAAATGATGGTGGAGTTACTGAAAAACGTGGAAACTACAATCAGGCAGACCAGGATGACCGAAAAAGGTGTACAACCAAAAAGAAGCTTAGGTGTCAAAAATCATGTTCCACTTCCTGGCCGGTACTGTTAACTCATAATTGAAAAATTAGTTAAAATAAAAAATAAAGGAAAGAAAAGTGAAAGTACGAAAAAAAAAAAATTGAGATTTTGTGATAAGATATTAGAAATAGATATTAAATCTTCTTATTCTGCCTGCTGTTCATAGATCAAATGACCAAAATTCGTCTAAGCTAGAGTACAACAGCGCAACGAGCAAGTCCATGACGTATATACACATTTTACTGCTGCGCTCACTTCCACTCACTTGGTGTTGGATGGTATTAAGGCAATACTTCTGTCGCACAAAGCATCACCTACATCATACATGTTGCATTAAATAGACCATATTTTCTCGGCGTGAAAAATGATCGCCATGTTGCGTTCAATGGAGTGCATTATCGTGCCATCGTTTGAGGACTACTGAACGAACTAGACATCAATAGTATGTGGTGCTCAGTTGGTTACGTTGAGTCGTTGGCTTATGCCGAAAATTCAACAATATTACATAAGCTCAGGAGGAATATCAAACGAAAATCACTGCAAACACTGTAAATGTGCACACATTGCTCATATGAAAGAGTTCAATTTCCATACTTAAATTTAACATAAGTATTAAGACTTGAATAATTTTCAGCACGATATCTTTATAACTCTATGTTATATTTAAATACAAGTCGTAAATGTTCTAAAAATGTGTCGTTTTCATTTAAAAATTGTGACTCGTTTGAAGATAAGTTGCGTCAAAGGCACAAGTTGGATTTATCGGAAGAAAGTTCGGTTGACATTATACAGATATATCCGGTCATACGTTATTTTTTTTTCAAAAGTCATACGGAGTTATTTTTCTAAAAGCTTATCACAAGTTTGCTAAAATCAACCTTTAAGTTATTTAGGAAATAACTCTACACAAAACTAATTTGTTTCTTTAATTACTTATTTCACAATAAGTAATTAAAGAAATATTTCCGCTTAGCTTTAATATGTTTAAATTTTGCACAAATTTTGTTTCGTTCGAACGAAGTCCACTCTACATAGTTGAAACTTATTTCTACAAATATTTTCGAACTTTACAGATTTGCAGTTGCATTTGCTATGGACAGACAACACATCACAAGCACGTTTACTTCCCATCACACAAAGATAAATGATACTCGTACATATTGTAAAAGACTCAGCTACATATGCTTTGGTAGTGTGTTTAAGTAGTCTCAACATTTTGATGTTTGCTTGCTACTAGCTTGCTTGCTTGTCTTTTTATGACGTTCGTACTTTGATGTTAATTACCCTGTAACATCGTCGCGCTATTATAAGTAGCGCTACTATATGGCATACTCAAACCCAATCTAAAGCGCTACTATCTCCCTTACCAGCTGTATATTGTCATTGACTGCGTAAACAAAGAACAGACAGTCTCAGTGGCAGACAGAGAGACAGCGGGCACACACACACACACACACACACGTCGACTGAGATTATCTCCAAGGACCTATAAATCCAGTAATTAAAGTCAAAGTCAAAAGACGTTTCATTCTTATCAGAATTTGCTGCTGCTGGTGTTCTTGCCTTTTTCAACGGTCGCTACATCCTTAGTCGCCTCTATCTCGCTCCTTACTCGAAGCGTTTTAAATTTGACGACACAGACTCAAGCGTAGAGTGCTAGCTACTTCTATGGAGTATTTAATACACTTAATGCCTTTGTTGTATTGTGTGTTGTCTGCTGCTTTGCTTGATATGCTTATTACATAATTATATGTGTATATGCGGAATATGCAAAAATTCAAGAAGCAGAATGGCAACAAAAATTTGCTACCAGGTACAAGATTCCTTTAGCTATCTAACCACATACTCGAACACAACAACAAAACAACTTTTTCAAATAAAGCAATTTATTAATACATTTTATTTTATTTTCTTTTATTTTCTTTTATTTTATTTTATTTTATTTTATTTTATTTTATTTTATTTTATTTTATTTTATTTTATTTTATTTTATTTTATTTTATTTTATTTTATTTTATTATTTTATAAGCAAGTATCTACAAGATACAGTATCTCACACCCTTCTCTGCAAATATTCCAATTAAAAATTATACAAAAACAATTTAAGCAAATCTTGACCAGCTGTCAATCGTACCGAATCGTATCAATATCAACATCAACCATTCGAAGTTCTACTATCAAACTATATTAAAAATGCGTGCAAATGCGTTTGAAATCCGATTTGTTGCCAATTTGTTGGCATTGCGGACATATATATGCGCCTTTTGACTGTCAGTGTGTATGCTGTAGTAGATTTGCCACTTAGATACTTCGTTAGCCAACGCTTGCTGCTGCTTTATTTACTACATACAAATCTGCCATTCAGATTTTGTTACTTCGATTAAGCCACTCTCGTACACCCTCCCTCCATATATGATGCCATCGTCGACTCGTAAGTAAGTCACTTGCCGCCCATAAATAACTCATGTGAATTTGTTGCGGCTGTCGATAGTTATCAGCTGTTTCGACTCACATGCTTAGCGCTCAAGCTGACTGCGAGTATTTGTCAGGACTTGGCTGGCGTACATTGTAAGCCTATGTTGCGTGCTTATTGGATTTGGCCCAAAGTATGAAGTAACCATTTTTTTTCATTTACTATTAATACAGACATGCAGTGCAATGCGTTTGTTTAGAAATAAATTGAAGAGTCAGTTTCTATTTAAAAAATATATTATTAAATATTAAAGTGACCTAAAATAGTTTAAGTGACGCAGTCGCGCAATAACTAAAATCCAATCTCTCAGACAGACTGAGAGATGTATATAGGATCAACTAAATAGTGCTTAGACACGACGATGTCCATCCGTAATATCATTCGAGAGTTTGTTTTCCAGTATAATAAGCTTTGTTATGCATTTTTAAGAAGTTGTTCTATTTGTAATAAATAATTTGTGATCCGATATGGTAGAAATAATATAACTCAGCTCAAGCAAAACATTTACTGTTCTCATAGAAAGTCGGAAGCTGTTACATAGCGATATTGAGAGATACGGAGAGAGAAGATATGCCTTTTCAGAAGCAAAAAAAAAGGAACAAGAAAATTTTATCAAAAGCCCCGAGTAACTTTTTGTAAAGACAAAAATGAAATTCTGGCGGAATGTCTCCATTCAATCGGATTCTGTCACGTTCCTAGTGAAACATCAGAAGACACATCCGTAGAATGAGACAAACAATTGTTAAATAAGACTTTTTGAGATCTACCTTTAAGCTTTGCTAAAATCTGTATAAATAATATCTGGTACAAATGGATCTGCTTTTAACAAATACATGTTGCAATGGACTACCTACTGACATAAGCGATCTTTGCAATTGATCAGTGATAATTTGTTCAAATAATTTAGGTACATTTAGAGACAATAAAAGATTGTTTCCAAAGAGTTAGCTAAAAAGAAGAGACAATGGAGCACAAATAATGCTGGCACATTGTTTTAGTATACAACTAGGAATATTATCAGGATCAGGAAGACATAAAAGTTAAATAGTTTGAAGAGAAATTAGCACATTAGATAGGAGATGATATAAAGTCGTAGGATGAGATAACATAGGGATAAGATGTTGTACGGTTAGGAGAAAAATTAGAAAAATCAGAGGATGGCTCATTACTAACAAGACGAAAGTTTTCGGGATAAGCTGTATTTGTATGCTTTTAGGATTATTGCGCAAATTATTTTGACGAGAGAACCAAGGAAGCCGATTGGCTGAAATAGACAAAGTTGTGTTTATGACTATAGAATATATTTAATGTCACCTCAACATCGGTGCACGCCTCGAGAACTGTCCAATCAGTACTGAATAACAGCTGATTTAACTTGGCGTAATCAGTTTTCTTAAAACATGTGACACGTTGAAGAGATTTAATATTCCCCACACGAGGTACTTGATCGAGCTTAAAAGAAAGCTGTAAAGTAGGATGATTATCTTCTGGAAATATTACCGGAGGTATTCTGTCAAAAGATATATTAAAACTAAATACCAGAACCAGAAACCGACCAGAAATATTGCAAATGCTATTACACTGTTACGAGGCTCCGCTTAAATCATTGACAGTTCCGAAACTAGAGCTCTGTGCAGCAAAACTTTTATCGCAGCTACTTCATAATATTGCAGAAATAGGAAAGTTATATATTGCTGGTCTGAATCATCGGTTGTGCTAACATTAATCAGAGACGAGCCTTTGAGATTCAATGTTTTCGTTTAAAACCGAGTTTATACCAAACACCAACTCACAACTAATAGAAAATGGCTTTACGTTCCTACTTCAATGAATCCGACTGAAAATACATCTAAAGGAGCTTCACCAACTGAGCTACAGCAGTCATCACTGTGGCTTAATGGACCAACTCTTCTACAAAAGGAGCAAACTGACCAAAATCGTGTGTACCTATGTATATATTCCCGTATAGCAGGTGTGTCTCAGTCGATCGCGTCTATAAGTCCAGTATTTTAATTTTTTGCCTATCCACGATCGACTGGACCAATAGCCGCAATCGACCGGTTGACCACCCCTGCCATTTGGGATGTTTTCGCAGTAAACTTCGTCTTTTGGAACATATCATATGGCAGTACCAGGCATATTTTCCTTCTTTTCATATGCTTCGCTACTAAAGCCGTACATCATGAAATCACAAGAACCTCTCAATGGCTGCGTTTATACTCGTGGCAAGCCAAGAAAAATTTGGACAGATAATGCCAATTTGTTTGGAGCAAAGAATGAATTGTCAGAGCTGCGTTGAATTTTTGATCAGGCGTATCAAAATGCAACAAAAATAAATTTTGCCTGAACGATGCCACATTTTAGTAATCTGTGGGAGGCCGCGGTGAAGATGTTTTGATGAACTGCGCACATTAGTGTACCAAATCTCTGCTACAATTTATTCACAGACAGTCTTTCAAATTTTAGAAAACTCTGACGAGTTGACTTCTTGATAGGTGCAGCTGTGGTAGAGCCAGATGTCACTGTTCTCAATTTTAATTGCCTCCATTGCTGGCAACGAGTTTCCTACATGCAGCAGATATTTTGGAAACGATGGAATAAAGAATATCTTACTTATCTTGCATCAACGTTCCAAAGGGCATTCATCTTAGCTGAGCTTGAAACCAAACGCAGTCGTCGTTATTAAACATAAAAACTTGCACTTTATACCGAAGTTGACTCATATAGACCGATTAGACTTCTTCCCGCCCTAGATAAGATGATGGAAAGAGTAATTCCGAGCCGGATTTGGCAACTAGAAGTCGCTGTACAGAGAATCACAATGTGGCAGTTTGGATTTCGTTAAAGTCATAGCAGTCCGGAACAACATCACCGAGTTGTCAACTTCGCTCTTAAAGCGATGAAACATAAGGAATATGATCCATCGTTATCTCATACACAAAGCGGTGTTAGTGTAGGAAAGAATCTCTCCGACTTCTTTGATACCATGTGAGGTTTCAGGCAGGGCGATGCGCTGTCGTGCGATTTTTTCAATACTCCGCCAGTGCCCGTACATACAGAGTATGTCGGGTTCGATCTTCCAAAAGAAAGTAATGCTGCTCGGCGAGTCAGCAAGGCGTTCTCAGCGATTGGAAAACAGTCTCGCCTCATGGGTCTAGTGGTGAATGAGGACAAGACGAAGTACTTTGTGTCTTCTCGCATTCCGTCATCGCGTCTTGGATAATCAGTGACAATGGAGAATTTCGGCTATGTGTTTAGGTCCCATATGAACTGCGAGCTGTACGAGCTATTCGATGAGGTTGACATAGTCCAGCGTATAAAATTCCAGTGGCTGCACTGGGCTGGGCATCTCATTCGAATGGATGACAGAGCTCCAGCACGCATGGTTTACATGGAGGGCCCAAACTTGATTGGAGGACGCCGAAATAAATGACGACCGGGCATACGTTGGAATGACCAGGTATGAAGAGATCTCATCGTACTTGACATTCAAAACGACTAGCGCCAGCGCGCATAAGATTTTAAAGGCTGGCGCGCCTTTCGAAGTTTTAAGAAGTGGGCCCTAAAAATGAATATAGGCATAAATCTTTGAAAATATGCAAAGACTACATTTGCAACAAGAAGAAGCTCTTGCTCTGGAGTAACATTGCTAGGTTCTATATTGAAGCATGTACCAGCCCACAAATACCTCGGAGTAATACTCGGAATAAGCTATCCCTGTCCAACAAAGTGACTATATACAAATCCATTCTGAGTTCTATATGGAAGTATGCAGTTCAGGTTTAAGGAATTTCGAAACGCACAAAACAAGGTTTTAAGAAAAATGTGCAATGCTCCATGGAGAAGATTAAATCTGTGTCAGGACGTTCCCAGTAGAGCCTTTCTACATATGTATTTTATAATTTAATGTTTGCACCTATTTCCGTCCCACCCACAGAAGATGCGGCTCTTGACTTATAACTATTTGGGGAACATTTGCTTCTTACCTATAGCTACGGCTAGCTTCCAAATAATTAGACTAATTGCACTGCAGGCATTTATTTTTCTTTTACTGTTGCGAGTAATAAAAAAATATGCATTAAAAATTGGCATGGAGTAAATTTTATTAGCATTCGGGGTTTGATTAGAAATCTTTACACCAAAGAAAAAGTTCTTCCTTCGATTTTCTTTACTTAATAACTTTATGGAGAATATAAAAATGTAAACAAACGAAAGGCTGCTACATCACTTACACTATCAAAAGGTCCGACTGCTAAGCAAACAAGTGTGTTTCAAGTAGTGAGTTTATCCCATTAATGTATTCTACGGACTTGCAGACACAACATCAACCTCCAACCCCACACACAAGACACACTCACACGCTCACACACACACATGCTCATTAAAATGCAACCCCTACTCAAATCAAGCCAACTGACTGGCTGACTGAATGACTTTGAGCGCAACTCATTAATGCTGCTTAACTCTCATCAAGGCTACTGAATACGATGCGACATAATGTCACTAAAGGATAAACGAACGAACGAACAGACACACGGACGGACGGACGGACAAATAGAAGGATGAAAACTGACTGAGATTCATTTGTTTATTAAGACAAGTTGTCCCTGTCGGACAGACATCCAGACAGCACATAACTATAAATCCAAAATTTAAGAAGAAAAAAAAATGAAGTGGGAGTAAGTTTTGCAGCTTCCTAGAACGCTTCGCGACAGTTTCGTCATTACGAGTTTGACAATAATCAGAAAAAGGACAATCAGACCGTCGACATGCGAGTTGAGAGGGGTTGTTTGTTGCCTTGAGGTTCGACACATGCATGCACGCAATATTTAGCTATTTTCGCGTAAATTGCTGCTAATTTTGTTTATCGCAGGACAATTATCCAAACGAACGAGCTGACAAATGAGCCGCGCAACGTACGACATGGCATTGAAATGAAAGCAGGCGCGTTCCTTCATTTATTCATTCATTATGCCAACTGCTGTTGACTACTTTGCACAGATATACAGATACACAGATACAAAAACAAATGCGAATACATGCAGATCCATACAGCTACATACATACGCTACGTCCTTGTGTCCTTTTGTTGGTGCGTCTTGTCGGCACGTTTGAATAGTTTTCATAATCACAAGCACGCCAGCTGTATTGCAGCAACTTTCATCCGCCCCTTTTTGAGGCGTTGAGTGAGTATGATGATGGGCACAAAAATTGGCAGATAAAAACACATTTGTAAGTGGCAGGGTATATGTCATTATGCTATGAATATTAATACGAAAATATCTCATATTTTGCTCGCCGGAAGCAACGGCGACATTCAGCGACAGCTGCGCGACAACAATTTCTGCTTCTGCGTCGTCAATTTATGCCCAAATGACATAATCCATGTAGTTGGCTTAAAGTTTTTTTTTTTTTTGCTTTTTTTTGCTTTGGAAATCGGAAATCTGAAATCGGCAAAACTTATTAAATGCCACTTTAAGACGGAGTACTACGACTCTGGTACGCTATCAAGAAAAATTTTTTTTTATTTGATTTTAAAGTTTAAACAATTGTCTGTCCGTCTGGCCGTACTTTGTCACATCTAAGCGGATTTGTACTTCACGATTTTTTTCAATAAGACGATAGCAAAAGATAAGAAGTAAAGAAAAATATTTAAAATAACAAGGAAAAGCGCTAGAAAAAAAATATATATGTCTATATGTGATATAAAGGACACCGCATGCAGAAGCCAAAGTCAAGCAAAGAAATCAAACATCTGACATAAATAACATTTTAATTTAAATACAAAAGCAAAATGGAAAAAGAACTGAGCAGAGCAAATAAAGAAGAAACACAAGTGGCTTAAGTACAGGGTGCACCAATGCTGTTCAATCAGAACAAGTGAAAATGAGACAATCGAAGCTTTAATACTCTTCAGTGTTAGCACAGAACACCGCTCGAATTTGCTGCAAAACAAAAAGCTAAAATTAAAAAAAAAAACTCGTAAAATTCCGGCGAAATCCTAGTTGAATGCTGTTTCAGAGATCCTTTCGTTCATGCGGTCGGACAGACGGACATGGCTATATTGACTCCTCTATCACTTCTGAACATAATGACTTTAGAGGTCTCCGAACATTATTTCTACCTATTACAAACATTTTCAGAAAACCAATAGGATCTAGTACCTTCGGTACAGGGCCTAAAAACCATTAAGGAAACAAAGAAACGTCTTCATAAATACTATGGCGACTTTGTCAATTTCAAGGATCAATTTCAAGAAGGTTGTGCAATAATCGTCAATAATAATTCAAAGCATGATATTGGATCATCAGTGAATAATAGTGCGTCGGATGAATGAAGCTTTAGGAATCTCAACTGATAGAGTACATCATATTTCACATGGATATTTGTGCATGAAGAAGCTAACCGCGCTCGTCCAAAAACGTAGCCGTGTGACCACTTCATGAATCTATTACAAAACATTAGAGACTATAAAACATCAGGACAGTGGGTGTCTCCGAGTGAATGTCTACCAAGGTGTTGTCCCATTCAGCATATTATCCTCCCTCTGACTATTTTCTGTTTCCAAAATTGAAGAAATGGCTTGTGGTAAGATATTAGGGTCGTCATCTATTTTAATGGCCTTGAGATAATCAATAAATGAGATTAATTCATAAGTCTCTATACTCAATTAAAATATAGAATGTTCAGGGTTTTAAGGATTTATTCAACAAAATAAATACGAAATTTCTAGTTGGCGGCGATTGCTAAGCATCCGTGGTGGGGATGGCGACAACTCAATCCAAAAGGCATTGCGCTATGCAAATGAACTTTTGTGGTGCACAAACCCGAAATCCCGATCGCAGCGCCACCTACCGATTCCAAATATGAATCCAAGCCATCCAGAGAGCCCCTCACACACAAAACTTCCATCAAAATCAGTCCCGCCGTTTAGGAGGAGTTTAGTTAGATAACCAGGCGAGACATAATTCCCTAAAGGTTCAACCCCATTAACCCCTCAAGGAATCCAATCCATTGACCTCCAAAGGATCAACTGCATTAAGCGAAAGGGTCAAGTTCTCTTTCTGGGGAGTTCTTCGTCTGGAGAGGCCATAGATCGATGGCTTCAACCAGAGATCGATAGACTTGTTCAGAGTAGATAATTTTGTACGGCGACATTGGGCGGAGGTAGATGACCTTGACCGGAATTTTTTTTTTTAAACACTCTCCTCTACGATTATTAAAAGTTAATGTAACCGAGTTGATTTCATTGAAACTTCGACCGTGGCCTGAAATGGATTCCTCTATCTATCTGGGTATTCCGCATCTAGGAATCCACTGTCTGGAAATCCTCCTGTTTGGGGATTCCTCCGCAGAGAGTTCCTCCCTACTAGGTAAACACTCGTCTAGGGAAACACCACCGTCTTGGGATTCCACCCCCTAGAGATTCCTCCGTCTGTGGATTCCTCTTCGTCTGGGGATTCATTCGTGTTCATCTCTACTCGGTGATTCTTAAAAGTTTATATAACCGAGTAGATTTCATCGAAAGTTCGACCGTAGCCGAAAATGGATTCCTCTGTCTGGTGGTTTCTCTATCTGGGTATTCCGACGTCTGGGAGTCCACTGTCTGGGAATTCCCCCGTTTGGGTATTCCTCCATCTGAGAATTCCTCCCTCCTAGTTAATCACCCGACTGGGGACCCGTCGGATTCGTTCGTCTAGGGATTCTTCCTCCTAGAGTTTCCTCCGTCTGTAGATTCCTCTTCGTTTGGAGATTCATCCATCTGTGGAATCTTTCTGTGGTATATTAGAAGTATGTAGATATGTATAATATTTAGGTATAGAAATCACACCACTTTCAAACGAATCAAAGGTTTATTTGAAGCATTGGTTTGTGCGAGCCATTATTCCCCCCATTCCCATTCGTATATACACCAAATATCATCACTGTACCGCACTCTAACGATGCAAAGACATGACAGTTTTCAGACAGTGAATTCATATTCAAACTTAACCAGAAGACTGGTATGCCACGCACGTTCGAAGGCTTATTAGCCGCCAATGAAGACTAGTTCAATAACCAAATTGATGGTTCGAAATTATTTTCACCAGGCTTCCCAAAAACACAACAATCCGAAGAACAATCCATCTTTCTCAGACCTTCCAAAATGGCAGGCAGGCAGAGAATTTACGGCCAAATTGACTCGGGATCATTTCCGGCCAGATAGTGGATCATGGATATTTAATAATGTTAAAGATGAACACTATAAAAAGTAGTGCCTGCTCGGGTAGAACCTTTTGGATAGAACGTGGCCAGATGCTTTATTCCTTTTCACTTTAGGCAAGGTGAATGGTTCATTTGTAGAGGGGAGTACAGAGAGCTTTCACATAGAATGGCTTCAAGAAATCAGCTATGTAACGAGCTAAAGGGTTTGCTTGTTCTTCCTCAGATCAATACAATCTACAGTTTGTGTCTATAATGGTTGCCTTTTGAAACTTCTAATGGCATTGGACATGGCTGTGGTCCGGTTGCGTGCTTCCCTCGCCGCGGTATGGATCATTTTGGTAAAATTACTTCAAATTCAAGTGAATGTCTTGACCAGTGGTAACCGCCATATCCAAATAGTTGGAATTTGAAAGCCTTCTCTCAAAGACATCAACCCCTGTATTGCGTTTGATTAGTCGCTCAGTAATTCGGAGTTGAATTTTAAAACTGTTTGAAAAAATTGTGGACCAAGCTTGTTTAATGGACTCGATTAACTTTGTTTTAAGTATATATTGTTTTCCAGACTCGCACACTTTTCTAACCATTCATACTAAAATTTTCGCGATGCTATTTAGTTGAGGTGATTATGGTGTCCACTCAAGGATATCAACTTTTTGGCTTTGAATCTACGATTTCACGATTTCGTTTGCTGAAAATGTTATTTCCCAAAATTGGAAGTGAGTAAAAGAAGTTTATAGAACGCTGTTACAGTTCAGTTACAGCTGACATACGCCTTCCACTGGTCTGTGGTCCTAATGATGCTCCGATTTATGTAGATTATGAAAATAATACTTATAGCCATCGGCCGCTTCCAAATACAATTTTTATTATTTGAAAAAAAACGACGTAGTATCGCTCAGGAGTAAAACTTAAACGGACTACTTTTTTAAGTGGTCTTTCTAACTGTGCAGCTCTCCTTATTTGTTGCTTCCCTGAGTATGACCACTCTTAAATTTTCTCCTAAAATCTTTCTTATTTCGAAAAAAAAAACTGGCAATCATTTTCCTATGTCTGCTAGTTTTTTCCACAATCTTCTGTTGGAAAGTTCCGGAATCGTTGGTTTTACTTCCAAAGACAAAAAATGTTTGCTTAGCATTTCAAACTATGTACACTATTTACACACCCTGTATACAAATGCAAAATATGGTAAGTAAATTTTATTTTAAAATAAATTTATCGCCTTATGTTCTCCACAACAGCGGTGTCCAGGGACTGCCGCAAAGTCAATGTCGTGCTGTCCACAAGAGGGCGGACGTCTGGGCGGTCTGTCGTCGTTTTATCGCAAGGTAGTCTTCAGTGACACATACATTGTTGTTGTTGTTGTTGTTGTTGTTATTATTGTCGCTTCGCTGGTACGGTAACAAGGTAAATAGCCGGACAATACATTTCACAAGCGGCAATTGTGGCAGTGAAACAGATGTCCCAGCACGAGAGCAAAAAAAAAAAAAAGCTTCATTTGAGCTCGAAATGAAATCATAATGAGATTTCTTTGCGCGTTCGCTCGCTTCATCGCTTTCCCCCCAACTCAAACGCTCTAACTCATGCCACTTGCCTACTCATGCTACACAGCATCCCACCTGGCTAAGTTAGTCAAGTTTGCAGCCACCAAAACGACTTTTATTCTAATATCCTTGATATTTATTTATATTTTCTTTTCGTTTTATTTTTTTTCCTTCTCAATTTTGCATCGTAATGACAAAATTCATAATTGGATAAAGACGAGTCCTGTTTGCTGTTGTTGCTGTTGTTGTTGTTGTTGTCTTTATTGTATTGTAATAAAGCAAAACAATTCGCTGGGGAAAATGTTTACAGAAAAATTTAAGTGTTTATTTAAATTTCGAATATTGTGTACCAAGAGAGACTTCCAGTATGAAACAGCCGGCAGAAGTTCAAAGACATTAACGAAATTTAGCACAAATTGTATGAAATAATCTTGAGACAGTTCTGGGAACAAGTGTTTGTAGCCAATTTAATCATTTAGTAAAGATCTGTAAATGATTTTCAAACAGCAAGACTCAGACTTTTGATATAACTTCCGCTCCATGGATACGGCTACCAAGAAGATCATTGGTTACACCACACATGGAGTGAATTGTTGCCTATCAAAGATATCAAGAGTTGCAAAAAAAGGAGGAACAAAGGAGTCAGCTTGAAGCTGTTGAGAGTTTATTAATTTTACACTTATGAATATTTTAGTCTCTTTACAGAACATCACTGAGTATAAGGAACAAGACTAGAAAGTAAAAAGAAGAAAAAACTAAGCTCTATTTAATAGTATCCATGGATATAATAGCATCTGATCGAGTGGCATGCGGTACATTGGATTCAGCACTAGAAGTTTCATTAGAAAGTGCTCAGCTGCCTTGGAAACATATTCAGGCAACTTGTAGTCAACTGTACTTATACGCTTTTTTGTTTGTTCTTCAGTGGAGGCGAAGAATGGCACACGACCGACCAATAGCTCATAGCAGACCACACCGGAACTCCACAGATCAACACTGTTTTGTATACGGTTGGCGAAGCACCATCTCCGGTGGCAAATAGTCCAATGTGCCACAGATCGATGTACGCATCGAGTTCGGTGCATGTACAGACAAACCAAAATCACCAAGTTTTAGTTCACCATTTCTGCCAAGTAAAAAATTCTCCAATTTGATTTTGAATTTCGCGAAGCACCAGATGCTCTGCATGTGCCTCTAGTATCTGCTGTTTTTGGAAAACTTTTAATGCCACAACAAATCGAGTTTCTTGTGGCACTAATTTAGACGCAGCATTCTCAGCACTGTACACTTTTTGGTTGTTGTTGTTGGAATTGGCATTGGCGGCATTCAGTGCAACGCCGAAATATCTAGTTTGCCTCAATGCTGCCGCAGCGCTAGTGCTTGCACCACCAGATGCATTTAATTCGTTGTATTGATTCTCCTTGTTGGACTTCATTGGTACGAATGTTTTCTGAAAAGATTTTCTGAATTATTTAGATTAATATTAGTCTTAGGCGAGTATATGAAGTTTCTGACCAGAATTCTCTCCAACATAGACCTTATAAGATTTTAATATATTTGTAATAAATAACAAATGAGAGATGGATTCTTTTGTAGCAGTTTACATTGTGAGGGAAGTTCTTGACTGCCATTCACTTGGGAATGATCAATAACGATTCTTCTGCAAACGTCCGCTGGAAACTCTTGGGTAACCTCTGAACAGCCGTTCAGAGGTGAGCAAACTGACAGAATACAAAAAAAACACTCCCCTTAATTATGGGTTGGTGCACTGGGCCTGGGACACGCCACAGTAAAAATATTGCTAAAATAAAATCAACAAGGAAGTCTCGAATTGTATCCTATGATGTCGCCCGCAAACGATGCAAGAACCACGATTTAGGTGTATGCACATGGAATGTACTCACACTTAATAGAGTTGGTGCAAGTTTCCAGCTGGTTGATGTGCTCGAAAGATATAAGGCAGACATCAGTGCAATTCTGGAAATACGTTGGACAGCTCAAGGCATCTCTAAGAAAGCATCCTGTGACATCCATGACAGTAAGCACGAATTTGGATGCGTTTTCGTTCGACAGTTCTACTTAACTAAAAATTAATTAATAAAATTCGTACGTACTCAGGCAAAAAAACATACAGGATCATATATCCTGTTCTATTTTTCTCTCTCTCTCTCTCTCTCTCTCTCTCTCTCTCTCTCTCTCTCTCTGACGAATTTAATGGTGTTTCTTTTTTTAAATTAATACTGCAACGCTTTCACAAAAAACTTTTAAAGTTTAAATATTTCTAAGACAAGTTTCCATGAAGTTTTCTGCTCTAAGCACGTGAGGACCGCAAATAGTCTAATCGAAATATGTACTTCAAGCGTGTCCATCGACATCGCCTTAGCGCTGTCACACTATGGCCATTTTGACAAGATAATCGCGCGTTTCCGCCAATAACCAACCAATGGCAAAATACGCAGCGAACATATTAAAACGCCCAGCTGGCGCCAATTTATATGCATCAGATGTACGAGATGTACTCCGGACAACGAACATCGATACTAACATTGAATTGAAATCAGCATCAACATCGGCAGCAGCAACTGCAAAAGAGCAACGTGGCAGGGTTGGCAGAAGTGTGAATGTTGGCGGCGATGCATAAGTTGGATTTCCGCAACGAATCCAGCTAAACTGACTGACTGACTGACGGACGGACGGATGGACGGACTGAGATTGCGTATTAGCTGAACAGCGTCTGAGTGAGTGCCGGGGATTAGTGCGCTTGATTGGACACGATGTGATTAACTTGTTGCCTGAAATGTCAATACGATGATGTTACAAAGGCAAATCTCTGGATCACCGGAAACGGCAATAGCATAACTATGTTCAAACATAATATAGGAAGGGCGGGAGGCACATTCGGGCAGTCAGGCATGCAGCCAGAATATTGTTAATGCTAATATCCTGTTGCGACGTGCCGCCAATGTTATATGCGTCTTTGACGTCATCGGCAATGTTTTGCTGTCGTCTAACTTACAACCGACATTTTGTCAATATTTATAAAGCAGTTAGATAGAACTTAAAGCTGAGAAACTTTGGCCAGATATACATATATACAAAATTATTAATGTCAACTTAAGAAATGAAAATATAGATGTACAAGCTTTACGCATAAGCATAAAGTTTATTAGTAAACAGCGACAAAATAATGTCAAAACTGGGTAAAATTTGCTCGGCAGTCGGAAAATGTAAAACTCCAACAATGGGCAATTAACATTTTAGTCCTGCTCAAAATATACCCAACCACCATCATCATATTATGTTAAAATTGAGGGAAGACACACATCAAGCGTGTTGGACACATGGCCGCCAAAGGCTTCTCATTCAGACTTTATCAACTGCTACGGTAAAGCTATACATCTTCTAAATATATATGTAAGCAGTGAAGACCTACCATCCGCTCCTATCAAAGAACTCGGTTTGCTCCAACTACCATGGAACAAGTACCCTTACAATTGGTTAAAACATTTTGTAAAGCTTGAACCATATACCGCTGCATTGAATAGAACAATATTAATGTTGCTTCAGGCCAAAGAGTTCGAATATCCAAATAATCACATTACGACAATTCCTGGAGAAACTAAACTGTTTCATAAAGACTCGTCTCACGTATTTGGCGACTGTAAAACTCTCCTCTCTGAACTATGTATACCAACACGTGATGGCACAATCACACATTAAAATTTATTAAAAGGTAGGAAAGAATATCTCCGACCGCTTTGATACCAAGAAGTTTCAGGTGATATGCCTTCGTGTGATTATTTTGACCTGTTGATATATTACATGCTACGCCAATGTACATCCAGACGGAAATGGCGGACTCGATCTTTCAGAAGGTAATGTTCTTCAACACCAATATTCTGGCAACAGATACCCTTACCGTGCCAGCCAGAACCAGCTAGTATATCTTAACCTTGGCGTATACGAAGAGGAATACCTTCGTACACGCCAACTGAAAGCTAAATATTAGAGACCACATGGATCTGACTTCGGACCACATACCTCTCGTCATCACGATTGATGCTGCAGCCATGAGGCTTGTAGATCCAACTCAATGAATAACAAAGAAAGGCTAAGGACTGCCTCTAAACTTAGAGAAACTCTTCAGAAACAAAGTTCCAATTTCTTCGAAAAACATGAACACAGACAATGATGCAACTCTTGCATTGTGGAAGGCAACTCGATGCGTCAACCTTTGCGTCCGGCCCCATTGCGAACGAGGAAGCTGACTTATTCGTACAACGCCTTGCTGAGCGCTTCAAGCCATTCCATCTTGGCCTAAACCTCATATCGTTTGAGAGGGTCGTCATCATAGAGTTTCTTCCGAGGCTTCCTGTTAGTTTTCATTGGAAATATATTTTTATAGTGGCGGGTCCCAAGCCCAGCGCATCAACCCCTAATTAAGGAGAGGGAGTTGTCGTCTACTCACGTTAGCTTAGACCGTTTGAAACAAGAATCATTGTTGGCCATTTCCAGGTGAATAAGTCAACAATTTTTCTCACAATGTAAACTTGAGCAAACAAGTCCCAATCTCCCAAATGAGTCCCAATCTCCCCTTGGCCTCAGCCAAAGAAGTCTTTACTACTGAGGCATCTTTAGAATCTCCACTGCAGATGGATATTCCTATTGTTCCCGTTTTCTTGGCGAAGATCTCAAAAGTCATAAAAGGTCTCAAGAAGTACAAAGCTCCTGGACAAATTATAAAATGCAACGTCACCCTAAGAACTCAGCCCATAAATGTTCTTCTCTTCTTGGAAACTCTATTCAAAGCTATAATAAAGGTGCACTCCTCTCCGGCAAGTCCTGTAAACCGGAAAGTAATCCTAAATTATAACGACCGAATAGTCTTCTTCCGTCGCATTCGAAAGTTTCCGTCGACATTCGATTATCTGACATAACAGCTTCCAAAAGACTATTTCCAGTTCACCAGTTCGCTCAGAACATGGTTCAGACGAACAACTGAGGTATTTGATATTTTAAAGCTGACTTTGTCGATATACAGCAAACATCCGATAGAGTGTGACACAACGGTCTGCTCTCAAAAATTAAGGACAACCTTCCTGCTCCATTTTACTTAATGCTGCATTCTTATATGAAGGGCAGCCAGTTTTTCATAAAAATCCGCGCAAGTGGCTCCCTAAATTTTGCCGTCTGCGCTGCAGTCCTTTAAGGCAACGTCCTAGAACCATTTTTCTTGAACCTCATCATGTCTAACTTTCTAATGTTTAAAAGTCCAGCTAAATTCGGTAGAGTGCACATAGGGTCTGTATCTCTGATTGTCCTCTACTTAATTTAATTTAAAAAAACATGTTCCTCCTCACCTTAGAAATCCTTGTGAAAATTTTTGTTTTATGGAGTTAAATGCCAGAGTTTCAAGTCGATTGGATGACAGAAAATTTTTCGTCAAATATTAACTTTCACCATTTTCAGTGATTTTTCCCAAATCTGCGATACCTTGTATCATTTTCGAAGAACTTCGTTTGTAAAGAATCTAATGTTTTCTCTGTTCATCAATGATTTAAAATGACATTTTATGTTGGGAAGCCGTTTAGCTTTAAAAGCATTCGTAAATTTGATTTAAAATTAACCCATTAGTCGCGCCATTAACAAAGCAGGCAGCGATTTAATGTCAGTCATGTTCAACTTCAGGGTTTGCCCTGTTTGTCAACGACTTCATTGTTTTGCTGCTAATTGATAGAGACAGCTGTTGCTGCTGTGCGCACAAAGGACCCTGCCATGCCTAGCTGACTGACAAGACAACAAAACAACAGCAGCCGCCACAATGCAGTTAAGAGTAAAATGCATAGAATTATATCCTTAAAGCTTTAACAAATATTTAAAAAAAAAAAATATTAAATATTTTTATTGACATTCATTTTGCGTACGCAAATAAATACAAACAATTTCTTTTTAGTACACACTTAAGCATTTGAAGCATCATCGACCGCAACAACCGCATTGCCATTGCCGCAAAGGATTTGCCCACCCGACTGCCACATAAAAAACAGTCAACAGTCTCTCCTTCGTTGGCACGCATCAACGCATATGAATGACGACGGCAATTGCACAACAATAACACTGAAAATGCACAACGACGCATAATCGAGTGGCCATGCCCAACAAGCCGTGAACAATTAATCAAACAATTGACGTACTTGCAAGCCTGCAGTCTACCAGAATTATCCCAGACTCCGCCGAACTTCTCTAACCACTAAAAACAACCAAAAAAAAAAAAAGAACGATAAAGAAAAGTATGTAAAAAAAAGCCACAAATTTAAGCGCAATTAAGTCTATTTATAAACTTATTAGACAGAGTTGCATTGAATTGAAGTTTTACCAACATTTAATAAATAAACAAAAATTTTTGTCTGTTTGTGTGTGCATCACATAAAGACCACACATTGGTTGCAAAATCGAATTACTGTAAGATAAGAAGCTTTATTATGTGTAACATTTAGCGTTTATTTCATCAAAATCGGCCAGCAGCGTAAAAAGATATTAATGTTAAAATATGAACTAAATTTCATGTGTTCAGGAGTGAGATTTCAAGGCAAACAATCCTGGTTGGCTTATTAATCAAAAAGGTCGAGAGCTGTATAAATGCATAACGCAAAACCATAGTCCAGTCCATCATATTGCCCCACTGATCCCCAGAAAGTTCCTGATCTCTTAGAATTTTGCATATACAAAGGGATTGCTTCAAATATTCTGGATATAGCCACTTGTGATGAACTAAGTACAGACCATACAACTGATAAATTTGAGTGTAGTCCTGCAAACATACTCAAAAACCTGCAATATTATTTAAAAAAAAATTGGAACATGTGCAACTTTGGTTAGACCTTCACATCAACCTCATTTAAGCACTAACTCAAGCAAGAAAATTGTAGAAGCTGTTGAATCATTTAACCAATAAACCACGAAGCAGCAAAATTTTAAAATAAACTTGTAAAATTCCGGAGCAGTCCTAGTCGAATGCAAAAAACACGAAGTCTCTATCTCTTACCGTTTCCGAGATCCTTTCGTTCATACAGACGGACGGACAGACGGACATGTCTACATCGACTCCTCTATCACTCCTGACCATAATGGGGGTAACTTTGGGGGTCTCCGACCATTATTTCTAGCTGTTACATACATTTGCACAAACCCAATAGGCTCTTGTACCTTCGGTACAGGGCCTAAAAAAAAATTATAGCTGAAAGTGAAAATTTGGAGGATAGTCTGCTGGAAAGGATTCAAAAAAACTCACTGCCCACGTAAACTGGATGAAACAGTACAACAAATTGTTGAAGAGATGAACCTGAACAGAGATAAAGATGAACAATAAATACGACTGGAGACCACTAACTCATGGAAAAGTCTGACTCCAAGAGCATGTAATATATTTTTCCATGTATTCGGCAAAACATTTCTATAATTCTGTTTCTATAATTCTATTTTCAAGAACTGGAGTATCTGGTCCCATTTACGATTCTTGTTTCTTCGTTAGTGAAGGCACTTCTAATACTCTTGGACTCGGAATTTCTTCGGACATTGTACTTCTTTTGCTGCCGTTCAGGTCTTCGATAACTTTCGTTAGTGAAGGCACTTGTAATACTCTTGGACTCGGAATTTCTTCGGACACTGTACTTCTTTTGCTGCCGTTCAGTTCTCCGATAACTTTCCGTGTAACTGCAGAGCAGTGTCTCGGAATTTTATGGTGTCGCGTCGTGATATAGTATTTGAGATGGAAAGTTTAAGTTGTGTTGTTCATTTTGAGTTAACCCATTTTAAGTGTGGTGAGCTATTTGAAGCTATCTAACAGCTGAGACTATTATTTTATCAAGATCCTTAGAAAATGAAGATTCTCCTGTACCTTCTTCAAATTTCTTATATTCAATATACAAACTTTTGTTGATGATGAGCTTATTCATCTCATAGCTACAACTACGGTGCTAATAAAACTGCCTATAGTTCCCTTAGCTAAACAATGTTGAATCAAAAATTTAAAAAACTTCTTTTTTTCAATTGAACACATTTAATTTTTATAGCAAATATGCTCGTAAGTACAAATCCAAATAATTCAATTCCCTGCCATTTCGAACAACTGAATTATTCGCAAATATACTCGCGATGTTCAATTACGAGTCTCACGTAATTAAAACTTATAGCATTCCAAAATCAAGTTCAGACTTATAAACAATAAAAATATGAGCTACACAAAACTTTTAGAAAACTAACGCGAGTTCTTATTGAACTGATCGAAGAACTCATCCGAGATCTTATTGACCAATAACTCGCCTGCCTGCTTACGCTGTATACTCTGATCCAGCGATAGCTTAGCATTGGCGAGTATCAAATCGTTCAGTTGTTCACGTCGGCGACGATCCGCTTCCAGTTGCATCTGCACCAGTTGACCATCCGTATTCAGAGCATGGCGCTCCCATTGCTTATCCATGTGCAGCTGTTCGTCCTTGTGTTTACGATTTTCTGCTACCTGCTTGTCACGTTCGTTTAGAATTTGGTCCATGGAATTCTTTTTACCATCTTTGCTCAGCATATCGCTTGTTAGCATATTATAAATTTCGGCCTTGTCATCCTCCAAACGCTGCCTCTTTTCGCATTCGCGCTCAGCTTGCTTACGACGTGCCATTTCAAGATTATATTGGCGTGTATTATCGATTAACTGATTACGCATTTTATTGTTATCCTTGGCCATATCGTCCAACACTTTATCACGCGACATCATTGTATCCAACCACATTTTATCGACTTTTGCATTTGCTGCTTTTGATTCTTGGCGCTCCTGCAACTGTTTATTGAGCCACGAGCGCTGTTGTTCACATTGTAGTCGCACTGCCGAGACCCAGCGCAATATCATCGTCGGCAATGCGCAGCGGACGGGATTTCTTTAAACAGTTCGGATCATTTAGATCGAATTCACGACGCTGTTCTTTGCGTTGATATTCCGAACGATATCTGTGTAGATCTGCCACCCGGTTCTGCTGTATTTTCTCCAACTTCTTGTCCATGTTCCTAATCATGCGCTTTTGCTCTTTTTCCAGCTCGTCAAAGCGTTTGTTGTTCATTTCTGCCAAATCGCGTTGTTCCTTTTTTTCGTAAATTTGGCGGTTGAGCGTCTCCAAATCGATCTGTTGCAGGGTTTGGGTTACATTTCAAGGAATGCTATTGTCAGCGCGTAATTCCGGTCACTTACCCCATATAAACGCTGCTTGGCATTGAAGATGCGCTTCTTACGCTCTTCTTCATATTGCATACGTTTTTCTAGTTTGAAGGACTCGTCATGTTCATTTCGATTAGTTACTCCGATCTTCAACATTTGGGCTTCTTCGATTCGTGGTTAATCTCAAACAATCAGAAAATAGAAGATAAGGTGAAAGAATTTTTTTATTTTTTATTTTTTTAAAGCAACAACAGAAAAAATCGGTGCTTTCTATTTTGTTATTTTTTTTAAAGTGATTAACTCCTGGCATATAGAAAAGAAGAAAACTTCAAATGACAAATTTCTCATGGCGACAATCAGAGCACAGGCTGTTGTATACATATATTCGGGAAGTTTTAATATAAGGAATATATAAATTTAAGTTTGAAGTAGTGGTGAAAGGGAGGCATGTGTTGCAGAAGCAGCTAGATGAGACAGTTGAAGCATCATATTAAGAACTAAGAAGCCTGAAATTTCCTCCCGCGTTATTCAGCACAAGCCAAGTGTGAAGAGTATTTTAGCTTCGTCCTCACAACAACACAATAAATCATTTCCAAATATTGTAAATATATATTCTAATTAAAAGAAACCCTTGAAGAAATTATAAATCCTTCGCTCAATCCACTTTAAAAAAAAAACCGACAAAATTTTTGTTTGATAAAAATATTCAACAAAAATATTTGTCTACATACGAGTATATGCAGATATTTTTTTCGAAAAATCTAAGCAATTTCCTCATTTTTCGATAAGCAAGGAACTGCTCAAATTACAAAAGTGCTTCACGTGTTTCTTCGTTGATGTTCGTTCGTTCAATCAATGTCGGGCAGTGGTTAAAGCCTAGAAATAACAATGGCAACAAAAAGCTGAAGAACATGAAAACAAACTGTTTAAAAATGCGTTTAAATTTCATTGCTTAAGTGCCGCAATTGGCTTTTACCTTCCTGCCGGATTTTACTAGTGTAGAAAGGACCAAACGACCGTCCGTCTAAGCAATCCACCGCTCGGAATGTTCAAAATCCGCTGAAGAATTTTTTAAACCGCGAAATTGAAATGAAAAACGCGAAGTGGTTTCACTTATATTGCCGCGCTCATCCTTAGCTCGTCCTTCGTACAATTCATGCGTTCGTCCTTTCGTATGCCTTACCGCACATACAAACAGCCACACACACACATACATTAAACCGTTACTAATTTATGTATATATAGAAATAAAAAAGGATGTTTATATGCTATTGTTAGAAATTTTCTTTGCGAAGATTTATGGTGATTTGGAAGTCAGTGGTGATGCATAGAAGTGATGGTACGGCCGATGTTTTTGAGAATAACGAAAGAGTTCTTTTCGGTCTTTTGGATTTAATTTCTTTTCGCCCATTTATATTAATTTTTTTGAAACGTGTGGTCATGGAGAAAGCTGCTCTCACCCATCATTCTCGAGGAGATCCAGTCCCACATTAAAAAGATGAAACATAGCAAGACCTCAGATGAAGGGAAATAAAAGCGTAATCGGTCACAGAAGTATTCTTTCTGGTATTGCTTTCCATGCACCATTGAGACTTGGGCAATACCCAAAACCTATGGTTCATAGTCTCATAAAGTCTTTGACTCATACCCAACCCATCAGTCTTCTGCCGTCAATCACGAAACGGAGATGCCTATATCGACGAATCTGCGCAAGCATAATAGATTGCACTGAGATAGTGGGGGATGGTGAAGGATGGTTGTGGATGCTTTCAAACCGTGCTCCAATATATCATTACTAGTTGGTGCTATTTTACATTCATCGGTTAATTTTTTTTCAGGTTATTTCTGGAAAATACTGTACTTGGCAGCCAATATTTAGCACATTTTTTATTAAATAAATTCCAGAATACTCGGTCTAAATTAGTGCAAAACTCGAAAGAAAAACAAAAAGTCATGAGCCAATCTCCATAATGAAAAAAATTCCCGAAACCGATTCTGTATTACTCTCACACAAAAAAAACACCCTTTACAAAGTAAACAGGCGACAGGCGAAGCTCTTGCATGTGCCGCTCGCTTTCGCGCTTTTTTGCACTCACCTGATCCTAAATAAATACGAGGACACTACAGAAGCGGCAGCCGCAAAAGTAGCAAGGATGCAGCGAGTAGCATAATACAAAAAACCAAAGAAACAACAAAAAAAAAACAAAAAAGGACAAAAGGAAATATTCATACTCACACACACGCACAGCAAACGAGAATGTTTCTGTTACTGGATTTCTTTTTTTTAATTAAATGAAACCGGAGGAATTGACCCAACGAAACGAAGCGAAACAAACATACGCAAAATAAATACGACAGGACGAAGAAGAAACGGTTGCACGGTGGCATGAGAAACTTGAGAAACCAAGTATGCAAACTACCTAAGTAACTTAGAGTGATGCCGGGGACGGGGCGGAACTGCAGATGGACAGAGCAGAACAGAAGTAAGCCAAAACCAATCTAAGCTAAACTGAGCGCTGTACCGATCCAAACCAATTCGCGTCACGAAACAAGTCAAGTCAACTGTAGTAGCGGTGCTTCATTTATTTGTGCACACTACACAATGGTATGCTAAATTTGTGGAGGTGTATGTAACAGCTTAAATGTGGGCATGTCAGACTGTAATAAATATATAAAGTTCTCAAACTGTATTCTATGGAAAAGGAAACTTTTTCAAAATTCTGGTGAGTCTACACTTCAAAACATTTGATGCACTGGCAATGGAGTTATCGTGCTCAAAGTAACAGCGTGTTAATGTCGAAAAATTAAAAGAGAAAATATAAAGGAACTTAACTGATCTTCAGAAATTTTTAAACTGATGGACAAACGTTTATGGAGAAGCGTTTTTGAAGCGTACCAGAATATATAGTTGCTTCAAGCGGATCAAGGAAGTTCACATAAGACTTAAAAGATCTCGAAATATTATCCGATATATGGCATCGAAAGTACCTAGAAATCTTGCTTAATGATGTAGAAGGAAACTTTTTTGAATAAAATAGGAAGGAGGTTTGATAAGTTTTGAGCATGCTGCGCCATTCTATTTGTGGTTGACAGCCATTTAAAGCAAGCAACTTCGTGAATGTTCCGAAAATGTACAAAATTAAATTTCGTATTTTTCGAGTAAAAAAAAAACATCACCAAAACCAAGGAAAGACTTAAATAATACTTTGGGGACTCTACACCAACAATTTAATTTTCAATTAAGAAGAGAAGAGTTCCGATGTGGTCGTACCAGCAGAAGTGTCACCGAAGAAAGTTGCCCAAAAAGAGGTTGTCACACCAGAAATATTGGTCAATCAGAGAATGAAAGTGCGTTGCTTGAGGTAAAAGGAGACCCCGCTGTTTGCGCCAACTACAGCGGAATAAGTCTTCCTTCCATTGGATATAAGATTCTGTCGCGCGTATTGTGTAATAGGCTGAAGCCATGTACGGATTCACTGATAGGACGATATCAGTGTGGCTTCATACCAAAAAGGTCGACCAGTGACCAAATGTTCATATTATGCCAAATCTTGGAAAAGACCAGTTCAACAAAAGCACTCACCACCTATTTGTCGATTATAAAGCCGCTTTCGACACGCCAATACGATCGAAGTTTTTCGACGCCCTGTCTGCACTAGGTATCCCGGCAAAGATTGTTCGTCTTTGCATGACGACGCTATCTAACACACAAAGCGTTGTCAGTGTGGGGAAAAACCTCTCCGACCCCTTTGATACCAAGAGAGGTTTCAGGCAGGGCGATGCTCTGTCGTGCAATTTTTTCAATCTTCTGATGGAGTACATCCTACGCCAATGCTCGTACATCCAAAAGAAAGACGGTCAGTGACGATGGAGAATTTTAACTTCAGTGTTGTAGAAAACTTTGTCTATCTTGGAACAGAAATAAGCAGCAACAACAACGTCAGCCTGGAGATCAGGCGAAGAATCATGCTTGCAAACAGATGCTTTTTTGGGCTGAGCAAGCAAATGAGAAGTTAAACGAGAAAAACAAAAATCATGATCTATGACACGCTGTTACACACGGTTCTATTGTATGGCGCAGAGGCATAGACCGTGATTGAGTCAGATGAAACAGCGTTGAAAGTCTTTGAGAGGAAGATTCTTCGCAGAATTTTCGGCCCAATAAGAGTCGGTGACGTGTTTAGGTCCCGTATGAATTGCGAGCTGTACGAGCTATTCGATGAGGTTGACATAGTACAGCGTATAAAATTTCAGTGGGTGCACTGGGCTGGGCACCTCATTCGAATGGATGAAAGAGCTCCAGCACGCATGGCTTACATGGGGGGCCCAAACTTGATTGGGGGACGCCGAAATAAAGGACGACCGGGCACTCGATGGAAGATCTCTCCGTACTTGACATTCAAAACGACTGGCGCGCACAAGACTATGTAGGCTGGCGCGCCTTCCTAAACGCGGCCAAGACCGGTAGACTGTTGACGGCCATATAAGTAAACCGGAAGAGGTCATCAGTGAAATAAATGAAATGGTTTTTAGAACAACCATTATTTAGAATAAATAAAGAAAATTCTGAACTAAATGCATCGAGTTAAAAGAAGACAAAGTTCCGCAAAAGTCACTAAATTATCAAACCACCCTGGTAAATAATATTTGTCTAAATATTAAGTTTTGTGTTTTTATTTTGAAATAATTGCATTTTAAATAATATTTGTCTAAATATTAAGTTTTGTGTTTTTATTTTGAAATAATTGCATTTTCCATAGGACACAGTTTGTAAGTTCTTGATCAACATTGAAAGTCGAGATAAGCTGTCGAATTTGTTGTGTGCGCACGTTCCAACATGTTGCAACATGCAATATCGACTGCTAAAGCTCTCATTCCACCATACCCAACTTCCAGAACGGCAATATCTACATTTTTCAAACTTTAAATTTATATTGCGTAGGGTATTTAAAAATCGGTTAACAAAATTTATTTTATTTGCTGTTACTTTTTTTTTTTGTTTATTTAAAAAATCTACAGTGAGAAATTGTGTAAAACAATAAATATTTTACCTTCAATAAATCATTTTTATTTTTTGTATTTCTTCCTTCTCTTTTTTCTTTGCTTTTTCAGAATTGTGAATTGCCCCTTTTGGTACGCGGTATGCACAAAAACAACAAACGATGCAGGCCAGGAAAAAAGGGGTTTATCCGAAATGAATGAATGAATGAATGAGGATGGAAGAAAAAGAAAGGAAAGCAAAAAAAAAGGTTGAGGTGAGTAAGAAAGAGGCAAACATTGTTGTTGCGTGTAATTAATTAATTAAAAATAAAAATATTTCAATTTGGCAAGCGACACTAAAAATCACACAGATAAATCATATCTAAAGTGAAATAGGAAGAGATTGTGATGAAAAAGATAGAAGCCACACATGTGTGCTGTGTGTGTGTGAGTGTGTTTGTATGTGTGTTTGTGAGAATATATAAAGATGTAGTACTATTTTGGGCAAAACTTTGCTGACCAAACGACAGACCACTCACAGTTTTTTGATAAATCGCCACTCAAGTGGATTAAAAAAGCAACGAATTACAACTTAATCTTTTTTTTCTTGTTTTTTTTTATATTTTCTGTTATATATAGAGAATGTGTCATTATTCATGGAAGGAACAAGTGAAATATATTTGCAAAAGTAACTTAACCAAATGATGTACTAACTGATAAAATAGTTGGTTACAGAAATATAACCAAAATTCTAGATTATAATCATTTGGAACATGTCGAACTTCAACAGAGTATGTAGCATCTTTTCACACAAATTCTCTGGAAGTATTTTTACTTGGATTATTTCCAACCATCGAACTTAAAGTGCAGAAGATATATTATTTTAGACTGTTTTATTAAATGTCTTAAAAAGGTAGAGAATACTTTTTGGCGCATCTTACAAGGTGTGTTCCATGGAAATTGGAACTTTTCCCAATCTTATGACACCATCACTTATATATTGAACGTAGTGCATCTCATACTGAAGTGTATAAGTTGTTTAAGCGATTCAAGGTATGAGGAGAGGACACACAGAATGTTGAACATTCAAAAATTCAAAATGAGAATCGATTGATTGAGGTGATGCCATCCAATATCCAGCTGGTTCATATGCTCAAGAGATACAAGGCTGACATCACTGCAATCCAATAAATACGATGGATTAGACAGGGCGTCGTGTGACATCTACTATAGCTGCCATGAAAGAAAGCAAGCATTTGGATGCTGCTTGTGGTAAGTAGGAAACCATGTAACCTCGTCCTCAGATTCACACCTCTTTACGATACGCATCAAGGCTAAATATTTTAAAAGAAAAAGACGAAGCTTAGAACGTCGAACGTAAGAACGCTGTGCCAATTGTCAGAAAATTTAGCATTCACGACTCTACCTCCAATAATGGAGAGAGGCTAATCGATTTCGACGAAGATCGGAACATGATAGTTGGTAGCACCAGATATCAATCAACCAAATTGATCATGTTTTGATTGACGAAAGGCACGCATCGAGCGTGTTGGACGTGTGAACGTTACGTGGTCCCAACATTGACTCGGACCACTAACTTGTCGCAGCCAAGGTAAGCACTAGACTTAGCGTGGTGCACGCCGCAAGTCCCAACATGCAACGAAATCAGAACAGACCGCCGAAGTCTTTTCAAACACACTCTCCCGACTGCTCCGGAGAACTTCTCCGTCTTCTCAAGATATATGTGAGCAGTGGAAACATATCACCTGCGCTATGGATAGGGATGCCAAGGAGATCATTGGTTATATAAAACCTGTGACCAATTCTTGGTACGACCAGGAGTGTCGCAATGCTACTGCAGATAGGAACGCTTCCTCTCAACGACCTCTGCAGTCGGGAGTAACGCGAGGTGTTAGAGAGGAATATCAAGAGAAACGAGGAGAGAAAAAACACCTTTTCAGACGCAACAAAAAGGAGCAAAAAAAAGCGTTAGATGTTAAGAGTTTGTGTGACAGAAATGAAGCTTAAAAATTTTATCAAAAGCTGAAGCGTCTGACCGAAGACGAAAATGATAATCTGATAACAGATGCGAGGGATCACTGAGATTATGGTGAAGTTATTTTTCTAATCTAATCTTTAAGGTGATGAAGCGCACAATACCGTCAATAGAGAAATGATACCGGAACTACCAGTTAATGGTGGCACTATTGTAGAATCTGCGTGTTCTTTGTCCAATCTTTAAGAAAAGATACCCTGCTCTTTGCGCCAACTACTGTTACTTTTTATAAGATGTAATAGGCTGAAGTCATATACGGATTAACTGATAGGACGATATCAGTGTGGCTTCAGACCAAAAAGGTCGACCGGTGAGCAAATATTCATAATTCGACAAATTCTGAAAAAGACCCGTGAGTTTAACAAAGACACCCCCACCTATTTTTTGATTACAAAGCCACATTCGACATGCAGTTTTAAACGAAGTTTATCGACGCCCTGTCTGCACTAAGTATTCCGGTTGTTAGGGTAGGGAAGAACCTCTCTGAACCCTCCATTTGTTTCAGGCAAGGTGATGCGATGTCGTACGAGTTTAGATAGAATACATCCTACACCAATGCTAATACATACAGAACATGTCGGGCTCGAACTTTAAAAAGTGATGCTGCTCGCGAACGCTCATCGGTACACAAGAACCGCGAAATAGCAAGGCGTACCTGGGATACTGCAAAACAGTCTTGGTTCATGTGTCTAGAGATGAATGAGGACAAGATGAAGTATTTGGTATCTACTCGCACTCCGTCAGGTTACAAAATGATAAAAAATTTATCTCCCAAACTAACGCAAAGTATTTTAAATCTAATTAACAATAACTTCAATGAACACATTCCTATTCTTAAACCAAACTCAAATAAAACATCCATAAACTCTAACCGCCCCATATCCCTGAATTCATGTCTTTCGCAGCTCCTTGACAAAATAATGTCAAAAAAAACTACTTAGGTGTTTAGCTACAAACAGTCAGTTACTTGATAGATGTCAAATGGGTTTCTTTTCTGATCCACTTGTTATGCTAGATTATCAACCCTGTCAACTAAAAAACACATCTCTGTAATCTTAATAGGTTTTTCCAAAGCCTTCGATAGGGTAGGAGTTTATACAATTACAGACAAATTGGCCACATGGAAAGTAGGATCGAAAATGATAAATTTTATAGTCAGCTTCCTTGCAAATAAAAAACTTCAATGGTGCAACTATTCTAGTGCCTCACTTTCTATACTCTAATGTAAGCATATCCATATATGTAGTAAACTGCTTCCATGGTACCTTCCAAGTTGTGCCGACATTTTAGAAACTGTATACCCCGAGTTTTTGACAAGATTGAAATAATTATTTTATCAAATCACAACCACTACAATTCCGATTGTTCTCATTATTGTGTGAAGATATATATAGCAGCAAACATAAAACACTGCTGTTCCATACAAAAGTGAGATATTATCTCGGGGTAAAACTTTAACAAGGCTAATTAAAGTTAGAGCCGAGCTAAAAAAAAAAAAAAATTAAATTTTGGTGATATTTTTTCTGTGTCAATTATGCTCATTGAAAATAAATCTGCTCTAGAAGACCATTTGTGATTTTATAAATTGATATATTTTTTATCAGTATTATAATTCGAGTTGATATAACTAAGTCTGTCTCTTCTTCTGTCTGTTGTTCGTATTTGTGAACAACAACAAATCAACAAATTAAGCAGCGAGTTTAAATTGAAAGACTCACAACGTCCTCAATGCAACCATTAATCCTTTATAATGTTTTATTATTAAAATTGTGTAGAAGTACAAAAAAGGTGTTTTATGTTCGGAATAAACTCTACAAAGTCTACATCGATATGGGGAATTTCATGTGTTTAAGTCCGAGATAGCATGATTCATGTAGTACATAAAAAACAAAAGCTCAAAAGCTTAAAAGCTCTATGCTTGTCAAATTGTAACAAAAAGGACATTTTAGAGACGTCTAAAGGACGCTTTTGCTTACCAAATTGCTCGCAATGGTTCTTGCCTAAACTGAGGGATATTTTTGTCCGAAAAATTCGTAACCGAATGTATAAGAGTTAGTAAAGCATCTCAAATAGTTCCACCACTAATCAGTTACCCTCAAACATATTAGTATAAGAGTTTGTTTGAAGTTCCTTTTGCTTACAAATCCATCTTTGTATGGATGTTCCTCTCTTACGTTCAACCAATTCGTCTGAATTTTGGTATAGAGATAGATGAAACGATGGAAAGGAACATAGGCTTCGTTTGGAAGGGCCTTGGACCCAAAATTTGTCATATCTTCGCATCCATTTAAGGTACAGCGATGAAATTCGGTATACATGTTAAGAGGATGAGGAGAAGTCAACCTGTTAAGTTTGGACAAAATCGGAGGGGGCGTTGCCCCACCCCCCATATAAGCGATAATCAAAATTTGTCATATCTTTGCTTCCATTTAAGGTACAGAGATGAAATTTGGTGTACATTTTAAGAGGATAAGGAGAAGTCAACCTGTTAAGTTTGGACAAAATCGGAGGGGGCGTTGCCCCACCCCCGGATAGTTTCACAAATGAGGTAAAATAAGAAAAGTAATTAGATATGCTACTTTTTATCGGAAGATCCGCGGACGAAGTCGCGGGTAAAAGCTAGTATATTTATATATAAAATATTTTTAATTATTGAACGTTATTGCTTAGCATGCTACACTTAGCGATTAAAATGTACGATTTATACAATATCAACTTTTATAAATGAAACTTAATATCAAAGCTAATTCGATTTGATTTGTAAACAATTATTTTTAAATATTTTGAAAATAATAGCATAAACTTAAAACCTTTTTTTTTGGGCGCCGTACCTTCCTAATAATAACTAATATGTTTCTTCTGTTTATAAAAGAATTCTAAACAAAATATCTCAATATTAAATTAAGAAAAATATAAAAAAAAACTTTTGCAGCTATAACTGCTTTGTTGCAATAAATTAAAACTTAAACAAGAAAACAAGTTTGCAGTCAACAGAAAAAAAAAAAGAAACTAATCGTTTGGTACACAATACTAAGTTCAATAGCAAAGCTAAGTACATATTTTGTAGAATTCCCAATTTGAGTTGGAAAAAAAAAATCACAAAAATCACTTTTGGTGATTTAACAACTAACAATCAGTCTGAAAGAAACTGCATTACATCTTTGGAATATTGCGTAAAGTGGTTATTACTAAAATAGCTAATATCGACAAATGTAAGCGAATAACTGTTCATGAGATCCAAAAAAAAAAAGTCTGCAATAACTTAAGGCATTTGTCATTGAATTCAACATTCTAAACCATATAGAAACACATATAAAAGAAGCGGAACAATCGAGGTTTGGACTGTGACACCAATTGAAGCGTTTATATGTCAAGGGAAGTATTTCAATCATGACATTAAATAAAAGTAAGCAAGTAATTGCTAAAAAGTATACCGAAACTCGACTGCAACTTAACCAACTACTGGTGTATGCAAGAACAAAATGTGAATTATAAGATGCTAATGAATGAAAGAGAGAGCGGAACGTTTGATTGGTAGCTAACCAACTTAAAATCGTTGTAGATCATTAATGCTTATTCGTAATAAAAAATGATAAGAACAATATAAAGATGATTTTCAAATACCAATCCTATGATGGCCAAATTAACATAGTTCGTCGACTTTACCTTTATTCTTCTTCACAATATGGCGTCTGGTTGTCACCATATTGCATTTTGATTAGTGTCATATCATTTAGTGAGGATCGGAAGATTGAAACAAATCGATTGACGCGGACATTATTAAAATTGGTCCACGTGTCTGATATCTAAGACGCCGCAAATGAACAAATAAGATAAGAATTTTATTAACTTCTTTTAGCTCGATTTTAATATTTGAATTCCTTCCAAATATTAGATTTTCTCAATTAGGCGTTCATAAGATCTTCAATTTTTTTACCACGCAACCATTTCTACAGGATTGGAAATAGGAAATAGTCACAGGAGGTCTAATCTGAAGAATAAACTAGATTGGGTATCACAATATATGAATTTTTACCATGGTGTCTATGGTAAAACACGTGTGCTCCCGTGCATTGTCTTGATGGAACATTTTTGTTGTACGCCATATGCGGTTGTTTCTGCTTCAAATCAATATCGAATCTGTTAAAAAGCTGTGAATACTATTCGTCGGTGATCCCGTTAGCCATTTCAAGGAACTCACAAATTTTGGGCAATAGCTTTGTTGGACTTTGCCTACTTCGGTGAATGTTTATCTGTCTTGTTTGTTCTGTGGCAGTACCAAATGCAACAAGTAAGAAAATCACAGTCGGGCGTAACCGACTGTAAGAGGCCCTGTACCAGTGCAGGTCGCCTGACAAACACATTAAATGTTCCCCAAGCTTATGACCAAACACATGACCACTTCTCACTGCACGACTAAGTGCCTTTTAAACCATTTTTTTATGTATGAAACGAAAAGGGGGGTCGCTCAAATTCAATTGCTTATAAAATCGTCATTTATTATCCGATTTTGATGAACTTTTCGGATTTTTGCTAAGAAGGACGATATCTCTATACTGGCATACTTACTTTTTTTTGTGCCGAAGAAATTTTTACCCTTGGGGGTGATTTTATGGGGAAGGGGGGGAGGGGCAAGTTTTTAAAATAAACTTGTAAAATTCCGGAGCAGTCCTAGTCGAATGCAAAAAACACGAAGTCTCTATCTATTACCGTTTCCGAGATCCTTTCGTTCATACGGACGGCCAGACGGACAGACGGACAGACGGACATGTCTATATCGACTCCTCTATCGCTCCTGACCATAATGGGGGTAACTTTGGGGGTCTCCGATTATTATTTCTACCTGTTACATACATTTGCACAAAACCAATAGGCTCTTGTACCTTCGGTACAGGGCCTAAAAACGTGTGTTGTAAACTAAGAAGAGGGACACACCACCACTAAATTTCAATAATGAAGCATTTTCCCAGGCTGACATGGCTATGTACTGTGGACTTTTACTTGAACAAATGCTCACAGGTCGCAAATAAAGAAGTTGCAATAAAAGAATAATTTACCGACAAAGTGTTGCCCTCAGCCTCAACTTGCTGAAGACCAAATTAATTGTTTCCCCAGCCGTTACAACGACCGTCTGTCACTACCCATAAAACGCATAAACCGCATATTAGACATATAAGTGGCCTCCTTCAATTGCTCTATCCACTATATTGATCTTCAAAGCACTGACCACTAAGCCATTGGACCGATTGTTATGTAATTTATACAATGTATTGCTGTAGATCTATAGTGGAGAACTTCTAACTCCCGAAATTTCTTTGACGAACCTATATTTATCGACTCTCAGCTCAATCATGGACTACGCGGAGATATTAAGATTGGCTATAGGGCCGGATGAGAGCTCATTAGCCCAAATAAGCGGACCACCGCTGAGACTTAAAAAAAAGAAAAGTAGCTGCTCCATAAAGTCCAAAAAATGCTGAGCAAATGCATTGCATTGACATTGAAGTAGTGTTGGTGTTACTAATTCATGGAATTTTGGTTTGCTGACAAGCTACGAAGAAGAATACATCTCTAAGGCTTATGCAGAGGACCCAATGTCTGGCATTAGTCAGCATCACGGGTGCGTTAAACTATACCCTGGAATACTAAATGCAATACTAAAAGTCTACCCTCTGAACATTGATGCAGTGAAATCAGCAGTCTGGCGCAAAGAACTGAACCAGAGCTCCATACACATATTCAATGATAAACAAAAAATGGACTCAACGTAGAGCAACATCTGAGGCTCTCATATAAACTGCGCAATACGGATAACAGCAGAATAAACCCAACGAATGCACACATCACAAGAACAATTCAACATATTTGTAGTGCGATGATAAAAGCTATACAGGTGGAAATGTCCTATCGATTAGGGAAGCAATTGAAGCCCTCAGCACCTCAAAAACAATGCACATCTTCTGGATTTCCAACAACCGTAGCATATACGGTACGATTTCTCATAAGGAAATAAAAGATGTAACAGTCTTCTTACAAACTCTATATACCAAACTGGAGGAAAGAGTCTGAACCAAAGCAGCTGCCCACACGAAAAACTACGCCTAACCGAAATGGACAACTGCCGGAAATGCAAACATTTTTTTAGGGTTTGGAAAGAGGAATTTTTGAAATTTTTTTTAAAAAGAATAAAAGTTGTAAAAAAATAGAAGTAAATTTTGTATATCCTCGATATCTGGTGTAGAGCAAGGTCCTATGTTAAACGTTTTGTACACAGACTAACATTCCGAATGTGAACCGACTATTTCACTCATCTGGAAAAGTGGCTTTACAACTGATAGATAAAAGTCAATCAGCAAAGAAGTGTTACTTGTCTCATGTTAACTCTAAACAACAGAGGCCAATGAAGTCAAGCATTTCGGCATACAACTCGAAAAACGAGTCACTTAGCCTACAGACTTTGAAGCAAAGAAACATAAATTAAACTGAAGGTCAGTGCCCTTCACTGACTTATGAATTAAAAGGCGCTCCTTTACAAATCTCTAATAAAGCCTATTCTAATATATATACTCTCAGATGTAGGTAAGCACAAGAACCAGCAAACTGAAAAACATTCAAAAAGCTTAATCAAAAATTTTGAAAAGAAAAAGTGATGAATGCATTCAAAATAATCCCAAGAAGACGATTCGAATCGGTGTATAAGATAAAACAGCTTAGCAACACAAAGTCGCTCTGTCGCCTCCAATCATCCGAAGCAGTTAGGCACATTAAAAGTTTTCATAACGGGCTCAACCAGCGTCGATACATCGTTTCTAAGAAGATGTCCATGCATTAAAGGCATCACCGTAGGTCGTCTCCCCTGGATTCGAAAAGACATTTCTTGTTCAATTACTGTTCCAATAAAAATAACAAACTAAATTTTATTTATATGTCATAAGATATTAAAATAGATGCCTAATTAAAAGTTGCCGGAGATGGTTAAAATTTTAAGAAATTATGAATTAAGAAGAAAATAGTAGCAGAAATATTATACTAAGTGGTCAACCCGGCTTGCGCAGATACGCCCCAACACTGTCTTCCTTTTGTATTGGTGAGGTATAGCCGTGCATGCAAAATTTTATATATAGTTCGAGGCGTGCAGTTTGATGGCCACATATGTCAAACAGTTTGAATAGCGCTAGTGTTTAGCTTAAAATTTTAATTTATATTTGAACATAAATAACTTTTGACTCTGCTGTTTGATTTTGATGAAATCAACGCTGAATGTTAGTCACAATAAAACTTCTCATTTTTTAATAATGTGTTTTTAAAGCCAATGAATAGCTTGTAAGTGATGCGCGCACAAATAGACAAATGTTTCGTCTACGTTTGTTTTAAACGTATAGATTTCTTTTGTTCGAAACTTTTTTGTTAGTTTTCAAGTGCACCAAAATGACTGATCTATATTTTAAAATTTTTAAGTACTTATACCGACTGACATTTTATTTTATTTATTGTTGTTAATTGTTTATTTTATTCTATGCTTCTTGTATATATTCTTTAATAGCGCTCAAAGAAACAACAATGTTTATAAGAAATTACAATGATTTATCATCGGCTTTATACAACGTGCGAAAAAAAATAAAAGTTCCTGGATTTACAAATTTTATAAAAAATATTTGTTTTCTTCTTTTTGCACAAAACATCGAAAACTTGTTTCAATATCATTTGTAAGACAGCAAAGACAACAAAAACTACGAAAACAAAAAACTATAATTGATTAACCCACAACAGTTGACGAAATCACAACAAGTTGAGTAAAAAAAAGGTTTCAATTTGCGGCTGTGTGAACACATGAAAACGCTACATCACGCTTTTTATTTATGATCGAATATTTATAATTTTGTTTCTATACTTCGAGATTTGCATTAATCAAGAAATAACAATAACATATTCTTACTTTTATAGTTAATGTGTGGGAAATTTTGGAGAACCCAAAAATTTGACGCTTTAATGACGTCTAACAAATTTGTGATTGTAAATTTTTAATAGCTATGAAAATAATTGAAACTCTAAATAAACTTATAGCTATTAAAAATTAACAATCACAAATGGAGAGACGGGAAAATTATTTTTCTTTACACTTTTTTGGACTGTTTTAAAAACATTTTCTTATACTATTTAAATTTGAATGGACTTTGTATCTAAATAGTAGCGCATTTTAAATTCCCATAGATTTTGCCATTTTCATGCTGTGCGCGCACCGTAAAACATAGTTCAAAACGAACGTTTGTCCAAATTATTGAATCGATTGAGTGTTATCATCTCATTTTCGGAAACAAGTTAAAACAAGCTGCCACAATGCTGGCCAAATCAGTTTCAATTCTAAGCCATAACGTGTAAGATGCCAATCACGCATAGCCGCGCCTTGCAGCTCCTACTGCTCTTGTTGTTAATAGTTAATCTGTACGATGGTGTGTCGGGACGCATCTCTGAATCGCTTAAGGTGCAACTGCCACATGGTGGCACACTTATCGGACGACATATGACATCGCACAGCGGACGACATGTGCGGGCGTTTCTTGGTGTGCCCTACGCAAAGCCACCGCTCGGAGCGTTACGCTTTAAGGTAGGCTAGGCCACAAGCTAATTAGCCATTAAATCGCTTATCAACGCCTATTTACATAATTAGCCAGCGAAGATGAAACGAAACTGGTTTAACGCATTGAAATGGTTTATAAAATCATATTTTTACGCACTTGGAAAGCGCTTCGATTGACCTTAGAGTGTGGTATTACAAAATAAATAAGGGGTGTTCCATTTAAAAATAAAAGTGTAAATGGATACGAATATTTTATTGCGTTTTAAAATGTGTTCGGCGACATATTTTCATTGATAATTTGGAGACTTGAGTGCAGAATGACTCGAATAACCGTTGTAATCTTCCGCTTTAAGGCTGGAACTATTTTTGGTTTATTAACGTAGGCTTAACCAGTCGTGTAATACCAGAGAAAGTAGTTTCACGGCATCTAAGCACACAATCTAGGCGGCAAATTCATGCCATAGCGATGACAGATGGTTATTTCCGACACAAAAACTTCGCATTGAAGCAAATTGTGTGTGATGTGTCGCCTTTCTTTTCAAAACCGTTTCAAACTACGGCAGAAAAACTGTTCCATGATTGCGCACTGAATTAGCCGTTCTGATGTACCATACACATCTTAAAAAAAAAAAAAAGGTTCCAATAATGCTCTCAGCTCATAAACCGCGCCAAACAGTGACATGCGGGGAGATGCAGCAGCAAAATTTGTATATGGAACAGATTTATATTCCCGCCGAGTTAGAAATGCGCATTTTGCGTCTTAGAATTTAAGTTTGAAAGTGCGAAGATTTTAATGCGTTCTACTTTTATATGAAATAAAAAACCCCATTAAAATACCAAACATCTAAATGGAACACCTATTAGACATACACACATTCACTTTATGAATTATTTATACATTTATAGCCACCAGTGCCTTTTCCAGCATGGGAAGGCAAACGTTTAGCGGTTCATGATTCAGCAAAATGTACGCAGCGCGATCCATTTCGACGTGATATGAAAATTGAGGGCAATGAAGACTGTTTATACCTCAATGTCTACGTGCCAGAGGTATGTGTGAATATTTACAAATTTTATAAAACACCTTTTTAATATACGCCTAAATTTTTTCCTATACAGCATCCAAAAAATATAAGCATTGAAGCATTACCCACCATGGTTTGGTTTCATGGCGGCGGCTGGGAGTGTGGCTCAGGCATTAGCAGCTTTTATGGACCCGATTATCTCATGGATCACGATGTAGTGCTCGTTTCGGCCAATTTCCGTTTGGGTCCACTTGGTTTCCTTAGTACCGAGACGCTTGATTGTCCTGGCAATTTCGGACTTAAAGATCAGCGTGAAGTCTTACGCTGGGTACAAGCACATATTGAAGCGTTCGGTGGTGATAAGCAAAGTGTAACAGTTTTTGGCGAGAGTGCAGGTGGTGCTAGCATAACATATCACATGCTTTCGGAAAAATCGAAGGGTCTTTTCCACCGTGGAATTGCACAATCGGGCACGTATTACAACCCCTGGGCACAACCGGCACATACGGGCGTAGCTGCGTCACGCGCACGCAAACTGGCACAGCTTGTTGATTGTAATGAAACGGATTGGCCAGCGGTGCTGCAGTGTCTGCGTCTTAAGAGTGCTGAGGAAATTGTCGCCACAATATATGATTTATTTGTAAGCGTTTTTCAAATAGTTGTGTTCGCATTTTGTCATAAATAGTAATATTATATACACTTCTAGGCTTGGGATTTCGATCCAATGATACCATTTCCACCAGTGGTTGAACCAGTACATGCTGACGCCTTTCTCACCGTACATCCGCGCACTACTACACAATCACCGCATGGTCTAAAGCTGCCACTGTTGCTTGGCGCTACCTCCGAGGAAGGCGTACTGAAGACGGCTGCATTGCTGAACACACCCGATTTGCTGCAAGAATTTAAGTCAGATTTTGATAGGGTGTTACCGATTGTGCTGAACTATGATCACCACACGAACGAGGAACAGCAGCGCATCACGGAACAGATTGAACAATTCTACTTCAAGCAGGGTCACAATTACAACAAGAGTAATCATCAAAATTTAACAGATGTAAGTAGGGATGGCACGTGTAGACTTGGTAAATTATGTATATTTCTTTTGGATGAAATGTTAGCGCATAGTGAAGCAAAAATTAACTCGAAGGTCTCGCCATGTCTGTCTATCAATCCTCTCTATCAAGCTAAAAGAAAAAATGGGACATGAGGACTACTCATGCAAAAAGTGTAGTGTATATAGACATGTCCGTCTGTCTGGCTATGCGTATAAACTAACTTTGGCCTCAAGAAAGTACAGATTACTGGACAGTTACCAATAGACAGAAAAGGTGGTGCACTGAATACTAACAAGAAAGAACTCTTCAGTTGAGACTTTGAGATACCCTGTAACCTCATTGAACCTAAAGTTTGTATGGATCAAATACCGTCGTTTAGAAGGAGTTGGATGGCAAAACCAGAGTACATACAGGGGTCCAGTTCATTTACACGTCAAGAATGTCAAGTCTATTGAACCCCAAGGAGTCAAGCCCATTGAACCCCCGAAGGGATGAAGGCCATTGGCCCCCCAAGAGGTCAAGCCTATTGACGCCCCAAGGTGTCAAGTTCATTGACCCCCCCAAGGGGTGAAGTCCATTGACCCCCGAAGGGTTCAAGTCCATTGACCACCCCGGAGGTTAAGTCTATTGACCCCTCAAGGAGTCAAGTCCATTGAGCACCCAAGTGGTAAATTTCATTGACCATCACCCCTCCCCCGCCCAAGGGTTCGAGACAATTGACACTCAGAGGGGTCAAGTCCATTGACCCGCTATGGGCTCAAGTCCAATCACTCGCTAAGGGATCAAGTCCATTGACCCTCCAATGGGTCAATTCAATTTACCCCCCAATGGGTCAAGTCCATTGACCCCAAAGGGTCAAGTCTATTAAGCACCAGGGGGCGAAGTTCTCTGTATGGGGAGTTCTCCGTCTGGAGAGGTCAATTACCATAGCCAGAGGTCGATGGCCTTGGTCAAAGGAGATCATTCAGACCGGTGGCATTGACTGGAGGTAGACGACCTTGGCCGGATTCTTGGCGGCGATTCTCAAAAAATTATATAACGGCTTTGATTTGATCGAAACTACGACCGTCGCCAGAGGTCGATTCCCCGTCTGAGAATTCCAATGGTGGATTCCTTCGTCTAGGGATTCTTTCGTCTGGGAAATTCCTCGTCTTGGGATTCTTCCGTCTAGGGATTTCTCCCTCCATTGTCAACGCACAGCTAATGGTTTTTATGGTTTATATGCTAACTAAGGCATAGGAAATTACATCTTATGGGGGAAAGAATTAAGTGGTGCAAATTCGGGGTATAATGTTGGTGGAACGCTTAATAGAACCAAAATTAAGATTGTGTAAAGATGTTAGTTTAAATTATTTCTTACTTCTTTTATCCATTAATATTGCAGCTTATCTCTGACGGCTGGTTTATCAGCGGAATCGACGAATATATGCGCCTACGCGTCAACAAACACTTGGCTGGCGAACAGGTAGGACCCACCTATGCCTATTTGTTCGATCACAAAGGCGCTGCTAGTTTCTCTGAAATATTCAAGGGCGAGCGTGATGAATTTTATGGAGCCTGTCATGCCGAAGAGTTACAATATCTCTTTCCCATTGGCCGTGAGCTCTTTGTCAGTGCAGTGCCAACGAAAAATGATCTACGTTTAAAAGAGCTTATGTTGAATATGTGGGTCAACTTTGCGTATAATAGGTAAGCGAGATGCAAATATAAAATATAATTTAAATTGAAATATATATTCCGTATTTATTTTTTGTAGCAATCCGAATCCCACAATTACCAGCGATGAACTACCAACATGGCAGACAACGCAAAGTTATCCTGTCACATACGCACGTATTGGCAACAAAAACGACACAATAACAAATGCTGAGCTGTTTCGTGTTGAGCAGGCACTGCTTCAGGATCGTGTCGATTTCTGGAATCAATTGAAACCACATGAACCAGCACAACAAACTCAATCTTTGCATAGTGAATTGTAAATACTTGGTCCTAATTTTATCAAAAAAAAAAAAAAACTATTTCTTATATTTATACTCGTATTAATAAAAACTGTATTTGATTATTTGTTTATTTTAATATGAAATACATGTTTTATTGTTACAATCAGTGTATTAGTCTTTGAATTTATCCAAAATTTCCAAATTTAAAAAAAAAACCGCTAAACTCTAAACTACAACTCTGCGTGTAGCAAAAGTAGCACATCTCTAATAGTTTTTGTTATTGTTTAAACAAGAATGTATGAATTTATTTAAACAATAATAACCAAACTAATGTGTTTTAATTGAAGCACTGCTGTAGATAGTACACATGATCGTACAGTGATAAATACATTTCTTTATACTATTTTTATGTCAACTATTTATACATATTTGTAGATAGGAATCGAATCGACTTACTATTTTACTTAGTGCAGCGTCTATCTAGAACAGAGTATTATATTGTTTGAGTGAAACCTGACTGTAAAATATATATGATTCGATATAATTTCTTTTGTTTTTAAAACAATTACTGCAAACCAGTCATTTAATTGCACGCGCACAATTTGAGCCATGTGAATTGCTACACTTGCTTGCCCTTATCCACGCCACTGGTACACACTTGGTTTCAAATATGTAGAGTTGTCAACACATGACACACAAATGGCGCAATTTTATAAAAAACATATTTATACAAATTTAAAGCTATACAAGTACAAATTGACATGCATACTTTAAACTATTATCATAAACTGACTTTATTTATTAACAATTTGTACAATATTTTATTTATTTATTTAATTGATCGGTTTGACAGCCCTGCACTTAACATTCATTTCTTCTTCTTTCAATCAGGCGAACAATCGCTAAAATATAAGACTAATGTATATTTTATAATAAAATTTCGTTAATAAGTTTGTACAAATAGACGAAGCAATAAAACGAAACCGCGTGAACTAAATAATATTAACCAACACGAGAAGCTGCAGCAGTGATAAAGGCAACGCGGTGAGATGGCAGGGTCTGCACTGCGCCGTTTAATGGCGGAGTATAAACGTAAGTACATTGTTGTTGTTGTTGTTGCTGCTGGCGCAGCTGTTGAATTTAACATAAATAGAATGTGAATGAGTTGTACTTTCTATGAAACAAATAACATACAAACAAATAATTGAAAACATTTTTCATGCAACCATACGTATATAGAGTTAACAATGGACCCACCAGAGGGTATTGTGGCAGGGCCCATCAGTGAGGACAACTTCTTTGAATGGGAAGCACTTATCGCGTAAGTCTATTAGCCAAGAATACATTTAACACTTACTGAATTAAACGATACGTCATTGTACAGTGGACCCGAGGGCACTTGCTTCGAGGGTGGTGTTTTTCCTGCACGCCTTATATTTCCGCCAGACTATCCACTGAGTCCACCAAAAATGAAGTTCACTTGTGATATGTTCCATCCGAATATTTTCGCTGATGGACGAGTTTGTATATCGATACTGCACGCACCCGGTGATGATCCCATGGGCTATGAGCTATCGGCGGAACGCTGGAGTCCCGTGCAGAGCGTTGAAAAGATATTGCTGAGCGTAGTTAGCATGTTGGCTGGTGAGTATAACAAATCAAACAAATAGCACAGCCATATATTTATTGTTCAATTTTAATAACAGAGCCAAATGATGAATCAGGCGCTAATGTGGATGCGGCAATTATGTGGCGTGAACGTCGTGAAGAATTCAATGAAATCGCCAGACGTTTAGTACGTAAAACACTCGGATTGCCATTATAAGCACGAGCGTTAGGGAGTGTGCCCATGATATTCGTGTGCGATAAAAACCATTGCACAATCGAAAGCAGCAATAGTTCCAGCTAACAACCACACAAGAACAACATTTTATCAATAGCAACGGCGGCGGCGGATCTCGCACACGAATTCGAACAAAGGCAAACAACGACAAAACACACACAATCACTTAGCAAATACACATAAAATCTACATTTGTAGATATATATATATATTCATATATATTGATGATATATGTATATATATTAAAGAACCGCTGCCGGCGCCAAGTAAGGATCTTACTAACCTTTCCCTCAATCCAGCGCCACAAACACGCGTGACACTCACGTAATTTCCCTTCATAAGCAGTTTCAATGTGCTTAACAATATGTTGCAGTTTGTTTTTGTTAAAATAGTTAAATTTTTATGTCTCCTAAAGATATTTTTGAATTTATCTTTACGAGTATTCTCTTTTTTTTTTTTGTTTTTTTTTTATATAAGCATTTACATATATATTTTCTAAACGATTTCTTAATATGTACTAAAGTGAAAAAGAATTTCTTAAAGCCAAATTGTAAAGTATCACGTTCGAGCATAATCTAGCATAAGTTTAATGTTCGATTACAAAATTCCAAATTTGTAAAACACCAATTGAAATTCCATATTGTTAAAATTTTTAACATAATTTATTATGCAAATCTGAAAAAGACATAGAAATACTCACAACACAAATATGTATTTAGCAAAAGCAAATCTAGGCAGTTTTTTGAGCAATCGAGTTTATGTAAACTGACGGAAATTGTTTAATTTTATTTTCGCAAGTTTTTTCTTTTTCATTTTATCTGAATTAAAGATAACCGTGAAGGCAATAATAGTAATATATTGTTTATAACAATACAACAGCACATAAACAAAAATGTATACACAGTAGTTGCGACGAGTTTAGTTATTAAAATCAAAACGCCTTTTTTACATGGATAATAATTATAAAAGACCAAATAATAGAGCCAATTTAAAATACAAGAAAGGCGCCACATTGCATTATGTATAACGTATTAAAACGAAAAAATTAAAATCAATAACAAAAGTACTAAGACAATCCTATTCGGTTTAACATCAAATGATATGGAAAAGCAAGTTTTTATTTGTATATCGAACTTGTTTTGTAGTCAGGTGTCTTAGTGTTGAGCCAAAATGTAATGCATTTTTGTTGTTTTATTTTGTATAAATTTGAAGTGCAATGTACTGCAGATTGGAGTTAACAATTGTAACATTTTACAGCAGCAACAACTTTTTGATAACATAAATTATAGAAGCAGAATGAAAATAATCAATATAAAAGTTTAAGTAAAATTTTTGACATATTTCAGCATTAAGCATTTCAGACCATTAAACAGTAAACTTGTAGTGCCTCAATGGTACAATAAGTAGTTAATATTACATAATCTTTTCTGTGTATCCTATTTATTCTGTACCTCCAACAGATTATATCTGCGGCCAAATGCTTTATTTCTCTCTGAAACGGCTTTCTTAGAATACAGTACTTAAAAATTATTGTCGTGGGCGAGCTCTTTGTCCACAGCCTTATGAGTTCCATTGATAGAATATTTTCTCTACTATGATTTCTTCAATAGAACTTACTCCTTTTAACTTAGGCGTTCATATACTCACTGGGCATGTTTGCAAAAGTTCGTCATCAGCAGCCATAAAATACTGAAATATTTGCTGATTGGTAATAAGTCTGCCGTGGTGGGTACACAAGCTTATATTGGGGCTATATATGATGCCTTGACATTCTTCAGATTGCTAAGCCGATTTCTGCAGCGGTAGGTAAATCTATAGATATGCTTCCGTTATTATTTCTTTGTAAACTGGAAGCAGCTGATTTGATGTTTTCTACGTCTACGCTGTTGCCTTCAAGCAAATCTTTTCGCTTGCCTTAATAGGTTGAATGTTAGGCTTCGCTACGGATATCAGCTAGAGGGCGGCGTTCAAATGACCTTTCAGGTGTCACGGTTTTCGTTTATGGTGTTGCAGGGAAGCTATTTTCTGCATAGCATGATGGTATGTTGTTGGAAGCCACAATAGATGTGGACAAAATATTTTGGCAAAGCTGAAGTATGTTTAGGGTTATTTAGAGTTCCGGATTCCGCGACGAAGTTGACAGATAACATAGCTGTGCACGGTATACATGTCTGCACTTCTACGAATACGCACATCAAGTAGGCAAACGTTTTCCGGGGTTTTTTTGGCGGATGGCAAAGCATGTTGACCCACAGAAAATCTTACAGAAATTTTTCTCCAAAAAAGTGGAAGCGATATTACAGGTTTACACTTCAATTGTGCACGATCAAGGAAAGAGAAAGAAAGATTGTATGTCGGTAAGAAGCGATGTTTTGTTTCTGTCGCATTTAATCACAATTACACTGAGAAAAATAAGAATGGGTTCTTTTGTTTCTTTTTTTAATTGATATATACTTTACTGCTTATTTGGGACCAACCCCTAATAGAGAGTGGAAAGCTATAGTACTTAAAAAGTCATTATATCGGGACAGACGGAAGTGGCTAGCTCTATGTCTATGTCCTGTCGTGCTGATCAAGAACATATATAATATATTTTCTATTATTCGTCGAACTGTCGAGATGATCAGAAAAATTCGTTCAAACCATTTCATCAAATATTAAAATAAAAAGCAAATTGATGAACTTGTTTTATGTTAATAATTTATCAAATTTAAATTAGTTTAAAATTGGACAAAAATAAAAAAATCCTACCAAAGAATCGTAATAACAAAAGTGAAAAGGAATTAATGTAAAATGGCAGGTCGAGCATTCCTCCGTCTAATGGCAGAACTCAAACGTAAGTTTATTGTTTTTATAATACATATAATATAATTTAATATACAATGCAAAAGAATTATACGGCTAAACCCTTTTTCATACAACTTTTCTCAGAGTTGCTTGCGAATCCACCAGATGGTATTTCGGCCGGACCCATCAGTGAAGACAATTTATTGGAATGGGAAGCACTTATTACGGAAGTCTATTAGCAAAGATTATGTAAACTTACTATACGTTACATCATTGCGCAGTGGACCTGTGGGCACTTGCTTCGGGGGTTGTGTATTCCCTATCCTATGAGTCCACCAAAAATTACGTTTACTTGTAATATGTGCCAACCGAATATTTTCGCTGATGGACGAGTTTGTATATCGATACTGCATGCACCTGGTGATGATCCCCTGGGTTATGAGCGCTCGACGAAACGTTGGAGTCCCGTGCAGAGCGTTGAAAAAATATTGCTGAGCGTGGTTAGCATGTTGGCTGGTGAGCATCGCGCAAAACAAATACAAATTCAATAGCCATATGTATATATTTTTTTTTTGATTACTAACAAAATCAAAAGACGAATCGAGTGCCAACATGGAAGCATCAATTATGTGGCGTGAACATCGTGATGAGTTCAATGTGATCGTGAAACGCATAGTGCGTAATACGCTTGGACTGTCGCCATAAGCACGAGCGAGATTTCATGCACATCAAGTTTTTTATCAACGGCAAATCAAACAAACAAATTTGAATGAGTACCATACTGGTGAGGAAACTTGGAACCTCCAATATGATCTCAAAAACGAATGCCAAAATACAGCATTGAAGCGCACAACTTAGCCAAGATCTCAATTTATTTTAGAGCTTCGTGTGAAACAACGCATAGTCTGAAAGTAAGAAAAATAGATATTAATATGCCTAATTCTGGCTGTTACAAACATTTGCAGAAACTTGATAAACTCATACCTTTAGCACAGTATCAACTTTACTAAAAAAAAAAAATACAGAAACAAGTTTTTCGAATTAAAATATTTTTAAATTGGAAGAAAAAATTGGCTCTAAGCTGTTAAGGCTGCGCAATGAAAGTTTGGCAAATTGACGCAGTCGCATATATCTATATACATATAAATATATACATAGACAGCTGATATTTGCTGTTTTTTTATATTTATGATTTTTTTATATTTTTGTTGCTATTTTTATAACTTTTGTTAATTATTTTATTTAAGAATAAACTAATGAAAAATATTGTGATGGAATGAAAATGAAAACAAGTGCCTTTCCTAATAAACAATTAGGTTAAAGTTGAATTTGTGTGACTTTTTTTATTTTGCAAACAATTAGTTGACAGACTGTATCTAGCTGCATTTACTTTTATTGAATTTATTTTTGAATTTAATTTAAGATACTGTCTTGCCCTAGAAGATTCAGTTGTGGAATCACTTTACTCAACACAAAACTTTAGTAATTCCACGAATTGTTTAAAGCAAACATAGTCTATAAGCTGTTTTCTAAATGATAAATTAAAGCATTATTTTTTTAGTATAAAAATAAAAACCATTTAAATATATTTCGTTTATTACAATTTTATGTCTATTTGAAATTTTGAGCAGCTGTTTAACTACACAAGTGCTGCAAACTAGTTGTGCAACACTAAACACAACATCTGTGCCATATAAGCTTTTTTCTCTTTCTTTCCTGCACTACTAGCGCCAATACCAAGAAGTAAGTATATATCTCTTTTACACGTGTACAAGCCTTTTTGCAAACAAATGTTTTGCAGCACTGACAGCTGTCGCAATTACAACAAAAACTTTTAAGGCATAACGAGAGCAGTAGCATAGTGTATCTTATATCTGAACAGTGAACGGGTAAAGTTGCGTTATTTTTTTTGTTTTTTTTCTACAAAAGCCGCCGCCGCCAACATCTGTACGCTGAGCAAAGTGTAAATTGTTATATTTCTCGTATTCTCGCCATTTTCAACATCAACGCACAAAAAAAGTACTAAAAGGTATGTTAATGGAAAGACACAATTGTACTAAGTCGCAATGTTAATTAAAGCTCAAGAAGTAGAAAAAATGTGATCCAACATTAAGACAGATTTTTAATCTGTGCTGATAAAAAATATACACGAAAAACATGACGCATATTGAACACGGGGAGCAGCATACACACGTATACATATGTATGTACAAGTATCTACGGGAACGCATCTCACTTTTGTAAACGGCAACAATAACAACAGCGACCACAGAAAAATAAATAAATTGTAGTGACTAGAGTTAAAGGTGCTTTTGCCGTTGTTTGATTTGTGCGCGGCTGTAATTATTTGTGTCTAAAGCGCGAAATTAATTAAGCTAATTCAATAGAAAATAAAAAAAGAAAGGCGACAATTGTATAGATCGTTCAAAAGAGTGGGAAAGAGAAAAATGAGCGGTGGATACAGTGTATTTGTTGGTTGGTATGTGTATATGACAGCAGCATAGTTAAAACCAACAACAATTTCATCAGTTTTTTTTTTTTTTTACTCGCAAACACATACTTGCACGGACGTACTCACATATGTAGCCAGTACATGGGCGCGTTATTAGGTAATGTTTTTTTTTTTTATTTTTAAATGCACTTTCAAAAATAGTTCATTGTTGTACTCGTCGTCGTCGTCGCCGTACAGTGTATTACTTAGTAATTTTATTGCATTACGTTGCAATCCAATTGCCCATTTAAACATTCAAATACGTAGCTACAAACCAAATAGCGCCGGCCCCTTGCCTTGACCAATTGATTGCCATGATTAAAACTGACAAAAAAATTCACAGTACACAAGCTTCAATAAATCTGTGAGGATCATATTCTAAAATAGATTTGTTTATAGGTTTTTTTGGTTTAATGTGCAAAAATAATTTGTGGCTCGCCACAACTTCTGTAATAATTACACAAGTAAGCATCTAAATAAATAATATCTCATTGCGCTATATATAAAATATAAGTTATTCAATATTTTTTCTTTTTTTTTTTAAATTATTTCTTACTCAAAGCATTGTAGGCGTTTGTAAAATATTTCTAAATAAAATATTGCTTATAGGCGTTTGAATCTTTTGTTAATGTTGTCCTCTCAAAGTGGTTTTCAGTTTGCTAAGTCATATTAAGTCAAAGCGTAACTAATGATCAATTTTTTGTTCAAAAATTCACGTTGTTTTTGGAACTAAATCCAACTAATGAGCGTTACAGGAACTATAATTTGGGATTCCCCGAACACACAAGCGGCACACAATCATTGTCGATGTTGCATGCATATAATAAAACAGACAATCAGAAAACAAAATTTATATATTTATTTATTTGATGGTAACGATGATATTTTGTCTTTATAATAAATCATGAAGTCTGGCTATTTAGTCACTTTGTAATTTTGGAAATTCTAAGTTACAATTGCTAAAATAAATAAATCATCGCTGCCGCCGTCTGAACGCTAAAGAATGCGAGATTGACATGTTCACGCTGTGACGCATGGCGTAATATTATGATGTGCTGTCATGCGGGCCGTGCCGCCTGTTACCAATTGACAAGAGATTGTGAGCGCGTTTTATATTTTTCAATGAAATTTAATAACAGTAAGCAAAATCAAATAAAAGCTGAGCTCTGTTCCAGCTTCCGAAACGACACAAAAAATTGTATATACTATACACATTTCTGTTTATTAATTTTATAAAGTTATCGCAATTTGAATTCACTTCACAATCGCAAATCTTTCTAAAAATGTATAAAACAGACCATTTTAATAAATTCATTTCCTAAATTTCCAAGCCGAAGCTCTAATACCATTCACACGATTTTCAAGTCGTAAAACAGCTACATATATAGTCCAAGAATTATACAAATCCATATGCTAATTGGCATATGTAAGTGGTTTGTTTTTGTGAATTTACGTAAAGTTTTTGTTTCTCTTGGTACACATGTTCCCAAAGTCTGTTTTCACATACATATATAAAGGTTAGACGTGTTTTGAAGAGCTTGACTTTCGGAAATAATGCATCAAAAGCCGGTGAATAAGTCGGCTAAGGCATGAATATAGTATCACGAACAAACAACGCTATATGAGCAGCTGTATTATCGCGTGATGCAAATGCCATTAATTATTTGACCACAAATCCGGGCTTTTTCAGTAAAAACTTGTAGTGGCACTTCTGACCACTTCCAAAGCATTAAAATAAGTAAACAACTTTTTTGTTCTATTATTGAAAAAATTCTCGAAAACAGTTTCAAGCACAATTTTGTGTGTTTTAGCTCAAATATACACAAAAGGTATGCAGTACTGTCTCAACCTGTATTTACCTTCTTTAAAAGTCTTCACTCAGTTGGATATTATTATTTACTTTAGCTTTATAGTTCTCCTTAATAAATTGTTTTTTTATCAATCAAAATAATAATATGCAAAATGAAGAGCTGGCGGAAAGCAAAACTCTTAGCATTAGCAGTCCGGGATGTATAGAGCATGCACGAAAAAGACACATTTTCCAACCCTTTTACTTAACAGCTAAGCAAGAAACAATTCATTTTTGGGCGCATTCAATTGCCCGCCGCATTTTGACGCCTACTCATGCGCTGGTGCTGGTGCGCCGCACTTAAAGCATGAGAAGTCATATTTGCAAATGCTCACCATTGATATACATATACATACAATACAAAGAAGCCTTATATCAGAAGTTAGAACCACTTGGTACCAACCAATGCAAATGTTTTCAATTTCTTTTCTATTTATGATATTTGTATGTACTGCTTGTTCTAAAAATAGATCTTTCAAATTTGAATGTATGTAAAACAAAGTTTACCTTCCTGTCTAACGAAATTTAAATAAGTTTGCTTACTTTTTTGTTTACATCAAAAGTTTTTCTAATAAAATACGAGTACCGAAATAAATTAGCTGTGATTGCAAAATAAAAACACATTTCACACAATTATAAAGTCATTGAATAGCTAACTTCAAACTGATTTGAGTACCCAATAGGATACTTTAACCTTTCGACACTCCAAAAAAGTTAAGCTCACTCGAATTCGTCTGTGGCACGCAAACACACCACACACCTTTGCAATAAGGTCCCCTTGCTACTGCCTAACTCATAAATCCACAGCATCTCAGAATATCGAACCTCTAACTTAGTGGTCTCAACCCCAACAACCCATAGCATTCAATTAATATTGTTAACTGAAGCCAATTGAAAACATGACAGCTGCCCTCTAGTTTGTTTATGGTTTGTTGCTCTAAGCTAACTTTTATAAACTTAATAATTAATTTTAATACTCAAACTTTCATTTGCCATAGTATCAAATGGTCTGCGGCGCCTATAGGCAAATTATTTATTATTGACTTAAATTATCTATATCTATACGTTGCTCATTCGTCGCAACGTACATATAAACAAGAGCAACAGCAACAGAGAAAGAAATATAAAACCACTTCATTTTGATGCATATCATTGCCAACGCATAATAAATCATCGACACAATACTTTGTAGGCAAAAGTTATTAAGTTTACTATTACAAGTGCCCTGTCTTTTTTTTATATGCTTTTGGCAATTTAGTTCCCTTTTATATTGTGTCTTCTGGATCGGAACACCCTTAGACGTAATAAGTTGAAACTGCTGCAAGCAAATTGCGAAGTTCGTAATCAGCGATTCCAAAACACTCTGCAAAAACCATATTTTAAGCCGAGTATATTAGTTTTGTTGAATTATCAGAATGAAGCATTGGTGACTACATAAAGTATACATAGTAGGTATATAGCCATGTCTGCTCATCTGACTAGAGGAAATAACCATTTCTATATGAAGAACTGTTCTAAAAAAAAGATTTTCTTTTTCTTTATTTATTTAAAATCTGTAAACTCGTTTATAGGAAGCAAAATTTCTGGAAAACAAGTTCTACTAGAATATTATGGATAGATCCTTTAAGTTGTAATGTTTAGTTTCTCCTGATATCTCTTCAGATAAGTATGAGGGTGGTATTTTTCGGAGACTCCCTTAAGCTACCCCCATTATGGTCAGGAGCGATAGAAGAGTCGATATAGCCATGTCCGTTCGTTATTTTTGCATTCGATGTTGCGATGACCTTGACAGACCCAATTTGGGCTTCTTTGGTTTACGTTCATTCAATGAAACCAACTGTCTTAATGGTTCCTTCGTTTCTGGTGTTGTGTTATGTATTCATGTTTCATCAAAACACGCATTTGAAGTGGTCACACGTTTGCGCTTATGTTAGAGTGCGAACAATCATGGCACCCATGGAGGGAATAGAACGTTACTGCTCAAATAATCATGCTAAATATGATATATCGATTCAGTTGGGACGCCTACAGCTTCAGCCACCTCACGTACTTTCATTTCCCTCTAGTTCAATATCATTACATGGATTTTATCGACAATTTACGCTGATATGACCACAGCATAACTCAGTAAATCACTTCTTAACTATTGAAATTGATGATGCAGACTGCCCATGCCATTTCCTTGATTTCGGTGATGGTTTTTTTTATGAAAAATTAATGCTTAATCAGGACACGAAATTAAAATTTTCCCATTATTGTTAAAATTTACGAGGTTGCGCAACTTGCTCGAAATTTAAATGTAGTCTATAGGTAATTTCAAAAAGGGGTCATGCCCATAGATCCCTCAACTTCTTTTTGAGTGTTGCAATGAAAAAATTTTGTTATCTTAGCTACATATGTACATAGAATGGGTGGCCACCATGCAAATGACATATTAGGTATATCTATTACTATTCCCAATAGAATATGGTTCATATAGGACCACTAGAAAGGGTGATCACCATACATATGGCAATGATAAACATATCTGTTACTAATCCCAATAATATTTGACACACTGACTCAGAACTAAACTCCGTACACAATTTTAAGGGATACAGGGTATCTCGAAGTCATGCATGCTCGACTGCAGTGTAACTTTCTGTTTGGTTTTTTTTTAATTAGCTATTGTAGAGTCTATACCGCGAGATGAGTTGTTCTAAGCCGGATAACTTTTGACACGATTAACACATTTCGTCGTTCACCGGTTATTTTCTCCATTTCTATCTTTTCTATACATTTTGATAATTCAAAGATTACCAAAAAATTATATGTGTGGGCACATTGAAACTCTCAAGCTCTTACCTACTACGCCCATGCTAACTCACGCTCTCATTTTATCTCTCGCTTTTGATTTGGCTGCATAATTTCATAAACAAATTCACCTATTGCCGCATCCGAGAATTTGTCGCGGCACAGCCAGTATCTGTATCTGCATGTAAAACCTGAATTTTGAAAGATACTACGTACACACGACGTATGTAGATTTTGTAGATAGATTTTGATGTGTAACGCATAAAATGTGCCAGATTTTGTGTTTAGACGTGTGTTTTGGTAAGTAATGAATTTCGATTAGCATCGATTCGATCGCTATAGATACTCGACGCTAGATTTTCATTGCATTGAGTTCAAAAGTATAGCAAAGAGATTTTTTTTTTTGTCACGGCCGTTCGTACATTGTGAACATTCTTATCTACGCGGTTCAGTTCACCGTAGCCGCTGCCGTCGCAACCAAAGATAAAAAAGCAAGCAAACAAGTTATTGCGGTGAACAAACTATTTTTGTTTGTGTAGAGAGAGAGCACTTATATATAATATATACAATATATATATTTAAATACATATATAGTTGAGATATATTGTATATATTGTATATACTATATATAGTCCATACATACGTACGTATAATTGTTGGTAGAATGATTTTTAAGCCTTGCACGCTACTGCCTTCGGCGTAACACGTGACGTCATTGCTGCTTCTCTGTATTTTCAACGTGCTGCAGCAACATGACTGGAGCCTAATAAATAATACAACAAGCTTGAAGCGCAGCGCGCTTGTAGAGAGATTGTTATTCTGGGAAACCCCGCCTAATTGACGCAAACCACGTAGCACACAGCAACGCCTCCCACGCTGTTCATAAAGCATAACGAGCTTAAAAATAATTTACATGAAAATCGAACTTTATTATTCATTGCAGTTTCCTATAGAAGACCGACCCTAACATCGTAGGGCGTATAGCAGATCCGTACCGATACGCCACAACAAAATGTTATCGCTGCAACAGCAACAACGCCAGCCGAAATCGACACCACTCGTGGACGACTATGAGATTTCCAATACGGTACTCGGTTTGGGCATCAACGGCAAAGTAGTACAATGCACCAATCGTCGAACACAACAGAAGTATGCGCTCAAGGTTTTGCTTGACAATGGCAAGGCACGTCGTGAGGTCGACCTGCATTGGCGTGTCAGTGGGTGCAAGCATATTGTAAACATAATCGATGTCTATGAGAACACTTACAGCGGCAGCAAGTGCCTACTTGTCGTCATGGAGTGGTGAGTACAACGCGGCCGCAATTTCTTTTTCTATAGCAAAATGCAAACTCTAACGTTTTAGATTTGTTTTTCTTTAGCATGGAAGGTGGTGAACTATTTCAACGCATACAGGACAAAGCAGATGGCGCGTTTACGGAACGTGAAGCTGCACAGATTATGCACGAGATTTGCGTGGCAGTGCACTATCTGCACAGTCGTGATATTGCGCATCGTGATCTCAAGCCGGAAAACTTGCTCTATACAACGGCGCATCCGAATGGAATATTAAAGCTCACAGATTTTGGTTTTGCCAAGGAAACACTAGTGAAGGATACGCTACAGACGCCGTGCTACACACCATACTATGTCGGTCAGTATAACTGCAAAGGCTTCAGCTTGATAGTATGCAGTATTATACTAAATTGGTTGGGAAGTTATACTTAGGTATAAAATGGAGCTGAAAGGGTTAAGATTAACTTATTAAGTTATGTTTAGTATTAGGTTCAACAGGCAGTGTATTAGAACAGTCTGAGCGAATGTGCTTAATTGAAATGGGAATGCTTTTGTTACGAAATTTAAGTGTGTTCTAGAGGAAAATCTTATTGTTGTCGAAGTACTAAGGAGAAGTTATTATTAGCTAAGATTATGATGTCTATGAAAAATATTAACACTTACCATCTTTTCTATACACAGCGCCCGAAGTACTCGGTCCGGAAAAGTACGACAAAAGCTGTGACATTTGGTCTTTGGGTGTCATCATGTATATCATATTATGCGGTTTCCCACCGTTCTATAGCAATAACGGTCTAGCCATATCACCGGGCATGAAGAAACGCATACGCACCGGCCAATACGATTTTCCCAATCCTGAGTGGGAACATGTTAGTCAATCGGCCAAGGATCTTATCAAGGGTATGTTGAATGTCGATCCAAGCAAACGTTTGCGCATTGAGGAGGTTATGCGCAACAAGTGGGTTTCACAGTATACGGAAGTGCCACAAACGCCACTCTGCACGGGACGCATGCTCAAGGAGGGTGAGGAGACTTGGCCGGAGGTACAGGAAGAGATGACACGCTCATTAGCCACAATGCGCGTGGACTATGATCAGGTAAGTTGCAGACATGAACAATCAACATTTTCGTATATGCTATGCTAACGCTGATATTCTCCCCCATAGATGCACATTAAAGCGCTGGATAAGTCCAACAATGCATTGCTGACAAAACGGCGAAAAAAAATTGAGGAAATCCGTGCGCAAAATAAATGAGTCAACACCAAGAACACTAACCTAAACTAAAAGGAAATGAGCGAAACGCCAGAGAAAAACACATAAAAGTTTAATTTTAAAATTAAACACAACGCAACGCAGACGTTGAAAAGTAACAATAATATTTAGAGTTATACAGCGCGCTATATATACTTATATAGTAAGTACGCAAAATTGCATATGTATTTGTCAAGAACTTATGTAAGTTTTTATTTCATTTTATTTTGTATAATTGTATTGTATGTAACCCGATTTTCAAGGGCTTGGGGTATTTTCCCATATTTTATTGTTTTTTTTTTTTTTTTTCTAATGTAAAACCTGACAAACATGAAGTGCTTTGTTCCATACTTCCCCAAAAGCTAAACTTGGCCTAGGTAAATCGCACGCCTAGTAATCTACAATTTTATCAACAGTTGTCTTGCAATCTTTTTCCATAAACTATAGTTATAAAAGCGGTATTTTGTTGTTAAACGTTAAAATAGAGGTTAACAAAGAAAAAAACAAACAGAAAATTAAAAAAAAATCTAGAAAGTATGAAAATTAACAATGTCTACATTCAATTATTTTGATTATATAAAATTTACAAGTATTTGTATTAGTTATATACGTGAATACAGAAATAAAGAAAGCAGAAATCGTTAAGCGATAAAATTAAATGGAATCATATTTTAAAACCACAAAAATAATAGAGAAGAAACGGAAAAGGACGATTTAAGAGAAAACATTCAAATAAAATTAAGTTTTTCTACATGTTTATATGTACTTAATAAATGGTTTAATCATTTTTATTCAGAGTTTGTAGCTCTTAATGTCTGATGTTGAAAATCCGATGAAGCAAAGAAATATTATTTGGTCGCTTAGAGGATTAGTTTGAACAACTAATAAATATACTAATTACACAAGAAGACTATATAATTAGCGACAAATATGCGTATGAAAAATAACTCTATCAGTGCACCAGGCTCGATTATTACACGCAGCGATTGGTGACGTCACCATGTAATGTGTCACAACTCTTCAGTTGTTCGTGCCATTCGTTACAATTGAGCCTGATTACTATCACATGACAGCTAGTATAACTTATTATCGCTTACATGGTTACTTACCATATACTATATTTGTATACGCTACCCTTTAGGCACAATGGCATTCTCAGTTTGTGGAAATATATACAACAAACAGCAGCAGTCATGGCAGGCCTAATAAAATATATGTACATATTCTTGATCAGCAACAAAATATTGCGTTTTATGCCCTGTACTGATCTGCGGAAGCATGCTGCATAGCCAACAATTTTTCACACCACACCAAGTGGCTGCAACAAACTTAAATGCATACAGTTTCTGCCGGCGCGACTGCTAAAAGTATTCACCGCCGGAAACCGGGACGCAGTTTCTGATGCTGCTTTTTCTGTTGTTGTAAGATTTCACGAACTGTTATCTTGGCTAAGTGTTTCTCCAGGCTTTCTCGTAGATCTCATAGGAAGCGTAATCCCGACTTATTTCATGCTGCTAATCCATGCAAAGAAATGCTTCATTTGATGATTCTACACAACCTTCACAAAGTCACAGTTCAATTGAACAGCAATTTAACCCATTCATTGTAATGGTATGCATGTCAAAGTGATTATGAGTTATATGGAGTTATAGGATGTCTTTATTGCAGCCGTGCCAGAGATTAGTTAAAACCAGCTCCCCAGCTTGCTGTTTAGTTTGAAGAATTTCGAGCCAGCGAGTCATGTGTCAACATTAACAAACGCGTTTTGGAGTATAGGAGAGGAAGATAGCCCTTGGATAATTGCCACTCGAACGCTAGAGATCTGTTGAACAACTTGCTTCCCTTTTGAGGGCAAGTAAATAGGATTGCCATAGATGTATGTCATTCTCTTCTAAAACAAATCGCGACACATACTTTAAAGCCTGGAACGTCTTGTTGGAACGAAGAAAGAACAAGAGAAAGTGGAAACTTTTATATAGGAGAAGGCTCTGTTGCCCTTTGAAAAGTCAAATTTTCCAAGCCACTTGATCCAGACGGCATTTTAACAAATATTCCTTAGCAATGGAATATTTGTTAAATTCATCTATTTCTCAACTTATTGTCCCAGACAATGATTAAACCCCTTCTGAAATTTTGCAACGAATCTGTACTTCGATCTTCTTAAAAACCTATATTGCTTTTTTCACCCATTGTGGAATTTCAGCAATTATTATTACCGTCGATGATAGCACATTGCTGCTACTAAGATGAATAATCGATCAAAGTCGAGATATATTCTAAACTATACAGCTCTTCTCTGGACTTCTTACCGTAGTCTCACTGAACATCAATGCCTGGGGGAGAAAAAAATAGCGCTCTGAGGACTGCCACTGTCTGCTTATGAATCTTGGATTGTTTCTACATAAGTAAACGGTGCATGTTCTTTTAAAGCGATTTATTCTGAGTGTAATAATCCGAATCATAACTCCCTCACGAGCATTGATCTCACTTGTAATCTATTTCCACCACAAGAACACAATAAGGAGAGTCTCTTTAAATTCGATAGGAAGCTGTTACACGACAAAGAAGTTGTAGATCAAAAAAATTTCTTTCAAAAACTATAATTCAGACCGACGCCTATTGACGTGAATATAGAAATAGATCTTCCCCGCAACAAGAGCTCTAAATTAACAGAAAAATGGTCCGGTTGGAGCAAAGTGTTGGAGTGTTATAGGCAACAACAAACATAAACCAATCGTACCAGATATTATATATACATCATGATATATAACCACAGCAACAAAATTCGAGTTGTGTATGGGTCATTTAACCCTTTCGAGCATAAACTTTTCCCACTGCGTTCTAGATCCATTAATTTTTGATACCACACAATTTAATTGATTGATTGAATAAGTTTAACTCTAATCAGCTGGAATACCCAGCTCAGTGCTAATGTTCGTTCATACTACAAAAAAAGTATTTCGCATTTCCGCTTACGTTTTGATAAGCTAAAAGTTATTTTTAAACCTCGAATACCAAAACAATTATTTTTCAAAATAAATTGATATACTTTATTGCGATCGATAATATTTAATTTTTATTGTATTGCAAATAACATGTTGCTTTTGGTTTTTTATTTCGTTTAGGTCGTCTCGCGCTTCAAACATTTTTATTATTGCCTTACGAATAGTTTTAACAAGAAATTCTCCAAGTGCTTCGTTCATGATTGCATGTTGCTCTACAATTAAAACAGTTCCAATAAATGGCTAATAACTTCTGTACAAATCTAAGATGTATAAATTTTTATATCGTACAATTTTAATTATTCTTTCATTGCTTTAAAAAATTTCACTTAGAAAAATAATTAATATTTTTTCATTTGATTTTTTTCTTCTTCTCTTTTAATAGGTTTTTATGGCAAATTGCAAAGATCAGTTTCGATCATGCCTAACAAGTTCAGTTTTAAATTAAACGTTTTCAATAACGTTTACTCCATGTCTTATTTTATTTTGTAATTTGTTAGCTTTTTTCTAGTAATATATATGATACTCTTCAGACTTCTTAGCTATATAGATTTTAGGTCAATTGGTTTATAGTAAATCAAATAAAATATATAAGATTAAAGCTAATTCGGTCGGATGTGTGGGAGAAATGAATTATTTTTCAAACATTTTCATTGCACAAAATCAGATCGGAGCCTTGTAGCATATTTAAGTAGTCACAATATATATATAACGTCCATAAAAGAGTTATTACTATACGAATTTGATATGAATGTTATCAATGTCAATGCTATTAAAATAAATAGATCGAACCACCACACAGACTACTGGATTCTATAAAAATATTGCAGATATTTTAATTGAACTATACAGCTAATGTATACTAATCTGCAGTAAAAGTTTCTAAATTTTGGCTTATTTGAGAATAATTACTCAGAGACCCCACGACATGACTTGTCGATCTAGCCATGAACAAAAATTTAGCTGAGTACAGAAGACTTAGGGAAACTAGTCGCGGTATATAACTCTCTCTCTGTGTCGCACTGTTACAATATATAACAGTTTATTTTTCCTTACATAAGTGAATATGTATATACAAATATTTTTATATATTTTTACTACCTGAAGAGCAAAAACGCATCGCAAGCTGCCAAATAAAATTTGTGATGTTTACGGGGCCGATACTTGTTAAATTCGCGTAGCACAACAGTGGTTCTCTCGATTCCGTTCTGTTGTGGAGGAAGTGGAAGATGCACCACACTCCGGAAGACCAGTCGTCCAAGAAGTCGGTAATATCGAAATAGTCGATAAAATCGAATTGACACCAAAAACCTCATGGACCGAATTTTCATCTGCAAATCGCTGCTGAATCGCAATAAATTACGAACGACTTTTCGTTTCAACTTATCTATGTATGTTAAAGTCGACGAACTATGTTAAGTTGGGTATCATTGGATAGGTAAATGCAAAATAGGCAACTAGACAGTAATGTTGTGGCTCCAATATTGGACAACCTCATGAGTAGTTCTGTTTCCTAACTTTTAAACCCCCTCGATTTACATTCCATTACTGCATAGTTAGAAAATATAGTCTAGCATAATGAAAACTAAAAAGAAATGTTATGCTGAGGACAAAAATTAATTATAAGACATAAGGTCCAACAAATTTTTCATACGTACATTTATGTATGTACATACAAGAAGACTCTTAAACATGTATGAAGAGTATCAAAGATTCGGTTATACCGAACTTATCGTTCAATTTGATAACTATACAAATTCTAAGTTTTGTAAACTGAAGGTACATGAAATTACAGTTTTCTCTATAAATAATGTTTTTTGTATATGTACAACTATGCAACGAGAAACAACTGCTTTGATCTCAAATCCTTGACGTAGTCTGAGCATTGTTACGGGCTAGATATGGCTGTCTAACAATTCGAGATTCAATATCTAAACAAGTCTGTGCATTTTGCTGTATACTATATAGCTATACAATATATGCCGGGAATTTTAATTTGTAACTGTGGAAAGGGTTCTGCTGTCTGTGCATGTATCCGTGTGTGTGTGAGTTTGGGATCAACTCTCTAATATCTGCAATTGCCAGTGATTTCTTTGAACTGCTTAGCTAAACATGCTGTCGCAGCTATTTTCATTTTCGCTATTGGTGAACTCCATAGCGACTGGCAACGAATTTCCACGTCTATAATTCGACTGTTTCTGTTGTGGCATTGCGTGATAGCAGTATTGTTGGCCAGAGGTCAAATGTTGTTGCTTTGTGTGTTTATCGCGATCGCTACTACAATTCATTTGACTACATCGACGTCGCGTCTGTAGTGCACTGCAAGATGCTTGAGCAGCAGACGACGCAGCAGCATCTGTTGACGACGTTGCTGACGATGTTGATGTGCATGACGTACCGACCGTTGCGGTACTGCCTGATCCATGCGTCGGCATAGCCGCAACAGCATTTAGTTTAGGAAAATATTTATATAATTCCAGAAGATTAGTAAGCGTTATATGTGGTCGATATTCCACATCGCTCAGATCGTCTACGGTGCTGCTGTTTAGCGGCGTCCAAAAGGTCAGTCCTAATTTAGCGAGATGACCGCCCTGCAATGATAAATAATAAGAACAATGTAAATGCATTTAATATAAATCTTGTCATATAATACAATATATATATTTATGACTAATCACCTTGATATCGGTTTCCAATTTATCGCCGATCATGGCGCAATTGTATGGTTTTACATTCAGGAAATTGCATGCTGCATAGAATATATTCGGATGCGGTTTCTCCCAAGGCAGATCGGAGGATACCAGAATACAGTCGAAATACTGTTGCACATGTAACTTTTGTACTTTCTCCCACTGTGCGTTCGATGGGCCGTTCGTAATGAGCGCCAGTGCATAGCCTGCGTGACGCAGACGCGTGAGTAACTGCACATAGTCAGCGTTTAATGCGAGGTAACGATAACGCAGCTGCAGCCACTTGGCGTAGATCGCTTCGGCAAGGTGTTTGTGACGCTGCGGAAGCGATTCACGCCACAAATAACTGCGCCACGAATCTAGTGAGGTCTGCGAGTTGTCCGGGCAGCGGCGGAACGATTTGAGGAACGTTTGTGTTGCTAGCGTAGATTCATCCTTGCTAAAAGTAAATTGTGACTCAAGTACTTCGGAAAGCTAGCGAGAAGTAAACAAAAGAGACGAGAGAAAAGAGAGAGAGAAAGTAAAGTTATAATTGGAAAAAAATAATATTAATTGCAATTAAATGTGACATACATTACTACGCTGTACAGTGGGCTAGATTACTGCCTTTGCGAGTTAATATTTATTTTATTGTTTTTAGTTAAAAAACATTTAACATTTTAATACCAAAAAAAAAACTTTTTTTAAATTTAAATGTAGAACGTCGCGGCTTACCTTAAAATTTGATGGCGTACAAACATTATGATATGTATTTCAAGTCAATATATCAACTTTTAGGCTGTTATAAAAAACAGTTAAGCTGATATTGACTTAAATAAATAAGTTTTTAATACAAAAACACATAAAGGGCGATTGGTCTCTATATAAGCTACCTCAAAAAGTGATTAGACACTCTGATTAATCAATAAATAGCCACCATATGCCATTTTTTTTAAATTAATTATTAATTAGTTGATAGTCATCAAAAAAGAAATTGCAGTATCTGCCAAAAACAACTTTGGAAATATTATTAGAGCCGTTATATGAAAAATTGTGGTCCTCCGTTTCAGTAGTTCCTATGTAGATAGGGATTATGTTGTTTGTTATGATAAAAAAAAATCAATTTATGTAATTTTCCCATATTCTTTATTATATGGAAAAGGTTTCAATCAAATTCACCAATCTTAAAAATGTTTATTCACCAAAGCAATGCATAATAATACTTCTAATAGGAAATATATTATATGTATATATACCGTATAAATCCCATTCCTTTCAAAGACTAAAAACAGAATAATTAAAAGGGTACTAAACTCATATCTTTCAAACTCAAATTAATTTCGAAAAAAAAAAATATTTTTTTATGAAATTGTTAGCGAAATTAAAAAAAAAAAAAAGACCTCTTAATGTCCCTAAAAGATGTTTATTTTTCATTTTTGTACATTTAATAATTCACAATTAAAAATTATATCGTGATAATAGCATAGTCTAGCCCACTGTACGTCGGCTCTTAGTGTCTTACGATACAGATAAAAAGTTTAAGTCATGCGTTTTTTTTTTCGCTAATTGAAATGATTGTATGTAAGGCATCCATTCTTTAGAAACTTGCATATAAAAATTAAAGTGGATATTTGTTTATAGCTCAATTCAGCTGGATATCTCGGAATTTTATACAAAAACGTCTAGACAAGCAGACTTGTCTACAGCGACTCGTTTCATCAGTTAATCAATAATAATATACAATCCTTTCAATATTACAATCCCTTTCGAAAATATGTTATAAAAATGAAAGAAAACTCGACTCTAAACTGTGTATTAGTTTGGTTGTATAAAAAAATTGTTTAAAATTGCTTTTAAAAGTCAGAGAAAAAATTTCAAACCTGTTTCTTATGCTCTTGCTATAATACGGAAGTGAATGATATCTGAGCGGATATATAAAATTGACTTACTATTTAACAGTTACAAAAAAAACAACAAAAAGAAAACATTTGAAGGCTATTTTTCTTATAGTATCTAATATTTCGTTATTAAATGCGAACAGATGGACTTGACTTTTGATGTCTGCCACGCCTACGTTTAACTAATACCCTGACTAATGTGGCTACTAACTTTAAGTATAAACGAACATTTCAGAGAACTTTTCACTCTTAGACTGCGTGTAAAGGTTAAAGTTCAACTAACAATATTTATTGTGCATAAAAATATTTCAAAATGAATCAAGTTTATAAATATCTTTTGTACTTAAAAATCTAATCTTATCTTAAAACTTTTGCTTTATACTTCTTATACTACTTATATCGAGTTTGCCGTTTAGTATGCGGTACCCCGTTGAGATATAAAATGTCTACCTACTTTAAGACTTCGAACCTACTGCGCACCAGGGCAAAAACTTCTTTGACGTTTCACCTTCAAGCAAGGGCGTATTTCTCACAATTTCTACATTTCTAATGAGACTCTTTTTTTTTTTTAATATAAGTTTACAATAAACAATTTTACCCACAGCTTTTGATTTGAAAACAAACAAAAAGAGAAAACATTAGCTTTAGTGGCACATCACACAAACTCTTAAATATTTAATTTCGAGTTTGAAGTATTAAGCAAATGAAATATTTTTACATTCAAACAAAGCCCACAAAACATTTAAACGGACAGATGGCCTACTCAAGTTTAGTGGACGTGACGAACATGTTAATCTAAATGTCAATCATTGGTTTAAAAAACTCTTAATCATGCTTTCATTGGGGATTGGTTTTAGTTATTAGTTATTATTATATTGTATTCTGAATAAATGTCGACAGCAGAGCATCTCCATATCGATTTTTAAAAAGATTGTATAAAAACTGAGAGACTTATTTCCGTATACTAGCGAAAATTATACCAATATTGTGTTTACTTTGATGCCTCATTTTGGTTGTAAGAACCTTCAAAATGAATATACTACGCACATAATGTGTGATTTGATTACATTTTATTATTTTTCAAAAAAATAAACATATGATTTGAGTTTAACCTGAGATAACCTGCATATTGTAAAACAAACAACAGTGTGGAATAATTTATAGGAGAATCAAAATTGTTATCTTTAGGTGAATTAATTTTTTCTCTAACTGCCGTAATGTTAAAATCATTATTGGAATGTTCATGTTTTATAAAGTTAAAAAAAAAAAGTCATGAAGTGACTTGAAAGGTTGCTGAGTGGTTAGTGTATGCTTAGGAAATGCATCTTTCACTGTAAATCGTTTCACCTGATAAAAAAAACAAATTCGAAAGTGTCTGCAATAGTCCCAAGTCTGACAACTCCCCTTGACTAGGTTTGGTTACGCCTATGATTTCAGCTATCAGTGAAATGCATTGATCAAGCAAACTACGTTCTACCTGCTATACAAACACACACATTTATTTATATACATACAATTCGTGCAGTGTTTTGTGTATTGGTTTTGAAACACGCACACTCATAAAAAGTTGTAAAATCAAATGCACACGTAACGAGTGGAAAATTTTCGTACAACTCTCGTCCGCGCGCGCACTTTGTGCCTTCACTTTCACCGCTGGCACATGTATAACCACCTGCACTATCAAGATATCACACACAGCCTTGTTACCGTTAACCTCTCTTATATATGTATTTCCTCTCACCCACCCTGCCCGTGTACAAGTGGCATAGTGCATGACACTGCCAGGTAGGAACTTAACTCACCTTTCGTATGGCTTTCGAATCACCGGCACGGGTTGGTATCAACGTATTGTCGAGATCAAAATATATTGCAGTTATCTTTGCGCAAATTCCATCAATTGTTTTGCTGACCAAAACGGAGGAACTGTTGAGCAATAATTTACTTTCTGCCATGAGTTTTCCCTAAACAATTAAATGAATACTCTGCTGATGCTTACACAAGTATCAGCTGCGAAAAAATTTTAATATAAAAGCTAATTGTATTTGGTTTCGAACAACTGTATTAGACGTTGTTGATGGCGCGCAACTTTGGTTTCGAGTGTTGCAATTAACGATTAAATAACGAACAAAAATAAAAAAGAAGACAGAACGTAGACCGTGTAATTATCGCGGAATTGTGCTGTGAACTAGAGCTGGAAAACTAACGATAGTACTATCGACAGTATCGATAGTTTTCATCGTTCAGCACAAGCGATATTTTATTTCACTATCGATACTATCGAGTATGAAGCTACTATCAAATGTCTGTCGGTGACAGACGAATATGTTGTTACAAAATCCTGAAAATGTAAGCAGAATAATGCCTTAATTCAGATAAAAGGATTTAGTACATTTCTTAGATCCGCCCAGTAGTTCGAATCCACTCCTAAGTGATCAACTGAATCAGTAAATCCGGTTATATTATTTCGTAATTAATAAATGGTTGACTACCTGATCTCATATATACATGTGTATATATATATTGAAGATTTTCAAAAAAGAAACAATTGCAAACAAAAATTTTCAAAGTATTTAAAAGGAAAAATTAAGAATCAATAATGAATAACGCATGAAAGAAAGTATCGAAGACCTTATAAAATATATACATATATTTTTATTCAGCTCGATAAGATGAATCGAACTAGTAATGTCCGTCTATCTATCTGACCCATCTAAATAAATAAAAATTAGTCTCTTATCGATCGGAAATTTGTTATATAAGTTCGTGTAAGTCATTAAGTCACCGTGCAATGTCAATATGAAAAACAACCTAAGCGTATTTTCGATCCGTAAATGCAGCACAATTTTATTACTGATACTATCAGCTAAGAAGAGGTGTAGGCATGCTTGTCTATTTTTACGGGAAGATCCCCATATTCAAATTATATATGGTAGCTTCTTATGTACTTTCGTATATAATATTATATAAATATTTGTATTAAAGGGCACGTCCTGCCCCATATTGACTTAATGTTCATATAACAATTACAGTTTTCCAATATAAAGTATTATTAATCGTACTTTACAATGTATTTAATTGCGTTCATCGTGTGTTTACAGTGAACCAATTTCTAAACTATTATTTTTAAATAGTTTAATATTGTGCGCAAAACAAATGGCAGCACCAAAAAGTACGCAATATTCATTTGCCTGAGTTCCACATCTGTACAAAATTATTAAGAAACAACTGTACTGACGGTGGCATTGCATTGTAAATGCAAGTAGACAACCATTTTTGTTGTCAGCACTAGACTCGCAACGTTACATTGTAACTTGTTTATGTTATTTGGCGTTTAATTGCATTGTTTGTGTTAAGAAAAAAAGTGGTCAAGATGAATGTTGATTCGAACAAAAACGAAGGTAAGTTAAAAGTGGCTATCCCAAACACTTTTGTTGCTTTTACAATTTACATCAAATATAGATTTTATAAATTTAATTTCAAATATTTCGCAGAGCAAACTACTATTTTGGCGGCAAGTGTGCTGCCACCTAAAGAAGCTGTTGCTGCCGCCAACACAAAAGACCGTAAAAACGACTGCGTCATGGACAACAATAATGTTAACAGTCAACTTTTGTCGATGGAGACACTGCGAGAGTCGCCAGTAGAATGGCCAGAGAAATGGAAATAAAATGGACTTGACTTTGTTTTGATAAAGTCTATTTACACTTATTTGAATTTCTTGCCCAAGCTTGTTGCTTTTGTTTGTGTTGTTTTTTGGCATTCTAATTTGTAAAGTTAATTTATTACTTTAGTGCCTGGCATGACAGATTTCCTGGCCATGAGCAATACACCGATTCACATTCCAAACGTGGAACCGAATTGGGAATTACCTCCCGAAGAACAGCAGGAGGTTGTGGGTGAGTCAATAGCAGTTAACAAACTTAACAATGTGGTTTTTACCTAATATTAACCGTATCTATATTGATATATTTCCAGAGTTGAGCACATTGTCCGCTGAAGAGTTGATTGCCAAGATAAAGGAACTAAACGATGATGCCTATGAGTTGGGAGTGCGTGAAGCTAAGGAAATGACACGCGGCAAACTTTTGGGCTTATTTGACCATATTGAACGTAAAAAGTAGATCCAGAAAGCTTTGTTTGCAGATTCAATGAATCAATAAACATTGTTTAGTTAAATACTGTATTGCTTACGCTTAGATCTAATACTTACAACTTTAATAACATGTTCCAAAGAATTTTCAAACTTAAATTTAGGATAAGTTTATTCGCAGTTTTAGAAACCATAAAGTATTAATGCGAAAAACAGCTGTGTATATTTTTGTTTAGTAGTTAGTATGAAACATGGATAGCAGTGAATTATAATCTATTTTGGACATGTTTTCAAGTGATTCTGTATGACATGAAACGTCAAAATTATGAACCTGGTTACATATTTGTTCAGCTGCAGATCTGCGACAAATTAGATTAATAAGATTGTTTCTTCAGTTTATCAAAAAATTCCGTACCCACTTTTACCCCAATATTTCTAGATTGAGGTAATGGCAAGTTAACATACAGACGGTCCGTATTGAAACAGCGTTTCTGGTCAAGCTGATACTTTATGCCTTCTTTACGACATAGTGACAAATTGGAAGACCGATATTGGTTCTAGATAGCGCAAAGAGCTGGTATGCAGATTGGCATATGTTATATGTGTAAGTATTGTGTATTAACATCAATTGATTTTGCACCAATTTAGAATGCATAGAATGTACACGATATTTTTTGAATGTAGAATTTTAGGAGTATAGAAGGCACAGTGTCGAATTGCGTGCTGTGTATAAAGATATTGTCTTCAGGTAATCAGTTTTGTAATATTTTATAAATATTATGGCACTTATCCTGCCACTGCAAACCAAAACGCTGCTCGAACGTTATACGATTGTAGACTCCAACATCTGGATTCTTATAGTAGGCGAAACGACATACATCCACCTTGGCGGAGTCAAAAACTTGCTTTCAGTTAGTCAAATGTGTGTGCATTCCCAGCTCCATATTGAATTAATGCCCACTTAACAACTACAGTTTATTCGATATTAAGTATTATTCGTCGTATTTATAGTGAACCAATTTTGAAACTATAAATTTTAAATTGTTTAATGTTGTGCGCCAAAAAATGGCAACACCAAAAAGTATTATACGCTATATTCTTTTATCTGAGTTCCACATCTGTACAAAATTATAAAGAAAAATCTGTACTGACCGTTGCATTGCATTGTAAGTGCAGCTAGACAATCAGTTTTGTTGTCATTTTGTGTATTGGACGATACACAGCTACTTTGTTGTTTTGCGTTCAATTGCATTGTTTGTGTTGAGAAATAAAGTGGTCAAGATGGAAGTTGATTCGGACGAAAACGAAGGTAGGCTGCTGCTGTTTAAAGTTTGCTACAAATATAGATTGAATTAATTTTAGTTACAATATTTGACAGAGCAAACTACTATTTTAGCGGCAAGGGTGGCGTCGCCCGAATACGAAGCAGCTGGTGCTGCCGCCAACACAAAAGACCGTAAACCCGAAGGCGTCCTGGACAACAATGATGTTAACAGTCAACTTTTGTCAATGGAGACACTGCGAGAGTCGCCGGTAGAATGGCCAGAAAAATGTAAATACAATGTGCTTGCCTTTGTTTTGAAAAAGGCTAGCAAAGCTTGTTGCTACTTTTAAGATATCATTGATATAGTGAAAAAAAACGCAAGAAATTTTATATGTTGAATATGCTTTAATTATTTAAATTTATATTGTTTTTGGCATTGTAATTTGTAAAGTTAATTTCTTCATCTCAGTGCCTGGAATGACCGATTTCCTGACCATGAGCGATACACCAATTCACATGCCAAACGTGGAACCGAACTGGGAATTAACCCCTGAGGAACAGCAGGAAGTTTTGGGTGAGTGAACAGCAGTTAACAAACTTTTAACAATGTGCTTTTTAACTAATATTAACCGTATCTATTTTAATACATTTCCAGAGTTGAGCGCATTGTCCCCAGAAGAGTTGATTGCCAAGATAAAGGAACTACACGATGATGCCTATGAGTTGGGAGTGCGTGAAGCTAAGGAAATGACACGCGGCAAACTTTTGGGCATATTTGACCATATTGGACGTAAGAAGTAGGTCCAGAAAGCTCTGTACGCAGATTCATTTAATCAATAAACATTGTTTAGTTAAATACTGCATTGCTTAAGCCTATATCTAATGTTTACTACTTTAATAACATGTTCCAAAGGATTTTCATGCTGTTAGATTCCTCAATAGCAGTACATATCACCAAACTTAAGTTTTAAGATAAGTTTATTCGCAGTTTTAAAAACTATATAAAGTATTATTGCGAAAAACACCTGTGTACTTTTTTTTTCTTTAGTAGTAAGTATGAAACACGGATAGAAATGATTTAGGACTTGTTTGCAAGTGAATGTGTATGCCATGAAACGTTGAAATAAAAAGTAGGTTGTTACATATTTGTTCAGCTACAGATCTGCGCCAAATTAGGGTTTCTTTCCTGTGCAAAACAAACAGCAGGCAGCGGGAGGAGGTGTAAAAGTGTTGTCCCAAACATTATTTGTGGACAAAGTAATAGAGAACGAATGGTCACACGTTGGAATCAACAGGTATGGATAGATCTGTGCATTATAGCAGCTGTCTGTAAGTAAATCATTTTTCAAAGTTGGCTAACAAAATAAGACAAAAACTATTTTTGAGGCAAATTTAGACATACTATAAAATAAACTACAAACATTTTTTTAAGGTTACCAAATCATAGCGATCTGAATAAGATTGTTTCACCAGTTTATAAAAATAGTCTGTGCTCACTTTTCCACCAATATTTTCAGTTTGAGGAAATTAAAAGTTAACATACAGACTGACAGATGTTCCGTATTGGTTGGTACAGCGTGTCTGGGCAAGTTGATACTTTAGGCCGGCTTCACGAAACGGCGACAAATTGGAAAAGCCCTTGTAAAATGCTAAAGAAAGAAACCAATTTTGATTCTAGATAATGCAAAGAACTGGTATTTTTGACAATTGTCAAGTGCAGATTGGCATATGTTATATGTGTAAGTATTGTGTATTAACATCAATTGATTTTGCACCAATTTATAATGCATAGAATGTACACGATATTTTTTGAATGTAGAATTTTAGGAGTATAGAAGGCACAGTGTCAAATTCCGTGCTGTGTATAAAGATTTTGTCTTCAGGTAATCAGTAATGTATTATTTAATAAATATTATGGCACTAATCCTGCCACTGCAAACGAAAACGCTGCTCGAACGTTATACGATTATAAACTCCGACATCGGCCAGCTGTATGGGATCGGTATAGTAGGCGAAACGACGTATATCCAGCATGGCGGCATCGAACATCTGCTTCCAGCTGGTCAAATCTGTGACACTCATGTGTATTGGCAGCTGTGGATCAGGTATATCAATGGCAGCCTGTAGCCGATCGAATGCCTCAGCAATGGGTCCAACTGATAAATTAACCCAGTACTCGGCCGGAAAGCGTTTATTCTCGCAGAATGGCGCTCCTTTGCGCATAATAAAAACGAGCATAAGTACCTCATAACGTTCAGACGATTCGTAAAAACGTTTCGTGCGTGTCTTTTCAACGAAATCGATCAGCAAAATGAGCGGTGTATAGTTCTGCAGATGCATTAAAAGCTCACGATCGGTCCAAACGTAACGTCCACCGACTGACTTTACATTTAGCATGTTCATGTTGTTGGTTATGATGTTGGCTGCGTTGTGTGTCATGGGACCACCTCCGCCCGCAACACTCGTGGCTACAACAAAGATGATATTAATTAATTAGCAATAAGATTTAATTTAAATTTCTATACCAACTGTGACAGGATTGGACATAGACACTACGCCGCCAGTTTGTCTTAAACAGCCACCCTCTTCGACCATTGTTACTTGTTGTCACTCCACTCCAGAAAAACGGGCCAAGGTCAGCACTTTAGTGCACGCACTCTCGCGTACCTACACATGCCAACAAGAACAACCAAATGCACTTTAATTGTATACGCAACGACACAATTTAATTAACTGCATTACACACCTGTAAGCGATAGGACTTTTTGCCAATCTTTTTTATTTTATTAAATACTTGACTGCCTACTGCGATAAATCCTGATGTTTCACCGCTACTGTTGCTGCGTTATATTCGCACCGAATGCGAGGACTAAATGGAAATAAAAATGGACACGCTCGTGGTTTTCTGCAGTTAGTTGGCAATGAACGTATAACCTTCCCTTAGCAATAGCATCATCGCGCCTCTTCAGTGACAGGGATGGACATCACTTTGGGTCAGAGGGTGGTAATTTCATTTCGGCCTATGGTATGGTCCCATGTTCTATTTCAGTGATTATTTTCGGTTAGTAGTACAATATGCTTAATTACGGACTAGAAATCATCTATCAGTTTCAATATTTAAGTACATAAACCTTTAAGGGGTGACCTCTTTATAAAATACATAAATACAATATTCCAATTTATAAAAAAAATCAAGTTTTCTTTTTTAATATGTACATCTTTTAACTATTTATTATAGAAAAGCTCTATATTTAAAATCGTAGTTTACATTTTTTATTGAACAAGCAATTCCAATTACTACTATATATATACAGTTATTCCAACAAAACATTGTTCTTTGAACAAGCTTGCAAGATTGTATCAAAACTTATATTTACTTAGTTTCAAAAATCTTCATCCTTTGAAGATATTTGTATCTTGTACTTATCGTCAACCGGCCCTGAAAAGAACTTATTTGTACATATATATCAAACATGCAGAGAAATACAACAATACACAAAGCGTGCGACTGAAACAGATAAACTTAGAGCGGGAGAGCAAACGAATGGGGCGACTGCATGCAGTGAGAGTTTGGCATTATTATTGGCGCTTAAGGGAGCTGAGCGGCGGTAGTACACTTGACATATTTAAAATAACAGCCTTTTATTGAAATTGTATTTCATTTCAAGGTTGGCAGTTTGAAACTATTTTAAAAACATATAATTTAAATTTAAAACCGATAAGAAAAAAAAAAATTAACTTATACGTATAAACTAAAAAGAAAAAACAATATAAAATTATCCTTGCATTGATAAACTCGCTAACCGGACATCGAACTCGCTTTTATGTTCGTTCTTGAGAAAACGTCGCATGCCTTGTAATAAATATTGTAGTTCCGGCTTGCCCAACAAATCAATCAACAACGTCATCAGTGCATCGAAATTGTCTTCCCGTTTGTAAGAGAAAAGCGCTTTGGTGAAGGCACTGAAGTTATCCGGTGTTAGCACGACACGCAGCTACAAAAAAAGTTTACATTGAATTTAATATTCATTGTATACAAAAATAAATGCATTTGAAGCTCACCTCGCGCAAGAACTCCACGCGCACTTCAGGCGCTTGCTTAGCCGCCTGCGTGGCAGTGCAGGCGTTTAATTGTGGTTTCTTAATATACGAGTAATCACCGATGCTATCACTTATTGTACTCTGCGTACATGATGTTGTTGGACTAAGTGCGGCATTGTTTTCAACTAACTTGTATCGTTTTTTCTTTGTCTGATCTAAACTATTCACGTCTGTTGTATTAATTGGGGAACTGCGTTCGCGTTTGTGTATTTTAACTAATCCATCGCCGCTGTTTGTTGCACTGCAACTACTACTACTGTTAAAGTCGATGGATGAGACATCCGCATCAAGGCGGCTCATGAAATCCATAGCACTTGGTGCTTTAATGTTTCGCGATTGTCCAGCGGCATTGGCATAATCTGCCGGCGACCAACTTTCTATGGAATTGGTTTTCTCGACTTTGCTATAATGAAGGAAAGAAATAAATCTGCTACTGAATTGCCAACTTCAAATTATATACATACATTGCCATATCATGCGCACTCTTGTTTTTATTTCTGGCGGCTAGCACCTCCTTAGGATTGTCAAAAAACTTGCTGCGAACAATGCCCGCTTCTTCACAAGTTTCCTGAACCAATGTTTCCACCGAGCGTTCCTTAGGTTTTGGCATCTGTAACATTAAATTAACTATATATTATAATATTCTCGATTTATACAACAAAAAATGCAACTTACAGTCTTCTCGGCATTCTTAAAGAATTCACGCAACTCACGCACTATTGGACCGAATGTTGTGTTCTTTGGCGCATTGCCTAAATGGCCGCGTATCCATTTGGAGAGCTGCTGCACCTGTGATGGATACTGAAAGCGCGCATCGCACAACAATATAGCTCCATAATCGTGACGATGTCGTATAACACGACCAATAGCTTGATTTACAGCACGCGTGGCATCCAACCCATACCACTCTTGGCCACTGAGTAGCTCATTCTCTCTCGTACGATTGTCTTCCAAATAACGGCGCTTTAGTATGACTTTTGGATCTTTAAGCGGTGGAAAAGGTAAACCGGTTATAATCACAGCGCGACCATTGCGATCGGCAAAATCGAGACCTTCGGAGACTTTTCCACGACAAACAGCCATGAAACACGCTCCCTTAGAGTCTCTTATAGCTTGATAGAACTCCTCCATTGTGGAGGTGAAGTTTTCCTTGGTGCGGGGTTCGACAAATACGGGTTTATGGCGACTTATATCTGACCAACAACCGTTCGCCTGCCAAGCGTTGACACATTGATTGAGCAGAGGATATGAAGGAAAGAACACTAGCAATCCATCGGGAACAATGCGCGCCACGTTCAGAATCGTTTGACCCAAGGAACTGATATATTTGGGATTGTCACTGCAAATTAAATGTAATAATTAAAAACTAGAACAAATATTAAGCTTTAATACTTTTCACACACGCTTCCTAAAGTTTTACTCCCGAGAACTTTAAAATAGTCTGTGGAACCTTTCATTATATCTAAATGTTAATGTGCAATTGAAGTTAAAGGAAGGACACAGTTAGATAGACATGTCTTGTGTTGATTGAGAATATTTATACTTGGTGGTTTACAAACTTTGTAGCAAAATTAATATATGTACTGTGCAAACTATGTGTGAAAAGTATAACTAAGCGAGTTTATCATGTTGAATATGCAGTTTTACCGGTTCTTAAAATTAGACACCAACTGTTCGCGATCTGGGCCAGACCCAATGATTTTCACGTACACCTGCGATTTGTTTACTATATGAGGGTTTTCAAGATGATGTGCTACTGGTATTGCCAATTCCGCAATCAAAGGTTTCAGCGGTGCCAGTGTTCCACTCGTAAGAATGACACTGCGCACTTGTGTATTTAGAAATTGTTCCATGCCAAAACCGGGATTAAAGCACCAGTAGTTTATGATCTTAGCCGCCTTAGTCGCACCGCTGGTGCTGCTTGCTTTCATCATCCACCCATCTTTGCTTACACCGCCACGTGGATTTTGCTGTTTTGACTCTTCAATCTCTACGTGTACCTTGAAGCTGCGGTAAACCTTTTGCATCGCATCTTCTTTGTTTATAAATACAATGTTCAATAGGTCGGTTAGAATTTGAAAGCTACCACCCTTGCGAAACGCCGTATTTTGAGATTCAACCAGAACATATTGCAACAGTTTTTCTAGGAGACCGCATATGGTTGCACAATTACTGTAAGTAAACTGAAAAAGACTGTTAACAAAAGTGCAAATATTTCAACCAAAATAGTTTCAAATGTCACTTACATTGGCTTTTCCTAATAGCTCATATATAAACGATGCTGGAAATGTAGCTCCCTCGTTTATGTTTTCAACAACAATGGCATCTACAGCTTTCTCCAAGTCAAGTAACATCTCCTTAAGTAGAGCCAGGTCCTCCATACTGAAATCTTTCGGTTCATCACCGGCATAATCTTGTGCTTGTTCGCCGCTAGTAAATGCCTTCATAATATTAGTAATATCATCTATGGCCAATGCAACATCCGATGAACGGATTCGTACCGATGCTGATTCTTCGCAGATCTTTTCAATGTTATGCGCTTCGTCCAGAATGACAATACTATTATTTAACTCGATTTTATTCGCTTTCCGAGCCTTCGGATCGAGCACATAATTATACGGCATAAATATAATATCAGCTTCAGCAACAAGCTCTTTCGACGCATAGTAGGGACACATTTTTAGCTGCCGTCCCACCTTAACCAAATCTTCTATGTCCATAATACTTGGGCCTTTGAACTCAGGATTATCTTTCCGTGATTCAACACGTAACTGAAATGTGCAAGACCTCGACTGCACGCGCAGCTTGCACATCTGTATCTTATTTGCATTGCCCTGCTCTCGCATTACATCTGGATGAATGCACAATTGATCTCGCGAACCAAGCACAACAGAGCGCATAAACGAATAGGAAGTGCGCTTAAGCTCCTGCATGGCTTGTGTGAGCTGCGAATGCGTGCGCGAAGCGTATATCACTTTGGGTACGCCCCAATTATTGGCTTTGGTCATTGCAATGGCTCCAGCAGCGCTGGCCGCACTCATCGAAGGCGTTAATTGGTCATTATCGCTACCGCCAATACCTCGTCCCATCAGACTCGCATTATACTCGGTCTGATTTTTTTGCATTTGATCCTTTAGTTCAGATTTACGCGTCAGTATCCAGGCCAACGAAGAACAAAGCAGGCTCAATGTCTTACCAGTACCTGTAGGTGACTCCAGCACGCCGTTAGTTCCATCACGCAGACAGATTATCACCTTCTCCATATAGGCGCGTTGCACATCGTACGGCTCAAAAGGAAACTGCACCGGTACACCGGCAATCATATACTCCGGCATTGCGAAAGCAACGCAAAACAATTTATTAACTCGTCTTACTATATTTAAAAGTACTTAAAATAAAAAAATGACAATAACAAATAGCTCTACTCACTTTACCGCCAAAATGATTTCATTGGTACTGCTTAAAAAAATTCATCAACACAATTGTGGCGGAATGTGCCAGCACCAGTGTGACCGCAATATGATAATACAAATAAACACGAATTTAAAAAGAGAAACTATAAAATACCATTTTTATTTTAAAATATGCTTCGCGCAGCTTTAATTGCTTTCACACGGTATTGGAAATCGTAAAACTGCTACTAACCCAATAAAAGGTAATATTGTAAATGTACTCAAACATTTGTAAAAGATAAATATGGGTGGCGGGATTTGAGGTGTTGATCGAGAAAATGTATAATTTAAGGGGTCACTTTTAAGGCGTTAAAAACTATCAGATATATTAATATTATTTCACCATATGTGTAAAAAATAAACATTAGCAATCATGAGAACCTTTTCAACTATGGTGGCTTCTTATGGCCAAACACCTTAACGAAGAAAACGTTTTCTTTTTTTTATATTTTAGACTTCAAACTTACATATTTCGATTGTCGTTATCCATATGCAAATTGAGTCTATGAAGTTTTGTAGATGCGATGCACCACACTAAAAAATCTACAGTCTTCCGCTACACATCTACCCACCATTACAAAATATGCCGATATCAACAAGTATGAGGTCATGGTGAAATAATGAAGAGGTGACGAACAAAATCAGGTTGCTCTCCGAAATGTCGATATATTTTATTCGGTATGTTAGCAACTTTCGTTGATCGCTGGTGGAAGTTTGTAGATTTTGCTTCTTGATTCTGAGCTACAGCTGACAACTGCATACATTGGTGCTTATTCTTAAAGAATATTTTTCAGCAGCATTAAAAAAGGAAAAAATGGCAGGAAAATTTACTATTTTCTATGCTTATTTCGCTCTGGCGTTCTCACGCTCTCTTGAGTGAGAAATTTATGTCCATCAGAGAGAAGATATCCACCACCTTTTTATTTCACCATGGTCTAGCGCTCCTACCAGGGCAGGGTATATTTAACAAGATAGGAGCATGATACAACAAGTTTCAAGGGTGATCTTTAACCTTTTTATAACCTTTTTCTCTATGATTTCATGTTTAATTTATGTTTAATTTATATAAATTTTAATTTAAGCTATGTACATTTTTTGTTAGATGTTCGGTGAGGGTGACCTTTATCAGGTTGACCTGGCTCCGGGGATGCGCATAATTAAGTCTTTCGGCTGGCAAATTTTAAGTCGTGGCAGATCATTGGCCAAACGGTTTCTATGGCGTACATACAGGAGTGGAAATTTATCTGCTGCCAGACTGTGGCCAGATTCAGGTCTTTGTGCAGCAGAGTGTTTCGAATAAACCGCTCGCAACCGGTGGTCTATTGATTTGGCTGTCACTCGCTATAGCCCAGATTGGCAGACATATTTCCAGATCGGCGCAATAATCTGTTTGTAAACGGTAAAAGCTGTTATATGACAGCAAATGTAAGCCTGCGGTCCAGGATTATGCTAAGGTATTTTGAGCACCTCTTCGACGAATACTGTCAGCGGTGTGTTGCGTCTTGGCGTGAAGCATACATTGGTCGACTTCTGGCTGCTTATACTAATGTTCCACCGCCTAGCCCATAGCGTGAACATTAGAAAGAATATATACATATAAGACAAAAATAGTCAAACTAAAATTTTAAGTTCGATAATTTGATCTTTCATACTCGCCGCTACATACATATACTGCCACATTCATTGGCCATCAACGGTAAATTTAGTTGGTTTTTAAACCGCTCAATTTAACATCGAAAAATACCACGTTAGTGTTAAAATATGTACAACGTTCACCTTGGTGGTTTAAATGACAGCGAACTTTCAAAGCAACAGTGCGTGTGCGAAAGAGAGCAATTGGTTGTAGTCCGTAAGTGTAAATAAAACAGCAACAGCAATTTGACATTAGTAACAGTGTTGTCAACCGAATGCAGTTGCACAAATGTGAAGCATAATTACTATTTTCGCCTTGAAAAACATAAATACAAAATATTATTGAACTTGCGTGTCGATAAATTAAAAAAACTGTATTTTATGCTACAAAGTATTTATTATCTATAATAATATTACAGTGCACGAGCACAATACGTGCCTATTTGACAGTTCTTTGCACGCGCTGGAACAGCTGTTTGCACTACAGCGCCACCAAGACTAAATATTCTTCGTTTTGCGACGACGGCGTTTAGTGAGTTTTTTACCGTTGAACGGGGAGGTAGTAGTCGGAGTTACATTTATATAAAAATTATTCGCGATACAAAGTAGAGGCATACACACGGATATGGACGCACACAGAAACACTTCGAACTGAACACTCATCATCTGAGCCAGAAAGTCAATCAGCCAGCGAGTCAGTGTGAGCAATCCATCCATATAAGTGGGCAACAACAACAACTCGACATCGGAACTAACACGAGAGAACGGTACGTTCGTTTGTTTGCTCGTACGCTCATTTTGTACGTAAATGCGCTTCTCATTCGTTCGCTCACACGGTGGTGATAAATTTATTGTAAGCAAGCTACTAGCAAAGTAAAAATATAACATCAAGCAGCAAGCGAGTTGAAAAAAAAAAAATAATAATAAATAAATAGTAGTACAAAATGGTTGAGGAGTAATGCGCGATACTCAAAGCTAATACTATACGGCCACAACGACAACAACAATGAGAGTAACAGCAGCAGAAATAACAACACTAAAAGCAGCAAAAACGCGTTGAGTAAATTTTTTTTAAATTTCGTGTTTGTTAATTTGCTTGTGCTGCTGCTGCTATCATCTTGCTTCTCTCTCGACTGCGATTTTGCTTACGCTCTTTGTTGTGAAACATTGCTGCTGGACCCTTCGACGGCAACGTCGCGTATTTGTTCCCATTCAACTAGAGTGCGTTGTATAGTAGTGCCGCCTTCCATATACGATACATTCCCCTTCCTCCGATATCACCTCTTTCTTTCCGCCGTATAAACGCACGCTTGCCGTGCATCGTGCACACGTTGGGCCCGCCGCTGCTGGCGCTGCCACAAAAAACGCAACAAAAACAATGACAAAGACGACTTCTACTAGAAAAAGTGACGTTTAAAAACGCCAAGGCAGTGGCAGCATCGGAATCAGAATCAGATCAACAAACCTTCATTTAGTCAAGTGGTGCAGCATCTCCGATTTTATAATTGCGCGTTATAGCTGCTAATATCGGTCAGTCGTTTCGGCGCTGCTGGTGCTGCTGTTGCTTGTGATAAAGAAATCGGGAGTGTAATAAAAATTCGTAAATTAAAAATTGACGAGCGCGCAAAACAAAACCAAAACAACGACGAAAAGTTAATAGCGGCACAACTGAAATTCGTACACCCTTCACACGTGTTCCCAAAGATAAACAAATTCTAGTAAAAAATCTTTAATATTAGACAAGTAATAGATATTCGAAGTAAGATGGCACAAAGAACAAAGTTTCTCAATCAAAACCGGTATCTGCACAAAAAACATCAATATTGTCGTAACGGCCTAACGTTAAGATTCAGAAACTTGCTACCATATGAACCATCGCCGAATGGTGTTGCTGATTTTTGTTGAAACGATTTCATATTTGCAACTCACACTCTTTCAACAGGTCCTCGTTTAACAATTTAGAAGTTTAAAGTTATACGTAAAATTGGAAGTTTTTTTTTGTGTTGAGTACCGTTATGTTAATGTAAACCGGTTACTATGTTCCGTTATAGTCCTCTCTGTGTATAATTTATCTGAATTCAAGAAATAATTAATTGGAATGTGATAATGGATTTTTTTTTTGTTTAGAACAATGACGGACAGCACACATGCAATCACAAAATTTTATAATCAGGCCATGCACGATTAATTTGGAACCTTAAAGGTAAACAATCGTATGCATTGTTGTGCTTATCATTATCAATAAGAAGAAATCACTGTTTTACAAAGTGCTTAAAAAAACCGATTGTATCATTTCAACGCATCGTGTGAAGGGTATTAAAAATAAACGATGAGAGTAATACAGAATTTGCCCGATTTCAATAATGACAACCGCTAATTGCCATCATATGCAATATGCAGGTTTGTTTTCGCTTCCATGGCCTACTGTGAGAACCATTTAAATGTATTAAAAATTTATTTCAAATTGCTCTATTACGTTAGTGTGAAACGTATTATAAAGCGCGTATAAGTACCAACATAAGCGCGCTCGAAAAAAATATTTGTCGTCGCCGCTAGCAACCCATAACCACCTACAGCAGTAAAATAAAAAGAACAACGGAAGAATCCTTAAGTCAATGTTCGCAAAACACCGTATTCCTTGTTTTTGTTATTTTGTTGCACGCGGCGGTCAAAACTTATTTTTTTCAGAAAATGCAAAATCGTTTGCCTGTTGAGAGTTTTTCTCCCAATTAGATATTCCGGCAAGGTCACATACAATTTGTTTACGTTTTGTTGCAAAATGTCGCTAATAAACGCGTTTGCCCTTGCATTTCCGATTTGTTAATAGATTTCAAAGCCTTTATTGCCGCAGAATATATGATCGAATGTTTTATTACTGAACGACAACCTGAAGCTATCTGCGTGTGCTTTTGAGTGGTGCCCACTGAGAAGAAGAAGAAGATGATTTAGAAGCAAGCAACAGCACATTGTGTTTTGAAAAGGTGTCCCAGGAAACACTACAGTTTTTGATTGAATCACATAAAATCGCCAGAAGTAATTATTTAATTATTATTTTTTTTATGTAACTCTTAACTCATAGTGTGATTAATATGCTGTCTTTTAAAGCTTAAAACAGCCAAAAGAAGAAAAGGACTGTCCAAAAAAATATGTGCATTGTTTTGCAAATCGATGAGATAAGTTGATCGTGGCATGTTCGTTTGTGTTAATGTTAATGGATGCTAATACTCTGCCAGTTATCATTGAGCCTGGTACCGGTTAGTGTACAAAAGCTCCAAGCCTTATTTAAACTAAACGATCACTCTTAGGTTTTTATACGAATAATAACCGCTTTTATTTGATTTTTAGCTTTTTATGGTTAGAGGTTTCAATACGTGAAAGCACTTATACATGTCCATCATTTTGTTTTTCTATTACCGTCAATGTCACCTTGAACCTGCATAGCAAGGCTTGGTAGACCCACCACAAAATGTTTATCTGAAAACAAGACTTTTAGATTTTTATACACTCTTGACACCAGCACATTTTACTTTAACTGTATTATTTCTTGGTTTTTGTTACACGTTATAACAACCAATAAACCGGCATTATACAGTCAATTCAGATTCTCCTATTCCCTCTTCGGGTAGCCCACATAAAAACCTAACTGTGATTTTTTTAAAAAACAATTTAATTTAGCTAGTAATGCAATATTTGGTGTTGCTCACGTTAATCCTTATAAAATATTCAATTTAGGTCCAGATCGGAGCATTAAAAGGGGTAGCACCCATACAAAACTGTCACTCCTTTTGGGTTTTAATATAAAAAAGTTGTTGCAAATCCAGCTGTTAACAACAGACTTGGTGTATTTTGCGTAATGCTAATTAAATATACTAAAAAGTTCTGATGGGAACAATAAATCTGATAGCCCCCTCCCACAAATCGGCTATTCCTAGCTGAGTTTTTGTAAACTGTCAAATCATCAGTCCATTAGAAAAGGTACTATCCATACAAATATGTGTCCCTTTCTGGGTTTTACTATGAGAACATCTAATTTGGTGAATCTTTTTTTTTCTGTGCAGTTTCCATGGGTCATCTTCTATGTCTGTTTGTGGGGTTTTATTACGTATTCAAAGTTTTATTTCCAACTTCAGAACGATTATTAAAACAAAAATAATCTATTCTCGAGAAATAATTTTTAATTTCATAATTCTGATATTAGCTATATTATAACAATGAATGTCAATTTAAAATTCGATTTAGTAGCTTTCTTTAAATGAAAACTTCACATAAAACTTGTTCGTCGTGTTCCGTACTCTTTTTGAAGTGGATCCCATACAGTCCCGCCCCACACTTTCTGGCTTTACAAACAATTTTTTTTTTATCGTTTAAACAGTTTACACATTTTTAGGCTATATCAGATGAGTATTTAAGCATCGGTTCGACTTGACTAATCGTTTTCTCTCCAGTTTCTTAAAAACAATTTTTTGTGCTCTGTTGTTTATTAATAATTTGTTTTTTTTTTTTGTTGTACCCTGTACCCAATATATTAATGTTAAGAAATATTGTGCCATATAGTATATAGTTTGAATAAATTCTTGGTCTGTTTCGGTATAGCCAGGCCCGTCTGTCTAGTAGTATGAACCAATAAATATCAAAATTTATAACGGATAAAAACTTTATACTAAGATATTTGGTTGCTACGCCAAAAATACCCACCTTACATCAATTTGTCTCTTATACACTCACCTTTAAAGGTCAATGCCTTCAAGAACGCATAGTACAACCCATAAAGTATATATGCAGACTTTTTATAACCAGATACAACAAACTGTTTAGCGCAGCCGGTCACTAGAAAGTACCGCTTACATACAAGACAAATTAAATCAATCAATCAGAGCAATTAAATCAAAGCAATTAATTTTTATAATAATAGTAATAATTTGGAGGCCCACTATATTCTACGATTTTATGAGACTTGGCAAAATTAATTCTACTTCGAAAATGTATATAATCAGCAAAAGTACGCAACACAGACACGGTTAAATATATGTATTATTGATCAGCATCAGAAATCGAGTCGATATAGGTTTGTCTGTCAGTTTGATAAACAAAATCTTGAGGACTAAAATAGATAGAACCGTATGGTTTAGATATTTAAAATCTTCTTAAAAATTAGCAAATAACTAGACATGGCAACTATAAGGACTATGCTATTTTTGTATAAAAAAATTGTTTATTAAGCTAAAAAGCATCAAATTTAATGTGCCTTACATTATTTGACCTTTTGAATTTGGTGTATTTTGCGTCAATCTTAATAAAATATCCCACACGAATCCAGCTCGGAATATATTCTCCTACAAATCTACGATTGAAGGCGTTACAGGGTAACTCGATGCCACGCACAATCGGCTGCTGCGTGCTTTCTTGTTAATTGTAAAGACATTTGACATATAAGAGCTGTTCCAAAACACTTTTCTTCAGCATAAAATGTGTAATAATATTTTGGCAAATATAAAGTGTACAAATGTTTCAGTTCACAAACAAACATACATACATACATATGTATGTATGTGTAAGTTATTGATAACAGATGCCGACTTAAAATTCACACCTGTTATTGGGACAGCCTAATTGTATGTTTTTGTCTTACATTATTTTTACCATTCTGTTGTCGCAACTACAATGATTTAATATATCTCGCTCTCACATGTACGCATACCCCAACAGCAGTACGCTTAGCTTTTGCTGGTTCGATATCTCTGTCTCTTTTATCATATGCATTACGCTGCTGCATGCAATTGCTAAAATCATACTCATTACGTAGTCTTCTTGATTTCGCTCGTTTGCTCTCTTTCTCTCTCGCTCGTTCGCTCTTGTCTCTCTCTTCCAAAAGCTAATCGGCTGGCTACTACAGTATTGCCACGTTCTAACAGGGCACGCACATTGTCATTTTGGCTGGCTACAAGTATGCATTAATAGGTATTTATATTTTGGCAAATATTTGTATAAAACGAGGATAATATGTTAAATTTATCTTAATGGGGCGTATACTTTATTTGGTGTTTTAGCTAACGAAGAACTGATGCAGTGTTAAAAACCTGACAATACTTATGGTGCGCGTACCGTTTCTAGTGTTTACTTGACTCTCTTTCTAGTTCGCTCTTCCCATCGCTTTCTTGGCTGTAATGTGATTTGTAAATGTTTCTTTATTTAAACAGCATACACCATTTGTTTTTATTCTAAACTATTGCATTTTAAGTGTATTTGTACACACACAAACATGCATACATATAAGTAATATAAAGCATCTATAGATTTAATAAGAAAAATCAACGTTTAATGTCGAAGTTTATTTAAAATAAAATAATATTGCAACATAGTATTTATAATATTTATACAAGTTCGAACACGCATACGTAGACACGTGCACACTTTACATTTTCACTTGTCCTGTTTGTTTGATACAGTGGTGTAGTAGAAAGGGACAGGGTGTTAGGATGTAATCTGTTCTGTTTTTTTCAAATATTTATAAACCATTTTATAATCTTAACATGTAGGGTGACTAGAATTGGTATAATTGGGACAAGATGTAAAGCAACAAAGGAATCAAAACTAGTCAGTCAGTTTTTAAGTCTATAGTCGGCTATGAAGTCTTTTAATATTCCTATATTTGTTTGAGAAACTTCTATTGGCGAGTCATTATCAACTCGATATTCGATATACATATATATCAATAAATGTGTACATTGTCTCTTAGCTGTATACCCTACAAACCCACTAACACTTTCTGTGTGTTTTTTATGTAAACGTAATCTATATCAACTTGAAACGCAATATGGCAGGATCAAATGTAAGATAATTGCAAATTTTGATAATAGTAAGCGTTACCCGTCAATTTATTAAAGTTAGACCTCGTACAGTTCCACGGCTTAAAAGTTGAACTGACTATTGAAAACAAGTAGCGATGAGGCCTTCAAATAATCACATTTAGATTTATTTACGTTTGATATTTCCTACTTTTCGTTTTTTTTTTTTCCTCAATATAGTATTATGTTGCACCGAAGAAGAAACCTCCGGCACCATAGCGTATTGCTACGCCACTGTATTGATGCAATAGAGAGAGAGTAGTTACTACATGTGCTCGGGCTTCGGTTTGGGCTAAATTGCAATGTGGCACTGTATGGAATCTCACATTTGAATTTGTGTCAAACACATCGCGGAGCAAATTGTACGGTGGCGGTGAATGGTTATCGTTGTTCTTGTTGCTACTGCTGCCCTTGTTGTTGTTAATATTGTTACGACGTCGTTAGTATCGCGCGCGTTGGAGTGTCTTGAATGGTGAATTTGAAACCAAACAATTAGCAGATTGAAATAATATTCTGAAACGTTTGAAAACTTAAACTTATGTTTCTACACTGTCTGTCACATGAATTGTTGCCATTAATACTAGTTAAGTGTTTTTGATGTTCAAATGCATGTACTGTTTTAATAAGTTGTTTAAATTATATTCTTCACACTGAGTCTGATACAGTATTATAATTTAGTCACAACATTTGCAACGCCTTAAAAGGGACATACCATAAATTACATATCGTTAGCTTTGGATTTTTAGAAGTTTACATGAGATGAAAAAAAGTTTATAAAATCTGTATTAAAAATCTTAAATGTAATTCCTTATAAAAACTATGAAAAATTTTCAATCTGGAGAGATTCTTTTCATTTTATTGTTACCGAAGGTACAAGAGCTTCATGGTTTTGTGCAAATGTATGTAACAGGTATAAATAATGGATGGAGACTCCAAATATCGAATGAATGACGATTTTATATGTAATTGAATTTAAACGACACATGCTTCCGTCCACCATTTTTCTTTTCATACTGTGAGAAGTGCGAAAAATACTTTTCGTCAGTAAGATTTTTGCTATTAATTTCCTACTATAAGCTAGGAAAACATTTAATGTGTTTGTTAGGATTTAGATCCTTAATAGCATTGGAAATTCGAGCGTCGACCTGTGCTGGTTAAGGGCCTATTATAGTTGGTTACGCCCGACTGTAATTTTCTTGTTTGTTTTGTTTTGTGTGTAACGTACTTTCAATTTGATTTTTTTTTTCCAAGAAAAGTGCGTTACAGCTTTTTACAACGAATTAAATAGTTGGCATAAAATAAATGCATTCAATTTAAAATGAAAAAGAAAATTAAATAAAAACATTTTAATGCTGTTTATGAGTTTAAAATTTGAACGAAAATATTTATGTTTTGAAAGATACGTTGTCATAAAAGTAGTGACAATCAGTAGGTAACAACTTTTTCAGTTTTTGCAAGTGATTCTACATTTTTTTAGGAGATTGGGGGTGACGTGTTTCCAATCTGTTTTAGATCTCTGCGTAATATCTTCGCATAATCTTCTTTTATATTTGTTGGCAAATGTATCAATCAGGAAGCGTCATATGCTTATACCCGTAGCAGGTTGATAGTATGATCGCCGGTGCTTCTCCTTAATACTTAACTTTAATTTTTCGGTTAGTTTTATAAAGAGTCTTATGTTAAAACTAATTTTTACCTGGCCGATTCGATGTATATCTCTTAGGAATACTTTCAAAATCCAAAAAGTAATCATTGTTCAAGTGGTGTGCAGCATTCCCCTTTAGTTGGGGGACTAATTTGTTTGCTTATATATCCATACAAAACATAGCATAAAATTCAGAGCCGGAATTTATTATATCGATATGTTTCTCTTTTCACATATTTTCTATTTCTTCTCTATGTTTTGCAAAATTTTCACTGGATTCATCATTATTTTTATGACGCAGGCAAATATTGCATTCAAAATTTTTGGGTTTGACTTCTTTAGTACGTCAGCAAATACCGGATATTATAGATTTATTTTACCCTTTTCGGAGCTGAGGTACATTTCATGTTCTCCGCTCATGCTGATCAAATTTCAAAACACACTTGCAATCAGTCAGTGTTATGGGTTAAAAAGATATATAATTCACTGACAAGCCTTAAGTTTTCCGAGGCATATCGCAAAAAAAGTCAAAAATATTTTTCCTCATGGAATCGTCAAACGATTATCAATTCCTGAATACACTCCTTTTGCAATATTGTTGTTCTCCCAGTTGTCGTGGAGGCTTTTGATAAAGGCCGTTTTTTGAAGCACTCGAACACTGTTGACCTTTCATTCTTTTTCATGTAATTTTATTTAATATCTAAAACTGTGCGTTTATATCGATATAAAGATTTGAGGCCTCGATAGCTTAACTGTCCAACATGATTGCTAAGTAAAAAATACTAAAATATTTAAACTTCGTTTTTTTCTTTTTTTATAATTAGTTCACCAATGGTACTCAAACTCTAAAATTCATTTTTTATTTTACCACAAATCGCTTGGAGTACTTTGTCGGCTATTTTCCGATTGACTACATCATTATGAATTGGGTTAGAAGATGTAAAATCCAGGAAATGGCTTTAGAAATCAGAGGGGTAGCCCCCATGTAAATCTGTACACCTTTATGACATCCCAATACAAAAAGTTAAGACGATATATGCTTCGAATGTGGATATTTAGTCTCTTCTGTTCCATCATCAGATAAGTAGTATCTAAGAACCGTGAGAACCTTTCGCTAGGGGGTAGTTCAAATTTTTGTTTTTTGCTATTCTAGCTAAAAACAATAAATTTGGTTTATCTTTAATTCTAATATTGCATATATGCATATAAATAATTCTACGAATAGTTGAGTCATTCAATATGTATGTATACAGCTACTGTAATTTGATTTCTTAAAACAATCAAGTTTTGCTTATTTTTGTTACGAACACATAATGTGCACATATATTATTGTTAAACTGGATATTTTTAAACAAATCGAATGACTTAGACCAAATACTATATCATCGTTTAAACATAGTCGACAACTGTAGGCCAAGACTTTTTTTTGTTTGGTTTTATTTTGTTTTCCATCATCAAAACAATTATTGCCCAAAAAAAACTTCATAGCTTGCTCATTTTTGTTTTATAATTCGTATTATGTTTATTAAACATCGAAAATAGAACTTCTATTAATTTTTGTTTTATTTAAGTCTGACGTATTGCTTTCCATTCGGTTTCGGATGCACGAGAAAGGTTTAGTTATATAATTTATTAGATATTTGGTACATTCAACCTTAGGAGTGATAGCTTTGGACTAGACACCGCCACATTCATTCATTTAAGCTAGCTGAGCCAAAGTACAAACGCTTGCAATGTTCATACCCACAAAGTTAGGTCAACACGTATACGTATTTGCATATGTATGTATATTTTGTGGAGCTTAGCTAACGCAATAATGTTAAATTTCAATTAAGTCGATAAAAAGTGGCTACTTCACGTCTGCTAAATATGATGTGCGCTATGTAGCTATCAATTCAATAAGCACATAGCGCAAAAAAAAATATTTTAAAGTGCTGTTCTTGCTACAATATTTTTTATAAGTTTAGCTGCTGAGTTTCAGCTGGTTATCTTAAAAAATGAATTCTCCAAAATGCACAGCAACTTACAGACAGACCGACAGGCGACATGGTTTTATCGAATCGTCTCGACGACGAGGAGCTGGTGCCTTCTTTCTTTAATGCGTTACAAACTTAGAAGTGTGAAGGGTATTTCGAAATCGCAGTATTCATACTTGTTTAAATTTCTATTGCATACATATTTTATTGTTGAAGTTGGATGGGGGCTTGGTATGGATATTTGATGCCCACGATCAGCTGTTCTCGCTTTCGCTCTCATTAACACATACTACACATGCGTAATTTCAGTCGTTCCGTCGTTCTTTTTTGACTAACGTGCATTGGCATTTGTTGTTCATTCTTATCTCCCGGAATTTTTTAATCACTTAGTGCAATTGCTTGCACTCCTCTTTCAAAGATCGAAAGACTGAATTCTCTTAGTCGAATTCGACTTCTTGCCTTCTTGCCCATCTCTAACTGAATTAAAAACGAACGTATTTTTTCTCTGATTTAATTGCAGATTGTTTTAAAGGATTTTTATTGTTTCAAGCTGATAAAAACTTAAGATTTGTTCAACAACATGTAGCGACAATGTTAACGGCAAACTTAAAAAAGAAAAAAAGAAAAATTAAAAAAAAAAAAACAAAAAGTGAACATCAAATCAAATTGTGCAACCAAATAAACAGACGCCGGAGGAGTGAATAGCAGCTAAAAGGAAGAATAACCCAGTCACTGAACCGGCCACCTTAGCAGTGAAACGGCATACAAACAGCCGTTGTAGGGGCTAAACTACATCATAACATCAACAAAAATAACAATAACAACAACGAAACGAGAAAGACTTTGGCTCTACAAAGAAGAACAACACAGTTTTAAGTCTATTATTAAAGTACAATGACGATAATACTGTTTCTGGTCGATACTTCGGCTTCCATGTGTCAGAAGGCATACGTAAACGGCGTACAAAAGACATATTTAGATATAGCCAAAGGAGCAGTGGAAACGTTTCTTAAATACCGTCAGCGCACGCAGGATTGTCTTGGCGATCGATATATGCTGCTAACATTTGAGGAGCCGCCGGCTAATGTAAAAGCCGGTTGGAAGGAGAATCACGCGACGTTTATGAACGAATTGAAAAATCTACAAAGCAATGGTCTTACCTCGATGGGGGAATCCCTACGCAACGCATTCGATTTGCTGAATTTAAATCGGATGCAGTCGGGCATTGACACATACGGCCAAGGTCGATGCCCCTTCTATCTTGAGCCGTCAGTTATTATTGTCATAACAGATGGTGGTCGCTATTCATACCGGAATGGCGTGCACCAGGAGATCATACTGCCGCTGAGCACGCAAGTGCCGGGCACAAAATTCACCAAGGAGCCTTTTCGCTGGGATCAGCGTTTGTTTTCGCTTGTTTTGCGCATGTCGGGCAATAAAATGGACGAACGTGTTGAGGGCAAAGTTCCGCACGATGATTCGCCTATTGAACGCATGTGTGAGGTGACAGGTGGTCGTTCATATCGAGTGCGTTCACACTATGTGCTTAATCAATGCATTGAGAGTCTGGTGCAAAAGGTCCAGGCGGGTGTGGTGTTGCAGTTCGAACAATTGCCGCCAAAAGAACAAAGCGAGTCACAGCAGCAACAGCAACAGGACATTGTTTTTCAGCCGACCAAGAAAATGATCTACGTGCAAAAACATATATCACAAAAGACTTTCCCAATTGGCTATTGGCCACTGCCAGAACCGTATTGGCCTGATCCGAAGGCGGTGACGTTACCGCCGCGTGATGCACATCCCAAACTGAAAATCATTACATCAGCCGTCGAAGAACCGCAGCTGGTGCGCAGTTTTCCTGTCGACAAGTACGAGATAGAAGCTAGTCCACTAACATTGCAGATACTGAACAAGCGCGAGATGAACAAGTGCTGGCAAGTGATTGTCACGAATGGTATGCACGGATTCGAGCTGCCCTTCGGTTACCTTAAGGCGTCGCCAAATTTTTCGCAGGTGCACCTGTATGTACTTGCGTACAACTATTCGGCGCTGTTGCCGCTACTGCACGACTTGATACACAAGTACAACATGAATCCTCCCAACGATCTTATGTACAAATTCAATGCGTACGTGCGTTCCATTCCGCCCTACTATTGTCCGTTTTTACGCAAAGCTCTTAATAACGTAAACGTACCATATCAGCTGCTTCAGTTCTTGCTACCGGACAACGTCGACAACTATCTGTCACCGACTGTGGCGAACCAGCTGAAGCACATAAAAAACACAGCAAAGCAAGATCAAGAAAACCTGTGTTTGAAAGTTTACAAACAATTAAAGCAGCCTAAACCACCTTACCGGCAGGTGGAGACGGCCAAATTAAATACGGGAGCGCTGTTGCGTCGTGATCTGGTACGGAATCCATTGTTGCGCGATACTTTCTTGAAATTGCATTCAGAAATCGATCCCGTGGAGAACTACACAATGGTTGTGCCTCAACTGACGCGTCAATCATCGGCAAAGACGTATCGCAATCCTTTCGATATTCCGCGACGCGACATGGTCGAAGAAATTGCACGTATGCGTGAGGTCTTTTTACGTTCGGCGGCTACAAGCCTTGTAGCTAAAGATTCAGGTCACTGCCTGCCCATTGCTGAGATGGGCAACTACCAGGAGTATCTGAAGAACAAGGACAATCCATTGCGCGAGATCGAGCCGACGAACGTGCGACAGCATATGTTCGGCAATCCATACAAAAAAGACAAACATATGGTGATGGTGGATGAAGCAGATCTAAGTGACGTGGCGCCAATGAAGGCAGGGGGAAACGGTGGCGGTGTGTCCGTATCTGGTGGGGGCAGCGTCGGTGTTTCGAGTGTGCTGTTAGGTGTATCGAAGAAACTTGATGCATCGAGATCGCGAAAACGTAAGGCAGGACCGCTACCGCGTAGCTTTGAATTCCGGCGGCTGTCGATTGACGTGCGGCCGAGCAGTAGTAGCGCGTCAAGTTCGCCGTCACGTGGTAGTTACGATGATGATAGTAGTACAGAGACGTCGTCGATATGCTCCGATGATACGAGCGATGACGGTGATGATCGTGTAGGAATTGCTTTTGATTTCAACGAAGAGGAGACAAGTGAACAGGATACAGCGTTAAATGGTTATGTGCACAATTTTATTAATGGCATAAACGATGAGAACGGTATGGATTCGGATAGTGGCAGCAGTAGTGGGAGTATAGTCGGAAATAATAATTCAAGCACAAACGCAACTACGTCTGCACTGCCGTCTTCAGTGGCAGCGGCTGCGCCAGCTGTCAGTACCACTTTGCCTTCCTCGGTCTCTGCTACCTCCACTTCCAATATTAGCACATCCGCCGCTGTCACAGCAGTAGCTAGTAGCAATATTCATGAGACGACAACACCGGGTTCTTCTGTCAGCAGTCATTACAGCTCCGTTAATGGCACGGCGCATGCAACTTACGGTGGTTATGCGCCACATTCCGCGTCGTCATCTGACAGTGCCTCTTCTGGTAGCATTAGTAAAGCTGCGCCTGGCATCTGCAATGGGTTCTACAATCATGTTATAGCTTCAAGCAATCATCACAATGCGACATCCGCAAGCACACAACACTCAGCAGGAGCGACGGCTGCACTAGCTTCAACGTCGTCGGGTGCTACGGCGTCTTTGTCTCCATCGGTGGCAGCATCGCCGACGACAACCTCATCAAACGTATCTGGAGCCTCCCACTCACCATATTACAATCACAACGACATTAATGATACAATCCAGATCTCGCGTATATTGCAACAATGTCACACAGCAAACGGTTCGGGTTCATCGGTGGCTGCTTCACCATTGAACATATCTTCCGTCATGAACGGCAGTAGCAACAATGATACCAAATCCGATGTTGCTTCTACGACGTCTGGCATGTCGGGCGTATCAGTCATATCTTCGTCGAATAGCTTCGATAGCCTTAAACGGGAAAGCAATAATAGCAGCGGTGTCAGCTGTAGCAATAAAAACTCTACAACGTCCAGCAGTCATCTGCATCATCCACATCCACATTGGGGTAACAACAGTCTGCATCAGACAACCAATCACACAGGCGCAAATGCCAATCATAATCATCACAACAACAGCAATCACGTGAACCACAATAACAATAGCTATAATCCCGCAAATCACAATAACCAACACCAACTGCCTAACAAAACAAATGATGCCGCTGACTTAATGCTAGAGCTCAACGAAGAGCAGCGCGATGCGGCACGCAAACACAATCTTGATCTGCGATTGCAAATCTTTCGGGATATTCGTCGACCTGGCCGAAACTACTCAGAGCTGCTGGAGCATCTTAATCTAATCAAGGGTGACCATGATATGATTTCTGACTTCATTGATATGTGCGTGAGAGAATCACAACGTTTTCGACGTCGTCTAATGGCTACGAGTATACAAGACTGGTGGACGCAGAAGCAACAGCAACAGACGCCGCCGCCGCCTTCATCACCACTTTTAGAACAGCAGCAGCAGCAGCTATTTGAGGCAAATAGCAAGAGTTAACGATTACTAATCTGGAACTGATGTTGCGAAACTACAACAGAACTAGCCGAAAAACAGCAGCATCAATATCAACAACAACAACAATCTCAACCACATCGACTGTTGCCAGAAGCTGCTGCAGAAGTAGCTACGGCATCATCAACCACAATAACAACAACAACAACCCCAACCACTGTGGATACGGCCGCGCCAATTCAATGGCGTACCTGGTACGATGACATACAGTTAAAGTGAAACGTACTCCATTTCACTTATTTAGCTAAGGTGAAAAGTTTGTTGAATCGGAAATCTGTAATTCGTAAAATGTTGTTAAATCTCGTTGATGTTCAGAGATGTTACTTCTGTTGTTAATGCTTTTTCTTTTTCGTATATTTTTATGTTCCGCAAGTAAATTTCGTACTCATCAGACACAAACCATACCGCATACATGCACACACAAACAATCACACACAAAACACACATACATCCACACACACACACATATTTAGAGGGCCACGTGGCGTCCACAGCATGGATATCAACGAGAACAGCCCACCACCACTAGCAACTCTTCCTTCAGTTCATCAAATACCAAACAAACACAAGCATAGTACGAGTATATTAAATGATGTGATTAAACAGCAAAATAGCTCACTTAGTTAACCTTTTATTAACATTTTTATAGACTTCAACAGTACTCAGTTAACCTTTTTATAAAATTAAAATAGGCCTCCGCCGTAAATTATAAATAATTTAAATTATTTAGGTTTTACTTCGTCACCATCACCGCACCGCATTTTTAAAATGTTTTAAACAACTATTTTTTTTTTTCTGTGTTAAGAAACTTTTAGATAAATATTAGTATTTCATAAAGTTTTAATTATCGTAATTATTATTATTAATATTTCTTTTGTTTTTTTTTTTTCTTTTAAGTTATCGAAAATTGATGCACTTTGTTATAGAATAACTGTTTTTTTATGCCCTAGGTGCAGTTTTAATGAAACGATAAACCATAAAAATATTTGATAACATGAGAAACCTGTAATTAGTAAAAATAAAAAGAAGTAGCTTCAAAGAAAAACTTAAATTAATTGTAAAAAGAAAATTCAGAAAGAAACCCGTAGCCTATATTTAAAAGAACAATTTACAAAGCGCAATGTCGAATGGGGAAAATAATTAATTAATAGAAAAAATAATAATAACAAGAAACTTATAAAATTAATTTAGCAAACTATTTTATATAAATTGTAAAAAATTTTTAAATTATATTATATACATAATTATATATTTAAAAAGTGTATTTACATACGTACGTCTGCTTAATATATACAAATTTGTAATTAATATATATATGAGGAAAAAAATCAAGAAAGTACGAAGATAAATATAAAAACAAAAATATCATTGAACTAATTATGCCCAAAACACTGTCCTAATCCTAACCAGCGATACCAGATGATGCCCTCAACTGTTGATGTATGAACGAAGCCCCTAAAAATGAATTATTTCCAGCTCTTCCAAAACATAACTTAACAATTCTGAACAGAAAATGTTAATTTCAACACTTTTTCAGATCACAGAGTACATCTGGTTGTTTTTTTTTTTTTTATAGACTGTGTTTCAAATATTCGCTAACAGAAGAACGGCTGATAAACAAGGATGATCCTCGTATTTGTTTACAATCTTTATGTTTATTCGATATTTAGCCGAGTCTACGTTGCTTTCAATCTAAAATTAGCTTTTCAGATGAATGAGAATTCGACATTCGATCGATGTCCCTGCATCGATTTTGAAGCTGATGTGTTCAGAATACTGCCATGTGATGATGATGCTGTGCTCTTGATGTATGAATGAATTCCCCTAAAAATTTAATAAAATCCAATGCCCTTCCATTTGTAGTTTGTAGCGCTCATTATTTTTGTTTTTCAGGTCTCGAAGGATATTTCATTATTAGCCAAAAACATGTTGTTTTTTTTTTAGAAAATCTTAAGAAGGAGTATTAATTTGTATTGTGGCTGCTCTTTCTAGTTTTCGGAGATGGACGTATATGAAATATTTTATTAGATTAAGATACAAAAAAAATTTTTTTTTTTTTCATTCAAAAACTCAGAAAGGAGAAACAGGTTTTTATGAGTACTACTCCTCTGGTTGACGACGGAATAGGAGACTTTAAATCTTCAAACTCAAAGGCTCTACCTTTTTTATAGCCTCTTAGTGCTTTTTGTTCAAAGCCAGACAGATGGATATATTTTTTAATGGCTCGATTTAGTACCTAAAGAAATATATTATCAGAATTGATGCAGAATACACAAAATTTGGCGTTTCAAGCTGAATTAAAAAAATTTTTTCCATACAAAAAAACAGAAATATGAGAAAGATTTGTATGGTGGCTATCCTTTCTAGTGATCCGATGAGAACGTAAATAAAATGTTTTATAAGAATTAAGGCAAGATAGTTGAAATTTGGCATTTATAGCAAATTAACCACATTAATAAACATTTTTCATACAAAAACTCAGATTGAGGCATAGATTTCCTTAGGGAGGGAGGTTAGCAGGTACATTGAATACAAATTATTTAAAGTCATATATCGAAAATACTTTTTATGATGATCTAGCATATACATATATACTTTATGTTACATACTTTTGCACAAACTTAATAAACCAAAAAAAAAGGGGGGGTTTTATGGGAAGTATACATATTATAATCTTAGCAGGTACTTTGTTTTTACTTTTAATTTTATTCCGGTTGCACGTGATACATATGTTTATTGAGCTAGAACACATTTTTCAATAAGGGGTGTCCAAAATTTGAGAAAAAAGAGTGGAAACTTTTAATAATTTCAACTAACAAAATTTTGACAATATACCAATGAAGATCAAATTTAAAAAAAATTATTATGAAAACTTCGTTTATAAAAAAATATCGTACATTTATTTAATTGGTTTAATTTGTTTTGTATGGGAGCGGTACTCTCTACTGGCCATATTGCGTACACTAGTGTCTTGCTATGTGGTTATAAAAAGTCTTTTTATGAAGTGTCTCAAATATACTGGGCATACAGACGGACTAAAATGACTCGGCTTTTAATGTTAAACACGAATATACAATATATATACTTAATAGCATATCCGTTAGGCGTTGCAAAAATTGTGACTAAATTGTAATACTTCTAGCTGTACCCGGCAAATATAATACAAATATTGTCTATATGTATGTATATTCTTCATAAATACTTAAACCCTCCCCTGCTTTTTAATGGATTTTATACATCGCTGTTCCACTAACTAATTCAAAATGTTATCATTCTACCTCAAATAGATGCAAAGATATCATGAATTTTGTTTATTGTTATATATGGGAGCGTTGCATAGCCCCCTCCGATTTTGACCAAACTAAACACGATTACTTTTCCCGAAACCTTATAACATGTATACTAAATTTAGTCCCTGTACCTCAAATGGATGCAAAGATATGTTGAATTTTTTGTATCGCTTGTATGGGGGTGGGGCATAGCCCCCTCCGATATTGACCAAACTTGACTCACACCATTTCCTGGCTGAGCTGTAGTTCGTCTGTTTCAGCTCAATCGGTTAGATGGTTTGGCTTCCTATAAGGAACATAGATAGATAGATAGATAGATACATATGTACAACATTAATTTTTATATATACATATAGCTATAAGAAGTAATTTAAATAGTATTTTCGGGTTTGTTAACGAGGTTAATAACTTTAAATTCGATGATAAGGATACGTTTTTTTTTTTTTTTTTTAATTTTTTAAGATTTAAAAATAAAAGTTTTTATTAAATTTTTAAAAATGAAAATTGTTTTTTAAATACGTTTCGAACCATAAAATGTTTTTTAAAATTGGCACGATCTACCGCTCAATAACTTTCATTTGGTATATTTTGCTCTTAAATGAACAATATTAAGGATCTCATAAATTGGTTTCAACTCAAAGCAATTAGCAATAGAAGGACCTGCCATTTGAAATGTTAATTTAGCATTCTGACTAAGTTAAACATACAATGGACACTCGATCAACGAACACAATTTGTGCCAGAAGTTCTTCTATACAGGGTCATGTCTAGTATGCCCCAGTTGGTCAAGTTCTCCGCCTGGGGAGTTTCCGTCTGAAGAGTAAATAACCTTGGGTCGTTAGCCTTGGTCGAAGAAGATAATTTAGTCCGGTGACATTGGGCAGAAACATTTTTTTTTTTTGAAACACTCTCCTCGGTGGTTCTCCAAAGTTGATATAGCTGAGTTTATTTGATCATAACGCTCTCTTGGGATTTCTCCGTCTGTGGATTCTTCGGCCTGTGAAGATTTCCGTGTTTGGATTTTTTATGTGTAATATATTTGATTGTTGAGTAATAATAAAAATTATGTAGATATAATATTTATGTATATAAGTCACACCGCTTTGAAAGAAATCGAAGGATTATTTGAAGTATAATGCTGCAATTAACTGATTGAATTCAGTAGTTAGTTAGTGCCACTCTCACCTTCGGGAGGACAGTTGGCACCTAAATTGTATAGAGCTTATTTTTAAACTTGAAGGCTCTATCTCTGTTATAGTCTCCAAATCCACGCTGTTCATACAGACTGTCAAATAGACGGACATGTCAATAGTGACTCGACTTTTGATACTGATCAAATACATATATACCTTTATGGACTCTGCATCGCCCCCTTTTGTCTGTTACATACATATGGACCAACTCAATATACCAATTTAAATTAATTTAAAAAAATCAAACCAACAATGCGCGCTTAATTTGCCACAGCGCTAAAGTACACACAATAAAGTTTGCTACCGCCACTCCAAAAAAAGGCCACAATTTGCCCCATTTTCAACAATTTAGCGCTACAAATAAACCCACTGCTTAAAATTTGCCTACACTTTACACTAAACTAAACACGGCGCAACAATTTATCACACTTTGCGCTAGCGCACAAAAAAATCCGCTTGCCAATTGCTTAAACAACCTAAGCGCAAACGCGCGCTGCTAAAAAAAAAATCCGCTTGCCAACAAAAAAAGATAGCTAAAACCAAAAATGCACGCTCCTTCCAACGGGGAAAAAATAGGCAAGCACAATTGGCTAATACAACCTAACCTAAAATGCCTAGCGCACAAATTGACAAAACAAAATAAAGAAAATATGCCATGCGCAATGCACAATTTGCTTAGAAAGATGCCTAAAATGCAATCAAAAAGCAAGCACAATTTGCTAAAACAATTTCTTAGAAAGATGAAAATGCGCGCTGGCGCACAAAAAAATGCGACGTTGACAAACAAAAAAAGATAGCAACCAAAAAAAAAATGGACAAAGAAAGCCACAAAGAAAATGAGCGGCAATATAAATTGATAATTAATATATAAATATAATTACAAAGAACACACAAAGTATACGAGGAAAATTTAATTTATTTTATTTGCTTCACTTTCTAAATTAATCAGAAGGGCTTTAAGGTGAAGCCGCCGCAGTCAGATTTCAAATTTTTAATTGCATACTTTTTGGCTTAGGCAAAATACAAAATCAGCGTGAAAGTATGCTGCAAAGAAAATAAACATTTTTCTGTACAGCCGAGTCTAGGCAGCAAGAGTGAGCACTTGCACCTGTTTTAGTAAAGTGTGCAGTGTTCCAAAGCTCGAAAAAGCTTCACCTTTTCCCCCCGAAACCGCGTCTTTTACCAGAAGCCGCAGCTTATTAGCGCTTTTTGCAGCTTTTTGGCACAATTTGAACACTTTACTAATACAGGTGCAAAGTAACGCTCACTCCTACTGTAGTTAGTACAAGAATAATTAATATTTTGGTCCTTTAATAGGGGATTCTGGTGGTTGACTGTTCATCAAAGAACGTGGACGTTTCGTTTTGGTAGACCCACAAGGCTAAAAACTTTTTTTGTTTTTTAGCATGAATCAGTTCGACGAGACGATTTGATTTAGCCATATCCGTCTGTTAGCTGTTGCGCTCTTTTGGAACTCAAAATATTTAGCTGAAATTGTGCAGCGAAATATATTTTTGTTGCAGTCAAATATAATAACGAAGTTGACTTGTCACGCCCACTTTTTGGGGTAACCTCTATACAAATTAACTGCCCACTTTTGCGTTTTTCTATGAAAATGCGTTTATTGTACTCGAAATCAACTTTAAATGTATGTTATTATGGCTTCTAATAGATGAACGATTTAATGGATATAATCCCCCCCATATTAGGGATTAGCCACCATACAATCCCACACTTGCATTTTTGGTTTTTAAATCGAAAACTTTTTAATTACATATAAGCAACATTCAGTTGTAACTCGATTCTTTAGCTTTTTATGAAGGACGCTTCACATAAAAAGCGAGGGGCATGTTACGCCCACCTTTAGCGGTAGTCTGTAAACTATTTTTACAGCTGCTAAGTGTACAATATGGTACGTCGTGTGACTGTATTAAAGTTTTTTTTTTTTTTCTTTATTTCATCACAAAGAGAACCCCTAAAAACGAGTGGTAAAGTATAAATCTTCGGACACCTCTGTTTATGGTGTTTATGGTGAAATTGTTCCATATAGAGCCTTTATGAAATCAATGATTTTGTCACGGACTCCACTGCTGCTCAGTGACCTGCATATGGTGTTTTTGTTGATCGTGTCAAACGAGCATTCGAAGTCCAGGTAGGTTCCAATTGTTCCACAGTGTCCGATTTAGACGGAATCCTTTCTGTTCTCGCCGTTATTGGGCATTTAATGTGGTCGAGATTCTAGCTAAGATGAGATTCTAGCAATACTTTTTGTATGGAGTTTATAATTGACTGAGGTCGCCCTTTTTTGGAATAGCGAGAATCACTCCGTCCAGTCATCTGGAAAAGTCGCAGATATCCATGCCCCACAAATAATGTGGTGTAGAGCGCGTGAGTGGCGTCTTTGGTTGAATTGTAGCAGTTCAGCAGTTGGTAATCCATCTGGCACAGCAGCTTTGTTTAAAGCCAGTTTGGAGAACCAAGTTCGGCTTTACTAGGCCATTTTAAAGCCTGTGTGGACATATGATATCCAATTATAGGGCACTGCAAGTCAATTTAATATTGAAATTCTTCAACGATATCAGTTCAAACGTCTTGGACTTATTGTTGATGCACCATGGTTTCTTTCTTGGTTAGATTGTTCTCGTCCGAAAACGTAGTACTTATGCATAAGATGAGCGGTTTTCGCTAATAATATACTTTTTTGATCTATTCGAAGGTGAAAAACTTTACTCCTGAGGTGGTTATTAGGCAATTCGGCTTCTGCTTTACAACTAATTCTTGAGAAAATTTGCAGCCCTTGTAGCTAGCACCGTAATCTTGTAAGCAGTGAACACATTTTTGCAGGCAAATCCTTGTCTTTCTGGCGCTCAGAACTTTGCTCAGCTTTGGAGTTGAGCTAAGATTTACAGTTGTATGGGATTAGAAATCTGGTGGAGATTATATGCTGCTGGGAGAAAATATTTTATACTTCGTAGTTCGTACAAAAAAATGTTTTGTGTTTTATATTTTAATGTTTATTTCGATTTATTACAATTAAATTAATATTAAAAAGTATATATATATATATATATATATATATCTATATCTTTATATATGTTTATATACATATATGTATATAAGCATATATAATTGCCAGCACCAACGCTCTCATGACTAATGCCCAAATCATGCAAAACGACATATTTTCAGATCGACAACAATATTTCCCAGTTGTCAGCGCCGACGCCTTTAAAATTCTCCGAAAACAAGCAACAAATTTCGAACAGAACAGAAATTCAGTTTTGATTCTCTGCCCCTTAAATCTCCAAATTAATTTTGATTGATTTGTGCTGGCAAGAATAATCTCAGCCAAAATAATAAAGAGTAATCTGAAATGACGACAAGTTGAAAAATAATTTCGAAAATATTGTTTTTAAAATAATTCCGAAAGACAGACGGAGAATGTGTGGCAAACACGAACAAAAAAAAAAAAACAAAAAAAAACAAGCAAGAACGTTGCAGTTGAGTGTGTCCGACTGCGAGTTACACTATAACTTGTTAAACGGTATTTTTTAAACATAGATTTGAATGAGCGCTTTACCGGGGCTACCAACTTCATTTCTTACACTAAACCTGAGATCCTATAAATTTAAAATTTTATATTGTATTTTTCTCAAAGACCTCTCCATTCAAACAGTATAATCGACATATTAGGATTTATATTATATATATACTAAGAGGTCGCCTATGCTATCATTCTATAAAACTTAATATGCCCTTTTACGCTCTAAGATACATAATCCACAGTTCTTCTGCTGTACTACCTTATACCCTAAAAAATTTGTTTTCTCTTGTAATTCAGAAGACAACTTGTGCATTTCGGTAGAGGAAATTTTTTCAGAAACTGTTATCTCTCTCCTATACAGCCTAACGTTCCATTCGACTCCATTAGACTCTGCAAATTTTTAACTTTTTCCATTAGGTTCAACTACTAAACACTGAAGAGCTTTACTGGAAGTGGAAATTTAAAGTTCAGTACATCCTGAAGCAACATTGATGTTAGTACAGTTCTTGAATAAGTTTTACCGATGTTTTTTAATGCTCTCTTCTTTTACAGCTACACATCACTGTTGTCCAACAATGCTTAAACTTCAATTTACGGAAGCCATCAATTATTTGGTTTACTGCAAACAACATCCATGGCATCTTAACTGTTATGGTAATGGTATAATGAGATTGGAACCTATTTCTAAATTTGTGAATTGAGTTGCTAGAAATGTTGTGGATACTACACCAAGCACCAAAACAGACGTCGCTTCTTCAATTATTTACTGATGTTCCTCAAAGGAATTTAAATATTGGTTTATCAAATATAATTTTTTTAAAAGTTGAAAAATTCTAATTTATATTCTTTCTTTTTTCAGAAATATTAGCAGATTTAAGTCAATTCGGAATTTCCAACAAATTGCCTGTACTTGCGTATTATTGCAACCAGTTGTGGTACTAATTTTCCGGTTCACATTAACGGTTGGACACAGACAGAATTGATCTTTAACCATCATTCGGTGTTCTGTTCATTTTTGCAGAAGAGACTTCGCATAATACAGCCAAAATATATTGGGTCTTGAAACTTTCAACGAAGTTTTTGCTATGGAATTCTTCCTTATATCATATACTTTAGTTATAATATGATATCGAAAAAATATTGCGAATCGGATGAAGAGCTTGTTATTCGTATACTCTTTCTGAGAACGAGGAACCATTTTTTTTATATAATAATGGATGTCTCTTTATTTGAGTTTAATAGAGTACGAAACCGTTGTACTTTATGGACGTCGAATATTAGAAGCAGTAAATTGGCTTATACCCTTCCCTTTTGATAATATTTAAACGAAGCGTCCGTTCTTAAACAGGCTTCAACATCCAAACGGACAGTAAAAACTTAAAAAACCTTTAAATATGTCAAAAGTAAAGAAATCTCCTAATAAAAAAACCTTTATAAGCGAACCCTAATAGTGAAGGACCCACTCCTATATGAAATAGTAACAATACACAATATTCGAAAATCTCAGCTCATGGCATTTGGACAATCTCACCATATTCCCATATTAAAATTGTTAAAAAGTACTTTTCTAAATTTATTTTGATGCATAAGTTTTTAAATTATTATTGTTTATGCAAAATATAATAGGTTTGAAAGTATTGGAAGCTGTTTAAAGGACCTTTCTGATCTTTCTGATACATCACATAATAATAAATGTTAGGCTATTGAACTCGGAGGAGAAGTTTTGAGCATTACACGGCAAGTTTTACTATTTGGAAAAAAAATTTTCAAGACTTAAAATGTTCGATTTTCGAAAGGATTCAAACAAAAGATCTATTTTATTAACTCGTCAAAGACATCAATAAGTTTCAGGGCCATCTCATCTCGGTTCCTAGAATAAATTAAAATTAAGTGCTGGCTGATCGAGGATACAGGGTGATCGAGTGGTATGAGACAACATGTTCTTCATTGCGGATAACAATAACTTCGGTTGCACTTCCAATGCGAGGGGAAGAAACCTAATTTCAGGCAGCTATTGACTACTGCCATGAGCAATGTGAAGCAGGTCGGTCGTAACCAGCTTCTTTTAATATAATAATTTCTTCTACAATTGAGCAAGTGCTGAATGGAGAAAATGATTTATGTAGATGAGCAGTGAACGCGTTGGCTTTCTCTTTATTCGAACGACATTACGTTCTGAATAGGTGCCGCTAGCATTTTGCATCCTAGAGGATTACGCGTGCAATGTTTGCTAGGTCGATTGGGTGTGTTCATCGGAGCCATCTCTTTATTCTAACTCCAGATCGCATGCGCCTCCTAAGAAGTTGTCTAGCTAGCACGTTTGGATGATTTTTAAGAATAGTTGAGGACTTCTCCAATTTTGGGAACATGTAAGTCCGTTTCAAGGTTAGCCAGGGTGCAGCAGAGAAGCTGCGGAGGACTTTCGCTGGGAGGACAGTGATCGTGGCAAGTTGTGATTTAACAGATATGCCATAGTTCTTCTTCCACTGCAGATTCAGAAGCTTCCTGATCATATTGGTGACTCTACGATAGACTATATTTACAATATGGTCTCTGGTGCAGCAGTAGTGTCGCCTAAGTCTGCTCTTATCCAAAAGCAAAGCCTCTATAGCTAGGGGGAGTCTTTTCTGCAGGTTTAAATCTTGTGACAGACTTTCGGATGTAGCAATAAGGGCAGCTGCGTGCACATTATTAAGGAAAATCGCGTGTGCATCTTCGATATGCTGTGGTTGAAGGATCTCAAGATTAAAGTCGAGAACTACCACCAGCTCCCTCTGAGATTTAGCCATATTAAAAGACGGTGGTAGAAGGCGTTACATGAGAGCTCTAGATCGTAACCACAAAGAGGCAGTTGATCTGAGATGAGCTGATACTCAGTTCTTATTGACAACTCTTCTGGTCGCGAGCCATTGAAGATGAAGAGGTTTATGGCGTTGGGCGTATAACCTTGGGCGTAAGGAAAACGTGTCTAAGTACATGCTGCCATTTGATAACTTTTTTATTTTAAAAAGAATATACAAGCTACTTCAAAATTGAACCAGGGTGTCGCACGCACCTTTATTAAAATTCAATTCATTTCATATGTTTGTGTAGGGTATGCAAGCATCGACTGCATATACAGGTCTGTGCTTTCTCTCGATTTGCCATTGTTTTTATTATTTGGTATTTTTGAAAATGTGACGAACGGTTTGCGGTGATTATTATAAACATTGTTTCTTTATTTCTTTGCTATTGTCGCATTGCCTTCAAGGTCAGAATTTTCGAAATTTTAAGTTTTTGTTTGGACAGCGACAATCGAGTCAGAGCCTGAGCAAATGTGGGCGAGCGTAATCATTTAAAAACAATATTCGCCGAGCGCATACAGAGCACAGAGCAGATATACAATATAATAATAAAATGGCTCGTTTTTTATGGCTGCATTAACTTTTTGTACATATTCTCCTCATGCAAGAATTAAAATTAAATTTCATGTGACACATGCACACACACACAAACACACCGAGGCAGCACTAGTAAGCTGCTTCTCGCCATTTTGGTTTAATTTTAATTATGATTTAATATTTTTGTTCGAATGCATTCGAATACGATTTCGAATTAAATGCAGGCCAATTGCACAAATTCCAGAATGTTCAACACTTTTTTATTATAATATTATACATATAGATCTAGCCATTTAGGGGCATTTGAGCCAACCAGTAAACCGTGTACTGGCTTCGCGCTGCGTGGGATAGCCTATTGCATGCCTTTTTATTATTAGTCATAATTTGTTTACAAACAACAATCAATCGCTTAAATTCAAAATTAATTTTTTCCATTTTTTTCGAGACAGTGTCAACGATATATTCTACGCGCCAATACGAGAGGATGCGACGGCATGACAACCACATTCTCTATTCACTGTTTATTCACATAAATTTATTTAAGGCGTGACGTCACGCTTCTCAATATGAATTGTATTATCGCCCACATATTCCACACCAGCCTGAGTCAACGCGACCAATTTAGTTATTTGTTATATATGCTTATATTTATGTATTAACCATGACACTGCATTACATGTGATGTACAATTTACAGCTTACAAATGTGGATAATCCTAAATACAGGCATCTAAGCGCAATATTCAAAAAGAAAAACACAAAACTTTTTACCAAATGCAGCGCTGTAAATGGCTTTTGTTAACCCTTAACTGATCCAACGTTTCAAAATATGTACAGCAATTAAGTTAAGAATATTTGGAAAAAAAATTACATTCAGACATATTGAGACATGCTGCCTGTTTGTGACAATGGAGAGATACTACTTCAGTATTGTTGAAAACTTTATCAACCTAAAATCCGTAATGACCAGCAACAACAACGTGAGCATGGAGATCACAAGAAGAATCACCCTATCTAATACATACTTATTTGGGCTCAACAAGAAAATTAGAAGAAGAGTCTCCGGTCTCTTATAATCAAGATCTAAAATCCGCTGATAGTCCCGGGTTTGCTGTATGGCGCAGAAGCATGATTATTGAATCATACGAAGACGCCTTAGGAGGCCTCAAACTTGATTGGTGAACAACGAAATAATGCACAACCGATCATGGGTTAGAATGATCAGGTGTGGAGAGATCTTTATTTACTTGGTATCTGTAAATCGACCTTGTGGGTGTTCCAAGAAGAGCCAAATCTAACAAAAGTCGTTTGCGCACGAAGCACTGCGCAGCCAATGGTCGCCTGTTTCTTCTGCCGAATGGGTCATGTGGCTACTGTTCCGCTTGAGCAACGTAGGACAGTCAATTCTGAATAGATCGCGACCATTTATTTGCCTGAAGTCTTCGGAAAAATTGGCAAAACCATTCGCCGAAGACGAATCACCCTCCAACATGACAATGCAAGCTCTAACACAACTGCTCAAGCCCTAATTTTACATCCAATGAATTCTTTTTGTTCCCAACATCACAAAATAAACAGCTTGTTAAATTGTTTTCTACGCTCGAAGTAGCTTTTGATTCGTTCACAACCCATGTTTTGGAGGTGTCTCAATTGGTTTGGAAAAATTGTTTCGAAAATTGGTGTGCATACATTTTTATGTAGAATATTTTGAAAATAATAAAATCCTTTTCATTTAAAAATGTTTGTTATTATATATTGGCTCAAAAAAAAATTCAAGATTTTTGGCTACCAATGGGTTAAGCAAGCGGATACCGTTAAGCATATCATATCTATTTCATATTCGACGCTGGTATGGCATAATTTTATTGTACATATTTTAAGCCACACGATTAGATTAAATACATTAAATTTGCAAACTAAAACTGTTATTTTTAAGCGTTTAAAGCTGCAATGTAACCGGAAGCAAAAGGGCACAGACCACCGGAAGCTAAATTAAAAAGGGCCATGACTTCCGTTAGTATTTAAAAATTGTGTACTCAATTGTGTACTCACATAAGCATTGTATTAGCACTAGCGAGATAAATGCTCTTCAAACAAAACAAAAAAAGAAATAGTGTGAGAGCGCAAATCCGCTCAATTGCGCTCTAACACCTACTATCTCTCTTTCACTGGCGACACTGAAGCGCACGCTTTTGACACCCTGGCAGGCTGCTTGTACTAAAACACTTTCGCCAACCCTCGTCGCATCAGCGAACCACACAGCGCAACAACCAACACACAAAAAAAAGAGCATACGCTTATAAAAGCAACGCAAATACAAAACACTCGAGCAATATTCAAAGCGTGAGCAAGTTGTGCGGTAACGAAAAGCGCAAAGCAATTTTTTATTAGTGACAAAAGAACCAGCGTTAGTTCGTGTTTAAAGTTTTTAAATATATTAATTTGTGAATTCGAATAAGAAAAAAAAAAAAAACAAACAAAAATGGCTGAAGCAAACAAGAGAAATATTCCCATCAAATTGGGCGATTTCAGTGTTATCGATACGGAATTTTCAAGCATTCGTGAGCGTTTTGACTCTGAAATGCGTAAAATGGAGGAGGAAATGGCCAAGTTCCGTCATGAGCTGATGAATCGTGAAGCCAATTTCTTTGAGTCCACCAGGTGAACATAAATAGATATTTTTTTTTTACTACAATTATTTTACTACTATCCTTGGTTTTTGTGAGTGCTATTCTTTTTTTTTTTTTTTTGGTTTTGTGACTCTGTTCGTGTATGAAATGCGTCCAGGCTTTATTACCAAGTTTTTAATTATTTTTTTTTTTTTGTTAACTTATTTTGCCGGCAAGCTAGACTGTTATGTCTGGCTGTATGAGTGCGTTTGTGCGTGCATGGATCTCTTATGCGTGTGTGTTTGATTTTTTTTTTGTTGTTTTTTGCCTTGTGCTCCGCTCTCATATTTCATTAGATTTCTAAGCCTATTTAACATGTGTGTGTGTGTGTGCAGATTAAGCTGGTTGGTTATAAAACAGTGTGCTGTAGCCGCGCATTTCAGAACGTAATTTTGGGGAAATTTTTTTTTTAATGTTAAAACTTTATTTCTTAAAAAAAAAAAAAAATTATTCATGAAAACAGTTAGCATTTCTAGTATAACAAAAAATCGTTAAAAACTTTAGCTCGTTCTTCTTTGATTTGATTTATAGTATAAAGTGATCCGAACCGTATTCTAACTCATTAATTCAATAATGTTTTATTGATTTAACGTCAAATTTAAACTTCAACAATGACATCAAAAATCAATTATCTAGCTTAAAATATAGAAATGACTAAGTAGTTTTTGGGATATACTTATATATATATATATATATATATATTACACATTTTTATAAATTGCTTATAATGTATCTAGAATAAGTAATTTGTAAAAATATTTTCACCAAATTTTTAATTGAGCTACACACTTTTAAGTCAAGATTTTTATACACAGCGCACAAATTTTGGAGAAGGCATATTTTGTGTTAGTAGAAATATTTAAACAAATAGAGTCTATACATATGTTCCTGATCCAACCATTCCTCGGTTTGTTGGTTCCTAATTAATGGAACTAGCAGAAGTTAAGCTGCCATAATATAGCCAACTTGAATCCTTAGTATCCTTCGTACGTTATATACTCAAATTAATCTTTATTGTTGCTAATATTTTCTACAAAATCGAGCAAATGCATGTTGAAAATTCACAATTACAGATCGAGCAATGTATATTCAATATTTGCAATTTCTCTGATCAATGTTTCAGAATAAGCCATCAGCCAAATTTTTTCTCACATTTAGTGTCTAAATTTTTTATTTTTTTTTTTTTGAAGATTTCTTTTATATAAAAATCTGAATAAGTTTCCAATACAAAAGTGTATATTTTTTTTATTTGATGTCCTAAAACTTTCAACTTTAAATGAGAAGTCTTAGTATATACATACTAGTTCCAACTATTCTAATCGCGTTAAAACTACCAACAAATTTTACAATTTCTCCTATATATATATATATTTTTTTTTTTAATACTCTACTTGCCATAAAGACCTCCCGCTTGGTTGTGACGGTTTTAGCGGTATCTTATGTATTTTTTTTTTTATTTTTTACCGCCTGCATGTAAGAAGCGGAATTTCAATGCCTAATGCATTCGCTAAAGTAGTCATGCTCCGACTCTAACGGCACGACAACAACCAGACAAACCGTTCCAATTTATTTTGTGTGCCGCCGCCAATGGCTGTTCGTTTGTCTGCCTGCCTGCCTCCCTGGCTGTTTTAGCGGTTCCATTGTGTTTGTTTTTGTTTATCTATTTTTAAATAATTCAGTTTGATCTCATCTATTCAGTCATCCATCCATTCGTTCGTCAGGCACACATTGAGCCACTTGACAGACGACGCGGTTTACTAAAGATATGGAATCTGTACTAAAAATAACGCCAAATAATATAGACGAATATTCCGCTGGGTAGCAACGAATTGAATTTGCTTACTTTCTCATTTTCCATTGTTTGAGAAAACATTTTCTTTGAAAAATCATAGAGCATGCCAATTGCTTATTAGTTGTTTTTTCTTCTTCTTTCAATTTAGTAATTTTCTACACCCATTTAACTCACTTCATGCAATTGATTTGCCATGTATAGAGTTTCACCTAAAAAAAAATAATTATATATTGAAAAAAAAAAAATAATAATAATTGGTACAACTGTTAAAATGTCTATTAAAGCAACGATTTGTTTGGGAACTGTATTGCGATATAGCATCATGTTATATATTTTATAAGAATTAATAAAAAATATATTATAAAATTAGAAAAACTTAAAAAATGTAGGCAGAGGTTTAGAATGTTTGTTCAAATAGCTAAACTAAAAGGTTTCATTGCTATGGGAGACTCCAAGCTATTTTTGTTCGAATTTTGACTCCTTATATACTATATAAGGCTTATTAAAACTCTTCTTATCCTGTGAATTCTTGGTATTTAAACAAATAATTATAAATTTAATCTTCGCTTATCCAACATTTCTATATACATATGTATATAATTTGCGAGTATGTATTTAGTTCAGATTTATGTCACATTAAGAAAGAACTGCTTTGTTTCTTGATAGCCCCAGTCGCTTTTGTTAAAAAAAAAAAAATACTATCAGCTTTTGCTACTGATAATACGCTGTTGAAATAAAATGTGTACGGTTTGACGTATAAAAGCGTGTATACAGTATGGACTGTTATCACGGCACATACGTTCAAGGCGCCAACGCCAAGTAAAGTAATTGCAATATATAATAGAATTGAGCTGAAATTTCTATGTTGCGGTGTGGAGTCAAATTTAGTTTCAAAGTAATGTCCCTCAGATTTAATAATCTTGTATCAGCATTTTTTGACTTTTCGAAGTTCTACTGATATGCCTTGAGCTATTCCAGCGATATCTCCTTATTGATTCTTTTCAGTTTTGCGAACAGAAAAAAATTGCAAGAGCCAAGTCCTCCGGTGCATACAGTGGTGAGACTTTTTGGCCAAATAAATCCCAACTAACCAACGCATTGAGAAGCCAACAGGTACCAAAAACCGCATTGATATGATCTCTAAAGATCAATCTTTTGTCCAAATGTGTCTTGGAGGACTGGTGCATCACAGAGCCATTAAGGTGTATTGCCGAAAGAATTACCTTTTTCAATGTGAAGCATATATTTGTGCACTTTTCACTGTTAAGTTTTATGTTCCAACTTTTTACCCAGACTTCAAAGACGTGCTGCTTCTTATTCGCACTTAGAAGCGTAAAAAAAATGTATGTCATCGGCAACTAACGCAATAAGCATATGTATTGGATGGCGTTATACCCATGGAATAAAGAATAGGTTGTGGTTGACTGCTCGGTGGAGCTGTTCGTCAGTGACATGTCCAATGATATGGGAAAATACCTCGAGATTCCACAAAGCCAGCAAAAGTCTTTCCCAAACCTTTGATATACAAGGCAGAATACTGATCGGCCGGTATGAGCCAGGGACATTTTCCGTCTTGCCAGGCTTGTGAATCATGGAGATCATGGCGATCTTCCACTGGGAGGAAATTTGAAAGGTTTAATGTTCAGATCGATTTGCAGCGGAGTTACATTCAACTTCTTGTTTTACTCTCTTCTTCTGGAGTAGCCAATGAGAATGCTTTATAACGTTTAGACAGGTGTTCGGCAAAAGTGTTTTCCTGTTCCTTGTCAGAGCGGCATATAGTGTCGGATCGGCTGTCTTTTAATTCTCCTTGTAGCTTTAATATTCAAATTTGAAGGCTCTATATCTTATAATTTCCAAGATGTCGATTTTTAGAGGCAGATGTGTTTATAACATAACCAATCGAATTTAGAATTTACAAATCTAGTCTCGAAGAAGACATGTTGCAAGCATATATGTGTGTATTGCTGAATTTCTGCGTATTTAAACTTTCAACTGTGAATTATACCACACAGCTAGATCGTAATCAACTTACAAAACAGTTCTAATTGGCAATGTTCAACATTTGCATATCTAAAATTACATAAACTTTTGCTAACTTTACCAATTGGCACCAATGCTAATTGCTTTAATTGTGCAAATTATAAACAAACCATGTAAATCCTTCAAATAACTCAAACATTTGGCTGCCGCCCATATCAAAGTTAAATGAGCCCCCCACCTTTACAAATCAGATGCCATTAACTGCTCCTGCGCTAGTTTCGTGAGCGTTTCATGACATGAAAACTTTTGCATTTTTTTTTTTTTTTTATGTTAAACAAATTAACTTGGATTGTGTGCTACTTTTGTTTGATATATTAAGGACACACGAACCGACAGGATATTATGTGGCACACCCCAAACCTATATACATAATAGTATATTTTCGAAATGTTTTCAGTAAAATACATAAATATTTCGTCGCTTGCATATCACGCACACATGACTTGATTTGAACTTACAGCAAGCTCCAACAATGGAGTATTATAGAAATGCATTTGCAATGGAGGGAACTGGTTGGTCAATTCTTGAATACATATATGAACAAAACTAAAGTAAAAATCTCTGTTAGTTTCATAAAATATGTCTGACATTGATGGATGAGATTTTTTTTATATAAATATATAAAGTGTAGGTCGGTACTTTAAGTAATTGTTTGGCACTTTATAGCTTTAAAATCTTGTAACAAAATGCTCGTAAAAATTCTGTATCAAGAGTATATTAAAATTTAACTTGAGAGGTCCCCAATGCATAATACGAGTAGCTGCGATGTATTCTCTGCAACAAAAATTCATTCACAATGGAGCTGCCATAAGTCGCTGCTTCAATGAAGTCCTTGCAGTTCTTCCCTTACTTAATGCTTTCTCAAGTTTTGGTTCCCTTATTTCCTATAAGCAGCATATAATATATTTCTTAAACAATAAACATATATATATAACGTCGTAGGCGATGACTCAATAATCATAATCACACAATAGCACATTAATAGCTACGACCTTTGACACACACAAAAATAAGAAAAAAAAAAAAAAATAGTCAAAGAATTTTTTCATGAGTCATCGAAAAATTTGGTGTATAACGCAATTCCAATTATAACAAAGCGCAGCAGGCATTGAGGCAGACTGCTGATTGCCAGCTATGGAGTCATTGGAGTGAGTGCTGATGAATGCAAAGCAAGGTTACACCACCTCCACACCATAGCACACCACACCACACGAACTTACTACTTCACTTCTTTTGCTTACTGTCGAGGCCATGCACAAACCACTCAGCGTCCCAGTGTTTGACTAACAAACGAGTCGATCAAACATGTTTGCTTTACCCTGAACCCTACAGACGTCATTTTTATCGTCTTAAATTTTAACGCTCACCCACGCAATTCGATTAACTCGTGCATGCGTGAGTGCCGCTCATATGTCTGTTAGCCAACGAAGGTAGTTCGAGCAGTACTCTCGACCAACCTAGCAAAGAAAAGCGAAACAAATTTGAAAAAAAGAAGCAATTTTTAAATATGTTCCATTTGAAAACTTCTCAAAAATGACACTAAATGGAGTATACAATACTCTTTTTTTTGTAAATTTAAAAAAAAATAACATAATTTGCCTTCAACTCCCTCCATTGTTAGTTTTTCTTTTCTAAACTGCTGACATCAATAACCTGGCCTACAAATGGCAACTTTCTTCAGCTACTTTATAGTTGATATCACGCCTTTCAGTACATTGTTTTGAATGTTCCTTCAGTTGTAGAGTATGAATCAATGCAAAAACTTCTAAATCAATGTTCATCCAATGCCATTCTCTGAATATTCTACATCATTGTACTGTTGTCCTCTTTCAAACTTGACTACCCAAAATCTTACTTCTGTCAATATTAATGTTTGGGCTACTTACTGATGCTTTTCAAGTGACGACAGACAGCCAGACAGTATTGTATCACATAACAATGAACAATTTTTCTCCATGCTTCATTTTCTATTGTTGACTGTTGACAACCAAACAATGTCGTCGTCACACTTCAAATTTTTAAGCTATATAAGGTTGGTACTTTCTAAATTGGCCATTCTTAGCACCATTCTCGAAACCAGTATTGGAAAAATAGAAAGTAGAGAAGCCGAATAGACAGAAATTTTAAAATATGTATTTTTATTGCGCTATAATTAATTGTTCTTTTTGTAGATAAAAAAGAATCACATTCATAGTAAATTTGCTATAAGGCATATATGTACATGGTATCTCCAATATTGTATACCAGCACGTGCCTATATACACATAAATCAATTAATACTCATTAAAATGTTACTGAAAAAGCGGTTTCTGTACGGGCATCATTTGCATTTGGCGTTAGATATTTTCTATTTTCTATAGCAATTGTGCGGACTATAGCTCAATTTTTAAGGCGGAAGCTTAGCTGCATCAGCACTTATTGTGTTTAACTATTAATTTTAATTACTATTTAGAATGATATATTTAAAAAGTGAAGAGAGTGTACGTGCGTGAGTCGATATCTGTTTGTACATGTTGTTCTACATGCATAATACACGAATAGATTTTTTGCTAATATCTAAATACAATGTCGCATGCAAATCAAGCCATGCACCCCCTTATTTGGCTGTAGTTGCGTCCATGGCTTAAACGTTTAAAAAATCGTGTTTATTGTTGCCATAATTGGTACCAAACACAGCAGCACTTACAGGTGACGACATAAAAGTTTAGTAAAATCGACATTTTTTTCAACGCGTTGCTATAAAATGTGTCTATTTTTATGTATGACCGTTGAGCTCTACGCTACATTGGTTAGATTCGTTTTTTTTTTTTGTTTTTCAAAATTTGTCGAGAACAGTATATGTGCCATATTCTTGATCATAAGTTCAATAAACAATTTATCCAATGAGAGCAGATAGCCCATCTGGTTGCACCATGCATAGCAATGCAACATTTTGGCAGTGGCACTGTCTCCGAAGGTGGGAGCCAACTTTTTTTAGTAGGGAAAAGTGCGAAATATGTAGTAAAATACATATACCTGGGTACGCCCTTGCACATTTGCCCCTTGGAAGCACATGTAGCAATCATAATGCCGAGCGGTTGATCCGTAGGGAGAGTAGAGCCCAGTCACTAGTGAAGAACAAATAAAGTGTTGTAGTACACCAGCATTAATTGCTCTCTGTTGACTCTACTTCATGCAATCCTTATTATTAAGATTTTTAGTTTGTTTAAATTATGTTTATTTCTTAATTGAATCCTTTTTATACATTTGTACATTCTTTGTAAATTGAAGGCGCAAATTCTAAAAGAAGAAGACGCATAGCCGTAGAGAGTGTTTCTTGCCATTTGTTTCTGTTTCAATTTCGAAACAAAACAGAGTTGCCAGCTGCTGCGTTGCTTTTGTTTATATAATTATTTAACTTAATTAGTATTCATTTATAAAACATTTATGCACCGAGCAAAGTTTTTTAAAATGCGTATATAAACAAAAAAAAAATAAAAAAATAAATGTACAAAATAAAAATGAAAATTTTTAAAGTCTAAACATATTCAAATTCCCTTGCTGCTACATGTAGAACAAATTTAAGAATTCATTTTACCAAAAGTGCGAACCAACGGAACAGGCAGACATTAGCGAAAAATTCAAATATTTCAATTTAAAAGCTGTTGCGATCAAATGGATGATGATGTATTTTGGTATTTAAGGAACGTAAAAAACTTGTTGCAAGCGCAAATATCTAATGCCAAAATTCAATATTTGTATAGCAAATGTGATGGCAATGAGCATCACTGCGCAATGAATAAAAAAATAAATATATATAAAACAGATATATGTATGTATGTACATATGTATACATATATAAGCAAACAGGAGATTAAACAATCGATTGCGCGACAAATAAGCTGCAAAAGACGATAAGCCAGAACAACAGAGAGAGCGGAAAAGATACGTAATGTGAAAGAGCGAGCAAGCAAATCGCTCGATCATACAGATGTAGAAGATGCTCACAAATGACTAGCATGTACAATATGAGATGATGATGATATCATGCAAATGCTGTCAAATCACACATTGAACGGGTATCTAATTGGCAACACAGTTGAAAGAAAATAAAATTTTTTAGAAAATTTAAGCCAGTTTAGAAGGCCAAGCGAATGAAAAAAAAAATTTATTTAAAAAAAATTAGAAAAAGTATGCTGCATACAATTAAAATTTGCAAATAGTGTTTAATGTTAACAACAGCAACAACAAAAACAACAACTGAAAAACTAAATATGTACAAACATACACATTAATTGTTTGTATTTGTGTTCATAAAAGCGATGCACTGCAGCTAAACATTTTTTTTTTTTTTTTTTTTTAGTTTTAAAACCTTTCAGACATATCTGTCTGTGCTTTATTTACAGACATACATATGTATATACTCGTATGTAAATATGTATGTATATATTTATACATGCAAATGTTTGTTTGTCCATACAAATATTTTTCTTGCATACTTCGTCGTCTCGCTTGCGCTCTTTCTCACCACTCTCTTTTTTTTAGTTGGCGCTTGTTTTCTCACTTTTTCATTAAAAATAATGCATGACATCATCGCGCGCTTTCAAAGCTACAACACAAAACCACGAAAAGAGAGTGTATATGTGTATGTATATGTGTAAACCAGGCAGCGATATTTGTGTGGGGCATAAGATGTTTTGTGGAGGCCGCTAGCTGCACGAGAATGAGTGTCTGTCTGACTGATTCTTCTTGTTGTGTGTGGGAGCTCAGCAACTAACGCGTATATACATACATGCATACATTCTCCCTTTGCGAAGACGTTAAGTGATTAGGTTCATGGTATGAAGGAAAATATGAGGAAGTACTTTACGGTTCGACTTTATGATACCCTGCAAATACTTTAAAGGAGTTTAGTATACTTGCTTAAAAAAGTTAAAATAAAGCCAAATCTTGTAGATATAGTTAAGAGTATTCCTGTACACCTCTTCCGCTTTCACACCTATAACTTTGGTCTCCATATAGACTGTTTGTGTCCGCGGAGAATAAGCAGACAGCTGTACTTTGCAAGATAGATCTAAGAATATAAATAATATACAATGTGGCATCACCAGAAAATGGCTTGTAAATAATATATACGCCAGAGCTGGAAAAACAACGATGCATTGGTCTAAAATTCGATGTTTTTCCAAGCTCGCATTTTATGTAATATTCAGAAACTATTTCAAGTTGTTACAAACTTCGTGACAAAATAAATAAATACGCTTTTCAAACTACATGTAAAGTGTATAGATAATAGACAATAGCCGTTACTCAGTGAAAGAAATAGTGCATAAAAATATGACACGTCTATTTAGGCTGATTAGTGGCGCACGAAAAAGCACAGAAAGGCAACAACAAAATAGCCAGTAAATTTCTTGTTAGACATTTTGGCACGTTCACTGTTACTGTTACTACGTATCGCATGTCATAAAATGCTTAAATAACTGTTGAATATACTCAGTTGTACGACCGTTTGACTAGCGAATCGCTAACTACTGTTCGTTAGTCTGAACAAATTGCTGCCTACTGCACAATAGATATACATTTGCCGAAACAATTTGCTTCTATCTGAACAAAAATAGCAAACTAAACATTTAAATTCATATGGCTTATGTTTTGTAGTGTAAGTTTATACTCCATACCAATTTTGACATAAGTTATTTTAGAGGAATTACCCTAATTTTCATGTCATTATTAAATGATGGTATGTATGTATCTTGTTTATGTTTTGCTCGCATTTTGGCATGATTTCTTTCACAATTTGATATAAAATGGATACAATTTATTATGTAGGCGCCAGGTGGGCGTGTAGGTATGTATGTCTTCATAAGGAGGCTACCTTAAAGCCGACATTGATGATGTCGCATTATCCAAATGATAACAAGTTGCGTTGGCAGTTGTTGTTAGCTACTACTTAGGTATGCAGCATTCACATACATCTGTGTGTTGTTTTTAAATTTGTATGCCAGTTGTACGGCGTGGGATTGACTGGTGTATCTCGTTAGTTTTGACAAGTGTGACTTTATTTGTTGTTATTGAATTTTGTGAAATTGTCTCATTTGATATGCTATATATGTACATGTATGCATATAGTATATAGAAACGAGTGTAGAGCCAGCAGTACACAATCTGGCTTATAGTTTTTAAATATATTTAGAGGTATAAAGTTAGTTACTCCCCTAACCTGTCACTTTGTATACTGCTAGCATTACCCTCGCATATATGTAGATATGGCATTGTACTTAAGAAATTTTATCAGCCAACTTTACTTTGGCTCGTACTTTGTTTTCAAAAGCTTTTGCAAAGTTCATTGGTCTTGCCTAGAGCTGTGCGGAGCAGATTTTTATTTTGTTAACAAATTCTATTTGCTCCAACTGTTTTGTGTTTTCATTATTCACGATTCTTATATATAATTGATTATCTTATCGTTCGGTTATTTTTTTTTTGTATCTGTATCAATGGAAGTTTTGAGAACAGCGTTTTTTTTTTTTTTGTTTGTTTTTATTGTTGTTAATTTCATATAAATTTTGCAAACATCTGCTCCGAAAAGTTTCTTCTCTTTAGATATTTAGCTAAAACTTGGCATTATTTATAGCTAATAAATATATTATAAACATTTCTACAGATACATTAAAAATTGTTCTTAATATCTCAAGTAATTTGAAAGAGGTAGCCATTTTGATGAACTTTTTATTAATTTAAAGAGCAAAAAAAACGTATAAATAAAATTGCAGAAAATCCTAAATCCTACCCTTCACACATTGCATTTAAATGGATATTGGAATTGAAAAATACCAACATCTTTGATTCGCATAAACGAGGTCAAGATTGCACGGTTACCGAACTTTCTCCTACCTTAATTGTTTGACCAGATGTGTGACATGTAGTAACATCTTGTTAAATCCTCCATTCAATTCTGACCAAAATGTGCTTCTCAACATGGTAAGATAGCGAACTATATTGCCCGAAACATGACGATAATTTTCATTGATGAAAAAATATAGTCCAATCATACATCCGGCATGGAATCCAAGCAATATGGCGTTTAATTCATAAGCGAAATGATCATAAGACTGAACCATTTCTCAAGATTACAGTGTAAACGAAGTTTGACTTCAAAAGTTCAATTGTTTGACCAGCTATTTTATAAGAACCATATCAGCTATAACAACTCCATCCACTTGTGAACAACAATAGTCCTCCAGCAAAGATTTCAGACATTTCCAATTTAACTAATTTGGAGCCAGCAACATAAAATCTACACTAATAATATTGTAAAGTGGATTTATATATCAAGAACTACTGGACCGATTTCAAAAATTCGTTCACCATTTAAATGCTATATTATCCATGAGTAACATACGCTATATTTATTTGAAAATGGAATCTATTTGAGATACAGAGATGATATTTGGAATACATGTTAATGGGATCGGTAGAAGTATGATCATTGAAAAAGTGTAGATGGCTTAGCTGTCTAAGGGAAACATACCTGTATACAGCATAGAAGACGCAGTGAAGCGTGCCTGTTGCAGCTAGTAGTGTATAAGTTGACTCGAATTTAGTCACTATAGCATGCTAAGCTTCTTTGTACAACAAAAATTGAAGTAATCACTCTTACAGTTCCAGCTATTGGCTCAGATTTTTGTTAATAATTTTTAATTACATATTTTTAAACGTTGTTAAAAATTTAAGCCTTAAATCGCGTTTTGACGTTGCTAAGATGCTAACAAGTTATTGCTAAAAAGTATGCTAAAACACGACTGCAACGAAACCAATCGCACATTAACGAACTACTGATATAAGCAAGAACAATATGCGAATTATGAGTTGCTAATGAATGGCAGAGAGGAAACACAACGTTTGAATGTTAGCTAACCAACTTTAAATTGTTATAATTCATGAATGTTCATTCAAAATAAAAAATGATAAGAGAAACCTAAAGATTATTTACAAATACTACCTACCCCGAATGATACCAAACTTAACATACATAATTTGTAGACTTTATTGTATTTTGATTGTTATCATATATTTAGTGATGCTCGCAAGATTCGAGTCAAATCTATTGACGTAAAAATCATCAAATCATCAGTCGGGTCAAGAAATCTTTTAGAGGGTATTTTAGTACTAAAATACCAAAATTTCTATTTTCCTACTATAAACTCCGTAATTTTTTCAATTATAGTTAGGCTATGTTGTATCTACTGCAAGTTTGGTATACTTGCTTCTTGATTTAGGCCACGTAAAGTTTAGATATATATATATAGTTCCTAAACTGTACTGATGGCAAATAAAGTATATAATAATAATAAAAAAAAGATATATATATATATCTTTCTTAAAAGCGACTGGTTTACTTGCTTTGTCTAGCAATTATCTTAGGCAGAAAATTTAGATCTATTATTATTTCTTAGATTTTATCAAATAATAAAATTTGACAACTATCAGAAACAATTTTGAGTCAACTTTTTCCACGAGTTTCATATAATTTTTTTTTTTTTGATAAAGACAAAGCTTTAAATTGTTTCTTGAAAAGTTTATATAAAGAACTAGTGGAATTGCCATATTTTTGTATATGTGAGAAAGTGTGTATTTTTCTATGCATGCTATTTCTTCCGGTGCCCTTTACATATATGTATGTCGAAATAATAATATCATAAGTTACTGCTTATAACTTCAGCTATCAGATAGTAAAGGTTCCGTCAAAATCAGACCAGCTGTTTCGGAGATAAACCATTATATGGAGCAAGACAGGCACAATCTTTAAAAAGGTTTTTTGTTTTTGTTTTTTGTTATAAGTAACTGTATTGTAGTATCGTAGTTTGTATGTATATTTGTGTGTGTGGTGTATGAATGCTATTAAAACTTTGGTTGAACCGAAGTTAAAATTTGTTCTCCTTTTTATTTCGTTTTGATTTATTTTTCTTTTCTTTTCTTTTGCTTTAATAAAACTCTATTATAACATGTTAAATATAAATAATTATCTATCTATTTCTCTTTCCCTTTCTATTTTTCTTACATGCTGCTTTTTAATAAAAATAAAAAAAATAAAAAAATAAATTATATAAAGCTCTACTAAAAAAACTACAACGAAAACCAGGTACTACAATATAAGAATTGTGGAATTTCCTTCAAGCACATTGTGTTGTGACTAAACCTTGAAAAATAATTAAAAAACAAAAAAATACACACAACATATTTCTACAACACACCACGTATTCAATATGGATCAATTGATTGTGTACATAGATTGTTTTTTTTTTATGTGAAAAGAAAAAATATTTATTTTGGCAGAGCAAAGAAAAAAAACTCAAAATCACTCGACGAAATTTATTTTTTCTTTTACATTTAATTTGGGTCAATTTTGAAATGTTTCACGTGTATGTGCATGTTTCTGTACGGTCTGAAATTATTTCAATCTAGAATTTATTTTAGTCATATTTCACTCATGACTAACAATTTCATGTTTTCGAAAAATAAAAAAAAAAAATCTGTCTCTTCGCATCCCGGCGGTACACAATTTCTTATGTTATTCCTTCTGGATTTTTCAATTGAAAGACAGACCAGACCGCCTATAAAGCATATCTACGTAAAATTATAAAGCAATTAGTAATTTTTATTTTTAACTTATCTTTCGCTGCGAAAATCGATTTGGCTCTAATGCCAAAAAGTGTTGAAAAAAAATTCAAGAAGATTTTAGAAAAATCGCGCGAAACTTTTGCCGCTCATGTTTGTCTGCCACCAAAGAAAAACAAAATAAAATAGAATTATCTGTGCAAATATTTTATATTTTTCTCGACATGCAACATTTTTCTCATGCGTAGGCGTTATTTCATTTTTATTAACACTTTTAGTTTGTGTATTTTCTTAAATTTTGTACAAAAATCTTCGCGCTGCATTTGTTTTGAATTATTTGTAACAATTAGAAATAAAAAAAAAAAAAAAATAATAAGTAATATTAATAGCATTTGCGTTGCCACATATGCTTTAATATGCTTCAAATCTGTATCACTCATGTGACGCAACTTTAATATTGACTCAAAGATTCTTTATAACAACTTTAGCGATTGTTGAAGTGCTGAGGCTGGAACTTCTTGTCAGCATTTTGTAAAGAGTTCCTTTTTTTTTTTAAAGAATCAACCTTCATCTTGTAAAGAAATAGTTTGTCATATTGGAGCCCCTCCATAAAAAGCGAATTTCAATTTGATAATATCTAAAATTAAATGAGACCAGAAGCCTCCATTGTATATGCTTACACTATGTGTGTGTAGGGTATATAAAAAATATTGCTTATATGCACTTCCTCTATTTATTCTGCAATAAACATTTACGATGCATTTGTATCTGTCTTAAATTGCAGAATGAATTTTATTTTTAGACATAAATAAAAACCGTCAAAATGCAAATTTATAAACTATAAAAATTTTCAATTAAATTTCCAGTGTACGTTGCGGTCGGCCAATTAAGAACACATAAAATTTAAATTGAAAATTTAGTAAAAAATATTGCAAAAACTTGTAACAAAAATTTACAATTGCTTATGTTCTCGAATAATAATAGTTCTTTAAAATAGAAACTACAATTCGAAGTAATTTTATCTTAAAATAGACTGTAATGCTGTTGTTAAAAAGGATCTTATGCTATAAATAGCAACCCCATATACTCCATATGTTCAAGATGTCTTTCTCTACATGTCTAAAAATAACTACTAACAAACAGCATATACATCTGACAATGCATCTCCATGCAACACAATTTTTGAAGCCTTGTAGGCGCTTGTGCGCAGCTGTGCATAGCGATCATTCCAAGCATGTGTAGCAGCATCCTGCCTGCTGCTGCACAGTTGCTCCACAATTTCTGTAGGCCGGAAGTGAAATTGACATGATTAGAAGGCATATGTACATAGAGATACTGTTGTTAGGAAGATGTATAGAACAGGAGGGTGTGAAGACTTTAAACTTGCGCGTATATATAGCACGGTGTACTTCAGTTCACTGCCGTAGTTGAGTTTTAAAACACGTAGCGTGCACAAGTGAAGTTTTGCTTTAAATTCAAGAAGATTCTAAACTAATATATATAAAGTAAAATTAACTAACCTATCAAATGCATTCATTTACACGCACATATCACAAACACTCCACGCAGACGCGTCGCACTGTACAATCGAGGTGGTTTTAGAATAGTTTTAATTAATTTTTATATTTTATTTTATTAATTTTATTTTTGATTTATTTCTTGCTCATCTACAGCTCAACAACAAATTCAGCGCTACCATCGCGACCAAAACAGAATTATGTTTCGGACATTAGCTCGCCATTGATTCAGGTTAGTATTTAAATATAAAATATGAAATAAGTCGTATTAATTATTTTATTTTATTATTTTCCTTAGGATGAAGGTGACAACAAAGTGCTGAAACTGCGTTTCGATGTCAGCCAATACGCCCCAGAGGAAATCGTTGTCAAAACTGTTGATCAGAAATTATTGGTAAGTTTAAATTAATGGCATGAAGTCATGGTTCAAAAAATAGAGAAAATAGTCATACAAAATATTTAAAGTTTTTAAATTTCAAAAAATTTGATTAGAATTAATGATCAATATATAGGGTGTACAAATAAGTTTTCGAGATCGCGTCACCAGCAACTTATGTTCAAAAATTGTTAATGTAAAATGTTAGATTGGACAACTGACAACAACATCTTCCTGAAATATTTGCGATTTTTTTTATAAGAATGCGAGAAATGTAGAGAGTTTTGAGCCGAATCAGCATCATTTACGAGAAGATTTGATTTACATCTTCAATTTAGGGAAATCTGCATCAATTACTTGTAGAAGTATATGGTGGAGTTGTGTGGGAAGTAGTTAAAAAATCATCGAAAACAAATTTATCAAAACTCGCGGAATTGGAGACATTATTGGATCAATATTTATGGGAAATACAGAATGGAAAGAAAAAAAAAAAACATTGAACAATTATTTTAAACTATGTGAAATTGCTTATGGAGTCACACAAAATGCTAGTACAGGACTTACATTGCAACTTAACACCGTTTGAAATTATTAAAGGAATGATGCAAAATCCAGAAAATTGGCTTCCAAAGATTTGCCACATATAAAAGGGTTTTCTACACCGTGATGAAAAATATTTTCATTATTATAACCCAATAAAGAAAAAAATTATGGGGACCAACTAGCCTACAGCTAAGCAGGCTAATATGCATGAAAATGTAGTCTATTTGGTGAACTCAGCTTGTAATCGTATTTTAAGAGTTACTCAAACTCAGGAAGTATATCAAAAAGCGTGTTGGAAGCGTAGAATTATAAAATAAATGGCATTTTGCAGAATATTTAAAGAAGTATGAATATGTCCGACTTCCAGAAAATTTAAACAATTTGGCTAGGTACGCTGGGTACTATTTATATTTCGGGAATAGCTAATAATACTAAACATTTTTAAATGAAAAATGCTTTATTGGTTTTCAAAATATTCTCCATGAAAATTTATACACTTTTGCATTCGCCCTAACCAATTTTCGAAGCATTTTTCCCACTCCGATTGAAGCACCTCTAGAAAATGGGTCGTGAACGCATCAACAGCTTCTTCGGGCGTAGAAAAACGTACACGTTCCGAAGACATTCAATTGAGAAGTTTTACCTCAAACGGTGTATTCAACAGAAATTAATCCATCTAAATTCCGCTAGTTTTGATCTTCACATCTATGAATATATGAAGATACAAAAATTTAATCAATTCATACATAGTCTCAAAAGATGAAGCATTCCTTCGGCGAGCTAGAAAGTTGAGGGAGAGTAATGACAAGCGATGGACATTACTTAGTAAATGCACGGCGGAAACTTATAAGATATTTTAACCTAAGAGGGATTTCATGGGGAAGGGGGGAGGGGAAAAATTTGAAAATAAACTTGTAAAATTCCGGAGCAGTCCTAGTCGAATGCAAAAAACACGAAGTTTCTATCTATTATCCGAGATCCTTTCGTTCACACAGACGGACATGTCTATATCGACTCCTCTATCACTCCTGACCATAATGGGGGTAACTTTGGGGGGTCTCCGACCATTATTTCTACCTGTTACTTACATTTGCACAAAACCAATAGGCTAATTGTGGGGTTTTGAACCTTAGACCGAGAAGATATTCTCATGGCTTAGGAAGTACACTAGAGAGTTTTTCAAGCCAATATCTGAAATATTGCGTCATATTATGATTTAAATTCCATTCCCGGCAATTATTACTAAAATATAAAAAAAGGCCTCTACGAATTTTTCTGGTTTGCAATTCAGTGCACTCCATTTTATTTTGTGTCATATTCAACGGAAGTAACATTATAAAATATCCCAAAAAAAGTTTAAACGGACCTAAAAAAAATGACTATATAAGCTAAACTATTCACATAAATTTCGCGTTCGCTAAATAAAAAAAAAAAATGAAAAAAATATAATAAAATAAAAAAGAGCAATAATGCTTGAACATAAAACTGATGCTTTGTTGTTGTACAATTAGATAAACAAATTTTGTTTATAATAAATAATGTTTCAACTTGTATACTTGCCAAAATCGAATGCGATCGTATCTATGTACCATATAATGCGAAGGAACGAACCGCAGATTAAAGACAGAATAAATACTTGATTATATTTCGGGCATATTTACAGATGCGCTAGCAAAGCAAAATTGCAGAAGCGATGTAAACTCATACATTCGAAGAATATTATATACTACATACGAGTAAATATTTGAATAATAAATCGCATATATTAGTATTCGACTGATTGTTTATATGAAACGCTGCTGATGATGATGATGACTATATCAAAAATTGTTCTATAGAAAATAATAATCTATATGTAAATTCTTTCTATTTCTTGCCATTTTAGGTGCATGCAAAGCACGAAGAGAAATCTGATACAAAGAGCGTTTATAGGGAATACAACCGTGAATTTTTGCTTCCAAAGGGTGTGAATCCTGAATCAATACGCTCGTCGCTTAGCAAGGATGGTGTCTTGACCGTTGATGCCCCATTGCCTGCGCTAACCGCTAACCGCGAAACAATGATTCCTATTACACACAAATAGAAGTGACTAGCAAAAAAAAAAAAACAAACAAAAAATGTAAGCAAAGAAGGAGCAGTGCACATTAATCCCAGCTAAAAAAAAAAAAAAAGAAAGAAACACCAACAAAAACCAAGAAGCGATCTTTTTTTTTTTAGCACATTTAAACATCAAAAATAAAAATTGGAGAATGTTTGCTACTAACAAAAAAATTGTAATAAATTTTTTTATTGATTAAGAAGCAAATCTGGGCTGACTAATTTATTATAATTTTTTTTTTTTTAAATAAAAATACATATACTCCTAATTAACCTTACTGTAATGCTAAAAATAAATTGTTTTATTTAAACTTTATTATTTATAAAAAATAAATTAAATTTGTATTTTTTTTCGTTCGTTTGTATTGAATTGTAACCGCCAACGAAAGAAAATTTAATTAAAATTGTATTAATAAAAAGGCAAACCAAAATTTTCATAAAAAATAAAACGATCAACTTGATTGATATTGATATTAAATGCTGAATGTGTTTTTTTATTCTTTTATTTATATGTTAAATAGGTATATTAAGCGCAGATGTATGTAGTCTATAAAAAAAGGTCATAACTGGTGACGAAACATGGCTGTATAATTATGTCGTCGAAACCAATGTTAGTCAAACTCGCCGATCTAAAAATTGTTTTTTATTATTGAAGAAAGAGATTAATTCAACTTACTGCACATAATGGATTCTCTGAGTTAGTTTTGCCCCCTTTAAATGCATCGCAGCACATTGTGCGAAGAGAAGTGAAGAGCTTAGCTACTGCGGAGCATCCCTAGACGCTATGCCGAAATTGCTTATACAAATCTTGATACGCACTGGATCTTGGTTTGGACTTGTTTTACTAAGGAATTGCGATTTGGCTCTGGGGCGTACTAGAATGGAGTATTGCTAACGCCAGAGTGATTGGCATGGGCTTCTAGGCGCTCATTCTAACCGAAGATGTGTTTGACTAATATGATCTCTAACAGAAGACATACACAAATAAGCATTTCATACTTACCACGGCAGTAAACTTATTGCTCAAACTAAGCTTGTTCGACAGTTTCATTAGCCAGTTCAATTTTAGCAGCTTCGTCACACAGTTATACGAATGAGAGTATCCAAATAGTGAGCACAATTTACATAAGGTATCACATGTTGTTAAGCGTGATTTCATTTCAATTTTTACTCCGGCGCGCAAAAGCCATATTCCAGCCATCCAAATACTGCTGAAAAAGGACAACTGCCTCGCTAGGGCGGGCTCTCTAAGCTGGCACAAAAACAATCTTATCCGCGTATGCAACCGACAGTTTGTTGGATTCATCTCGAGTGTCAGAACCACATGCATCGCAATTCCGAAGAAACACCTTTAACATCGAACATAAAATGTAGTCGATGTAGGTAAGATTTAAGCACCCGCTGGGAGGAAAGACTTATGCTTCATGTCAGACCCGTCAAATGCTGGCTGAATATTCAAAAAGAGAGCCACCAAGAATGTGCTGATCATGGTTTTTGGTCTGAAGCCAAGCAAATGTTCCGGATGGCATTCTGCATATCTAAAAGTGCCAATAGATAGAAAAATTCGTTCAAATATCTTTTCCATTGGGTGGGAAAGAAATCTGCCAAAAAGCAATGTAGACTCAATACTCCTGGATACTCCTGAACCGCTCGCAGCATATTTCTACCTGTTTATTAGTATGCACCCTATTCCTTTAATCTTTGAATTATTGGTATATTACATTTTTGGACTTATCGTAGTTTATCTATTTAACATTTTTTTTTTCAGGTTATTTTATTGTATTCGAAAGGTGCTATAATAGGTTTATTAAAGAATGTCGACATTTTTGAACATATTTCCGATGATATTTCATCGAATTACGATAAGAATGGAGTGAATAACCAATATAAAGTTTTGTTTTGAAACTGAAATCGGTTTGGATCATTTTCGAAGATTTTGTCCTTCATGTGCCGTTAAAGAAAATAGTATTGAAAATTCTTTTTCGGTGTTTTTGATTTCAGAGCACCATGTTCTAAAGTTTTACTTGTGTAATGGATACAGATTTTTAAGTGGCCACTAAATTTTTAGTATATTTTCCTCATCGACTTAGAAATTAAGGTCCAAACTTATATAATCTAACGTTTTACTCAACATTTGCAAATAGGTATTTGTGCTTTAAGCATCGATTTCGAATGTATCGATGCTCAGAAAGCAAATTAAAATTATAAAAATTATCGAACTTTTTGCTCAGTAGGCCGTGTCTTAGTGTGCTTTCGGTATATGTATCTGACACTTGTGGCCAATTTTGATAAGAATTTATATATACGCACCAGTTTTTAAATTAACCAAAATAAAAAACAGACAACCCCAAGTCGTTTAGAGGCAAATAGTGCACTATGGACAATTGGAAGCGTTCGACTACAAATGAAACGGCTTTAACAGAGTTGCACGGCAAGAAGTCTCCGTATATGCTGACTGAACCGGCCTATCGCATTAAACCAACGCAACAGATGATCTCGGCTTGTATTGGTGGACTTATAACAACACTTGCCGGTAAGTTTCGTTAATATTAATATCCAAGCTTACCTTTTTGATTTGCAGTAACTCCACTGGATGTAATTAAGACACGTGTACAAACGCAGCATACACGCCAACCGTCGACGGTAAAAAAACTATGTTATGTCTTCCACAGCGGTCTTATGACGCACGTGTGTAAGATAGAGTCAACGAAATGCGCACCACAAGCTCTTGGAAGCCGTTTGCGAACGGGTCGCGGTGCCTTAGTAAGTAATGAAAAATTATGAGATTGCAAATAATTTTTTTCGAAATTCATGTAGGATGCATTTTTCAAAATACTTTGTAACGAAGGGTTCTCTGGACTCTGGTCGGGTCTCAGTCCAACACTTATCTCTGGACTTCCTTCAACAACGATTTATTTTTTATCGTACGACTATCTCAAGTATTTATTTACTGATGTCTACTACTGGTTCGCAATGTGGAATGCAAAAACGAACGGTAGCGAACGAGCGCCTGCGGCGGATCGCACGATACCATTCATAGTTCCCATGCTATCGGCCATGTGTGCGCGCTCGTTTGTTGTCACCGCAGTTACGCCAATTGAAATGGTGCGCATCAAGATGCAAGCACAATACATGTCGTACGCTCAGATAAGGACGGTTATTGAAAATTTGATTGCAACACAGGGCGTACGTGGCCTCTGGCGTGGACTGCCGCCCTCGCTAATGCGTGATGTACCGTTCTCCGGCGTGTATTGGTTATCGTATGAGTCTATGAAACGTATTTACGAAGTGACTGAGCCGACGTTTTTGTATAGTTTTTCAACAGGCGCGCTCGCCGGCACAGTAAGTTATAATCCAATGACTATTGTACTTTATTACTATAATTTTTTTTTTTCAGATTGGCACCTTGGTGACGATGCCATTCGATGTACTCACAACACTTACGCAGATAGAGCTTGGAGAGGATGAGCTGTATGCAGGTATGTGCATATGTCTTTTTTATATGAGGTTTTTGTAAAGCATGTTTCTATTTTCGACATCATACATTGCAGAGAATTCAAACAAAACACCGCGTCAATTTTCCTCATTAGAACGCTTGTCATATATTTATCGTAAAGAGGGTTTGACTGGCCTATACGTTGGCATTTTGCCACGTTTGATGCGAGTTGTGCCTGCCTGCGCCATCATGATCTCAACCTTCGAGTACAGCAAGGCATTCTTCTACAACTACAATGCCAAAATGCAGACTACCGGTATGTACATATATGTACATATGTCATGCATTTTCTAATTTTCAATTAAAATTTTTATCGGTCAATTAACTTCTAGGTTTTTAGCGGTTAGACTTTATTATGGATTGATGTGTAGGACAGTGGATGTTTTGCATTAAAAAATCGAACTTCGAAGGCAATATACAATGTTCTAAATGCACAAAAATTACTTGGGACATCACAAAAATAAAAAACTGGCGGCGGCTATTCCAAAATTAGCTATTTTTACGCGTAGAAATTTAAATTTTAAAAGAATAATATAAAGCATATTTTAGAATTCAGTATCTTATTTTTAATATGATCTCTTAGACTACAAATATACAATCAAAAAAAATTAGTATATGCTATTATCATTTTCCGCGGAATTTCATCATTTATTTAAAAATTAAATAAGCCAAACAACGGCCAATCTAAATATGTATGTACAACGTACGGCAATACTGTCATGCGCGCCCATATGTTACATAGGCAGCGAATGCGGAACGCGTGGAATTGAAATTATGGTCGGACAGACAAGCGTGCTGGTTGTGTTATCTTTGCACAAAAACGTTGTTGGTCGTAATGATAATGGATCGTCGCGCTAAGAATTATAAACTGTGATATTCGTTAGTGCCTAGTGAACAAAAACATACACACACACATATGTTTGCATTTAACTTGCATCGATGACAATAGTTTTTTTTTTAAATACGCTCATTCAACGCGCGCAACATCATTGTTTAGGTGACTGAACGTGCATTAAGGACAGACAATATGACGGAATACACTGACAACAAAAACAAGCTGAGCTACAACAGCCTTGCTGAGCGAAAAGCAAAACCAAAATCCGTAATGACGGATCCGCGTTTCTGCATACGTCCGATGCAGCAGGTTGCGTCCGCATGCACTGGCGCCATGATTACGGCTTCTTTCAGTGAGTATAACGCTAGTGTAGCTATTTGGTTGCCGGCATAATTAACGTACGTTTTTGCGTAATTTCATAACGATGCTTACGGTTTGACATAATTTCATTATACATTTATATATTATATTATATTAGTGACACCGCTGGATGTCATCAAAACACGTATTCAGGCACAGCAATCAGCTTTCGTTTCCAACAAATGTTTTCTCTATTGCAACGGCCTTATGGACCATATATGTCCCTGCGGTCCAAATACACCTGCACGGACTTATAACAAACCAACAACACACTTCAGTGGAACTATAGACGCTTTTCTCAAAATCAGTCGCAATGAAGGTTTTGGCTCACTCTGGTCTGGACTCAGCCCGACGCTCATTTCTGCACTGCCGTCGACTATCATCTATTTTGTTGCCTATGAACAATTTAAAGCGCGCATTCTTGAATTTCATTACAAGTACCTGGCTGACGTGAAAGGCACACCACATGGGCGTGACATTCCATTTATTGTGCCACTGGTCGCTGGTGTCACCGCCCGCATTTGCGCAGTCACCTTTGTCAGTCCCATCGAGCTAATACGCACAAAGATGCAATCACAGAAAATGACCTACGCACAGATCACTTCGTCGATTTCCAATGTAATTGAGTCGCAGGGTGTGCTGGGCTTATGGCGTGGACTGCCGCCAACTATACTGCGTGATGTACCTTTCTCTGGAATCTATTGGACGTCCTATGAATATCTGAAAAGCCGCTTTAATGTTACTGAACCTTCGTTTGGCTTTAGTTTTGTTGCTGGCGCGGTTTCTGGAACGGTAAGCATGTTATCTAATGCATAGCACTCACATGACTACAACAAATAAAAACGTTTTGTTCATCCACAGATTGCTGCAACAGTAACTACTCCTTTTGATGTGATAAAAACTCACGACCAGATTGAATTCGGTGAAAAGGTTATTTTTGCTGGTAAGTAAAAGTTTGTTAATATTCTTTTTTGGCTCATCTAATTTGTATATTTTCCTGTTTATGCAGAAAATCCACCTAAGAATATACCGTCACGTTCGATACTTAGTCGCTTAAACAATATCTATCGGTTGAACGGACTACGCGGTGTCTTTGCCGGGTTGGGTCCACGACTGTTCAAAGTGGCGCCTGCGTGTGCTATTATGATTTCTACTTTCGAATATAGCAAGTCATTTTTCTATCACTATAACGTACATCAGCATAACGAAGCGCTGCTTATTAGCAATCCAAATGCGAATATCTCCAATTTAGTTGAAAGCAAAAACGATGCTGACAAGTAGCTTTAGGAAAGTGGACTAAATGGTGCAAGCCTGGTAAACTTATTTTCAAAGTTGATTTAATAATTGACATAAAACTGCAACTGCTACAGAAACACACAATACTAACCAAAGAACAATACCAGTCTCCTGCAAACACATACACATACCAGGTAGCGCAACACTACACCACAACAATGAAGCAATATTTTTAAACCTAAGTACTAGAGGCAAACGATTTGCTTAGTGTTATAGTAATATAATCTTGTTTTTAAAAATGGTTAGAAGTTTAATTTTTTATATTTTCGAAATTATTCTTTCGTTTATACAAACGAAGGAGTTGGTAAGTGGACATAAATATTTTTAAAGTGTTTTTGCATACATGTAATAGTTGTAATTAAAATGACCTGTTATTAGTCGGCTGTATTGCGAAACTGTGAAGTCCTAAATACATAAGTTGTATATTTTTACGGTTTCAAAATATTGCGTTTGTTTCTATTCTTCCACATATGTATATTATCTTAGAATGTTATAGAATAAATTGCTTAAATCAGTTAAACATAGTAGATAATCATTCATAAAATTAAATGTTTTGCGGTGCATCAAAAAATTTACGGACAAATATAACATTTTGAAATGAACCATTATAAATACTCATGCAGTTGATTTTCAGCAGTATATTAAACATTTAGATAGAACAAGTAATAATGTAGCAGTGGTTCTCGTTATGAAGTTAATGCAATTATGATTTGGTAAAATTCAGACCACATATTTCTTGGTAAATGTTATAAAAAATTCTTGGAATAGGAATATTCACTAGTCCGCTAAAGTGCCACAGCGCCTATAAGTAGTTCCACTCAAAAATATAGTGGTGTGTTTCCACCATTTCCTTTGCGCTGAGAACGTAGGTAAGTAAGTAAAAAAGGGCATTTAGTGCGTCCTTCGGAATTGGCCGAAACCGAGCTCTGAACATTTAGCAATCCTTTGAGGTTGGTTGACCTTTCTAACAAAGGTCACCAGACTTAGATTGCTTAGATCAAGATCAGTCTTACCCCGGCTGTTCATAGCCAGTGAACAATAGATGGGTTACAGATCCATCTCCTTCCATTCATGTATATAAATAATGCTTTACTCGATTTCCTACATTTTTCTAGCTATTTGGCTTCTTAACCATTTTCATTGCAAAATATTTTGCACTGCCGTTAAATGCGGTATTTGTTAATTTTTGGAGAAACAGGGATCTAAACTTTGTACTTCCTGCCGAATTTCTGCCGCATGTGTTTATTTTTCTTCTCGTTTGAATAACAGCTGTTCGCGCAACAAAATGCAACTCTGCTACCACACATTGTACTATTCCATCATGCCAAACTGTTTCATTCCGTATGTTTCATGCATTTGTCATTTGGTGTAGTGTATTTTGTTAGTTTTGCTACAACACGTGCGCAATTTTTATTTTACATCCAAATAAACTGTTAGGTAAAAAATGGCAGATAATTCCAACGAAAAAGGCACCAGTAATCCAGATGCGCCAAAGAAACACAAAAAGCAAGAAAGGCCCGAAGCAGCCATACCGCGCGGTCAGCCCAAATCTAACAGGCCATGGAAGACACCGAAGAAGAAGTATGTAAACATTTGTAAAAATATTGAAATTATTTGTTGTACTCACATACAAATATATTGATGCACATGTACTTTTCAGATTCAGCACCATTAAGAAGACGGTAAATCGTTTGACATTCGAAAAGAAAGAGAAACTGCGCAACGAACTACGCTACATTAAAGAAAAGTCCAATGAGATCAAGGAACAGCGCAAGGAAGCGGCGGTGACGCGTCATCAGCGTCGTGTAGAGAACGCGGAGCGCCGTTTGGCCAATGAGCGACGCTCCGAAATCGTGCAGGTGATCAAAAATCCAGCAAAACTGAAGCGTATGAAGAAGAAACAGATGCGTCTCATTGAGAAGCGCGATCTCAGTAAGGTGAAGGTAGTTTAAATTTATGTTCATACATACATATGTAGTTATAGCATAGGTTGTGTTAAAAATTAGAATAAACTTGAGCTACTATTTAGATCAATTTCTATTTTAAAAATTTCTTAAAAATAACCTCTTACTAGCTCGATGATTGGAGTCGATATGTGCTTATCCAACCGTCGCCTTTAGTCGTTGAGATTTGGTTTTAGAACCTGTTAAAAAACATGGATATTTGTGTTGTATATATATTTAATTTAAATCAGTTTAGTGATTCTAAATGAAAGTATCTAAGAAGCAGTAACTCGGACGAATCTCGATTTTGTGTTAGCATTTGTCTTCTGCTTCAAGAGTTTCATTCAAGCTGAACTCTGGACTGCAACAAGAGAATAGAATGCATCCAAATCATTTAAGATTAAAAGAAGTTATGAATATTCGGTGGATAGTAATTAACCCAGACCATACGTAAAGGCAAGATCATTGAACTTCATAGTGAGATATATTGTTTGGCAAATAAAAAAAGCAATGAAAGTTATAGTTTCATTATTTCTTAAAGTTTTTGGAGCAAGCATGAGGAATCCAGAGTTGTGACTATGTTTTCCACCGTATTTGCAAACCCTAGAACTAAAAGGGTACCTTCTTAGCTCGACAAGTCCGCCTGTCTTCTGCAGCCACGCTAGGAGCCAATGTAAGTTTGATTGTAAACATTGGCGTTATCATACGCCAAAGTTTAATATACAGTTTACACGTTGTGACTGAGGCACAACGAATCTGTGTTTTTTAACTTCCTTTTATTAAAATGTCTTTTACAATTGGGATTAAATTAAAGACAAAACAAGCAAAAAATTCAAATAAAGAAGCTACTTTACAATAATCATCTAGCTGGAGGAATCACAAATGGGAACATTTAAATGTATATGTAATTAAATGCCAGACGTGCCATAGCACTGCTGATGTTTGCTGCAGATCATGCATGGTCTCACAGAGGTTTCGGCTGGTCGCTCGGATGTAGATTTTGGACATGTATGATGTTAGACAAACGGTGGATTTTTTTAAGTTTGTGTGTAGTTCATTGAAAATGACGTCGCGTATGTTTACTTAAAGCTCATCATGGCCAATAAACTTATTGATGTACTGTTGCAATTCGGCTAGTGTGCGAGTGCCATCATATTCCTCCTGACGTTCGCCATTCTTATAAGCAAACAGAGTTGGGTAGCCCTCAACCTGTTGATCGATGCATATCTGTTTGTTCTCTGTCTCGGTACAGTCAACTTTAGCAATGGTGATACCGGATTTACCGCCATGTACCGCAGCTGCCAGTTGATCCCATGTAGGACTGAGTTTCTGACAGTGACCACACCAAGGCGCATAGAATTTTACAAATGTAATACCCTTTGCGATCGATTCGTCAAAGTTGTTTCCTGTAATTTGTAGCACCTTCAATTTGTTTTCTGTTGCCTCATTATCATCAATGCTAGGTTTAGCCTCTTCGCTAGATGCAGTATCTTCAGTGGCCTTGCCAGCGCCACTGGCGCCCAACATTTTAACAATATATTGATGTAGCGTTTCCTCATCACGGCTGCCAGAGTACTTTTCTATTTTCTTGCCATCTTCGATCCAAAGCAATGTAGGATAGCCTTTGACCTCAAAGTCCTGGCAAATCGGGCGAAATTGGGTGCAATCGATTTTTGAAATAGACACTGCTGTTTGGTCATGCAGAGCCTTTGCCAAAGATTCCCAAGTCGGAGCCAACCGCTGTGAAGACAAAAAGAAAACAGAATGAGATGCACATACATCGACTTTGGTACTAGTTCTCTTTTTCTACCTGACAATGACTACACCAAGGCGCAAAAAATTTAACAAAATGATTGCCGCTGGAGACGTGTTTCGCGAATGAGTCCTCATTTAGATCGATAACCTTACCACGCTGCTCCTCAACTACATTAGCTGCGTTGTTGGTGTCAACACTGTCTTCGGATGCTGCCTCACTGTTGAGTTCTTGAATAATAAAATCGGTAATGGTAGGCAGGTCACGCGTGCCACGGAATTTTATTGATTCCTTTTCGCCAAGCTTGAAGAGACGCAATGTTGGATATCCAGTGATATCGTGATCGGCACAAAGGCCTTGATGTTTTGTGCAGTCAACCTTAGCAATGGTTACTTTAGATTCGTCATCCACATTCATTATTTCAGCAAGCTGCTCCCAGAGTGGATGCAGTCGCTTGCAATGTCCACACCTGCAAAGTTAGAAGAAAATAGTCGTTAAAAAGCAAGAAAAACTTACAGAGCAACCATAAAAATCAAATAAACATGTATTAAGAAGGAAGAATACAAATACTAATTTAACTCATTGTTAAAACTAGAACACGCATTCTCTTTGTTTATAATCTGTTTTAATCGTTCGTAGCACTGAACTTTGCGGGCCTTTGAAGCCCATTCAAACATGATAAGAACATCTTCTACAGCTGTCGTAGCCGTCGCCTCTATTTGTCAATCAATAGAGATAAAGTATTCCTTCATTACATACTCTGCAAACTAAGCCCTCGGATAAAGTTGATGTAGAGCTCTTCTTATCGCAATACGTGTACATTTTGCATTGGAAACCGGAAAGTTTATTGATTCGACGTGGTCATTGCTATACTCTAGTAGCCCGTTCCGTCTATGTATGTGTGCTCGTCTACGTGTATTTGCGTGGGTATAGCATAGGGAAAGTATAAAATCTTAAGTGCTAAACATAAACTCACCAGGGTGCAAAGAATTTAACGAAGACATTTTTGTTTTCGAGTTGTGTTTTAAAGGTTGTTGGATCAAGTTCAACGGCGAAACTTTTTTCGGCAGTATCCGAATCCTCGGCATTTACATTTGCCAGCAAGGCGCAAGCGAAAAGCGCCGTCCATAGCAACGTGTTTTTGAACATGTTCGGAAGCGTTATATTTGTCTTAAGTTACACAGAAAATTAGTATGATTGTATTTGTTCTATCAGTCTTTTTCGAAACTTTAGCAAACGAAGATCACTTCAGGGGAAAACGAAGATGACAGACGACTTTCTGCCGGTAAAATTACTGCGCCTCCACTCCACTGCAAATACGATGCATGAAGCAGTGTGACCGCATTCGAAATATAAAATTAAACTAAACCGGCGAACAACGAAACCAGACTATACGTTGCATGTACTAAATATTGTATTGCGCGGCAGATTTGAAAGTGTAAAATGAATGCAGCCATTCGGCTAATTTTAAAAAGAATTAGCATAAAATTATTATTTGAATAAAATGAATATCATAACCATTAGCATGATTTTTATGTTTTTATATGCTGCACAGGAAAATAACAAGCAGAAGGAGTTGAGACATACCCTATTTTTTTATCAGCATAAAAACCGATGAGATACCTATGTATTTATGTGTGTCTATCTCAGAGAGAAATATCTTTATGATATTTAAGACATGAATTTAAAATACTTGAAAGTTTTTAGAGTGTAATTTAATCAACTATGGTTTTTTTATATTTCTTTTATGTTTGGCGTTAAATACAAAAAAATTTTCAATTGCAAATTCATTAGAAACAAATTTTTATGAAAGATGAACCACAAGCACAAAAGAAAATAAAATTAAAACAGTTATAATGCTGCGAATATGTCGTTATATCTCGCTCGCACTAATGCATGTCGGTTAAGAAATGCAATAATTTGCTACATGCCAATAACACAAAACATGGTTACACTGAACGAAACTAGAAAATCAGATTTTATGATTTTATAAGAAACAATTTCTTTTAGAATTTGGTTCTTTTTTTTATATATAAGCTTGTAAAAGTTAAAGTTAAAAAAGCTTAACTCAATGTTTAAATCGACTTGAACAACCTAAAATTTTCATCACATTGTGCAATTGAATATAAACTATATAATAGATGTTTGAATTATTGCCACAATTCTGGAAGCATTATTTTATCTCACTCGTACTTTCACAAAATTCCGGCTGTACAGCTTTCCTCATGGTTCCGGTGGAGTATATTGAACATATGTGCATATGAACATCTGTTCTGACGGCCACTTTTGTTTTTCAAACTTATATTTTATATCAGAATTTTGTGTTTGGAAAAGTAACAAAAATAAACACAAGGAATGGTGTTAAAGGAATATACGAATGTAAACAAACAGCCATTGAGTGAATGGGAAATAAAATTAAATGATGCTAATGGATTAGTTGTCTCGGCATTGGTAAGTGAATGTGTGTGTGGTGCAGCATGATTACGTCCCATTACAATATGACTTTTGCGCTTTATCTAGGACAAACGTTGGGCACAAAAATTAAATTGCACCAACTATGATTGTTTGCTAACATCTACTGGCCAAATAAAAACTGGCGTTGCTCTCGAGGAATGGAGTTATAAAGCGTCAAATTTACTGCGTGTCGTAGAAAAACTACTGGCGCTACGTCATCATGAGTAAGTCTTCATGAAAGTGTTTCGGCATATGTTTACTATAAGAATTTCCAACACACAGATTCTGGTCCACCATGGTCTACGAAAAAAGTGCTTTAACTGCTTTGGTTAATTTCCTGCAACGTGCTACGCCGTTCTACAAAATTGTCGATAACAGCCCCAACGACACCGTAGCGGCGGCCCAGGCACTGTATACGAAAATTTTATGCCGTGTTGTGCGTGTGGTGTGTCGTCTTTTGACGCAACGTGAAGCCAGCGATGCATGGCTGCGGAGGATTCACCATGGCGAGCTGCTGTACAACAATTTCATTATATCCATACCAATGCTCATTGATTTGATCATAGCATTGGGTAATAGTGATCAGCACAATGTCAAAGTGCTCAAAAAGATTTTTAGCTCATTGTTCAGCATACAACAAAACTATTTAAGTGACATGCAGCATGCACTGGCTTATTTCGAGAACGCTTTTGTCAGTATACAGACACAGATCGACAATGATGGCTGTGAAGGTGCCTGTGGTGGCGCCTTAATTGAGGAGGGCGCTCAAACGCCTTACGACGACGTGATGCTCTATACTTTGGACTGCGCATATACACTAAGCGTGCTGCTTGAAGTCTGTCCGCAGGTTATGCCGCTTTGTGACACGTTGAAGACGGCACAGAGGTAGGTCTATGACAGTGTGTATTGAATAAATTAAAAAAAAATTGTTTTATTTTTTTTTTTAAGCATTGCCACATTCTATGATAACGCACTGCCCACGTTGTACAAGCACATCCACTTGATTAATCCTAGCGCTTGTGCATTGCAGTGGCTCAACGAGGCACGCCAACAGTTCCTGAATTCATTCCGTACCATTGCTAATTACTATATGGAGAGTGCATTACAAAAGACAACAGCTGCAAATGCGCACAAATTGGTCGAGCTGCTGACTGAATGCCTAGCGTCGCAGACATTCATCGTTGACTATCAACGACAATATCCCGTAGAGTTCGATATGGATATACTGCAAGAAGCTTGTGCAGAACTGTAAGTATACTTGAAGAAGCGTAATTACAAACATGTCGCATAATAACACTGGATGTTTTACATCTTTTAGAAAGGAGCACAAAATCAGCTTTGTTATAAGTGGTTATCAGAAAGCGATGACCTCAGATAAAGCAGGCATTGTTGCTGACATTATGGCACAGAATGAAACTGCAGATAGTATAAGTTCTGACGATGAAGGGGCAGCGTATAATGAATATAACACACCGGATAATAACATTAGTGGTGATTTATCAACTATACCAACACAATTAGATTTGGTGGGTCGAGATATTGATTTAGAAGTTACAACTATTCAAGATTTGCTGCCTGAACTTGGCACCGGGTTCATACGTCGACTACTTGCCCGCTACGAAAGTAGCGATTTAGCGATTGCCGCAATTTTCGATGAGAATTTACCACCGGATCTAGCCAATAGTGATAGATCTGAAGAATATATACCACCCGATCTGCAGGACAAAGTGTATCAGCAAACAGGTGTGCGGCATTTTAATGTACATGATGGCGATGATTATGACATCATGACACAAGATAAACCAAAATGCATTATAAAGCAAGGCAAAGGCTTTCCTGGCGCAGCAGCTACGGCTGAACAATTGTTGGACGATAAAAAAGATTTAAAAGGGCTTAAGGAACGCTATCAACAATATTCGTTGGTTGAGGAATACGAGCGAGATGATGGCGAATATGATGATGAATACGACGACAGTTATGAAGCCATGCTTGAGGGACAAGCGTCGCAACCGTTGCGCAAATCAAAAGAACTTAAGTCTAGCTTGGCCAACGCTGTTGTAAACATAAGCGAAAGCGAAGAAAGTGCCGATGACAGTGACAGACAAACACCACATCGTGATACACGAAAAGATTTTTGCGAAAATCCAGAGGATGTGCGTGCGCGTTATGCAGCACGCCAACAGGCAAAATGGGGTCCGAAACAGCCAACTGCAGCACCACGTGATGTAGTTGGTGTGGCCAAGGGTCAGGGTCAGAGCAAGGAAACACAGCATAATCGCGGCAAAAAGGAGGCCAACAAATCATCGCGTGCTAATCACAATCGAAAATCTGGAGCGGCATTTAAGCGAAGTAAGGGCATGGTGCCGTAATGAACCAAAAAAAATATATCTTTGAATTTGGAGATGAGATTGCATGTTTATTCCAAAGAGCTGTGATTCAATTACAGTTGTACATGTTCACTACTCCCCGCTGGTTGCTTCATTGTATACTTGTGAAGTGTCGTTCTGGCCGTAAATTTATATTTATTCATAATAGAAATTGACTAACTGTTTATTATTAAATCTGTTTTAAATAGGAAATTATCAGTGAAATAAAATTTCGATTATGATGAAATGCATTCAATTTTTATTTTCATATAGCCACGGTATAAACGTTTTATAGAGATGTAGAGGTGGATTAGTCAACTGAAAACCAAGATTTAAATCTAATTGAGAATATTAGGCTCTATATAATTGGAAGAAAGATTTAAAGAATTTAGTACCTCTTTAAACTATTTTTATTTAAACGTTTGTACATATTTTCTTTTTATTGAAACATTTCTAGACAAGCGCATAACCGCTTTGCGTTGTATTACACAAAAATTAAACGTATAGTACCGTGTGCTAAGCACATTAAATGCTATCTTTCGCATCATATTGTGTGCTGAGTTTTTGCATAATTTCCTTGTGGGTTGCTATATCACCTATTAATTTTTTATAGTTATCTCGGACGAACTTTGCGAATCCAGTATATTCTTTTTTGGCAGTAAACAAAACATCTGGAGCATCCTTCTTTTTTTGATTAGACTGTATTTCAATGGCACCAAGACAATTGTAGCAGCGCACATTATCCACCGGTTCTAAAGTGAGGCTGCCTTGGGATCTGTTGAGCACAAAAGTTAGAAATTTTTATTTTAGAAAACGAAACAACAATGTTGACTATCTCTATCTCACTTGCATTCGCACAACATACAGCTGTATGTATATTTGTGTGCTAGACGTCCACAGTCGTAAATCCGCGGCAGATCTGGCAGTAATACCCTGGCGCGTATTAACCTGGAAAGTAAATGAAACAAATTTTAATCTAATTTACAACTAATCTTACACCAAATACTAACCATTCTCTGCAGACATCGCCGTGCCCAATCTCCCCGTAATACAACCAGGCAAATGCATGACACATTTCATGGATCAGAGCAGAACAAAGTGTTTTGGCACTGTTAACAAGCAACTCGCTCAGTTCTATATGAGCAGATTTACCACTTATATTTGAGTTATTGCTACAGTTGCTTAGTTGTGCGGCTTTTTTGTTCCAAACGATCGAAACGTTCAAGGCACAGTTAAAAATTATGTGATTGAAGAGATCATATAGCTGGTAGGCCAACTGTTGGCGTTTCGCCATGAACTTCCTACGGTAAGGCAGTGCTTGTGTATGACACATGGACTCCTTTACACAGTTAATATCGAGAGACTGAATAAAGTTACATTTTAAATCTTGTTCTTGCATCAAGTTCAGTGCATGTTTGTGTCGTTTGCAAGTAAATTGATCGTGTGTTGGTAACATAAGTTTAATTGTATCTATGAGAGTGGGTGTTAAGCTTGCCGCGTTTATATCATGTAGATTCTTATCAATTAAACTAATGCCAGTGTTCAGTGGCATTAAAGGTTCTGGCGTTGGTTGCTGAATCGTCAAACTAATTTGTTTCGTAACGCATAAAGAACTGGAATTGTTATCAATTGATCTGTCCACCGGCTGTTGATTTTCAATATTTTCATCAGTATTATCAAGATAGAAGGGTGTGTAGAGTTTCCGACGTCTATTTGCTGTGCCCAGAAATAGCTTCAATCGCTGTTGAAAGCCTTCATCTATATGCCATGAAATTAAAAACAGTTAGCTTGTGTATTAAGTTCCAATATGCACATTACAAACCTTTGTCGATTTGTGTATGCTCATTGAAAGCACAATGAAACTCTTGGAGTCGTGGCGCTGTTAAATCTAAGTAGACTAGTTCATGTGGCTTAAGTGATTTACATTTGCTATTGCTTTTTACAGCGTACTTTTTACTGCAAACTGGCACCGTATAATCTGCGTCTTCGTCGTCATTGATCTCGCTATCATCGTTGGTTAGATACAAACGCTGTCGCACCGCGCGGCCGCAACGCGTTGAAAAGGCAGCGTTTTCTTGACTGCTGCTACTTGTGGTTTGAGATGGATTACTCTCTTCAGTGGTAAAACTAATTGTGTCGGGGTGTGTATCATGTTTGGGCGTTGAGTCCAAATGAGTTGTAGCAATAGTTTTGCGAACTGTAAAAGAATAATTTAGTTACATACATATATATGTATAAGCAAAAGTATGCAATTGGTATTCTTTACTCACATATAGCAAAATCCTCTACAAAAACATCTGTACCGGGATCATGGTATGGTGATATGTTCAATGATGTTACTGTGTTATTTTTGGAACTTTGATTTTCATTTGTGCAGCAATGATTTGTATTGTGTTTAGCTGCAATTTCACTGCTCGTTATTGATGATTTCTCTATAAATTGAACTGGCGCAACATTTTTACTTTCCACTGCCACAATTGCACTCTTTTCCTTCTCTGTAGCACAAAAGCTGACCGTACCGGCATCAATGCATGGTGATATGTTCAATGATGTTCTTGTGATATTTTTGGAGCTTGGAATTTCATTTGTGCAATTAGCTGCTGGTGATTTCACTACAAATTCAACTGGCGTAATATTTATGCATTCCACTGCCACATTAGCACAGTTTTGCTCCTCCGCCTCAGAACAGCTAGCCGAGGTAATTTCTAGTACAGACTCATTGTCTGAAGTAACAAGATCAATTATGCTTATTGATAATGAATTCGGCACACGTTCAGGTAAAGATGTATCAGAGTAGTCTGTTTCCTCTACGTAAAAGTCTTCGATTGAATCAGATTCGGCCGGCTGAAAAGTAACATTAAAGCAATATGTTTACTTTTAAGTATGATCGTCACTTACCACATCGGATATAATTGAATCAATGTCGCTGACTTCAATAATATCCGACACATCTTCAAACGTATCGTCATTGATTTTCAGTTTTTGTACTAGTTCTTGCACATTATCAATTGTTGTTGGTGGTTTATCTTCCGCTGCAGCAGAGAATTCCATTTTATTGAAAAACAAAGCCGAGCAACTACAGTCAATTTAGCGATTTAATTTCGATAGCTGGCTTGATTTGTTATCGAACTCGCCGGACCAATAATTTACACATGTAATTGGTCAGATCTCCGCAGCTGTTTGCGCGTCGTCTCATCTGAAATTAAGATTCGGTTTTCTACACAAGTTGCGCGCCATTCCGCTTGAGCGGTTCTTACTATAAACAAAAAAAGGAAGAAAACTAATTTTATACTGCAATGGAACGCACTGCAAGCACTGACACCGTTTTACCACTCAGTCGTATACGCACAATCATGAAGAGCTCCGAGGAGACTGGTCAAATATCAAATGATGTGCTCTTCGTTATGACCAAGTGCGCCGAACTGTTTGTACAACATTTGACCAAAGAAGCATTTAAGGTGGCAAACGAAAATTCAATCAAGTACGAGCATCTATCGAAGCTGGTCAACGATCAGACAAGTCTGGAGTTTCTACTGCAGATCATACCGACTAAAATTTCTGTGCGTGATTTTAAGGAACTTATGGAGGCGGACAGTGATAGCGATGAGACGAGTGAAGAAAGCAGTGAATCGGATTAAAAATTAAACTCGATTCATAAAACACTAAAATTTTTTTATATATGTTCTTTTCGCATTGGATTGTGTTCGATTTCGTGATATCTTGTGTCTCGTCTTTGGCTATTTATTTTATATGGAATTTATTTATTTATTTATTAACAAACTGTATGCTTATAGTTAGCTACAAACTACAGAAACTTAAAGCCATGACTGCTAAGGCCTTCGGCTGACATTTTTTATGAAATATGTTATAAGGATTCATGTAAATTACACCAAATTTGGCATTTTAAGATTAAGCAACAAACAAATATGTAAAAATCTAAAAGTCGTGAAATCGCGGCTTCGAAATACTCAGGAGCTTTGCTTTTAAATAATAAATAAAATTAATACAGTGGAACAAAGTTTTTCCTGCCTTAAAAGTATGCATATAGGCGACAAATGTAGCCATAAATTCCGTCAGCTACATAAAGAGCCATATATTTGGTTCGCAAATAGATAAGCTGTTCAATACCGAAAGAAGTCAATTTACGGACTTCACTGACAGATATACGTAGTCTGTCTCTAAGAATAAAATTTTGTCAACCGACCGAAGATAGTGAGAAAGGTTCCGCTGTGCAATGAATGCTAGAGTTCTTTCTCACTACAGCATTAAGATATGACTTTCTCAACGAAAGGTCTGGAAGAATGCCTAAGATTTGCCTGTAGGTGGGCGCACCTCCAGTATCTTTAATATATCAGGTCATGACAGCTACTGTAGCAACCTTACATGATACAAACATAATCTGATGATGTATCTGGCTCGAGTTAGTTCTTCCAATAATAGATGAATAGATAGATAGATGTAAAAGTAGGAGCTGTGCTACAGCGAAGGTGTTGTACTGAACAGTCTCTGGGGGAGTTAAGCGCCGAACCGGTTCTAAGATGGCATCAGTCGACACATGCAGATCCTGAACCGATGATGGTTTTCCTTATCTAATAGTTGGTATCCTACTGCATAAGACTGCCAAGTCGTCGCTCTGCAGCAGCAAGAAATAAGCGGGTGATCTTATTTGGCAGATTATTAGAAATCGGTTTAGTTAGAAATAGGCCTCTTCATTTTTAATTGCTAGGCTAAATTTGGGAGCTAAATAGAACTCGACATAATATCGGAATAAAGCGTTTATACAAATTTAAGATTCAAGGGGATAACTCGGCTAACTCGAAGTTGAGCACACTCGACTGCAGCGTATATTCGAGTTGCATTTAATTGTGTAATAACTAAATGTATCAAAAGTGGAAAACACTTCAGCAAATAAATGTTATTTCATTTATTTGGTCATGGCAATGTCGTTTTCTATTTGAACATGAGTGTCAAGGGCGCGTTGATTGATGCCTTTCTAGATACTTAAAAAATCAGATACGCTTATCTGCTGCATGGTGCCTCTCTCGCTCTCTCTCTCTAATCCTCTTGCAGCAGTGTTCAACTTGAAAAAGTATAATTAATAAACAATTTTTGTTTATCTTTGATAAGTAGCCGCACTTAAATCTAAATTTCTATTATTGTGCAAAAAACTATTCATTAGATTACAAATATTTGCACTTTATTTTTTTCCGATATCAAATTTAATTAGACAAACAGAATATTCGCATACAATAGTTTAAATTGGTGGTGTTGTATTTTAGATTTTCAGGCTGGTGCCGGCGTAACCCTTAGCGCCCAATCCAGTCACCTTGTAAGTGGTACCAGCTGGAGTTGGTGCGCCGAATTTGGCAGCAGTGGTCACATAGAGAATATCCAAATTGGGACCGCCAAAGGCTGATGAGGTAATTTGCTTGGTGGGGAACTTAATCTCCAGCAATACTTTGCCAGTGCTAAGGTAAAACAAAATATATTAATATGTTAATTTTTTTAAGCTTTATACGCAATTTATTACTTACTTGGGATTCAATTTGTAGATGGTGTGTCCATTGAATGTGGCTACATAGATATTACCCTCAGTATCGATGGTCATGCCATCGGGCAACAGATGATCCTCAGGGCTCGATTTACGCAAATCAAACACAACTTTGGGTGTACCAATTGTACCCTTATCGAAATCATAGTCGTATGCCTTGACCTCATAATCGGTGGTGTCAATGTAGTAGAATTTCTTGGCCTGTTCGTTCCATGCAAGACCATTCGAAATACCAACATCCGATTTGACAACCTGCAGTTTGCCGCCCTTCTCCCACTTGTAGAGCTCGCCATAACGATGTTCGAACTCATCACCAACAAAGCGCATAGTACCGGCAAAGAGACGTCCACGGGGATCGCACTTAGCATCGTTAAAACGATTGCCGCTGTAAAGCTCCTCGGTCTGTACTTCGAAAAGGGTACGATTCACCTTTGCGCTTGTCGAAACACCATCCCAGTTAACAATGATAACACGGCGACCAGAGCCAACGGCGAACTCTTGTGGAGAGCCTTCAACTGGCACAACGAAACCGGCTAGGCTTTCGCCTTCGATTTTAGCCTTGTAGACTTTGTTTTCATTGTAGTCGTAACGCAACAGTGTACCGGCATCGATATCAACATAGTAGAGCGATTGACGTGCCACATCCCAGTGAGGACCTTCACCAAGAGAGGCGTATGAATCGGGTAAAGCTTCAACCTTGTAAGACATCTGCAATAAAAATAATTATTTGTTTAGACAATATAAAAATTATAAAAATACAGAAGTAGAAGCTATACGCGTCGTGCTGCTTGACTATTTTATACCCTACACACAAACAATTTGTGATAATGTACTGAAATCCACTCAGTGAAACTTTTAGTTAGATATTCTAACAAATGAACGAACGGAAATGGCTAAATCATTTCGTCATTTAGTGGGATCTCCACTACACATATTTTTTGTTCAGCTTAAAAAGAATTCGAAGCGTTTATAGCGATTCATCAATAAGTCGAAATGTCACGTTTAATTACCGCCATTGCCAAGAATTGTGTAAATATGAGCAAATTTATCAGCATTTTAAATGTTAGTTTCTCAAACGCGTCTCGATTATAATACACTCTGACTGCCGGCGATCAATGGCGCACGCAGACGACTCTTCAAATGCGGTTTATGGCTTTAAATCCGGTGCTGGCGCTTGCTCAAGTTGTACTGAAGTCTGACGTATGCCTTCTTTTAGTTTTTATAATGTCAATTAATGAAATCAAACAGCTGCAATGTACATTTCTGGTTTTTTATGATGTTTTTTGTTTATATACATATACATAAATTTTTTTAAAGTTATTTACAAAAAAACCGCCTATTTGTGTGAGCGAGAAAGAAAAACGCTACATTTATTTTTCGTTTTGTTGTGTTTGCATTTAAGATTTAATTTGAGGTTGTAAAGCGTTAACGTATTATTTTTTAATGTTTTTGTAATTGAATGCTAATTATAAATAAGTGTATTTTTGCTGTTGTTGTTGTAGTTTTTAATAATATATATATGTATATAATATTGCAAAATGAAAGGGAAGGCGAAGCATTTATAATGTTGGAGATGTATGTATGTTTGGGAAATAAATTATTAAATAAATCCATTTGAAACTGAGCTCATTTTTATACGTCTTCAAAAAAAGACATTCATTAAGCTTCCGAATGGCTCCATCCCATCAAATGTCAAATCCTACAACAGACTCTTAAAGAGGTTTACAGTGTCTGAAAGAATTTTTGTATCAGTGTCCAGCGTTACTATGTCAAGTTTTTAATGTCTCCAACAGTATCAACAATCAGAGAAGGATATTGCGATTACCGAATTGAAAGCGCCTGGTAGGGTGAGATGTAAGGATGTAGCTTTCTAGATGCTCTCCTATGTTAAGGGTACAATAGGCCGAGAATGGTCGGTGTTCCTGCAAATTTTACAACATAAGAAAACACAACCCCCTAATATCCATGCTAAGAAATGATATCTTTCATCGGAACTTAAACTAATGAACGGCAAAGAGATTCCATATATTAAAATCACACAAAATAAAGTGATAATCAAATGGATTGCTGACGGCTCAGTGAGGCTCTAATACTGGGATTCTATGAGCACTCAAACTCCGTTAAATGTAAATTAGTGCAAGAAGCAATAGCCATACTTGGAGAGCGCTGCATATAGAATAGAGGTTCTTTGTGTGAATGGACACACCAATATCCTAGGCTGGCAAACTAGTTAAAAAAGAAGCGACAAAGCCGTCCAACAATTCAGAACAATTTTGTAGCATTGGAAGACATACTATATAAAATATAGAAGCAGTTCTGGAAGACAAAAAAGGAGATTAAAAATTATACTCCAACTAGTAAGGACTCAGCTAAAGGTTTTGAAACAAACCAACTGCTCCGAATGCAGATTCTGTGTCAGTGAAAATAAGACTTCGCTGCAATCAAGCAAATTTCATTACTGAAGAGCAACTCAAAAGATCCTAGTTACTAATAAGCTTCATGTAGGATATCTAATTCAGTTGGATCCTTAAAAGTCGCTGTTTCTATATAAGTTCATAATTATTAATAAAAAAAAAAAAAATATAAATTTTCAGAGCATAACAAAAAATTATTATTTTATATATAGATGCTGTACGATATCTAAAGAAGGACACATCTACTAATAATAGGCATTAACTCAGTACAACAAAAATATTTCAATAAAACAAAGAAAATTATATGAAATTAAGAAAATATAAATTTTTTGACGAGGTTTCCAAAAATTAGCAGGACCCTGGGATACACCCTTGCCAATTTTTAGCAATTTTATTTGGATCCTATCAATTCTCAAACTATGTATACGGTCTGCACCGGTTTTTACTTTTGTGTCAAAACATCATCATTTCTAAGAATATACCATCTATCCGTACTTGAAAATCCTAAACAGAACTGAACTTTAGTTCTTAAGAAAGAATTTTTTGGTTTCTGTTTGCCAGTTTAACTTTACGAATTCACCATCAAATTTTTACTATAACATATCTCACTGCACTATAAACCGATTTATTAAAGTGAAGATTCCAGATTAGATTGAGGTTTCAGTAGATTAAGTTATAAAAAAGTTTATAAATAACATAAATATAAAATGAGGCCATTTCAATGTTGCCACAAGGATTCGATTTTAACATTTTCGGTTCTAATGTTGAACTTGAAATTAAAAAAAGGATTATTGAAAAGAATCCTTCTAATTCAAACACAGTTGCCACTAAAAAAAAAATTTTAAGTGTATAACAGTTTGGTACTTTTTAGTTTTTATATGCACATTTTTGAATTTTAGCAAACACAAAGTTTAATTTTCACCAAAACAAAATAATTGAAAAAAAAGGATGAAAAAAAAAAATAAACAAAAATAAATTAAACATATCCTTCTTACATTGTTGGATTTTTGTTTAAACAAATTATACGGCACAATATAACACTACGCGCTTCCAATGTCAACAAGAGACTGACATAAACCAAAAGCACAGGAATCTATTTATAGGAGAAGAGCAGCAGTCAGTAACAGCAGCCGGTGTAAGCGTGCTACCCTACAACAAGATAACGAGACGGCATAGTCATTGAGGCTAGCGGTCGGTTCGGCTGGAGCAGTATTCTGCCAGATAACACATCATTTGTTTTCGCGCTAGTATCGCTTGCTTGAACGCTCGGCAACTGTATTTGGGCAGTTATCATCAGCCAACGCCTCCACTGCCACTGTCACCGCAAACGCTTTAGTCGTCGCCATTGAGGCTAATCAATACAAGAGCTGCTACTTGTACATATGTATGTATGTATGGATGTAGACAAATATTTTTCAAACTTTGTTTGGTTAGTTAATGTTGGAGGACTATGGAGCACACACAAAGTTGCAGAGGTCGTAGCTGAAGGGCAAGAACGGGTACAGATTCAACTGGTCTATAAAGTATCTGGTATACGTAGTATCTGAAAATGCATAATTCACGCAAGCGTAGGAGTTACTTGTGTCGCTTGCCAGATACAATGCTTCTTCCAACTATATAGAGATAAATCGGTGGAAAAAAACAACGTTTGCTGCAGTATTTTTGCACTTGATTTCTGTTGCTCACATGGCTTTATCGAACGGATGCTTGTGAGACGCTGTAAGTTTTGTCTCATCATTGAATTCTGTAATTTATATACTTTAAGCTTTGACCTTTACGCGACGAGCTGCTACATATATGCACGGATCTTCGCAGACGTTTCTGTTGTCTCAATGTAATTTGGTAGCAAATATTTATTTTTCGGTTTTGTTTTTGTCACGCTTATCAGCCTCTGAGACCTAATGACTGTCAAAAAGTCATGCTTTCGATTTAAATAGCTATTTAATTAATTGGCAAGATTTATTGTTATTTTTAATTTTTTAGACTGATATGATTTTGTACCGGCGGGCGGGCTTGGCTGTAATTACTTCCATGCCCCGCAATCATTTCTGTACATACATACATATATAAAAATCTATTAAGCAATTAATTCGTTTTGAAAAAAAAAATAAGTTTTCAAATTGAACGACTATGATTTGAGATCAAGTTGTTTGATTATATAGCTGATATTTGATATTGTATAAATTGTACATTTGTATCAATAAACTTACGATCCCGGCTTGCGCTGCTACGCCTCCTTTTTCTAATCCTTTCTCATCTATAGTTTTACAATATTTGATTTATCATGGCACTCTATGATTTTTATCTGACCCGGCGTGCTATACTACGCATCCCTTTCTGTTTCTATTTTATGAGTATACTTCATTACATACTCAGTGACTCTATATTGCGCTGGTTGCAAACTTTATTAATTGAAATACATAACCTTAAGCTTGGGTTGGATCCCAAGAATTAAAGTGCAATGCACTATTTCCTCAAGACGCTCTTTCCGATCAGATCAAACTCTGTGCCGATAACGCCATTTCCCACTAGTTACATTCTCCTTTTTATCTAAATATCTCTCTCAGCACCCTCACACTATGCACATTAGTCTCTCGCCATTACATTTATTTTCCCAGTACTCTCAACTACCCATCACTCTGCCTGCCTTCCGCGACACAACCCTCAGAGTACTGCCTGTCATAATCACCCACCAAAACCTAATGCATAAATATTGTTCAGCAGACTGGTATGATACATAGGTTAATTTTTGGTAAAATCGGAGGGGCCGATGGCCCACCATCCATATAAGCGGTACATAAAATTTGTCATATTTTTGCGTCCACTTGAGGTACAGAGATGAAATTTGGTATACATGTTAACGGAATCGGGAGAACTAACCCTTTAATTTTTGGAGGGGGCTTTACTATGAGCGAGGCCGTGGGGTTCAGCAAGTTTATAAATAGATTTAAATTTTGAACAAGGATATCTGATAATATGTTAAGAATTTTTGAGAATGATCCGATCACGTGGCATTAATAGTTGAGGCTAGCAGCATAGCTCACACAGTTAAATTTAATATTCCATTAATAAGGAAAAATATCGAATTTTTCTAAAACTAGATAGTAAAATAAATGTAAATGTTCACATTCGTACGTCGACTTAAATGATATAGTGGAAACTTTTAACCGAAAATACAAAAACAATGAGGCTTCGTAAAATCTTCTGTTGAACCTTGATGCAAGTAAAAATAATGAACATAACTTGTGGAAAGCAACAAAATATTTAAAGCGCCCTTGTCAACGTCAAGCTCCATTTAAAAACTCAAATAATATTTGGTGAAGCAATACTCAAAAATCAGAAGCTTGTGCTTTGCATCTGGCGAATACGTTTCAGCCGTTCAATTTCATTCAACCTGCCGATTTCGAGAAACTAGAAGATTTTTTAGATGTTTCTTGCCAAATAGATCTACCAATCAAAACTATTACGCTTCACAAAGTGGAAGAAGAAATAAATACCCTAAAAACTGGAAAACCTCCAAGTTATGCTAGTAAAATCGTTATAGCTTAAAAGGGTTTTACTGGTATTAATATACATATAACTTCATTTTAAAGCTCAACCAATTTCCTTTTCAATGAAATTATCATGCTATTGAAGACTAACAAACCTGAAAATGCGATTACATCAAACAGGCCGATTAGCCTTCAGCCAGTGTTTTCCAAAATATTCGAGCGAATATTCCTAAGACTGCTGCCGGTGCTAGATAAGCATGGTATCATCGCACAGCATCAATTGGACTTCAGAAAAGAATATGGTACACCAGAGCAATGTCATCCTCTAGTCAAACTGCAACGGATACATTTGAACACAAACTCTACTGTTCTCTTGTTTTTTTAGACGTCAAACAAGCATTTGATCGTGTTTGGCATGCTGGTCTTAAATACAAATTAAACATATTAGACAATAGTTTAACTCTTAATCTACCTAGTCGGACTTAAGATTAGTTATGCGATTTTAGGTGTAAAAAATGGTATATTTATATTGCCTTAGCAAAAATGTTATTTTAAGTGAAACTATTTATTTATTTTAAATAAAAGAATTTAATTATAACAATTATTTTCAACAATATAAGGTTTCGATAGCTCAGCTGTCTAGTGTGCTTGCTTAGCATACAATTACTAACATCTCATCGGTTTAAGGTTTAAAACCCACAATTCCCAATTACATATTAATTTAAAAAAAGAAAACTTTCTCATCAAAGAAAGTTAAAGCAGAATAGGCTCTTTAAAGCAAAATAAGCTTAAAAACGAGGACAAGAGAATTTGGAAGGCATTGTTTAATTGTGAGGAGGTAACTGCTGCTATTGGAAGAGCAAAAGCTACCATGACTCTTGGCTCAGAAGTGCTAAACATAATTATCTCTACAATAAATAAATGTTGCAGACTCCTTGTGAAATCTGGCAATGTAGCGGCAATTTGGTGTTATTATTGGCCTTTATCGCTTCTTCCACTAATTGTGAAAGTTTTGATAGTATATTACCGAATAGTAGATTTCGATTTCAGCATTAAGCGACATAACTTCTTTTATTCGTGATGGATTTACAGAATCGAGGTCATGAGTACGTTCGGTGATGGTGGCACAAGAATCGAAAGTGTTGGTCCTGCAATCTTGTTTCAGAACATGTCCTGCAGTTCATTAACCGATACAACTAACTGATACCTATTAAACTACTTTAACGGTAGGAAGCGCTATGTTAAGTTTAAGGGTCTATGCTAAGTAAAGGTGTCACTGTATCGCAAGTTAAAGATGTGTATGCAGGAAGGAGGCGTTCTCACCCAATTATTATTCAAATTGTATTTAACGAAGTTGTCCTTAACCCATTGCTGTATAAAATTGGTCACCTGTTCACTATTTTATTGTCGAATATTGACATCAATGAAATTTCTGCAAGAAATAATAAATATTTAGTAAATCAGCTCACAAGTCTTCGGCTTCTATCTTTACCTTTTGGACTAAACAATTTATGATGGAACAATGCGGAATATTGCTGGATACTGAGCACTCCGACAGTTCTGATTATATTCGCGTATCATGCAATCAAGACAATGTAATGGGACCTTAGTAGAGATGTTATGTCTGGTAGAGAATTTGAAAGATATCATACGCAGTCAAAAGCCTCAGTTACGACTAAGCATGAATTTCAGTAGCGGAAGAAATACAAAGGAAATTACAGAGAATCGGTAAAAAAGAATCAGGATATTAGTTTTATAAGATACTGTCCAAGAGATGGCTACTATGAGACCTATGTCGTCGCACAAATTTAAGAAAGATATTTTATCACATAAGCTCTGTCGCCAGTATATGTTCACAAGCTAAAAGTGAAAATCGTCTGCGAATATAATACGAAATTTACCTTTGGTGTAGAAACTCGGTCAGAATGAATCAGTGGTGCTCACAAAACATATTAAATAATTAAATTTAGATACGACGAAATGGCGTTCGACGAAGAAATATATTCCCATTTGCTCCTGAACATTGTACGCGTGACAGCATTGACAAAATTTTGTGGAGAGGTGGAAGTATAACTTAATGAAACCCAAATGCATCAAGATTTTTTTATCACCAATTGCAGTAGCAGAAAAAATTGATTACTATGGATATAAATCGGTTGAGATAGCTGCTATAAGCAAAGATTTTTTCAGTAAAGATAGAAGAAACCCGACTTTTCAGAAGCAAAAAGGGTAAAAGCTTGTAAATATTGTGAGCTTATGTGATATAAATGAAGCTCAAAAATGCTGTTTGCGTCAACTATCGCTGAACATGATTCCTTTCTTAGCACATGGCCTTAGTCGTTATGGCTAACATGTTGGACATAATTTGCAATTGTTATCCAATACTTTCTAATAATAATATGTTATCTTTCAGTCGGTTGTACAATCCTGTCACGCGTACTGTTTAAAAGTTTGGAGCCATATACCGATGCACTGATTGGACAGTATCTGTCGATTATAAATCCACTTTCCATCGTCAATCTTGACAGGTCTGTAGTACTAGGTATTCCAGTAAATATTCGTTTATATATGCCCAAATAAAGCGTTGTCAGAATATGATAGAATTTCCGAACTCTTTGACACCAGGACAGGTTCCAAGCAGACTAATGCCCAATGCTTTATTGTAAAATTTGTTTAATTTGGAGATGGATTACATCCTGCTATTATCGGCACAAAAGAATGACGTGTTAGCAAATCATTCTAGAGATTGAAAAACTAACACATCTTATGGACGAAGAATTTCTTGATCAGTTTATGGCGATGGAAAATTTCAACGACTCGGAATAAGAAATCAGTAGGAACAACGTCAACCTTGTAATCGGAAGAAGAATAATGCTTGCTAATGGATGCTACTTTGGGTTCAACAAGCAGATTAGAGGTAACGTTGACTCTCTGTCGAATAAGGAAATTTTATACATATATTAGTCACTGGTAGTCCTGTCGCTGCAGTATGGCGCAAAAGCATGAATTTTAATAAAACCGAATGAAAAGGCTTTGTGAATTTTCGAGGGAAAAATTCTTCCATCGATATTCGTCAGATGAGACAAAATTGTCTTCTAAAAGCCTTTAACTTCACAACGAACGGTTACTAGATTTATTTGTTGCTTATTGGAAAATACGAGAACCACCGTTAGTACAACAGGCATCACGCTTAGGTCAGTTAAATTATCCATTAATGTTCACTGTACTAAAGACAAAATTTAATCAAAAATGATTACAATATAAAACTATTCATATACCTCATATTGTGACACAGGTTGTACCAAACCTAAACGTTTGAAATAGTAACAGGAGTAACGCCGTTAATATAAATTTGATTGTTCAGCAAGGTTCAGACGCTGTCAGATATCTGCGGCATTTACCAATTTGCATCATATTTTATAAACTAAAAATGACAGCAAACGTATACCACAATATACCAAAATACCCGATATCTGATATAGACTGAACGCATCTTTCTAACGTCAAATAGTCAGGGTAATCATGCTATCTCATTTGGCATGCATGGCCACTTTGCTGGTTGGTTGTCAACGTCTTTCGTAGGAGAGGGGGCAAGCATTCGAAAGGCGGAACTTCGTCGCAGTTTGGTTTGTCATTAGCTTGCAGCGATACCTAACGTGAAAACGTTTTGCCTTTTGCATCGGAAGCAGTAACTGTGTAAAAAAAAACAATTTTCTCATTTGAGTAATTCAGTTGAGTGTACAGTTTGTAGAAAAAAGGAACCACATACCGGCACTGCAAATAAATCAACGACTGCTGTACCATCGAAAGGCGACCTGGCACATTCCTAATCAAGGTAATAACTTTTCAATTTACTACTTTTCTCTTTCTTAAGTTTTTAGTTTGAGCATTTTCTTTTGAAATGTAATTGTTGTAGATGAGTGGGATGTTGTGTTGGTGGTGTCGTAGCCGGATGCCGGTAGTGTATTGTCCATTTGCAGAAAAAAAACATGAGTATGTTCATAGTTTGTTGCTAGTTTTCACCTTTTTGATGCTTAAAACTGTTTAATTGGTGAAATAAAAACAAATTAACTGCGCACAATTTGTCTATGGAGAAAAACACGTAAACGGGAAATTGAAAAAAAAAAAAAATCATAAAAAAAAAAAAAAAAAAATAGAAAAGAAAATAAGTAAAAGGGACGTAAATGGGAACAAACAGCTGTGCCGCATGCAACGCTGCACTTGCGGGCAAGAATTGCATAGAAACAGGGCTACATACATTAGGCAAAAACACACATTAGTGCTGCCATATGCATTTTTCGCACACGTAAACATTTATATTCGTATTCACTTGCTTAAAATTGTAAAAATCGTATTCCACTGGCTTTCGCCGGCTTAGAGCAGTACAGATATAGCAGCCTTATGGAAGTAATTCATGCGAAAGCGAGAGAAGCATTATCAAAAAGTATATTTTAGCAAGTTATAGTTTTTAAATATAATTTTACTTGCTTTCAATCAATGCTAAAACAATACTAAAACATCAGAAATGTAGAAATTAAATTGTATTTTGTGAATATAATTTTAGTTGCTTTTACTCTATACTAAAACAGCTGTTACACATTCGTTTTGTTGGCATAAACAGAGAAACAGCTTAAATATGTGGAGATTATTACATTAATATATGATTTAAATTTGTTCCAAATGTGCGCCATGCCATTAATTAATTTGTTTGCACAAATTTACTCAAATTTAGCAAAACTGTTGGTATCGAATAATTTTTTGTTTTGGTCTCCCTCTCTACCTTGCATACGATTGCAAGTGGAATACGACTCTAGTATATTACAATTTTGACCAGGGCTGGGGCTTTGTGTGCGCTCGCACTGTAAGACTAGTGCAGCAATATGTCGTTTGGTTTAATTTGACGAGCAGGAGCGAGATAGACTGCTTAACCGATATGTTCATTACAAATCGGGTATTCTCTGTCGTTTTGCATTCCCCTCGACACCACACCAGCACAATACTGGTCCCACTTGAAAAGAGTGTCGCAATAGACGACGCGCATTTTTCTTTCGGTCGTTGCTGCGTGCGGGTTAAGCTAATAGCAAAAAGGAGAGTTAAATAAAAAAAATCGGAAAAAACTGTGCGCTATTAATTCAGTGTAAAAACTAAAGAAGAGAGTGTAAAAAAGAGTTGAAATGCGGTGCTAAAGACGCAGCAGCAACGGAACGAAAAGTGGGTGACGAGCGAAATAAAATGTAAAGCACACATAATAAAAGAAAAGCAAAAATAATGAAAAGATAAATAAGCATAAAAATTCGCAAATGAAAAGTGAAAACAGAGAGTGAGCAAGAAAGAAGAAGCAGCATTAAAAATATTCCCATCATTTGATTTTATGAATTTTAAATAAAAAACAAAACATAGAGAGGAAGAACAACAAAACAACAAAAAAAAAAAAACATTTTAAACGGCTTTTCCAATAACTGTGCTAAGTTTTTTTTCGGTTTAATTTTTCCAAAAGCGTAGTTACGTGAAGACACGCTACTGACAACGAGGACGACGCAAAAATTATAACCAACGGCAACGAGTAGCGCCGCGGCAGCGGAAGCAGCAGCCATGTCGGAGGAAAATCTGCTGCGTGCGCGACAAAATTGCTGTCGTCTGTGCCTCGCGCCGCAAACCGAATGCATTTCAATTGCCAACAGCTATGCCGCCGATCGTGAACCACTGGCCACAAAGATACAAAACTGCGTCAACATCAAGGTGAGTCTTTAATAAACTATCCAACAAAATTTATCCAAATTGATATACAGCCAGTCAAGTGACTCTAAATCTGCTGGTATGGTTTTTGTGTATGTACCTATTCTATGACAATCAGCGCCGCTTGGAGTAGGAGTAGCAGCAGCAGCAGTAGTGGTGTAGCACACTACGTCTGGTGGCCACACCCGGGCCCCAAGCCACCTCTAAATGCTATCTCGTTTGGGTTGGTTCGTTCGTGCATTCGTGTGCTTGGTTACTCGTGTAGCTGGCTGTGTCTCTCTGCATTGTAGTACATTGTACACATGTGTGTGTGTGCTTGTGTATGTGTACATATATATCAACGCATTGTACATGATATGGTCTGTGGACGTTTCAATAGCACCACTGCCACCTACGTGTTAGCACATGTATACAATGCCGCCATGCTGGGTCAGCACTACGCGTATATGTACATATCTATGCGCCTGTCTATCTGTCTGTCCGGTAACTCCATTACCGTTGATTACAAAACACGCTAACTGGCTCCGCCATTGATGTAGCAGTTATACAGCTCTTGATATACAACTTCCATAAAAAGCAAAAAGTGAGGTTATTTCGAATGTATCCGTAATGAATGCCGTGACCATTTCACTTAAATATGATTGTGCAAGCAGCAACAACGGCAGCGGCAATGGCGGTCATGTTGGCTACACAAGGCGGCTGCCTGTGCCCGTAAGCAACTTCGAGACGAACCGCATGACATTTTGGTCATTCGCTTGCTCGCTTACTCACTCGGACGGTCGGTTGATCGATTGGTTGGTTGGTTGGTCGGTCGATTGCTTGCTCGGCTGAAGAGTGCCAAGTCACCATGCGGCGACAACGGCAACGTGCAATAACAACGCCATCGCCGCCATCATTGCGCTGAGCTACTCTAGTCTTGCTCTGGTTACTCTTGAAACGGCTGCGGCAGCGATGACGACGAAATCGGCAACGATAGCAACAACGAGACAACAACAACCACGACAACTACGACGACGACGACAATCTCGCCTCGTTGCTGCCGTCAACGACATTGCCCGCCGCACTGCTGGTGATTGTGGTGGCTGGCTCACTGGCTGAATGACTGACTGGTAATGGTGCTTTGCACGCATTGGTATTGGTGTAACAAGATGACTACATTGCCTGTGGCTTTCGTTTGCTTGCGCACGTTCGCTATATGCGTTGGCTGATTTACTGGCTAACTCGTTGGTTGATTTGCTGGCTGGCTGGTTGACTTGAATGCTTTGATGGCTGGTCTCTTTTATCACCATCATCATCATCAGCAGAAGCCAGCCGCAGCCATACACACACTTTGTCGCGCCTGTGTGTACCTTAGCATATATACATACATGTATATGTATGTAGATTGATGTGTATGCGTGTGGAATCGATTCCGTGTCATTATGGCGCTTGTCGCTTGCTCGGTGCGGTGTTGCTTGCACTCGCTCAGCACAGCGTAGCAATGTAGCTCAGCATTTGGTACGTTAAGCTCGAATTGTTGCCTGCGTGCTGGCAGATTCAGTCACTTTGTCCACTTCTTTTTTTTTGGTTTTTAGGTTAGGGCACGTTTATCCGCAACTCGTGTGGTTGTATACATATGTGGCTCTGTGTGAGTGTTGTACCACGAATTAACAGCTTCATTTGTGGATTGGATACTTCTATGTTATTCGATGATATCTATTGCTGGCGACAGTCTAATGAATGAAACACTAAACAGTTGTTATTATTTATTCTATTTTGTTTTCTTTTTTCTTGGTCTCGATTTATATGCCCTACACATATTGTAGCACGGCATGTGTAGCAAGCTAAGTTTTCCTACAGCGTTTTATATCTAATTCAGTAAAAAGGAAAAAGTAGAAGCTCAGAATATATAGAAATATATTTGTAAATTTAGGTAGAATGCGTTACTGAGGCTTACACAATATCTGGCTTTAGTCATCTTATCCTTTCTAGTTTCTCTTAATAAAATAAACCTTGTATAAATTTTGCTTAACGAATTGAAGGCATAAAGTATATAAAGAAAATATATTTTATATATATAAATAAAATAATTTGATATGGAAATCGTTCTTTAAAGTACAGGATATAATGAAACGTAAAAAACCGCTTCTCTAGAATGTTAAATTTCACTAGTGACAAGTACTATTTTGATATTATTTTATTTATTTAATTTCGAATCCATTTAAACTGCCCTTAATTTGCAATTAATGTTAATACATGTTTAAATAAGTCAAAATATTTGTTTATTTTAGTGAAAGACTGATTAGGTTCCATTTGTTGCGAGTTGACCACTCAACGCCAAAAAGAAGTCTCGAAACACCAAAAATATTTTTTCTTTTATTTTTACCCATTAATATTATAATAGTGTAGGGCATGCCAGTGTCGGTCTAACTTTTATTTGCGTTTTCTCTTGTATTCGTTTTTTAAACATTTCAACATACGTTCAAGGCGAACATGCATACAAAACAGAAATGTAAATAATTCAAAGCGAATAGCCAGCACAAAACGAAACAAAATGCGGCGCAAGTGTCGCTACAGAGCAAAAGCGAATCGTAGAAAGAGAGATAGATATAGCGAGAGAGATATCGGCACAGTGAGAGCGTGAGCGCATACATGAGAGTATGAAGCACAACCAGCTTTGTAGTTACGTTGGGTTGCCAGAGCCAGTTCATCCGACCCTGCTGCTGCTTGTGGTATATACCGAATTCGAATCTTGTCGCAGCCAACCACGTCGCTAAACGCTAGGCAGGCACAGCAAAGCATAGCACACACAGGCAGACCGACCGACAGACAGACATACTGACGAGTAGGCCACGCTACGCTACGCAATCGAGAACACCAATTACGTATTGCGTTTTCGCTCTTCATTCGTAGCCGCTGCTGCTGTCGATTGCTTCCTCCACTGCTTTTTTTCCATGGAATTCGCTGGCAGGCAAACCAAAGCAAGTTGAATCGATTCGAGCAGGCAGGCAGGCAGACCGACATGCTCGGTTCTGGTACACAGCGGGCATTGATGATGACAACGACGATGACGATGACAATGAAGCAAATCTTCCAGTACTAACCGTCGACAGCTGCAATACGTTCGTCGCTCTCTACCGCTGACGTCAACTCCGCCTGTCTTGATTTATCAGCAGTTGCTGCTGCTCTTGTCTGGTTTTCTATGCCGTTGTCGTTTCAGCTGTGGTGTTTTATAATTCCATTCCGACTCTTTGCTGTGCTGTGCGCAGCTATAACGTTCCAGTAATCGTTGCTCCCTTTTTTTATGCTCTCTAGCGCGCACATATGCATGTCACGTTGGCGCTGGGTCGTCTTGTCAAAATTTAGGTGCGGGGTAGTAAATTTTCCTATCTTTTGGCCCATATTTCATAGGAATATAATTTTAATTTTAGCACAGATTGTTGTTCGCAATCAAGAAAAAAGTTGCTATGTATTCTCAATAATTTCAGTTCTAAAAATCCGTGCTCGACCTAATCTCTCTCGCCGGTACTGCATTGGCGTCACCAGAAAACCCCATTTTCTGATACAAGTTCTGGATGTATTAGTGGAACTGTACTTCAACATATGCGCATACTGCCGGCAGAGGCAGTATCCGGTCTCCGTTGCTGGAACTCCAGCGCGTGCACAACGCAATAAAAACGAATCAGTAGAGGAAACAACTGTGCCGAGAAGCATATAACAAAATGTGTGGAATGGAATGGAAGAGAAAACGAATTGAATTTACTGACGGTGGGTCGTCTTTTTGTACGTCCGTCCAACCATTCATCCATGCATTGCACACATTTCGTGGTGGATTTGCTGTTGGCCTGCTTTGTCTCTGTATACATGACTGCCTGCCTGCCTGGCTGGTTGCCTGCCTGCCTGGTTGGCACTGTTCTATGTGTAATATTGTGTTTCTTCTGCTGGTTGCGCGTTTGGCCGGCAGGCAGGTTGTTTCACTAGCTTCGTTGTTTCGCTGAATGCTTCTCGGGTCTGCTATCGATTCGAGCACAGTGTGCTTCGTTCCAATTGCTATTGCTGCTGCTGCTGCTGTCGTGTCAGTAGCAGCCAGGCCCCACTTCGTGCACGCGTGGCTGGCTGAGTGACTGCTTGGTTGGCTGTGCTCGTAACGATACAACCCGATGTGGTTGTTGTTGTTGTTGTTTAATGGTGATGACGAAGACAACAAGAGCTACGACGCCGGCTGTTGTTTGCCTGGGTGATTGGCTGGCAACCATTTTGAATTTGGTTTTGCTTTTGCTTTGTACACTGTGCTGCGGTGGCGTTGTTACCTTTTCCGTTGGTGTTGCCTATGCCTTTGCTGCGGTATCGACTCTTGCCCTTTTTCTTTAGATTACGTGGCGCTACGGTACATCATAAGCGTTATACTTTGTTGCATTTGATGGTGGTGGTGGTGGTAGTGACGGCACCGTCATCATCATCATCATCATCATCATGATTATCATCTTCGGTAACAACAAAATAGCAATTTCGATAGCCACCATTTGGATTCGCTTTGGTGCAATTTTTCATGGTAATTGTTACAGTATAAAAATATTTCAAAAATGTAAAAATTAAAAGAAAACATTTACTTTGAATTTGCTACTTCGCTGTTCCAATTGTTGTTGCTATAATTTGGTCTTTGCACCTTGAAGATTAGCAAGCTTGCTGGCCAACGTGTCACGTTATATACACAGACCAGACATATGTACATATGCAAGTATCCTGGTCGCAAAGTAAGGAATGAAAAAGTATAAAGAATTGTTTCGGTTGCAGCTGCTTTTGCATTGTTGTGTACGGCGGTTCGATTAGTTTCCTTGCCTGCCAGCTTGCCTTGCTGCTTGTACACCCTGAGTGACTGGAACACACAAACAGCATGTGTTCGTCGAGGTTATCCAGCGTTGTACGAACCGAATGTATGCTTGGAATGCTATATGATTCATGTCTCTAGTTGTGATAATTGATTGCTAGGTAGCTGCTGTATTTAAAAAAGTTTACTCTAAATGCCACGCACGCCGTTTACACGAATATAGCTTCGCTATCATCATTGACATCACCACTGCTGCTGTTGTTGCAGTCGCGCTATTGTTGTCGATATTGTGGTTATCTACATAACGCCAGCAGTGAGTCGAAATTGCCAGCAGTACGTCGGTCGGCTCGGTCGGTCGGTACGGTATCACCATGAACAGCGTTGAGCGACGACAGCTGTTGTACGTTTATTTTGAAACAAACTATACAAACTGGTTCCAGGTTTTCGATGTGGTTGTCGTGGCGTTCAATTGATCGATTGATTGAGCGTTGATATCCACATCCCTACAGCTTTTGTTGCTCTTTATACTCTGCTGATCACTTATGCTGCCGCTGCTGTTCTTGATGCTATTCCGGCCTGTGGCTTTCTCTACATGCCACTGTTTACTTTGCTCTTTTTATTTCTCCGCATATGGCTATTCCATTGCGACAGCCGAAAATTATAAATCTTCGAACGATTATTACTATTCAGTACATTTACAATATATAATTTATGAGGGGCACTATTTATATTTCGGAAAGTGGCAACACTAATGTCAGTAGATTAAATCTGGCAATACTAAAATAAAGTTTGACATTTTTTAGCATGAACCTACTCACGTTTTTATTTACAATCGCGTGAGTTGAAAAAATCTATTTGGCAAAAAATGGAAATTTTTAGGGGAAGGTTTTCGTTGGTTTATTTTTCACATCTTTCGACGTGTATTATCTCAACAAGAGTGTCTCGATGAGCTCAGTTCTTTGTATGGCGTTGAAGCAGCATCAAAAACCATTGTATATTGCTCTGCGACGAATTCCGTGTGGCCACTGTTCCGACCATTTGTTATCCTGAAATCTTCTCAAAAAGGCATACATTTTCATGGAGAATATTTTGAAAAAACAATAGACATTTTTATTTAAAAATATTTGTTATTTGCTATTTCAGAAATATAAATAGTGTCCCTCATAAGTTCTTCATTGTTTTTTATAAAACAGAATGGGGTTGGAATTGTTCAAGACATTATTTCGCATTCGAAAGGCCGTACAATACAATTATTTGTGAGCAAACTACCGTACTATTCCTTAAGAATTCAACACTTTTGCCTACATTTCCAAAAAAAAAAAAAAAACACTCGTGAAATAAAATAGCCTTTTGAAATAATTCTATCCATATTCGCCTGTCTGTCAGACAAATCGTAATATTTGAAGAAGTACGACCCATACAAATGAACTATTATTTTCCCAGTTTTTGGAAGAAAAAAAATGTTGTTGGTTTTATTTACCTAGAAACGTAAATTTTGGTATATCTTATTCTTATATGATAAAATAATCTACACGGAACCAGGTAGGAATATAATCCCTACACAAATTTAGGTTCAAGCGAATACCGGGTAGCTCGAAGTAGCTTACACTTGACTTCAGGAGGGTTTTTTTTTATATAATTTTTTTTTACTAAGCTAAATGGTTATTTTGCGTTAATCCTGACTAAGTATGTAACATAGTTACGGATGAATCAATATAGAGCGTATATGTTATAATGAAGTTCTTTCGTTTTGCCGCTTAAATATGTAAATTAAATATTTGGTTGCTTTATATTTTTATTTAAGGTTGAGCTAATATTAAGTCAAAATACACGTGGATTACTTTTAAGTAGATTCTATATGTAGGTACATATAGTATAAGAACCCAATCGACTCTGTCGTTTTACTGTTGCATTACTCTTGGCGTTGCTTAGTATCTATATATAAATTGCTGCACACATATACCTTCTTTTTTTTTTTTGTATAAGGTCAGCTGCTGACTGCTGTTACTTCCATAGGCACTTCGTCTCTCTTTGACCACTCTTCCACTTGAGTACTTTAGGCCTTGATTGAAATCCAATATGCGTCTTCGCCGGCAGACGGTGCATGAAATTGGAGTTGCTTCCTTTTCATATTTACTTTTCAATTTATTCGTTTCCAAAAAAAATTAAAAAAAAAAAAATTAAATTGCTGAAGTAAGGACACCAAAGCAAAATTGGAAAATGCTGGCGCGGCTTCAGAGTCACCTTTCCTATATCGTTTTTTGTTGTTGTTATTGCTGCAGCTGAGCTAAGCCAACGCTTTCACTTGTGTATGCGCAGGTGCAGCTGTAATATGGTTTGGCTGGCGGAACTGCTGGTACAGGAATTAATTGCCAAGAAATTTAGTTGATTACTCTGCACTTTGAAAGAATTTAAGATTTTAATGAAATAGTAAAGTAGAGGCTTTTCACAACACAGTAAATCAGAATTTTAGAAAAATAGAAAGAGAAAGTCGGTAAATTTGGATGTTATTGAGTTGTTGAAATCTGGTGCTGCTAACTACCATGTTCCGATCTGCGGCGACATAGATTAGCCTCGCTCCATTATTGGAGGTAGGGTCGAAAAGGCTAAATTTTCCGACAATTGGGAAAAAGATTCTTTTCACTATATTCCCTTATTTCCTGTATGTAATTTTCGAGATCATCAACCAGCTGTATATTTGCACTATCTTTATGAAGGGTGAGGACATTCCAGCTGCATATCCGTAAATCATGATCCTTATATCATTTGCGGGGGTTGATATCGTAGGGTTCCATCCGATGCTCCCTTTTTGTTTTTAATGAGTTTTTTTTTTACGGTGGCGGGACCCAAACACAGCGTTGCAAACCCTAATCATACAACAGTACAAACACCCTGATCACGAATATATATATTTTATGCGATAACTAGACCATTCCAGGCTAACTTAATTTCCTTAGAAACGACCAAACTACCGTGTTTTCCGATGCCTTTTTCGTTTTCATGCACTCAAATGTGCATCAAACAAACCCTCTTACAAACCATTTTTGTGAGCGGAGATGCGTAGATTTGTGGTCGCTGTTTGTATTATCGGTGATGTGTTTAGGAGTTCCGCGTTGTTGACGTCAACACTTTAAGATGCTGCTTCTTCTGCTTCTGCTTGCGGTGTTAACCAATTCGCTAATGGTGTGAGCCGCCTCAAAGCCGCGTTGCTATGTATACATATATACATATGTATATTAGCAAGCAAACCCGGCATTGCCCGGCAAGTTTGTACACGTACGCATGAAATAAAAGCATTAATGGTTTCGTTTGTGCGTCGATATATGAATCGAATCAGTCAGGTCAAGCATTCTTATGTAAATTTATTGTTGTTGTTGTTGCTGCTTGTTCATTAAGGCGAACATGCACCAGCAGCAGCAGAGACAACAGCAGCAATGCTTGCAATTACAAAAGGACGTATTGAAGCTATCAGCAGCGGTGCGCCACCCATTTTCAAACTGATGGCGTAATGCTCTGCTGCATGCTTTATTCTTTTGGTATTAGTTTGGGGTTAGCTTAAAGCGCTACGCTTGCATAATCGCCCCCACGTAACGTTTTAAGATTAAACATTTGCGGCTTATAACTTTGATGTATAATGCTCTTCTACCTGATAAGCTAGAAACTGATGTTGCTCTTGTGTTTCAAATTTGACTGCAACTTTAAGTTTAATGATGATGGGTAATGATGATGATGATGATGACGATGTTGGTGTTGATGATGAGTAACGTCTGTGAGTGACTTTTGACGTATACATAGTTGTTCCATTTATCTTTATTTGTGTACGTGTCAACTTTCATGTTTTAGCTTTTTGTGTATGTGTATGTATGTGTGCAGTTGCAGTCAAAATAATACGTGGTATGGTATATAAGTCATTGACTTACTGATATTCCCGTGTTTGCAACTTCAGGTGCAGCCGTTAATTATGATAAAACGGATATATTTTGTGTTTAGCGTACAAAATTTATGTCTGGTAGTCATTGATTGCAAGCAAAGAGCAGCTAAATGATGCGCCAATACTTTTGAATATACATTTTTTCAGTTATAAAGTAGAGCACATTGATTATGAAGCTTCTACGGGTTACTACTTTTCTAATTTTTGATTTGTTTATTCAGATAAAATTTGTTCCCGTTTATGGTAGCTAATTGGAGGTTTATTTTCTCTCCCACGCGCGAGTTCATTTCTACAACTTAGGGTTTTGACTCAAACATATTGGTTTGCGCCTCTGGGCACTCTATCGTCTAAAAATGGCTTTCAGCTACTTTAGCTTTACGATTCTCTACTATAACTTCGTTATTTTCCATTCCGTTCTGCTCTGCTTGCTTTCTCCCTTATTTGTCTGATGTGTTTTGGCCATGCGTGGTCGGTTACTCCGCATTCATCGATTGTGTTTGGTACACTTTATCTTGCTTTTGCATTAAAGGGTTAGGACCTTTGCCTTCATACCTTCACACGAGGCACTGGGTACCCTAGACGAGGGTTTGTCGAAGGCTTTCAGGTTTGGTCTACTTATGTATCGACTCTAGCACTAAGGCAGAGCATAATAACTGCTTGGCCTGCTTGAACTACAATGGATAAGGTCACACATAACTGACATTTCTCTATATAATATATGAATTTTTTTCTTTAAAAATTAGCTAAAAATTTTATGTCAGAAATTTTCTGTGCATCCTAAGAACTTCTTTGGTATATAACCACAATGCTTTAACTTCAAAGTGCACTATGTGAGCAAGAAGTCCTATAAGCAAAGCTATTTTTAAAATAAATCAATATCCATAAAAAAATTCTTGAATTGTAGGAGTCCTTTGAGTATACATACCTGTGCACATTAAGCTGATTTATGTAAGTACAAAGGATGTAATTGGACAAGCAAACAAACATTTCAATAAATACCAATTTGAAAGGATTTTATGTAAGTTTGTAGGTATGAATGCGCGGCAAAGCCTTTGAAATGTTGTTTGGTTTTGTGGTTGACAACCAAAATGATGCTGCACAAAGGTTGCACACAATATATGTATTTATGTACTCTTAAATAAATGCATTAATGTATATAACAAATTAAGTAAGTATATACATTTGCATATAAGGGAATGCATGTACCTATGCGAACACATATGCCTGCATGTATGTTTGCTTTTACAGGATGTTTCCGTGTTGGCTGGAATGATGTTATGTTCGTATTGTATACTTGTAAATACATACATACATACGCTTCTATATATGTGTATGAAAGTCGCGTGTGAGGATTTGTATGCGTGTGCAGTTTAGTTAAGGAAAACATCCTTAAGCTTGCTCACTTGCATTACGTACGTACCTACATACGTGTATGCCGTTGTTGTATATAATTATAAGCAGGTCATTGACATTGCAGCTTGACTGAACAACAACAGCAGCAACAACAACAACGAATGATACTGTTTCTGACCGATAGAGTTAAGAATTATATGTGCGAGCATGTCATGTACGACTCTATGTACTGAGAAAATTCATAGCATAGCAAAATCTAATCAAAACCAAACCCAAACCCCAAACCATTATTATTACTCAGTTGAGAAAAGCAAACAAACATGTTAAGGATAACATACAGTTTTCCAACGTGCGTCAGTTTTCATGTATCAATCTTTGTTGGATATATATTTGTAAAAATTCTTTTGGGGTTTTGGCTTATGGCGCCATGTCGACGCAGGCAAGTCATCACTTGTATCAAATCTGTTTAGTAATAGTTAGTTGATTTGTTGTTGTTTAGCTAGTACTAATTTCTTGTTCATTCTTTATATTTTCAGATCACAGCCAATGATCGTCTATCAATGTATATATGCCACGCTTGCATCAGTTATCTAAACTCGTGGCAGAGTTTCAAGAATCGTTGCCTTTCATCGCAAAGTAAGCAGCGAAACTGGCTTGATGCAAATAAACAGCAACAGCTGCTGGACAATAATGTTAGCATCTCGGAGGTCAACAATGTCGCCACCGGTGGCAACAACAATAATAGCAGCGCTATAGGCGAGAATGGAGAACCGCAACAGGACGAACAACAACAGGAAACAACAACGGATAAGACATCGAATATATTGGAGGGCATAACGTCACTGAAGAAACGCAAATCATTAACAGTTTATGTGAGTCCAACTAAAAATCAACCAAAACTTCAGCAACAGCTGCAACAACAACCACAGCAGCAACAGCAACAACCACATCAACAGAAACATCAGTCTCAACAGCAGCAGCAACAATATATGAAACGTTTTAAATACCAACAGCAACAGCAGGGTAGAAAATATCAGCAACATAATAAAATGCAGCAGCAGCAGCAGCAACATACGCCGCCGCCGCCGCCAACACAGCAAAAACAACAAATTATTTTACATCAGCAAATTCAGCAGAAAACGCAACAACAACATCAACAAGTCAAGCAAAGACGTCAAAAACGTTATAAGCAACAACAGCAACAAGAACAACAGCAACATCATCAGCAACACAAGCAGCAACAGCGTCCTCAGAAGCAGCAGCCGCAGCAGCAGCAACAGCATTCTCTGCAAGAAAAATTTTCACTATTTCATCAGCAGAATCAACAATTGCCAATAGAGACAATTGTCATTGATGCGGTAGCAACAACTTCTGCTGAAGCAGCAACTGTTGTTTCTGCTGCTACTGCTACTGACTCTACTGTCGCTGCTTGTAGCGCTACTGTCGTTACTGGTTTTTGTGCTGATGCTGCAACTGCTATGGCAGTCATGCCGCTTGATCTAACACCGACAGCTGCGCCTCAAATAGAGATTTCAGCAGCGGTGCCGCCTGCTATGGTGTTAGCTGGAACGACTTCGTTACTAATGCCCATGCGTGATTTTGCTACTGCTGCTATTCCGGAACCACCGGCTTCTTCTTCATCGTCTGTTGAGCTGTCCGTATATGCGGCGACATCGCAATGTAAAAGCGCTGCACAGCAGTTGCGCCTCTTTAGACGTTACTCTTATAATGTAATTGTATCGTGCAGTCCGTTCGTCGCTATCAACAGCAGCAGCCAAGCAACATAACACTACAGCTGCTTCAATATGCATTATATTTATTTTGAGTTTTCTCAAAATTACGTTTGAATATCGAGAAGGAAAAAATTAAGACTGAGCTTCAAAATGTTTTTGGCGATATTTCTGTTTTATTTAATTTTGTTGCACTTCTTTAAAACGTATTTTTTCTGTATTTAAATTTTCTTTTCGTTTCTATTTCGACAAGTCTTAAATAATGTATATCGTCTTTTTCGTTTTTTTGTTGTTTTTATTACTTACAGCCTCTGCCAGCGGTGCCCATAAAGGATGAACCACTTGATAGTGATGAGGATTATCATATGCGTCATCCAGACGAGTCTGATGAAATGGTTGATCCAACACTGTTTCTTGAGCGTACAGAACACGAGGGCGATGTTCCTATTATGGTGTGTTACTCACAGACTCATTGAGAAATAGACTATCTTACTAAATATTAAAATTATTTACAGGACGAAAGCTACGACTACGGAGCGCAACGCAGTTCAGCTGCAGCTGTTGCGGCTGCATCGTTGCCACCCGCTACGGTAGCCAATGTAGCTGCTGCAGGCGACTTGAAAGTAGCACAATGTCGCGCATGTAATCTCCAGTTCTCTACACGTGCAAACGCACGCCGGCACGAGCGAAATTTGCATCCAAATCTGTTTGAGTTATCCACCGCTTCACCAAATAATACACCTATTACAAAACCAACACCGGCACTGGCTGCTGCACTCGAGCTACAGCGTGCTGCAGCCGCCGCTGCAACGATTGAAGCCTCTAAGGCGGCTGCTTGTGGTGCCATCACTGCACAAAAGTTCCGACAAGAAGTCATGAATGCGTTCAACAAATCCGAAGGTGGTGGTTTTGATTACGAAAATCCCGAAAAATATCAACATTTGCTTAACGATGATAAAATCGCTTTTGTACAGCAGAATAGCGAATTTCTTGACCAGTATCAAAACATGACCTGCCGTTGCTGTAATAAAGCATTCAGCACCTATAAGAACTTTATGGCGCACATACGCAAAAAGTATCCGACGCTGCCGCGAAATGTATGCTTCAATTGTCTTAAGCAAAACGAATCGAAGGCGCTATTCATCTCGCATTTAAAGAAGCGCAATTGTATTAATTTGTACAGACTATTGAATAGTCTCGCTGCTAAGAATCCAAGTTTTTCGTCAAGCGTCGTTGCTCCGCCACGCTCAAAGTCAGCATCGGTGGCGTCCACCAAATCGGCAACTCCGGAACGCATGCGTGCCAAGGAGTTGCTTATTAATAAAATGTACGAATGCAAAATATGTCCCCAACAATTTCGCACAAAACACGAGTTCCGAACGCATGTCTACGATTGCCATGCGGATGTGCCGCGCAAGGACAATGCCTCCATACAGTGTAGTTTTTGCGGTTTGGAAATTATCGATCCTGTCGATCGCAAGCGTCACTACAATAACATGGACTGCATTGTTTCACTGCGTTGCGTCACGTGCAAGGGCAAGTTCGATAATCATCAACGCTTTTTGGATCATGTCTATCAGGAGCATTTAGGCGTCTTAAGTGATAATTCGTCGACATTGAGTGGCGCAGTGCCGCGACATAAAAGCATGGAAATATTACCCGCCAAACAAAATCTCAGCCTAACTGGTGGTGGTAAGTAGATCCGTTATAGTTAAGCTATGCTTCCTTCTCCCTTTGCTATACCATTAATCGCGTGTGTGTCTGTATGGTTGCTCATATATTGTATGCATTTTGCATTCTCGCTTAGGCGCTTCATCCAATGATGAGTCACACAGCAGCGGCGTGGCGCTCACATCGACACCAGCCGCCGCTGCCAGTGGCGCTGCAAGTCAAGCTCCTGCTGCCAAATCTCAATATTTTTCGCGTATGCCTCAAGCTTGCCCAATTTGCGGTCAACAATACAACAACTACAACAACGTATTACGTCACATGGAATCGAAGCATCCAGACAAACTGCCCGAGACGTACAAGTGCGTTAGCTGCGGCGCAGGTTTTCCCCGCATTTCAAATTTACGCGAGCATATGCTAAACGCGCATGGCAGCGATCGTAATCGAGTTTCCGGTGGGTTCGAGTATATTGTCAATGCTGATGCGCTTAAACTGCTCGACACCGGCGCGCCGAATGCGTACACGGGTCGATACGACTATGTTATGAAAGATCTGATGTCGATTAATGGTGGGACACTCGGTAATTCGCTTGCGATTGTAGTTGTATAGTCGTAAACTATGTAGCTTCAAAGCTATTAAAATTCTGGCTAGTAGCTCATCTGCTTCGATCTGTGGTTTAGCGTAGCGCAAAACTAACATATTACTCTCTCTTTTTCTTCTTTTGCTTTTTTTTTTTTGGTTTTTATTTTCTATCCAAATTTTATAACTATTCTAGATGACGACGACGATGATGGCGACTCTCCTTCGGCCAAGCGCATGCGTTTGGATACTAGCGTATCAGGTGCACCAGCGACTCCTTCCTCTACTGGTAACAATGCTAATCTGCTGAGCAGTCAGAAGGAATGCCATGTTTGTTATGCCATTTTCAATAACAACATCGGCTTATCGAATCATATGCGCTCACATACAGCGAGCGTGCTGGCAGCTGCCAATCGCGTAACACCAAGATCGCTTACAATCACCGCTACGCCAACGCTGACTGCTACACCGACTTTGCAGTCCTCTGCCGATGCATCTGCTGGTGGCTCCCGTGTCAGATCGACATCGCCAGCTATTACGCCACAGCAGCAAGCGCTCTACCGTCGCGGATTTGAGCAGGCTACAGATCGAAGATTTCGTCGCATGCGTTGCCAGATTTGTCAGCGTCGTTTCTCCTCTAAGAAGTCCTATCGCTATCACATGCTCAACGACCATCAGATACGTAATGTGCAGTTCATTAAGTGCAAACTTTGCAATGCTGATTTCGCACACGAAAAGGGTCTCAAAGTGCACTTGTTTAAGGTGCACAATACGCTAATTAAAGATGATATGATCTTAAAGCAATTTGAATGCGATATATGTTCAATTGTGTATACGTTAGAGGCTGAACTGTTGCAACACAAAAAAAATGTGCATGGATCCGAGGACGCACAGGCCGACGACATGGACATGAATGATACGGCAGCGTCGGGCTCAGGCTTAATGCTCGATGCATCGATTTTGAGCGCTGGACCTCAGTCGGGCATTTCGACACCGATTAGCGGAATATCCAATAACAACAACGCTGATAGGCCGCTTTACTGGTATCAGTGCAAGTACTGTCCATCCAACTTCAACACTAATAAGAAGCTCGCAATACATATAAACTCGCATGACGAATTCGATTCGAAGGATTACTCGTGCAAGGATTGTGGCAATGTGTATAGTGGACGCAAGAGTCTTTGGGTAAGTGTTTTTATTCAACATTAACTTATGCCTTTTAAAACTAAATCATCCCTTTTTTATTTATAGGTACACCGTTACAAAAAACATCCACAGATTGCTGCGCCTGCGGAGTGCGTGCTATGCCGAAAAGTCTTCTTTGATTGCCAAATGTTGGAAAATCACACACCCACTTGCAATCGTAAACCGATTACATCCACTGGTGCGCAAGCGGACACCGCTAGCAGCACCCCAATCCGGCCAATATATAAGCACAAAACAGGCGATGATGATGAAGACGAGGATAATGCTGCTGCTGATGACGGCAGCGATAGCAACAATGGCACTGCCAGCGGTAGATTTGTGGGAACATTGGGCGGCGGAGAGGTGGAGATTTCCACAATACACAGTTCAGCGCCAACGCAGATGAAATTCAAAATACCTGAAGTTGCCTGCACAATTTGTGGTGCCCGTTTCAGTGATCAGGAACTCTTTACCAAGCACATACAACGTCATGAGCAAGAACTGTATACGGATAATCCGCTGGCTGCTATGTTCGATGACGGACCGAGCGATCCAAATCAATTCTATTTGGATCTTGTTAATGAGAATGGCGAGTACGCTTGCGATCTCTGCGTAAAGACATTTACCCAGATGACTGCTTTCAAAGTACATCGTAAATGGCATTTCAGAGGTGATAACAAACAGGTGAGCTTTTTGGGCTTGTGCAGCGAGGTGCGTTACAAAAGCAACATCAAAGATCAAAGTCAGATGTTCGTTTGTTGGTTGGTTTGTTCGTTGGTTCGTTTTCATGTATTGTGTGTTGCCTCCGCACCAGTCACAAAAAAATATGAAAATGGAATTCTGCAAACTCTTGATTTTATTGAGCTAATATTAATATTTTTATGTTTTTTCTTCTATTTTTCTCATTGTCATTATTTTGCAATATATAGAACCAACAAGACGCCGATCAGGCAGCCAGTGTAGCGAGCAACAACAACAACAACAGCAACAAACACTCCAACAACAGCAGCAGCAGCAGCAGTACCAGCCACAACAGCAACAACAACAACAACTCGTTGACGAACATCCAACCACATCTGCAGGAGCTTCATGCTGTGGGCCTAATGCCGAATCATCAAATTCAGCATTCCAAATCACTGAAACGCAAAAGGGAACTGAAGTGCCAATATTGCCCCTCGACCTTCATCAACAACAACAATCTACGTCGTCACATGTACGAGCTGCACAAGAACGAAGTGAGCATTTTGCCGGAGCCACCGAAAATTGAGATCGATGAACCGCTGTCATGCCGTCGCTGCGCCTTGAAATTCGAAACACGGGAGGAATGGATTGAGCATAAAGTGAATGATGCACGAACTGTGCGTCCGTTCGGACCATTCCAGTGGGGCTGTGATCTGTGCGGTGACTACGTATCGCGCAAGGAGAAACTAATCAATCACATAACTAATCATCATCTTAAGGAATCGGCAATAGCAGCCGTTGAAGAGCTAAAACAAGAGAACAGTGGTGAAGAGAAGAGCACGGTTAACACAAAGATAGAAGACGACAAATACAGTCAGCGGGCGGACAATAATGATGCCGTCGAGGAAGAGTATATAGAAGAGGATGATTATGATAATGATGCAGAGCATGCCGATCATGATGATGTGGATGATGAGGATGTTGTCGAAGAAGAAGAAGACCATATGGTTGAAGCTGATGATGAACTAATTATACAGGATGATAATGAGGCACATTTCGGTGATGCAGATGTTGATGTTGCGGTTAATGTTGAAGTGAAAGATGCTAACGATACCGATATTGAAATCAGCGGTCATGAAGATGATGATGATGACGTAGATGAAGATGATGACGACGACGATGTACAAGATGAGGACGACGACGATGACGACGACGATGACGATATTGAGACGGATGGTGAAAGCGAAACGGAGCAAAATATTGCTAAATATATTGAAGCCACTGCCGATGTGCCCGAAAACACACATAGTAGCGCACCAGTAAAAATGACAATCAAAAAGTCACCGCCAACAGTACCAAAAAATGAATTAACTGCTGTTGTCAAGCTGGAAGAAAACAATGACATAAAGCAAGAAGAATTTCAGGCAACACAGCCAGAGGTGACAATCAACGGCGACAGAAGCGGTAGTAGCAGCAGCAACAAGGGCAAAGAAGCGGTAACAACATCAACCAACATCAATAGCAACAACACAAATACCGACAGTTCCAGTGAGAGCAGCGATGATGACGATTCCGAAAGCACTGATTCATCATCTAGTTCATCGAATTCAACATCGACAAATTCCACGGGTGAGACGCGTAAAGCTGCAGCAAATATTGCTGCCGCTACTAATGTTAAGGTTAAGTCTCCTTTTGCTTGTGATCTATGTCAACTTTATTTCGATTCGCAGCCTGACCTACAGAAGCATGTTAAGATGCATTTCCTCAATGGGCCTGGCTCTGTAAACGTAAGCAAAGCAACTAACGCCACAATTGCAGCCAATACGATGGTGACAACGACCAGTGCAACTACAAAGGCGACGTTGATGCAAAAGCAGCAACACGTCAACAATAGTAATAGTAGTAGCAGTGGTGGTGTTGGTGGTCGTAATGGCGGTGCCAATAGTGGTAGTGGTCTAAGCAACAGCAACAGCAGCACTTTATCGTAAAACAATTATGCTGTATGGTTGCTGCACACTAATTGTTTCATGATTGTGATATTGATTGTATGCTGCACAGCCACTCGCGTCACATACGCGCCCGCCCCAACTCTTTATTACGGTACGCTTAATGCAGCAAATTACAAACAACAGCAGCAACAATAGCAACAATGACAACAGCAACAAACCACAACAACAACGACTAAAACGCCTACTAATAAGAAAGCATTCAAACAACTACGAGCAAAAGTAAACTTCAAAAAAAAAAAAAAGAAGAAACGAAACGAAAAAAGAAAAGAAAAGAAACCGACCGACAGCGTCATTTGGTTTTCTGTGAAACTGTTTATTAACAAATACATATGAATGTATGCTCGAAAATTATACACCAACACACTTCTAATTCAAAACTGTAAATACATTTACATTCATGTTTCAAAACTTCATGAAAAATAAAAGAAACCAACATCGACATCTGGTTTTCTGTGAAATGTATGCTCGATGATCGAACATTTTAAACAATACTTTACATACATTTACATTCATGTTTCAAAACTTCATGCTCTACATTTTATTTAAAAAATTGTACCAGTTACAATGCTACTATTCACTATTTAAAAAAAAAAAAAAAAAAAAACACGCACATATCTGCGTCACGTACACGCTTAAGGATAAAACATACATAATGATGAAAACTTTTGCCATTCCATTACTACTTGCTGTCGGTCGATTGTGCAAGCTTTACTACTGGCTTTTGTGATACAGTGTCCAGCACCCATCAGAGCAACATGCATTCATTTGAGGTTCATTAACAGCTACGAGACTCAAACTCATATACATGCGTCTGTTGTTCATACATAACAAGAAAAAAAAAAAAAAAAACTAAAGAAACACCCTATAACAAAGACTTTATCTCTCAGAAGTTGAACATTTACACATATATACAACAACAAAAAAAAAAAATCCTTTTTAAATTGCTTGCACTATACATACATTGTGTCGTATATAACACATACACTTAAACACATACACTTAAACAAAAAAATACATATGAAATGTTTGATCTGATTGCCATCTTGCTGCACACACACACACATACTAACTACTTTGTCATTACTTGTGAATTTTAAAAATGTTTAAATTTTTAATTATTAAACTGAAAAGCAGCCTAAATTAGTGTGCAACTAATTTAGTCTAATTTATTCTTTTTAAGTACATATGCATGAATAATATTTTTGTTGTTTTATGTTAAATCATTTTAAATGGCAAAGTAGTAGTGTTTTTTTTTATTATTAGAATGATGTATAGATTTATATATGTATGTGTGTTATTATGTAGTTTAATTTATAAGTTGTTTTTTTTTATGCATTTATAATTTAAAACACTATGTACCAAACACACACACACACACACACGCGGGGAGATATTGTTATATACTTAAATAAAAATAATAATTAAATAATAAAAAAACAAATTAATATCCAATTAATAGCATACTTAAAATATAACTTTGTAGGCTGTTTACACGTTGATTTTTTTTGTACAAGATTATTCGATTTATTTTTAGATTTGATTGTTTTGTTTTGTTTTGAATTGAGTTGCATAAACAGGCTCAATAAATTTCATCGTCTAAACAGCGCTTAATGCAAATGTAATAAAAAATAAATATAAAAATAAAATAATAATACTGTAACATAAATGCGATGAAATTTAAAATTAAAAAATACATAAGTTTAAGCGGATCTTTGTGTATGCGTGTACGGCGGCGCATTCAAACCATAATGTACAATTATTGCAAATAGTTTTTTTTTTTTTTTTCTAAATATGCACGTATTTATAAATCGGAGCTATATATAAACGCAAAACTTAATATTAAATATATAAGAAGTATAACGAAATACTTGACATAATTTATTTTTTATTTATACTAAAAAAAAAAATATATATATTAAAAAAAAAGCAAATGTATTAATAAAAAACAAAGCAAAAGTTATAAAAAAAAACAATTTTTATATGATAAAAAAAAATATATATATGAAATTTTTGTGCCGCGGTTTCCTTCTTTTTTTTTTTTGTGTTTTAGAAGCTATTACAGTGGCGCCTAAAAGAAAAATGCGAACTTTTACAAAAACAAAACATTTATGAATTTTAATTTCTAATATTAAATTTTCAAAGTTTTTTCTTTTTTTTTAATTTTAAACGGAAAAAAGTCTACCAAATCAAAAATGTATAATTTTGTAAATGTACGTGTTTCATACATTGTGCACGTCATTGTTTATAGCCGTATATATATAAATATGTATTTATAGTAAGTAGTTACAGCTATAGTAATTAAAAAAAAACAATTTTTTTTCAATCTTTTTTTTATTATTATTAAATATAAAAAAAACATACAAGAAGCTGTGTAAAGTTAAACATGAATAATTAATATGTAAAAACGTAAAATGAAATCAGGCATACACAAAGTTAGCTTAAAATCGGAAAACAAACGCGAAAACGAAAAGAAATATTTATATGTACGTATAAATAGGTATATAAATTGCTTTAATTTTACCTATACATACACACTATGTAGGTATAATTTACATTATATATGAAAATCAAGAAAAAACAAACAATTAGTTTATAAGGCGAATGAATAACTAAAGTCAAAACGTATGTCTTAAAAAAAAGTAAATAAATTGCATGCAAAATGCGTAATAAAAAAAAAAAGAAGAAAAGTAAATGTTTTGCAATGTTATTTTATTTATTTAAATTAAATCTACGAGGAGAATGGAGTGATTAGTTATAATCAGCGTCGGTAAGATGGATCTTTTATATAAATAAGAAAATATTGGGAGTATGCATTGATTCGTGCGGTTATTTTTCCGAATATTAATTAAGCTATTCAATGTTCAAAATATTGTCCATCGGCAGCTACAACGTTTAATCAGCTTTCTGGCAGTTTGTGCATTCCAAATGAACATCTCCGGCTTGGCGGCCAAGAACGAAACGAGCGAATTTTTGATACCCTGTTCTGAAGTAAAGCGTATTCCGTCGCGGGCATATTGCATTGATCTGAACAAAAAGTAATCAGAAGGAGCCATGTCTGGGCTATTAGACGGGTGAGGTAGAACTTCCCAACCACTGTTTTCCAAATAGTTTTTAACCGGTCGGATGGAACATAATGGATTCGTGTCTGGTCGCATATACTCGTTGTTTTTCCGCGATCGATTTCATCAAATGAATCAATTGTGTTCGGTAGAGGTCTCCTTTGATTGTCTGCCCCGATTTCAAGAGCTCATAATACAACACACCCTTGTGATCACACCAAATGCAGGGTATTACCTTGGCGCCATGGATATTCGGCTTTGCCGTGTATGTCGATCATTGACAGTGCTTTACATAAGATTTCTTGCGCTTAGGGTTATCGTAATGTATCCATTTTTCATCACTAGTGACAATCCGTTGCAAAAATTACTTCTTTTTGTGGCGTTTCAGCAACATTTTCAGCCAATTTCCAAACTTTTGGTTGAATCCCAATGCTTTAAACGTCTGGAAATGGTTGCTTGATCAACAAAGTTTTTGCAAGTTCCTTTTGCATTTGGCATGCATCTTCATCGAGCAATGCCTCCAACAATTCTTTAACTTCAAACCTTTTTCGCTGTCCGGGTCGTTCTTCGTCTTCTAAGTCGAAATTGTCACTTTTAAACCGTGCAAACTACTTCTTGCGCGTTCGTACAGCTAGAGCATGGTCACTATAAACTTCATGTTACAGTAATGAAGAAGAACTACCCGCAAAAACCCTTTATCTGGCACAAAGTTCGACATTTTTAAATGAATAGAAAAAAATTGTTGTTTACGCTTCAACCAAAATACCCACAATGACAGTAACTTCCAAATGAATATATCACGGATGAACAGAACGCGAAGTAATTCTAGGAGGGCCCTCTCTTAGAAAACCGTATGAATTAATGCATACACCCAATATTTTTTTTTTATTTGGAACGACGGTGGAATAGTAAGGGCATATATGGCATCATAATAGGGAAAGTGTTGATGGCTTTCTGTATTGTAATGTTGATGTATTTGTCGGAGACTCCCAAAGTTACCCCCATTATGGTCAAGAGTGATAGAGGAGTCGATATAGCTATGTCCGTCCGCCCGTCCGTCTGTATGAACGAAAGGATCTCGGAAACGGTAATAGATAGAGATTTCGTGTTTTTTGCATTCGACTAGGACTAGGAATTGTACAAGTTTATTTTAAAATTTTGTCCTTCACCCCCAAAAAGTTCATCAAAATTGGATAATAAATAAAAATTTTATAAGCAATTGAAGTTGAACGACCTATGATAATTCGGTTCCCCCCTTTTCTTTTCATACATAAAAAAATGTTTTATAAGGCTCTTATTCAGTGAGAAGTGTTCATAAGCTTGGTCATAAGCTCGGGAAACATTTAATGTGTTTTTTAGACGACCTGTACTGGTACAGGACCTCTTACAGTCGATTACGCCCGACTCTTACTTGTTTATAACTGTTATTGGTGGAACCAGTTCTTTTGGTTGGTTCTCAGTATCTTCATGTTTATCCATAGTGGTTCTACCGTCATCCTCGATAGTTTTAAGTGTGCGGAAGTTGTTGGAGTACTGATCTTTTCCAGGATGTTTGGTGGCCGCTTTTTCGAGTTGTTTCTGGAAAGCCGAATATGTAAATCTGATGACAGATGCACAGAAAACACTGAGAATATTAAGGAGTTATTTTTCTAAACTATTTAGAGACGATTGAGCGCACACTACCGCCCATAATCCGCTCCACTGGACTATAATGGGGTCGATTGGGTTATTAAAAAGCTGACAAATAAAGCATCAGACTTTGATAGACGGTGAAGAGTTAGGTTAGAAATATACACCAATTTTTATTCAAAATATGGTCCGCTGAACGCATATCCAATGACTGGAATATCAGTCGTCTCTGCCCTATTTTTAAGAAAGAACTACCGAGGAAGAAGTCTTCCTTCCAACGGGTATAAGATTTTTTCGCGCGGATTGTGTAATAGGTTGCAGCCATATACACATTCACTTATAGGACAATATCAGTGTGGCTTCAGATCAAAAAGCTCAATCATCGACCAAATATTCGCATCAGTATAAATCCTGGAAGAAAACCTGTAAGTTTAGCAAAGACACAACAACTATTTGTCGACTATAAAGCGACTTTCGTCACGCCGATGCGAAAACATTTTATCAACGCCCTGTCCCGGCGAAGTTCATTTATCTTTACATGGTGGCACTATCACACACACAAAGCGTTGTCTGGATAAGAAAGAATCTCTCCGATACCAAGAGATGTTTCAGCCAGAGTGATGCGCTATCCTACGCTTTTTTCAAGTCAGCAAGATGTTGCAGGAGTTTGAAAAACAGTCTCAGTTCATAGGTCTAGCGGCGAATTAAGACAAAATGAATAACTTGGTACCTTGGACGGTCAGTGACGATGGAGATTTTCAACTTTAATGTTGAAGAAAACTTCGTCTAACTGAGATCCGAAATAACCAGCCACAACAACATCGGGCTGAGCACGCAAAATAGAAGTAAAGCCCATTGTCGACAATCTAAAATCAGAATCTACAAGACGTTGATACACCCGCTCCTACTATACGACGTAGAAGCATGGACCGTGCTTGAGTCAGATGAAAAATCATTGGAAGTCTTTGAGAGGAAGATTCTCCGCAGGATTTTTGGTGCTATTAGAGTCGGCGCGTTGGAGGCAAGACCGTTTTTAAATGTACTTTTACTGGCAGATACGTGATGTAATAAGCAGTAACATAGGCTACATTTATTTAAAATTGAAGGGGGCGGTGGACCACCTCCCATATAAGCGACAGACAGAAAAATTGATAAATCTTTGCAGCTATTCGAGGTATGGGAATAATATTTGGTATATGTGTTGATGGGATGGCATGAAAATTACTTCATGAGTTTGCTCAAGGTCGGAGGGAATGGTGCCTCACCCCCAATATAAGTGAAAAACGTTAATCGACTATATGAGATACGGTGATGAATTTTGGGTTTTTTCACAAACGTTTTTACGGAGCGCAGTGAAGCGCGCTGGGTGCAGCTAATAGTCCATAAATATCACTCATGCGCATGGACGAAAGCGCTCCAGTAAATATCGGTAAATATTTGGTATCCAAACTTGTTTGCTGGACGATGTAATAGAGGACAACCGGCCATGCGTTCGAATGACCAGGTATAAGGAAATCTATGCCTACCGCCAGCGCAATTAAAAGCAAAGAAGTTGACCGATGATAACGTTTGTAGCTATAAGTTTTCGATGGGAAATCAAGTTTTTGTGGGTTCAGAAAGTCGAAAATTTAGGCAAATCGAATGGTAACTTTTTATACCCTATTTCTATAGGGAAAATAGGTATACAAAGTTTGTGCAAATGTATCTAACAGGCAGAGAGCAGCGAGACGGACGAACTCTTTAAAGACGAGTCGCTATAGATACTATATGTCCGTCTGTCTGGCTGTTCATATGGAGACTATAATAGTTAGACGAAGAAACAGTAAGTAAGAGTAAGAGTATCTCGTAGTCGCGTTTATTTTAATAAGAATTTGCGTATGTTGTCTACCATGTATACCATGTATAGTGCCGGAAAGAAGTCACACAAAATAAATTTACTAACATTTACTCACATCTTTATTCGTTTCAGTTATGCATGCATTTCGCAACAGAACATTGAATAATTTTTAAGCACAAATTAATTAATTATATTATATACTTGTATGTATTTATATATGTATTTTGTTGTTGTATATTGTATGTATGAATTTGTAGTATTTTTCTTATATTTTCGTTTTTTCTTTTCCAATTTTTGGTTGCAACCATTTGGAATGTTTACATCTAAAAAAAAAAAAAAAAAAAAAAAAAAAACATTTATGACGTCATTTCTTTTTTTAATATTAATTGAACAATTTAGTTTTTAGTTTTGCCATTAAATTTGCAACTACTACATTTTACACATGAATACATTTAATCAAATTTTTGTTGTTATTAATATATGTTATTTTTGCTTTTGTTTTTGTTTTTGTAGATTCAATGGTTAATTAATTAACTTTGTAATATTAAAATATTAAGTTGAAGTTGTTGTTGTTGTTAAACACACAAATAAGATAAAAGTATTTCTTGGTTTTTTTTTTTTTTTGTCTTGTTTTGTTGATATTGTGTAGAAGCTGCTTTTTTTTGTTTAGGTTTTGCTTTTTGTATTGAGTTTATTTAGGAACATTTATAGTTTACACATCTGTTAAAGCTGTTCACATAAATGACTGTCTATAGTAGTTAAGAGTTTTTATTATATATGTATATGCAGCATAAAATTAATTTTAAATTTAAATGTATATTGTGGAGCATCTTTCAATAAAAGCCTTCTTTTAGTAGCACAACTTATATGCTTTATCTTTATCATAAAAAAATCATGCTCACAGATTTCTCCTACAATAATCCAATATTTTTTTTGTTTGTTTTTTTTATGTTTAATGTGTGGTTCACCAATTTTCTTAGTAATTTCTCGCGCATTTTGCCACACATTTTGTTGATCAATAATAGCGCAGCTTTACAAATCTAAATCAGTTTCTTTTTTATTTTTTTTTGTTTGTTTGTTAATTTGACACGTGACAGTTGAATACACCTAAGATATACATAGATGAATATTTATTAGTATACATAAATGTAGGGTATATAAATGTCTATAAATTATGTTTATATATTCTTTTTATACACATATATATATATTTTTGTATAATATATTCCATGTATATAGTTTAAATTCTTGTTTTTTTATTAACACATCGATAAAATTTCAAAATCTTGAAACATTTAATATATGTAATTATTTTTTAAATATATATTTTTTAGTTTACACTTAATAATTTATTGTACACATTGAATATGTTGCGTTTAATTTTAAGTTTTCGTTTTCGTTTTTGTTTTGTTTTTGTTTTGTTTTTTTGTTGCTTATTACTATTACACTGGACAAGCGGAAACCCAAGAAGTATTCTTTTTTTTGTATGTTGTTTAGTGTTAGTTTTAGTTCTTTTTTTGTTTAGGCTTTTTTCTTCTTCTGTATTCACTCTGCTGCATTTTCTAATTGTACACTTTTAGCCTAATTCAATTTTCTTTCTTTCATACCTTTTACATGTCTTCTAATGGGCCAAGCATCTTTAAATTATTTATTTTGTTATCCGAAACACATAGATAGGAATTGTTGGATTCGAAAAGGCAAGAAAAAATGGTAAGAAAAAAGGATAAATAGAAAGTATTTAACAAAAAGCCAGCTGGAAACTTTATATATAGATTTTTTAATATATAAAGCTTCATAGATTAATATATATAAAGTGTAATTGGAACATATTACTGGAATATTTCTTTACCTTATAAATGGCAAACAAAACTTTTCCAAGAAATCTCACTTCACTATATAAATTATATCTATCAAACATTGGTCCATATATCGCACTAAATGTATTGAGGAACTAAATATATTGAGGATTAGTCCGAAAATAAGGACTATTCTTTCCCACATAAATCTAAAAATTCTCGAAACATCAAATTTGGATAACCTTATATCAATCCCTATCAATTTTAATTAGCCCCCATAAAAATCTGTCTTAACATTTTTAAGTTTTTATTTGAAAATTACCAAATGGACTGCGGGGTGTCGCCAGACAGACCACTACCAAATAGATCACCACCGAGTGGATTAAAGCCAAATTGGCTGCCATCAAGCGGACCACCACCAACTGGAACTCCACCACTGGATCATTACAAATTAGGCTACTAAATGGACCACTACCAAAATGGAGCAGAGCCAATTGTACCACCACCAAAATGGAGCAGCGCCAAATGTACCAACACCAAAATGGAGCAGTATCAAATGGATTACCGCCAATTAATCTACACTACATGAAGCAGCACCAAATGGACCATCACCAAAATGAAGCAGCACTAAATGGACCACTACCAAAATGGAGCACAACCAAATGGACTATCACCAAAATGGAGAAGCACCAAATGGACCACGACCGAAATGGAGCAGCACCAAATGGATCACTGGTAAGCAATCCACACTAAATGAAGCAGCAAAAAATTTACCACTACCAAAGTGGAGCAGAGCCAAATGTACCAACACCACTGGATCAATGCCAATTAGGCTACCAAATGGACCACTACCAAAATGAAGCAGAACCAAATATATCACCACCAAAATGGCGCAGCACCAAATGGATTACCTCCAATTAATCTACACTACATGAAGCAGCACCAAATGGACCATCACCAAAATGAAGCAGCACTAAATGGACCACTACCAAAATGAAGCAGAACCAAATGGACCATCACCAAAATGAAGCAGCACTAAATAGACCACTACCAAAATGGAGCACAACCAAATGGACTATCACCAAAATGGAGAAGCACCAAATGGACCACGACCGAAATGGAGCAGCACCAAATGGATCACCGCTAAGCAACCCACACTAAATGAAACAGCACAAAATGGACCACGACCAAAATGGAGCAACACCTTAAGGACCACTGACAAATTAATCACACTAAATGGACCACCACCAAATAATCCACCATCAAAATACAGCAGTACCTCCAAATAATCCACACTAAATGGATCATCGCCAAATGGACCAACACCCAAATGGACCAACACCAAAATGGACCACCGCTGAATAAGCTACACTGAATGAACCTCCGCTAAATAATTCACCACCAAATGTACCACCGCCCAATGAGCTACACTAAATGGACCACCGCCAAAAAATCCACACCAAATGGACCTCCACAAATGGACCACCACAAATGGACCAACGCCATAATGAACCACTGTCAAATAAGCTACACTAAATGAAACATCGCCAAATAAGCTACACTAAATGAACCACTACCAAACAAGCTACACTAAATCATATCACAAATGGACCAACAGAAATGGATCACCACAAATAGACCACCACAAGTGGACCAACACCAAAATGAGCCACCTCCAAATAAGCTACACTAAATGGACCACCGCCATAATCCAAATAATCCACACTAAATGGACCAGCGCCACCAAATAGAGCACTAAGAAATTAGCCACCTCGTACCCATGCACGTTATCATATTCATGCAACACGGAGGTCAAAGGAAACTACTTACATACATTGATTTGCATTATTTTTGAGAGATCACGCAACATTTGTAACGCACCTGTACCATCCAGTGAGCTATAACACAGCTATAAAACCTCGTTACAACTAAACAAATGAATCAAAAATATCTATAAGGTCCCATCAAAAATATGTACTCAATCAAAATTTTAAACAAATAAATTTAAATACATAACAGCAGCACATAAGATCCTTTTTAATTGTATGACATCGAAAATTCGATATTTGAAACAACCTCCAAAGCAGTAAATCGAGTTTCTACTTAAGATTGAATAATTTGTAACTGTAATTCTTTGATGAGCATGCCAGGATCATTATAAGCCCACATATAATTCCCAATTATAACAAAACGGATAAAGATGGGAAAATACACTTCAAAAAAGACATATGTACATATGTCTAGAGACCATCCCGCAGATGTGTATGACTTACACTGTACCTTTGGTATAAACTGTTACAATGTACTTTTACTAACTGCTGTGTCATATATGTATGTGTGGGCAGTGTTTCTTATATAAAAATTCATTTAATACTTTTTTTTAATTGTTAAAGATTTTGGACTTCATGTAAAAGATATGCTTTAAGTTTCGGTTGCACCGAACTCTGATACTGTTCTAAACTGTTTCCATTTTTATTTTGTTAATTTTTTTTTTGTATTCCGTTTTTCTTTTCCTGTCCTAACATTAATCTATTGCATAACGTACATATTCCTTTCGAAATTTGGTGTTTTCATTGTCTTAAACGAGCTTAGTACCTACTGTCAGACCAAATGGCTGTTCCTATTTAAATTTCCTCATAAATCTGTCGTTCTAATACATTTCTACTTATGCTACAAACGAGACCGTTGCTTCAAAAAACTTCTCTTCAATGTCATAAATTGAAGAACTTCGTGTACAAGTGTTTGTTAATAACTCATTTAAATTCGAGTCGAGACCACTGATCTTCAAAACTCTAACTATCGGTGGCCCTGTATTGTAAATACATACATTATCTGTTTTTTTTTTTTTTTTTTGTATTTGTATATATATAAATTTTTATATATATATATATATATATATATATTGGTTGCTGGTTAAATATTGGTTAAATAGTTACACCAAGAAGTTTCATTAAAAAAAAAAAATGCATCTGTAGAAGTTTCAGTGACAGTGCATATTATCTATTAATCATACACGACCTTTAAAGATATTTTTATAAACCAGTGTTGAGTAGCAATATTCTGTTCCGCTATAAATTCTGAGTTGGTTTTTTTTTTTCAATAAACATCTTAGGTACATTATTTAATTTATTTCGGTCCAGTATTTCCAGTAACCCATATATACATATATGTATATATATTATTTCTCTATAATTTGTATACCCTGCACAAATTCGGATCTATAGATCTCACATATTTGTTTGTTTTTTTTTTTTATAGATTAAAAAGTATTTAAATTAAATGCGTAGACTTTAAATTATACCGTTATGGTTAAGATTTCTCCGTTTGATAGTTAAAAGTTTATATAAAATGAATACACTTATAAGTTTTTAAATTTTTTCTTTCTTAACTCTGAATCTGGACATAGAAATATGAAATAGTACTGCAGATTAATTAAATCTAAATATATATATATATATATATATATGTATATGCTTCGTTCGACCTGCTACTATACCCGTATTCATACGTACTACCCATGTTTGCCTCAAGTGCAAAACTGAGCGATATATTCAGAGATATGATGAGATCGTCCTTTATTTTTTTTTTTTAATATGCGCTAAGCTTCCATAATATTTGTTTTTTTTTTTTTTGTATAACATTCAATTAATAATTTGTAAATATTTTAATGCTGTAATTAATCGTTAATTAGGTACTTTTACTCCTTAGGTATATTTTTTTTTATATGCACGTATTTTTGTATATATTAATATTTTGACTGTTTTTATGTAAGCTGCTCACTTGAAGAACGCAACACTAAAAATGTTTTCATTTTCTGTGTCAATATCTTCCAAACAATTCCAAACTCAATTAAAAAATGTAAAAAAAAAAAATTTAATTTTTTGTAACAATTTTGAGCTTCCGATAGCGTGTTATGTCCAACTGAGAAATGACCAATTTATGCAGCGAAACAGTTGGACAGGATTTGCACCTAAACGTGCTGAAACTCCTCAATGAACTCAAATGCCTTATACTAACTGAAGAAGCTGACGACAAAAGCAGTGTCATGTCAAGGAAACTGTCTGGACATACTTTAACTCTAATAGGGTGGCTGCTCAATGCACGTCTCAGACCTCAGAAATAAAACTGTGAGCAAGCAAGTGCGAGCTAAGAAGGTGGTCAGACCTAAGAAGGAGGAAAACCATAGTTTTCTATTAACAAGGACACTAATTGTTCTATGAGAAATCTGTTTAAGAAAAGCAGGGTTACACATATCATACAGAGATGTGCATTAAAAACTTCAATTTGGTCCATAAAGAACAAAGAACTATTTTTTTTTGTATTCAATAATATACACAAAATGTTCTAGCGAACATCTATTTTAGAAAGTTATAAAATATATAAAAAAAAATTGGAGAACCGATTTCAGTTCGATCATGCATAAACATCCCTAAATTTGTACATGCCTTTCTGGTATATGGTACTCTTATTTGAGAGTTGGAGTCGTTTGCAGAAGTTAACATTGTGAGGAAAGTTGTTGATTGCTATTCACTTGGGAATGACCAACAATGATTCTTCTGCAAACGGTTCAAGTAGAGCAACAACGTTCGCTAGGAGTCGTATCTCTTGGGTAACCTCTGAACAGTCAGTCGTTCGGAGGGTAGAAAACTGTCAGAAGACGAAAAACACATACGCGAACGTTGAGTGGTCCCAATATGGACTATCTTGCAGCAGCCACGGTACGCACGCCGCAAAAACCTTCTCAGACAAACTCTCCCGATCTTTAGCTCCGTCTTTTCAAGATAAATGTGAGCGGTGGAGACATATTACTCGCTCCATGAATAAAGCTATCAACGAGGTCATTGGTTATACAACACCTGTAAGTAACTCTAGGTTAGGAGGAGGAGTGTTGCAATGCAGCAATGACTACGAACTGTACAGTCAGAAGCAACGCGTGCTGTTACGGAGCGATATCAGGAGAAATGGAGAGAGGTGAAAAGGAACAAGAAATGTTGAAAAGTCATTTGACAGCAATGAATCTCGAAAATTTTATTAAAAGATCAATAGTTCTGAACGAAAGTTTTCAAGCCTGGAGTAATTTTCTGTAAAGTAGAATATGGAAATCTGGTGAGAGATGTACAGAAATTACTGAGCATATGAAGGTGTTACTTTTCTTAACTATTTGGAGGCGAAGAAGCGCACACTACCGCACATAAAGAAATGCTATCGGGACCACCAGTTAATGATGGCTCGATTCGGTTATCAAAAAACTGAAATTTAAAATTTAATAAGACTCTGATGGGCGGTGAAGAGTTAGGTTAGGAATATACACCAACTTTTATGCAAGATATGGTCCGATGAACGCATATCCAATGACTGGAATCTCAGTGTTCTTTATCCTATCTTTAAAAAAGGAGATCTCTCTCTCTCTTTCTCGCATATTGTGTTGTAAGCTGCAGCCAAATACAGATTCACTGATAGAATAATATTAGTGTGGCTTCAGGCTATAAAAGACGTCCAGTGACCAAATATTACCATTACGAAAAGGCCAGTGAGTTAAATAAGGACACACATCACCTATTTGTCGACTATAAAGCCGTTGCAAAGGAAGTTTATATGTCAGCAAAGATCGTTTGTCTTTTTATGTTGACTAAGCGTTGTCAGGATAGCATAGGACGGCTCCGAACACTTTAATACCAAGAGATGTTTCAGGCAGAGTGATGCGCTGTCTTGCGATTTTTTCAAGCTGTTCATGGAATAGATTCAAAAGGAAGTAATGAAATTGATATCATTGGAACACAGGCGATCTCCGAGATTGAAAATTCTTCTCGGAGCATGGGTTCAGCGGAGAAATGAGGACAAGAAGAAGTTCTTCTCGCACGCCAGCATTGCGTCTTAGACTATATATTACGATGGAGATTTTCAACTTTAATGTTGTAGAAAGCTTCGTCTAGCTTGGATTCGAAATAAATAGCAGCAACGCTGTAAGGCTGAGGATCAGGCGAAAAATCTAGCTTGTAAATATATGCTTTTTATGCTCCTTTATCGAAAGCTATAAGACGCTGTTGCTGTCGGTCCTACTGTAGAGCGCAGAAGTATACACAGTAATTTATGCAAATAAAACAACGTTGGAAGTCTTAAAAGGAAAGACTATCCGCAGGATTTTTGGTCCTATAGAGTAGGCGACGAGTTTAGGTTCCGTATGGCCTATACGCTGAGGTTGACATAGTCAAGCGCATAAAATGCCAGGGGCTGCAGTTGGCTGGTCATCTCATTGAAGTGGACAAAAGGGCTCCACGATGTAATAGAAGGCGACCGGATACGCTTCGGATTGAACAGATTGAAACTCAAAAGCACTATATGACCTTAATGCGACAATGACAATATTCTTATTTCGCAAGAAGATGTTACTCCATGATGGCTTAGTCGAGTTCCTTTCAGCTGAGTTTACTAATGCTGAACCGTGTCTTCCAGAGTAACAGCAAGAGGGGCTCACTCTTCTCGCTGTTCACACAGTTATAGCATATTGATGCCAGCTGGCAATGCCATCTTCAGTTGATGCAGTGGTAAGCTTGCTCTTTAGATCAATAAGTATGCTATTGCAATATGCTTGGGCGTTACTATGTTGTCTTGGTCGTTGAGAAGTATTGCACACTTGATATGCCTTTGAAGAAACCGCATGCATTGGAAGAGTTCTTAGCAAGCCATTACAGTTGCTGTCAATGCCAGCAGCTGCGTGGGAACTCTTGGATTGAAATTGGTTCTAACGGCAAGTCCATTTGGAGCGAAGATGCAACACTTCAACTTTCATTTAGAAGCTCGTCAAATTGTTACAAATATTAAATAATATATTAAATCAGGCCGACCTTATCATTCGTTTGGAGAATATTATCTTAAAGAAAACATGATTTTATGTTGCGCTGTTCAAGTGACCGGGATCGGTCATCTATAACATTTCCGCTAGATTATTGTTGTTTTTGGTTTAACGTACATATATACTCAGGTAGGTTGTATATTTCCATTCAGTACACATGTACAGCGCTTTTTTTTTTATTTTTTTTTTTCAAATAGCAATAATATATATGTATGCGTGTATTGTAGTATTTAGAGATACATAATTATATGTTTAAACTGTTGTATGTATTTAATTTGCAATTATATTATATATTTGTATATATGTATATGTATATATATGTATGTATAAATTTAATAGAGAGGTACGAAGTTGAAAACCGTTTCAGGAGACCATTGAATTTGTTCTTAGAGATTTGTGTTTGTATTTTTGATTTAAGTTTAAGTTTAGGTTTAAGTTTATTTCTCTTTGATAATGAAATTTGTATTTTGTTTGTTAGTATTAGTAATATATATATGTATGTTTGTAAGTTTTAAGACGACAATTACTTCCCATTTGAAATTGTACTATTTGTATAAGTATTGTTTTTGTAGTTGGTATGTATTTGAGAGTAATTAAGTAATGGTACTTGTAGTTTGCATTAGTACAGAGAATAGAGCAGTTTAGCGCATTGTACGATATAAGTATTGTATATATTTGTATATGTATACATATGAATATATATAGTATATATATATAAAAAAAAAAGATATATATATTATGAAGAGAACTTAGGATATAACGCAGGAATTGCGCTTGGCGCCAAGACTACGCTCCTGTATACGCTGCAGATGTTGCAGCTGTGCCGGCGTCGGTGTATGCGAGCCATGTGCTGCTGCCGCAGCAGCAGCTGCTGCAGCAGCTGACGAGGACGACGATGCTGAAGCAGCCGCACCATGTGTTGAATGGTGATGGCTGGAATGTAGATGGTGATGTAGTGGAGTACCAGGTCCACTATTACCGATTTGTTGCGGCAAAGATTGACGACGACGGCGCAGTGCTGGACTAAGATTGTAGGTGATCTTTGCCTGTGCCAGTAGCTCTTTGAAAACCTGTGCATGAAGTGATGAAATATGTACTCCTACCTAAACATTAACTTAAAAACTTTTCTTACCTGTGTTATGTTCTCATTTTTGGCTGCAGATGCCTCGACAAAACCATTCTCCCAGTCAACAGTTACAACAGATTCTGTAGTGGCGTATTCCACCTGGAAGAAAATTTTTTAGAAATTAGAAAACTTCAACATTTTAAAAGTATTGAGAAAATTTTATCAGCCTTTTATAATAACAATATCCTTTGATCCTCAATGAATATTTTCAATGGTTTTAGAAGTATGCGTTCGAACTACTACAAAGACGACATTTTTTTTATCAGGAAGTCCCTTAAAGTTCAATTTCTGTCCCAAGAATACTCTCGAATCAACCTGTCTTTTGATGCTATTCTATTACTTCTATTATTTCTATTATTTCCTATCCTATTATTTCTTATCCCATTATTAAGAAATCAACGAAAGAAGCCAAAAAGAAGGTTATTAGAAACGTACAAAAAAAATTTCGTATGGCGATCCACTACTAACAAACCTGTTCCGCAACCAAATAAGCCAGTTCTTGAAATAACATTCTTTAGACCCATCTCACTACTCTCCTGTTTAAGCAAAATATTAGAAAAGATGCTTGCCAAACGACTTCTGTGGTGCATCACTAAGCACAAATTTATTAGTACCCATCAAACTGTTTTTAAACAACAACACTGCACGCTTGTTTCCCTCATGTAATTCCACCATTTCGTGTCAGAAGCTGTTCAACTTGGTGCATCGGCCAGCTCTCTGTTAAAAAGGAGGAGACAGCTGCGTAAGATTTACATGCGAACACAACATTCTTGGGATAAATCTGTATGTCAAGCTTTTTGTAGAAGCTTAAAGAAGCCACGAATCAGTTCGTATACTGGAAAGTATGAACACCAGTGATGATTCTTTTTCATTATGGAAGGCTACCAGGATAATCAAAGGCCAACCGATTCGGCACCTTCGTGTAATGGATGCTTATAGAAAGTGGTGCCGGTCCGATGAAGAACAAGCCAATGCTCTTGTTGCGCATCTAGCCGAGTGATTGAAGCCTTTCAGTTTGGCGACTACAGAGTCCACTCATCTAGTCTTAGTTGGGGTAACGCATGGTAGTGCCTTGGGACCTATTCTGTCTTACATCTTTACAGTCGATCTTCCTTCCTCAGATGCGTTATTGCGTTATTTACGAAGGATCTTAACTCATTTTATAGCTCAAGGTGCGATTACGAGGCAGCAGACGGTCTTCAAGAAATTTCATCTATTATTCAAAAACATGCTTTGAAGTTTGGGCTAATAGATGGAACATTAAATTCAATATCGACAAGTGTACAAATGTATGTTGTATCCAAAAGTGACGAACTACTCCGGCAATTTTAAGGACCACTAAACTACGGTTGTACGTACATATCTGCCGCACTAAACTATAAAATCTGTCCTGGCTACTCATCAATAGAAATAAACTTTCGCTGCACAACATAAGGACTGTCTATTAAGAAATTTTAGCATCAACATGGAGCAACGGTATCCAATTGGATACATGGATTAAACGGCATCAGATAAAACAGATTATAGAAAGGTATGGAGAAAGATTCCTATGACAATCCGTGTGGCTTATTTCAGATTCTAAAAACTTTTACGCTCAATAATAGGGGTGCCCAACCGGTTCGCGATTATTCGCGGTTCGTTCAGTCAATCGTGGCAAGGCAAAAAAATAAATACTGAACTTATAGTCGCCATCGACCGGCTGGCCTCCCCTGCTCTATATCTTATAGTCTCCAAACTCTCATTGTCTCATTAGGACAGTCATACGGTATCAAATTGAAGCTACATCTTATTGTATATATTTTAATATAGCTAGATTCCCTAACAAGTCCTTTCATTGAAAAGAAGAATAGATTAAGTAGGAAATTTTGAGTAGTAAGGAGCAAGGTCAAACGCTCTCAGCGAACTCAATCGGGCTATATTCTGTCATATGTGAACTGATAGAAATTAATGAACTGAACTAACTTTCCAACACTATCTATGTTTTATGTTGTTGTCCTTAGTTGGAAAGTTGCATATCCTTAACAGTGAACTACAATAAATTATAATTTCATATTTTCATTGCATTTGTATGGCTCTTGGTCAACCTGGCGACCAATTATTTGTCTCAAGACGCTCAACTAAAATAATTTCTTAAATTCGGTAATACTTTACTTAAAAATTTTTCCAAAATTTTTATTTCAATATTTGTGTGTGTGTGTGTTTGTGAAGTAAGAACTCTTGCTAAAAATTCTTTCAGAGCAGTTTCATTCAAAATTTAGAGCAAGAAAAAAAAAAACAAAAAAATTGTAAAAAAAAATTTCAAAATTTTGGTTATGTGTTGTCAGTATAACAGTATATATGTGAGCTGGGCCTTATGACTATTTCCGATGTAATTGCGTACCTATTTGGAGCATTAGCAAGTATTTTCTACTTTTCCATGGATGGCTTCTTTTCCAATTTGTGTAAGTGAAACAACGATGCAACACGAAGTTGCAGCAAATATTTGCTTGACTTTGTAGCACAAAAAGCGATGATTTTTTATGCGCTATAAACAGAAGAACCAGACTAGAAAAATCTTAAGATGCCGACAGTCTTCTACCGCGCAAGACAACAGCAAGTTTATGCTATAAACTTGATAAACAGAGGATGTCCATTTGTGCTTTAAAACCAGCAAAAAAATCAGAGACTATGTTTAAATGTTCAAACTTGTATATTAAGCATCTGCCTATGCATACGCACAGCTGAAATAAGTTTCTTTTCTTTTTAAATATTCGAGTTAAACTATTTAAACTATTTCGTACTACGTCTAAGCTGTCAACTCGAGATTTGGAAATTCATTTTTTTTGTGAACTAATTTTTACTCCTTTTTTGTGTCTTGCCACGAACGACAGATAGTAGCGAGGATAACGAAGAGGACAGCTCTGTAAATGACAAACAAGACCAATGTCAAGACAGTGAATCTTCCAAAAGTAGCTCGACAACAACAACAACAACAACAACAACAACAACGGAACAGAACAGTGCTGTAGAAAATTGTTCAACGTTAAAGAAGAAGTCGAAGAAGTCCAAGAAGTCGAAGAGATCTAAAGGAAAAACTTTGCAACTACATGATGCCGGAATAAAGCCAAAAAATCCTAGGTTCGCTGATACTTTAAGATCAAAGCCAACCAACAAAAAAAAGGCACACAAGGCTAAAACATTGAAAGCCGGCGCCGTGGCAAAGAAAATGCCACGGCAACATCCCTTGCCACCGATTGGCGCAGAGCGCGCATTGCGCCGTTCAATGCAAGAGCAAAACTTGCGCGCCAATCAGTGTCAGACATCAGCGTCGTCGCAACATGCTTCAATGTACGGGCGCACGGGTGCATCTTACAATGAACCCAGTACATCTTACCAAGCACATTTGCATGATGCAGAATTGAGAGCATTACGTGAACCACCCAAACCGCAATATCGTTTCAATTGCACAGAGCAGGGTAAATAATCTATGATCTAACTATGATCGCTATACATATTTCTAATCTTTGCTAGAATATCGTGAGCATACTGCCTACATTGATGCTTTGTGGCATGCCATTCCACCGGATGATACACAAACGAAGACAGAAATTGAGCAGAATTGGGAAGTCTGGTTGAAATCGCGCAATGTCGAAGGTGAGAATCCTTTTGAGCTGGAAATGAATCGTGCTTTGCGGCATGAGATTTCCGCATCGGATGCGCTCTGCAACTGCAAGAAACTTTTCGCCGATGCGCTACACAATCCCTATTTATTGACGTACGGCTTAACCTATGAATACTTTCCGAAAAGACAGTCGCATGAATCCGATAAAGAAGATTTTTTAAAGGTATGTCAAACTGCAATGCAATGCAGTGTGCTCGATCTTAAGATTTGTATGGGGTTAACAAAAATTCGAAGGTTCTACCCTAATTTTGCTTGGCATTTTGATCAGCGTCAAAAACGAGTTGATATAGAGCAGGGGAGGCCAACCGGTCGATCGCGACTATTAGTCCTGTCGATCGTGGCAAGGCAAAAAATATAAATGCTGGACTAATAGTCCACATCCAGATCGAACCAGTACATCCAGTCATCCCATTCTTCCTTTGGATATTTAGGCCCTGTACCGAAGGTACAAGAGCCTATTGGTTTTGTGCAAATGTATGTAACAGGAAGAACTAATTGTCGGAGACCCCCCAAAGTGGTTACCCCCATTGTGGTCAGGAGTGATAGAGGAGTCGATATAGCCATGTCCGTCTGTCTGTCCGTCCGTCCGTCCGTCTGTATGAACGAAAGGATCTCGAAAACGGTAATAGATAGAGTCTTCGTGTTTTTTGCATTCGACTAGGACTGCTCCGGAATTTCACAAGTTTATTTTAAAATTTTGCCCCTCCCCCCCCCTTCCCCATAAAATCACCCCTTAGGGTAAAAATTTCTTCGGCACAAAAAAAAGTACACCAGTATAAAGTTAACGTCCTTCTAAGCCCAAATCCAAAAAGTTCATCAAAACCGGATAATAAATGACGATTTTATAAGCAATTGAATTTGAAAGACCCCCCTTTTCTTTTCATTCATATTCGCGCAGTGAGAAGTGGTCATGTGTTTGGTCATATGCTCGGGAAACATTTAATGTGTTTGTTAGGCGACCTGAACTGGTACAGGGCCTCTTACAGTCGGTTACGCCCGACTGAAATTTCCTTACTTGTTTGATATTGGCGTAGTTTCAAAAGTAATTTTGTCCTCTGAAAACGATCCCGTATCCCAAATTGCCCATCATTTGAAAAAAGTGAGGGTTAAGACCCAAACAAATTTGTTTTGGTCCGAACGTATAAGGTAAATCATGGTCTTCCGGGTCTTTACCACTACTTTTCTCAAAGTCCTATTTTTTCCCTTTGGTCTTGCACGTCGTGCACGCTTAAAACTTTAATTAAAGACCTTGTGGAAATCTATAGAACATCAGTTTCAAAAGAAAAACGAAATATGCTGCCGTGAGTAATCTGAGAGAAAAGCATGGCAAAAAGTTGGCCATTGCCGAGATGTCATTAGTGTCAAAAGCATGGCCTGCACTGTGAAGAATGTAGAACTCTATAAGCATTTCTAATAATCTATTTAAAAATTATTTTCTTTTCAAGTACCAACGCGAAACAACGCCCTTTCAAACAGACGATATTATACCGCCTACATTTTTGATACAACCCTCGCCAGAAAAAACGGACGAAGAAGCTTCGGACGAACGTCTCGCAAATTTGTACAAATATTTCAAGCACTTGGACGAATCATATTTGAAGCCGGTACAAAACGTAACAGTGATACCACAGCCAAAGATGCAAGCGGAGCAAGAGAGGGAGCAACAACAAACTGAGTACGATCCCATGCCAACAGATCACGCGGCACCCACACAGTTTACCATGGCTACGGTAGATAGCGAAGATGAATCGGATGGTGCTATACGATTTGGTACTGTGACTAGATCTGTCTTGGCGGAAGCTGGCTACTACACACCTACAACAAATGTATGCAACGCTACCCCTACCCCCTGTGGCTACGGTAATGGGCAGCCACAACTGGCACAGTATCAAACACAACAATATACACCGCCGCACAACGGTACGCACATGGAACATTACTCGATGTCACGTAAGCGTCGCGGTGATTTTTATAGACCATATTCAAAAACAATAAGAACATCGCCATCCACAGCTACGCCTTTTGTGCCAACAATGCCGCAAGCGGAAACGCTGTCAACTGGACGTGGGACTTATGGCATGCCTATGCTCGCAGGCGCACGAGCACAACAACAACAACAACAACCGCAGCAATATTTTTCAACAGACGATAGGAACTACAGCAACAACTACAATGCAACAGCTACCCCTGGCTATAATGCAACAATGCCAACAGCCCAAGGAACAGCATACAATTGGCATCCAAATGCTTTGACCAACTATATTTATTTGTGTGAGTATCAGCGTCAATTGTCCATGCATCATCAATATCAACTAGCAATGCATATACAACAGCTGCTACCAACGGCAGAGCTACAGGAGTATTTCATGCAGCAACTGACGCAGTATCAGGCACAACTACAACAGCAAATAGAGCAACAGCTACGTATGCAGCAGCCTCAGCAGCAACAGACGCAGCAGCAGCAGGCGATAGCAACAACAACAACAACACTAAACAAATCATCGACTACAGCAGATGGTCAGCAATGCAACGATTTGCTGAACACTAACACATTTCAAGATAGTACAACACAAGCGAGCGGCAATAGTTGTGACAGTTGCAATGGGCCAACTGCACAATCGATCATACAACAAACGTTGCAACTGTTGCAAGCGCAAATGCAACAATACCAGCAGCAATTTGCCAACACGTTTAGCACCTATGAGAATTTGGTGTATACGCAGATGCTGCGGCATCAAGCAGTTGCTAATATGGCATACAATGCGCTGCAACGCCTGAAGCAGCAGCAGCAGCAGCAGCAACAAAATACTCAACAGCAACAACAGCAGCCGCAACAACAAAATTATGCACAGCAGCAGCAGCAGCAGCCGCATTATCATCAACCGCAGAAACAACAACATTACACGCAACAGACGCAGACGCAGACGACAGCAGGCAGACGCAATTATACACGGCGCACACGCATGCCTACACGTTACTTTGGTCCATCATCGCAACGTCTAAACTCGAATACGGGTATGCCACACAACAACATGTTGCGTACAGCATGCCCCTACCGTGCGCCGCAGCGTCCGCTTACAGAATCCTTTGCCATACGATTGCATAATAATCAAACAAATAATAATAATAATTTTAATAATACTAAATACAACAATGCAAATACTGAAACAACAAACTTCAACAACAACAACAACAACATTGATGACGTCGAAAATACACTCATTATTGAATATGATATACCGAATTTTGAAAGCCCTACACATACTGGCGATACTACAACAAATACCAGTTCGGAAACTGATGATGTTACTGGTTTAACCAATGAAGTTACAACTGCTAACGGCAACGTATGTACGCTACACACTGATTCTATGCACTCATATGTTGCCGACTCCGGTTATGATTATTCTACGGAGGAGCTCAACAGTAGTTTAGAAGATGATGATGATGATGATGACGATGCGAACATGGAGGAGGAAGAAGTTAATGTGCAGCACGAAACCGTGACAGAGACAACAGAGGAGGAAGACGATAATAATTCTACTTCTACAACCGATAACGATAACGATACCGATACACTGGTATGAGACAATAAATCAAGCAGCCCAAAAAAAAACAACAAACTTTTAAACAAACAAAAAAAAAACAAATTTTCAAACAATTTGGCTGAACCAAGCAAATGTTCAGAAACGACGAAGAAAAAGAAGAAAACACAGTGTAAACAGAATAGTTAAATGGCACCACTAGACACGTTTAAAAACCCAGGCTACAATCACCCGACACACATTAACAACAAACAAAAATTTAAACGACAACAAAAATAAATCAGAAAATCCATAGACTTTACTTTAGAATTAGATTTCATTAAAAATAACAACAAAAAAATTAAAAAAAAAAAAAAAAAAATTATATATTCAGATTCAAACTTAAAAATAGAAACTACAGCAAAAATAAGGCTTTTTTTTTTTTTTTTGTAACTTTATAACACTTTTTCGGTACGCGCTCTCTTTCCAGTCCATATTTTTACATATCTTTTTTGGCTCATGTTCTTGCAAATTGTTTGTTTGTTTGTTTGTTTATAATTAATTATTCAAATAAAAACTTGTATCAAAGAATTTACTTTTATTTTGAAATTGGAAAGCGTCTCAGAAGTAGCACTTTACCTATTTATTTACTTTTTTATAAATTAATCAAAAAGTATTACATATTAGGGTGTGTTGAACAACAAGTTAGTTCGAATTCGAGTTCCCCTGGGGTGGTGGAAAAATTTCATTTCAATCGGACAATATCTTTGGTTCCAATATCTTTGAACATCGTCAAAAATTCAGAAAAAATTGCCAAGCTCCTTAGGCTTAGGCAATTTGGCAAAAATACTAACTGCACACCTAACTTCACACCTTCTTATGTAAAGGCAAGAAGAAGATCAAAAAAACACGATGAAAATTATTAAATTTAGCCTTGGAAGTGTTTCATTACAGATGTAGTTTTTTGCCATTCTTTCAGAAAATAATTTAGGAAGAAGACTCAGGATTCACCACGTGAAGATGACAACATATCGAATCCCACCCACTCCCTACCCAACCAAACAACCATAAAGAAGCTTTGCATCTAAAAAGGTTCAAGCATAATCTTTGTTATTCATTTTTTTTTTTTTAGGGCAACATCTCTTTCTTAGAGCGCATCCACTGCGGCTTCACGCAATTTTTTTGGTAAGAAACTGGACACACGGAGCGTTTGCCATATAAACGAAGAATCTCGTACATTGATCTCTATTCGCAAGATTTTTTGTAATAATGTCGCTGCTTGGCACATTTCCATGAGGTATTTTTGACCAGCATTAAACTATAAACTAAACTAAAGAAAAATTCCTTTGACTTTACACCTCAATGGCAATGTGTTCGCCAAGGCTGACTTTAAGGCATCACATTATATAATTTACAGAATAGCTTATCCATACACTTAAACAAATTCTCAGTTAATTAAGTTTTTTTCGGTTAGTAGGAAGCATCAGTAAAATATTCTGATTAAATCGATTTTATAAATTTATGTAAAAATCGAATCGTCTTTGTTTGTGAATAATCTTCGAAGTTTCTATGTCGAACAAGCAACCAATCAGACAATAAATTGCAATTGGAAAAAAGCTTGCAACACAAAATTGCAAAATAAAATACAAAAGAATGATAAACAAGTTGCATTACATCAAACAATTTTTAGTGACGCCAATATCTTTATTGTTCCATACCCTTCGTGTGAAGTTTGGTATAGGGTATCATCAGTTTGTACGAATATTGGTTTTATATTCGTTAAATTGTGTAAATTGTTTCTGTCTCCCCTCTTGGGGATTTGTAAGAAAATTATTTTGTTGTGGTTGAGTTTAGCATGAAACGAAAAGTTTTATAAATTTTATAAATATTTCAGTAATCCCATTCATACATTTAAAGTTCCATAGTAGTACAGGGTGTCTCAAAATAGAGCACACTCGACAGCAGTGTTTTTTTTTTTGGATTTAAAAATTCAATGAAATGGGTTGTGTTTGAGATGTGATGCAAGTCTGTATTGCGGATAAAAATCTCACAAATCTTGGTCCACAGCAAATTTTAAATTGGTGCTTCATGAATTGAGAGGAAAGTTTCTTATCGGTGGTAAATACTACAACGCCGAACACAGGTTGTGGAGCAGCTTTACAGCGAATAGGAGGGGCAGATGCTTACAGAAAGTAGTTCTTAACTCTTCTACGCAAATTCTGGCTACTGGGCAAGCGATACACTTTTCTTGCGCACAATCGGTTTTTTCATATTTAATGACTTGCAGTTGTCATTAAGGACTGACTATCAGCTCTTCTGACGTAACAAAAAAGGGGCAGGTGATGCCATTGTGGTTACGTTGGATTCCTTTCCGAGGATCAGGGCTTCTATGAGACTTATGTTACAACCGTCTTCTAATATAGCAGCACTTCACAGGGAGCTGGTGGAAACCCTCGATCTTAATCTAAAGATCCTTCAATCACAGGATATCGAAGATGCACACGCAATTTTCCTTGATAAGGTGCACGCAGCTACCCTTATTGCTGCATTCGAGTAAGTCCGACGCAAGATTCAAGGCTGCAAAACAGACTCCCCCTAGCTATAGAGCCTATTCTTTTGGTGAAGAGGAGACTTAGGCTACAATACTGGCGCACCAGCGACCATAAAGTAAATAGAGTCTACCGCAGAAAGCTTCTGACGCTGCATAGACAGAAGAACACTGTTTATTACCTACAAAATGTTACCCCTGATGCGAACTCAAGACACTTATTGTGGACTCTGGCAAAGAGTTATAAGCAGCAAGAGTTCTCGAAATGTCCTGATCGGGTTGATGCTTTCTGAGTCTCCTAAGAACCGTGTAGAGTCATTTGCTTAGAATCTGAAGGCTCGCTTTCAGCCATCCGATTATAATTCGAACAGCAGAAAAGCTTTGTCCAGACAACGCTCGACAGTCCTGGCCAGTTGTGTCTACCAGTCACTCCAATAATTACAGAATAATTACAGCACATATAAAGGACCTGAACACAATGAAGGCCCTAGGCGAGGATGAGCTTGATACCCATCAGGTGAAAGGCTTTGTCTGTGAAAGCAGACCTCTTTTTCAATGCGATGCTTAGACTAGGATACATTCCAACACATTGAAAGAAGGCAAGGATATTTGTATGATCCACAATGCTGGAAAAAAACCTTCAGCATTGGAATCATACAGATCAATCCGTCTATTATCAAACGTAGCAAAGCTCTGCGAGAGATGCCTCCTTATGAGAATACTTGCAATCGCGAATTCAGCAGGAGGATACCAACCTTTCAGTTTAGATTCCGTAAACCTCATGAAACTTCGGAACAGTTGAACAGGTTGGAAAACTTTATTTTTGACGAATATCAGTTCAAAGAGCATGTGGTGGCGGCTTATCTTGATATAAGACAGGCTTTCGATAAAGTGTGCCATAATGGTCTCCTGTACAAACTCAAGAATCTATTATTTGGCTTGAAGAATCTTCTCCGTTCTTCTGGATGAATGAATTTGGGGCAAAACTTTTTTCGCTCTTCACCAGCGACATGCCTTCGAGATCTTCTTTCCCTACGAATGAGCTGCAGGATATTATTATAACGGTGGAACAAAGGACTTAAGCTGAACAAGTGTGTCAGCGTGACCCACTCGCTGCGCAGAGATGATTGCCCGGATGCATGCTTTCAGGATGAGCTTCTGGAACATCAGCCTAGGAATGAAAACATGGGGGTGTATCTGAATCTGACGAATTCTATACATGAAAGGATACGGAAACTAAGCTGGCTTTTCATAAGCAAAAACAAGTTGTCGCTGTGAAATAGGATGCAAGTATACAAGACAATGTTTGCACCAGCCTGGAGCTACGGAATGCAAGTCTATAACATTGCTGTAAAATCGCATCTTCAGGGTCCTCTAATCGTAGATCCTCCGCAGCATCTCTGGCACAAGGTGCTACATGAGAATGGCTAATCTTAAAAGGGTTCTCAAAATTTGAGATATTAGTACGTGTGGCCTTCTAGCCATATATATATCCGTATATATATATATATATGCGTAATTTGTGGGATGACTTGTTTGTCACTTGTCTGCTGGTAAGTGTGACCACTTTAAGGTACAGCTCTCTTATAAATAATAGTAAAGTGTGTTTAAGTTTCGGTTCGATTACATCGAAGCTAAAATTTTCGCTTGTTAATAATTTTGTAGGACAAAACACTTGTCGAACTTGTTCTTGAGAGAAAATTGTGCAAAAACTTTCAAATGCAGTTTGCAAATAATAAACAACACAAAAGAAATAAGAAGAGATAGAAAACTTTTGCATTGCAATTCGCCCTCAAGGGTCTATCTAACCTATTTCGTGCGCATCGATAAAAAAAAAAAAAAAATCAAACTGTATAAATTTACGCACATATATAGACGTAATCATAAAATACAACAATGTGAAGGAACAGTAGGATGCAAGTACGCCGGAATACAATCAACTGAATTTTTTTATAGAGCAACATTGTATGTATTGGGTACTTTCACCCTGGTGTTCCCTTGCTGCTGGCAATGCTGACAATTGTATAAAAGTAAAGTAAAGGGCAGCTCTTTGTTATATTCTGTTCTGCGGTTAAGCGAGAAAAGTTAAAATTTTTTTTTTATATGTTTATATTAAGTAAATAAGTAAATATATGCACAAAGTATATTTCCAGCTACAATCGCGAGGTCCTTGCTGCTTCTTCACTCACTCACTCTCTCTCTCTCTCTCCCTCTCTCTCATTTTATGTCTTTGTCAATGTTGTTAATATAAGCTGCTTTGCTAATTATGCAGCACAGGAAAAGGCAGTCAATATATGCCAAAGAAAAGTCAACTTAAGTAAAGAAAATACCATTTCCCATTTTCACGACTGATGTCTCCAATGGCAGTTTCGTTGTCTGATTTGGCATGCCATTTGGCAACGCATCGCCTAAAAGGACATACGTACCAGCTGCAGAGAGCACCCAACAAGTAAACATCCAAGGAAACAAAAAAAAAAAAAAATAAATAAAAGGGTTACTCTCAAGCGTATTCGGCGCACTTTGACAAGCAATTTGCTCCTAATTCGTTTTCTGCTTAATTATTTTATGCGCTTACAAATGATTTTCTCTTCTCTACTGGATGTCCTTACACTTTATTCGCTTTTTGATATGGCTTCACTTTGGGCATTTTGGGCAGCTACCCTATAGCTATTTGGGTATTTTGTTTAAGTTAGACAAGCTGTGACATAAATATAAGCAGGGATATTGAAAAAAAGATTCCACTGCAAAATGTTATAAAATGATAAAATTTTTCATATTTAAAAAGATAGAAAAAAATATTTCCAGAGAGAATATGTTTCACAAATATCAATTTGATAATTTCTAACATATCAAAATGATATTTTTAAGATTAAAATCTTAACTTATTCCTGCTCAAAGAAAAAACTCCCGAGTGGTATTATATCAATTTGTTTTGTTCGCAAATATCAATTTGATAATTTCGCAGATATCAAAATGATATTTTTAAGATTAAAAGTGATATTAAATGGACATCAATTTATCATTATTCCATACTTAAGAACCTCCTAAGAGGTATTATATCAACATGATATGTTCGCAAATATCAATTTGATAGTTTCGCACATATCAAATGATATTTTTAAGATTAAAAGTGATATAAATTGGTCATCAAATTATCATTGTTTCATGCTTAAGAAACTACTGAGACGTATCAAAATAAATTGATTTGTTCGCAAATATTAATTTCATAATTTTAATCAACTAATTAAGAAAACAAATGCCCTTCAACGACTTCTATTAGCTGCTAGGGCTCTTAGTTCACTGCACGTTGCCCTGTAACCGATTTCGGTATAGGCATGTTTGGCTTAGACGAGCTCTCTGACCTGTGGGCCTTGTGGGATCCTCTGGAAGGCCACCTTTGCAATGTTGTCGTCTTCTCTGCGCATAGTGTGACCGTTTCTGGCCAAAAGATACGTCAGATAACCCTTAGACATTTGTTAACGAAAGATTAAATCTTTCCGCCAATCCTGTTCCAGACTCCAAAGCTTCGCTGCAGATGTCAACAGCATAGTCTAAGTTGCAAAGCTTCTGTTTAAGTCTCCAATGTAGGCCTTCTGGCATCTCCGCGTTTGTGCGTTTTATAACCCCGTCGTGGACCACTATGAAATGGAGTAGTGAGAGTACACAACCGCACGGTGAGAGCTGCGTCCTCGTAAAGAACCTTCAATGATTGTGTCAGCTGCTCAGCGACCTCCATATCTCGATTCTATTGATGTTGTCAAACACCCGCTTGAAGTCTACAAAAAGTAGTTTTAACAGGAACCTTCATTCGACCGATTGTTCAACAATGTTGTATAATGTATTAATGTGGTCTACACAAAACCGATTCTGTTCTCGCCGTAATTGGGTGCTTAAAATTGGCGAGATTCTGGCTAAGGTGATGAAGGCCAGTACTTTTTAGATGAATTTTAAAAGCGTCAATTTAGGTCCAATTTTTGGGCATAGTGACGAGCACCCCCTCCTTCCAGTCATCTGGAATGATCGCAGATATTCATGCCGATAAATTTAGATATCCATAATGGTGCGTAGGGCGCGTGAGCTGGTGTTTGCGCTGTACTTAAGCAGTTCGGCCGGTAAACCATTACTGGCCCAGCAGCTTTGTTGTTTTTAAGCCAGGGTTATTTCGTTCCCATTAGACGGATCAGTAGAAATACTTCTATTGGGGTTTCAATGCTGCACGGTGTTGGGAATTGCTGGAGTTTCTGATCAATCTTAAAAGACTCCTTCCAGCGTGTCAGTTGGTCCTCTTTAATTTTTTCTTCTGTCATTTTATCTCTCTTTTTTTTTTATCCCATTCCAAGTCTTTTAGGGCAAGCATTTATTTCACTATTACTACTCACTAAAACCAATATTTTTATTACATATTTCAATTCACAAGTAGCGCTCTTGCAATTCCATATAACTCATGCATATTCAATTGGAGTTCTTTCGCCTTTACAGCTAACAACTAACGCATTGGATGCAGTGAATTTGCTTTTGCGTTTGTAAACTTTTTTACTTTATTTTTTAAACAGTCACCACACGCGTACTGCTGTACATTGACGCTTAGGTTCGTCCTTTGACTCCATTGCCTCATGTTCGATTTAGAGTTGTGCGTATGTATGCGTGTATGTGTACGGGTGTGCTTGTCTGTCTCGTCTGGCGGCGGCGGCTGGGTTATATTGACTTTACCGAGTTTGTAATATAATAAAAATGCAAATTTTTTGTTTAACGAAGTGAAATCAAGTTTTTTCACTCATCCATTTTCACAACGTGTAGCAGTAGGAGTAGATTGGAAAATGAAGGGCATATCCTCATGCTCTCTACAAGCTTCAACGAAGAAGATTCGCCTTCACTTAGTTGAGCTGTTGCTGTTGTTGTTGCTGTTGCTTTAGTACATACTTTACTTTCACTTTTCAATTCTTGATTTCTTTTCATTCAATATTTTTGTTGTTGTTGTTGTTCCTTTTGTTCATCTACGCTCAATTTTGATGTTCTGCGTTTTCTCTTGCATTTGTTTGGTAAAAAAAAAAAAAAACAAAAAGGAAAAATACGATTTATACGGAACTGTATAATACCCTGCACAGCTCTAGGGCGAATTGTTTGTAGATTTATATAGAATGGTTGACATTGATTTTTAATGAAAAAAAATACGTTTACAGGCCACACTGTTTATTTTTTAGTATACAACCGTTAGAGGTCGCTGTTAAGAAGTCCCATATAAAAATTTCCGAAATTAAATTGGAGGATCCAAAATGGAGAACCAATTTTAATAAAAGTGGTTGAATCGAAATGAAATTTAGAGGTCGCTGTTAAGAAGTCCCATATAAAAATTTCCGCAATTAAATTGGAGGATCCAAAATGGAGAACCAATTTTAATAAAAGTTGTTGAATCGAAATGAAATTTAATATAAAGTGGCTTTAGAGGTCGCTGTTAAGTAGTCCCATATAAAAATTTCCCAAAATTAAATAGAAGATCCAAAATGGAGGACCAAATTAATTAGAAGTGTTTTCATCGAAGTGAAATTTAGTATAAAGGGGTTTTTTAAGATCTCTGTAAATGAGTCCCATATTAAAATTTCCGAAAACAAAATGATGCATCCGAAATGGAGGACCCATTTTCATAAAAGTGATTGTATGGAACAGAAGTGTACTTCAAATGTGTTTTACAGGTCGCTGTTGAGGAGTGCTATATCAAAACTTCCATAAATAAAATGGCAGCTTCAAAATGGTGGACCCATTTTTTTAAAACTGGTTGCATCGAATTAAAAATTATTAGAAATGGGTTTTAGAGCTCACTGTTAACGAGCCCCATTTCAAAATTTTTTAAAACAAAATGGCGTATCCAAAATGGTGGACCAATATTATTAAAAGTGAAATGAAATTTAGTATAAATGGGTTTTGGAAGTCAAGTCCCATATTAAAATTTCGGACAAATTTTCGTTGAATGTTGTTGAATCGAAACTATTTTTACTATGGATGCCGCATCCAAAATTTTGGACAATAAAAAAAAAAAAAAAAAAAACACACACTCTGAACCAGATCTATGTATAAATACACACAGATACAAAACTTTACCACCCTCTTAAACTCTCTGAAACACCTAACAACCGTTATTATGAAAGGGTGTCAAGAGAAGCAGAGCACAATGCCATCTTTTAACCCGACTACGAAACGCATGGACCGATTTTGATGATTTTTACGACCAACTATGTTAAGTTGGGTATCATTGGAAAGGTATTTGAAAATCATTTTTAAGTTTCTCCTAACATTTTTCATTTCGAACGACCATTTATGATCTATAACAATTTAAAGTTGAAGTTTCATTCAAAGGCTTATCTAAGTTTTATAATTCGCATTAAGTTCTTGCTTACACCAGTAGTTGGTGAATGTGCTATTGGATTCGTTGCAAACTCAGCAAACTTTAAGCAATCACTTCTTTCTAAAATTTTGAGCCTAAGGTAGTCAAAATCCAGTTAAAGCTACAGACCAATCCCAAGGGAATATTTTACTCTGTAAAGATTTTAGCGGCTTGTTACACATTACTAGAAAGCGAAGATCGCTGAGAATGGCCGAATCCTTCAAAATGTCGCTATTAGTAAAGTCGGAGAAGTTTTTTTTTTTGAAAAGCTGTCAGTGGTTTACAGCAAGGATGTACATACTTATTCAATAGCATCAATCAAAATTTTTTTATACGGGTGATGATCTGAAATTATTGAAGACTCAATGGAGAAAATCTGAAAATGCTCCTCAATAAAAAATATCTACGTGGATGCCAATAGTGTCCATTTTTAAAGGACATTTTTTCTTTTTTAAATTTTAGAGAATATTTGGAGAATGGACCGCTACAGTCACTGTTGCTTTCTGTAAGCTCCCGCCGTATTGCTTCTATGGTACAAACTTATGCAGTAGAAGAATGGAACTGAATTTGTCTTTGGTTTATGAAATTTCCAGGCGTTGCAAAAATTTATCAGATACGAAAAAATAATAATTTAAATAATTTGTGCAAAGTGGAGAATTCTCAAGACGACAATTTCCATATATATTTACTGTTTTCAAAGACTTAAATATTTCGCTTAGTTAACAAACGCAATATAATCTCTCATTTATAAATAAGTACAATGAAGGATTTAAAGGCAAGTATACCCTAGCGCTTCTTTTGTTCCGATAATAAAAGGAACGTTGGCTATTGAGCCTTTTTGTTTTTGACTCCTTGTTCGCATTACGAATGCGGTGTACTTCACAATATCACATTCATTCGCTTTAGCGAGCTTCAGTTCTTTGTCATTTCAATTCAAAAAGAAAACAGTTACGAACTGGTGTCGTCCTTCGTTCATCTTTACCATTTGCTGCGACCCTTTTTGTATACCCTGCACACACACGCATTTGTTTCTCTGAATTGTTTGGTAGCACAGCTTGCGGAAATAATTTGCTTAGAGATGTTATTTGGTTGCTCTTTTGCGATATTTTTGGAAAGTTTTAAAAAAGTTTCTAAATTATGACAAATTAAACTCTGAAAATTCCTCAATGAAACATAAAAAAGTCTCATCAAAATCTGTTCAGCGATTTTAGAGTTTAGATCGGAGGAAGAAGCTGCGTGACAGACGCACAGAATTTTAAAGAATAAAATTTTTTTTTGTGTTTTTTTGTGATTGTCCATTTTTTCCCCTTACCCAATTGTCGACCTATTTAGCATTGATTTTCTTCGAAAATTATTTTTTCCAAAGGAGAAAAATATACACTGGAAGCGTCTAAGCAGCATTTTTTTTCTTTCTTTTTCATCTTCTACGGATTTTCTTTTAACATTTGCAGCTCTATTCGAAGCATACGAAACATTGTGGATGTGAAACATATCGATAACAAAATGTTGCGAAATGTTATCGAAATCGCGATAACAATTATGAAAATTAAAATCGTTTTGACTTTACAATTTTAAATATCATATTAAGGGTATTAAATCTTCGGTTAAACCGAGTCTTACTGCTGTGACCGCTCGAAGGTTTGCCCCTCAAGCTCAACCATTTTGCAACCATTCGCTTGTGCTTCGCTTGGCTAAACTAAATTGAGCGGTTTCGATTCAGTTTTGCTAGTACGCAATTTTTGTGCACGGTTTGGCAATTTTCAGTCCAGTTCAAATCTGCCGTTACTCCTGCCACATTTACTTTCACTTTCACTTTTTCTTTTTCTTTAACACGTACATTGAACCTTTTGTCGCTGCTGCTCATAGGACAGTGTGTTGAGTTAAGTAAAGGCGCCAGCAGTGTCAGAGCCAGTCAGTCGCACAAATTGTTTTTTTTTTCCACAGTTTGTATTAAAACTTTGGGTCTCCTATTGCTTGCAAAAAAGTCTTTCAAATTTTTTTAAGCATTCTCCCCTTTCGTCCTTGTCTATATATCCAATTGGTTTTCGCGCAACCAAACAAAAACTCACAAAATAATCGACTTTTGCTAGCAATTTAGACGTCTATGTGCGTCTGATAAGAAATAATGTACGTCAATATATATTATAGTACCATCGCCATTATCATCATCATCATCATCATCTGCACATCATACCGCCGCACTATTTAGTACAATTGAGTCTATTTATTTCTTTTATTTCATTTTTTAAGCGTTTCGTATATAATTCTTATTGAAAGTTGAACGTTTGCGTGCGTCTGTGCGCGCGCCTCGGTGCACATCCTTTTCTTCAAAACCTTTCAACGATTTATTGCGGTTCGTCCTTTTCATTTTCTTTCTGTTTTTTTTTTTTTTGGCACACTTTCTGCAACGGAAAAGTATCTATAAATTCGTTTCTTATTGGCAACATAAATAAATTGCATGACCTAAAGACATTTTAATGCAATCGGAATTGATTGGTATTGCTAGGGAATTGTCAGTTGAATTTTTAAAGTAATTGCAGCAGCATATAATTTGGGAATTTAATTGTAATTGCTTGGAACTGAAAATATTTTATTATTATTGTCTATTACTACTTAGAAGTGCTGGTGTACTGAAATGTATTTTTGTTTAACGATTTATCGATATTTTTTCAATTAGCGAAATCGTAAATTAAAAACCGGCATGTTACGGTTTTCACTATTGAAAAGTAGAAGAAATTGAATTCGTTGAAATTTTCTATTTGAGAAGTGTCTAGATTTCCTTCATAAAATATACAGCTGAAGCGTCCATTTTTCTCCCTGCTTTCATGAAATCAAAGTAATTTTTCTTCTTGGCCAGCTTACGCATCGGAAAACCTTCAAATACATTCGCATTTGCACGAAAAGGAAAGACAAAAACATTTTGTTCCAGCAACCATAGTACGTGGAGACTTTAATAGTGAACCACCCCCGGTACAATAAAGAAGCTGCATCAACTATGCCCAACACTTACCTCCTAACAGGAACTGTAGACTGGAGATAGCAGTAGCTGTTCTCACGGCAAAGGTTGACACACTTCAATCCATGTTCAAGGAACTTCAAGAGGCTTATAAGTTCCTCACAGAAATGTGTCTCAGTATACTTAAACTAACAAGTAAGAAAATTACAGTCGAGCGTAACCGACTGCAAGAGGCCCTGTACCAGTTCAGGTCGCCTAACAAACACATTAAATGTTTCCCGAGCTTATGACCACGTCCTACTGCACGAATAAGTGCCTTATAAAACATTTTGATGAACTTTTTGGATTTTGGCTTAGAGGGACGTTATCTCTATACTGGTATACTCAATTTTTTTTGCCGAAGATATTTTTAGGCTTGGGGGTGATTTTATGGGAAAGGGGGAGAGGGGAAAAATTTTAAATAAAACTCGTAAAATTCCGGAGCAGTCCTAGTCAAATGCAAAAAACACGAAGTCTCTATCTATTGCCGTTTCCAAGATCTTTTCGTTCATACAGACGGACAGACGGACATGGCTATATCGCCTCCTTTGTCACTCCTGACCATAATGGGGGTAACTTTGGGGGTCTCCGACCATTATTTCTACCTGTTACATACATTTGCACAAAACCAATAGGCTCTTGTACCTTCGGTACAGGGCCTAAAAAGTGAGAATCCCAAGACTAAGATTGAGAAATGCCCGTGGGTCACATTAAACATAACATTATTTGGATGTGATTGAACATCACGAAAACGTGGCTTCAAACCGGAGGACAAATCGGTATACAATCTCCACAAAGCTGATCAACCCAGTAACACGTCAAGAGGTGGTTCGGCTGTGCTTATTAAATAGGAGATTTCGTATTTTCAGCATAAGACTGCGAGTATGTCTCAACTGGAAATGGCCTAATGACGACCATCTTCATCTGGAAAATTAAATTTTTATCGCATTCTGCTGCCTTTTTTGTTTCTCATAATAATACATCACGATGTGTAAGATCAAAACCCAAACTTCCCCTTGCGCTAGAGAAACTTTTGCTGCTCAAAAGAAGACTTAGAATAAAATACTGTTGGATCCGGGATCCTAATGTCGTAGAGTCTATTGCAGAGTAGCAAAAAAGGTGAAAACTTGTGGCAAAACATAAACAATGCGAAACTGACCAGTTCTTGGCGAATGTCTTCCCGGATTACTCCACGAATCGATCTCTATGGAAGTTGACAAGGAGATACAAACAGCACGTGGCGCCTAAATTCCCAATCAGAACGGCTAACTGATGCTGTGCACAATCTCCAAGCGAACGAGCAGAGGCATTTGTAAGTGACTAACAAAATCGCTTCCAATTTTTTTACCTAAAACAGGAATTTAAGGTAAAATTTTGCCTAAAAATGAATTTCAAGGAAAAAGTTCCTAATATTTCAGGTAAAAAAAAGTTTAATTTAGGTCATAAAATTCATTTTTAGGCAAAATTTTACCTTAAATTCCTGTTTTAGGTAAAAAAAAAATTTTTAGGTAATGATTCCTAAATTTCAGGAACATTTTTTTTTTGAGTGCAGTCGGTGCTTGATGGACTCGGCCAACTTTGCATTGCAGTGGATGAAATCTCGTCAAACGTCAATGCTCTAAAACAGTGTCCGGCACACGCCATGCATCGCGGATAGGGATTTTCTCTGCCGCAGCGCAGTACGATATATTTCTATTAAGTCGCTGTCGTGACGCTGTAATGCTGCTGTTGAGGCGAAGCAAAATAATTCAGTTGCGTTTCCGCCGTTGTTGATGCTGTTATCATTCTGTTAATTCGCAAACTAGCGTAATATAAAAATATGACTGTGTGGATGACGAACACTGCTCTAAAACCTAAAAAAGCTCCAGAAGTAGATGGGCTGGGAACTATTTCTAAGCAATGAAAGAAGGCAAAGATCTGTATGATTCATAAGGCTAGCAAAAGTCCCTTAGACTCGTACAGGGGTATAAGTCTGCTGCTGCTTGAAAATGCACATGATTTGCGCATCGCAACTTTTGTAGACGTCACATTTATCCTTGTCAGAGACAGCTATTTTTAAGAAGCCTCTGGTATACTGCAGCAATACTTGCGCAGCTTTAAGCGCTGAGCTAAGCGATGGAACATTGGCATTAGCTTCAATGAGTGTGCTAATGCGACTTATGCCTTACGTTCAGGTTCTTGTCTGGGAGTCTTCATTAATAACCAGCTGATGTGTCAATTTTCGGGATACAAGTAGTATTAGTGTATTTCTTAATAACCGTCTGAGTTTAAGAAACCACATTACAAATGTAACCAAAGCACTTACTGCAAGTTTGAGAAGGTTACAAACTTACGCTGAGGCAAAAAGTTGCCATGTACAAGCTTGGAGGTATGCCTTGCATGCTTATGGTATTGCAGTCAAATCAAAGCTTGCTTAAGTTAGAATACTACAGGCTAAGACATTCCGTCTGATTTCTGGTACACCTTGGAAATGTTGTTAAATGTCGACAAAATTGGCCAATCAAAAGTTTATTTGGATCGGCTAGAAAACTATCTAAAACGACTTGGAAAGCACCTGCTACAACAGCGCAGACAATTAGAAGTCAGAGTTGCAAGAAGGCTGAGAAGATCGATCTTCTCCATATATGTATATCTTTAATAATTAATTCTTTAAGTAAATAACAGTTAATTTAATGAATTGAAAGGATAAAAATTTAATGAATTAAAAAAATGAGATCAGATCAGCTTCTTTAGGTATTTCTTTTCGATAAAAATTAAGTTTGCGTTGATTGATTTCGACATTTTGTAAGATTTCCTAACAAATCGCGACTAACAACTTGTTCCTGCTGTTAAGAAGCCAGCTTAAGAATTATGCCGCTGAGAGATTTCATAATTTTGCGAACAGGCTGGTGATCCAGAAGCTGATTCTGGAGTTTGATATTCAAGCGTTTTGCACATTTCCCAAAGCAATGTTGCAGTTGGAGTACTTTGGTTGCAATATAGACATACTTGGCCCTGGAAGGTTGTGTTGCCAGAAAAAGGAGTGCTCATATTTTTGCGGTTCATCCATAGGAATAGATGATACTGTACTGAGAAAGTACTATCAGTCTAACAAGATCAACTGAAGTCCTTAAGTTTATACAAAAGGCCATCATGCCACATTCTATGAAAGGCTTGCCTTATATCAAAATAACTGCCAGCTCGAACATCAATCAACAAAATGAAAGGATATTATTTCGATTGGAAGTAGTCTCTTGAGGAAGCACTAGAGCTTGGAAAAATATAGATTTTTAGAACGATGCATCGATGTTTTTCATATCGGTCTAAAAATCAATATTTTCCCAGCTCTAGGAAGCATCTTTCAAAGAGCTTTGCTAAGGTTGTCAGCAGACTGACTGGTCTGTACGCTTTCAAAGCCAAGGAGCTTGTGATGTGATGGAATGTATCTTAGTCTTAGTTAGAGCAGTTCTTGAATTGGCAAAGCATTCGGCGTGATGTTATCAACCCTATGCTCATCCTGGCACTTCATGATCAACACATTAATTCTGGAGCAATGATGGGTGTGACTGGAAGGCATAAATGAACAGAGTTGTCGAGCATCGTCTGTACAATGCTATTTGACGCTCTCTGACGTGTAGGCAAATGCTTGAGAGCGCGCAACAAGGTCCTTCGCATGTTTGTTAGGAGATTAAGCCTAGCAACCATCAGCTCTCCTGATCAGGAATTTCAGCAACACAAATAAGTTCAAAAGTAAAAATGGCTAAATTTTGCAAATGAGAAGTGCCCCGCTTCCGGCTACTCGCCGGATACTCAGTAAATTTTACAAATTTCATGTGAAGTGCATTAAAACTTCGTCTCTACTTCATTTCAATTAAAGTTCCATTTAATTATGCATTAAATTTTCATTGTGTATTAACAACTGCTGATAGCAGTGCCTGATAGCCAATAAAATAATGCTCCAAAAACCGCATAAATTTCCAATTAGCATAAGAGTGCCAGCCTGTCTGCCTGCCTTGTTTAAAATAGTTAAAATAAGTAAATGTCCTTTTTTTTTTTTTACAAAAGTGGCCGGAGTGGTTGTTGCATTTGGCTTTTGTGCAATCAATTGAAAAGCTTAAAGTGTTTTACGAGTACAGGAAAATGCTGAAAATGGAGTAAATAGTAGGCACACGTACACGTACACACGTAAACGTGATTGTGGGGGCGGAACGCCATACTCAATTCCAATTAGAATTTATGCAAATACTTATACAATAAGATTGCCGGGTGTTGCGTTGCGTTGCGCTGCGCTGCGCTGCGTCGTTGTATGTAAAAGTAAAATCAAGTAAATCAACTCAGCTCAGCTCAACTCGACACGACACGCTTCACTAAAATAAATTTATCGCTGAATTTGAATTTTAATTTAAATTTGAATTTTCATTTCGTTGCTGGCGTCGCTGTCGTTCTCTATGGAGAAATGCAAATTTTTAGCCATTAACACAGAAAAAAAAGAAAAAACCTCGAAAAGCAAAGTAAATAAATAAACAAAAAATGCGTAAGCACAAATGGTAATCTATTATAATATGTATATAGAACGTACAAAGCCAAAGGACGCTCTAGATTGAATGAATGAATCGAATGATAGATAGATAGCTGGATGAATGAATGGCTGTATGCATGATTGGATGTATTGGGTTCTATTGCGTACAGCATCAACAGTATTGATTGTGATGCTATCTATTTTACCGCAACTTTATATTATTCTTCTTCTTAGTCAGTACTCACCTCACGTGCATCGGCATTCACATCGTCAGCAGCCAAATCAATTTTGTTGCCAACAACCACAATAGGGACAGCAGTGGTCGCCTTTGTCTCATGTATCTGATCGCGTATAGTGCGCACCTCCTCGAATGTTGCCGAATCGGTAACATCGTAGACAAGTATAAAAGCATCTGCCGATGATATGGAGAGTGCGCGCATAGCCGGAAACTGCCATTGATCCAATTCAGAACGGAAGTTGTGTATGAAAGTGTGCGAAAAATTACAAAAAATTTTAAATTTGCATATTTTTATTTTTATTAAAATTTATTTTTAAATTTTTATTTTAGAATGTTTGACCTAACTGAATGCATTGAATCATCCGGGTAAAACCGAATTCAATAATACTATAAATTTTTGTTTAAAAACTGGAGGTTATAGCTAAAGGGGTTGCACTAGGTTACTTCACAAGTAGTTGTCACAAAGTCAAGCTCAACTGTCCATATGTCTGTCTGTCTGTCTGCCCCACTTTCTCTACGGCTGTCTGTCTGCATGTTCGTCTATCTGTCCCTTCACCCGTCCCCAGTCTGTATGAATAAAAAAACAAATTGCTCAATTTTGAAGATATCGATTTGAAATTGCGTATGAAATCTTATTGTGTTCTGAAGGAAGGTACCGCTCCCATACGACACTATTTAAAGCAATTAAATCAAAGCAAATAAACAATATTCATTTTAGATTATTTTCTTATCTTATAAAACCCATTTTTTTTTTACATATATGTATCCTACTTAATATTATAAATGCGAAAGTTTGTATGGATGTATGGATGTATGGATGTTCCTCTCTTACGACCAAACCGCTCAACCAATTCGTCTGAATTTTGGAATAAAGATTGATGGGATGATGGAAAAGAACATAGGCTATGTTTTGACAAAATCGGTGGGGGCGTTGCCCCACCCCCCCATATAAGCGACAAACAAAATTTGTCATATCTTTGCATCCATTTAAGGTACAGAGATGAAATTTGGTATACATGTTAAGAGGATGAGGATAAGTCAACCTGTTAAGTTTCGACAAAATCGGAGGGGCGTTGCGTTACGTAATTAAATATGCTACTTTTTATCTGTAGATACGCGGACGAAGTCGCGGGTAAAAGCTAGTATATTATATATTCTTAAACCTTCTTTCTTCCTTGGTGGTGAAATTTTCATAAAAAAGTGGAAACATTTATTTATAGAAAAAAAAAAAAATTATATATTTCGATTCCTGAATCCGAATTCATGGTTGGAATTGGACTATTACCTTCATTTTTTTTTCTCTAAGATTATCAAACACCTTCAGGTTTTTAGGCCCTGTACCGAAGGTACAAGAGCCTATTGGTTTTGTGCAAATGTATGTAACAGGAAGAACTAATTGTCGGAGACCCCCCAAAGTTACCCACATTATGGTCAGGAGTGATAGAGGAGTCGATATAGCCATGTCCGTCTGTCCGTCTGGCCGTCCGTATGAACGAAAGGATCTCGGAAACGGTAATAGATAGCGACTTCGTGTTTTTTGCATTCGACTAGGACTGCTCCGGAATTTTACAAGTTTATTTTAAAATTTTGCCCCTCCCAACCTTCCCCAAAAAATCACCCCCAAGGCTAAAAATTTCTTCGGCACAAAAAAAATGGAGTACACAAGTATAAAGATAACGCCTCTCTTAGCCAAAATCCAAAAAGTTCATCAAAATCGGATAATAAATGACGATTTTATAAGCAATTGAATTTGACTAACCCCCCTTTTCTTTTCGTTCATATTCGCGCAGTGAGAAGTGGTCATGTGTTTGGTCATAAGCTCGGGAAACATTTAATGTGTTTGTTAGGCGAGCTGAACTGGTACAGGGCCTCTTATAGTCGGTTACGCCCTTACTTGTTTTTTTCTAACCGTATTAAACTTTTTTTTCATCGTGAACATGAAATTTTTCCAAAATCGAAAAAATATATACATATATAACGGTAAATGAAACTTAATTCACGGCCGGAATTCCACCATTACCTTCAAGATTTTGTTGTAACCTTATAAACATTTTTTTGTTAAATTTTGGATTTTCTTCCTGTGTAAGACCCTGGTAATTCCGGTTTTGTTATATGACGCAATAGCATGGATCCTGATAGAATCGGTTGAAGCAGTTTCACGGTGTTTTTGAGCCAGAGACATTTTTTTTAAATTTTTTGACCTGATACCATTGGCGCCTAAACTTTCTAGAAAAAGGAACAATTGTAGTCTTGACTGCGTTACTTTGGAGCAAAAAAATCGTGTGATATTGAAGTCCAATTATATTTGGTCACATAATGTGTCTTTAAATGCCCCTTTGCAGATAATTTTGATGCTGTTTTAGGACTTGAGTCTAGTTATCTAGAATGAGTAGGGTATATATATCAATTTGCAGTCTCTTTGGCTCTAAAAACATCTTGGATTGAGGACTTTAATTGGTATAGAGCAGTTTCAGTGGATCTGCCAGATCTATACGCATTCCGCATTGATTCCTATGAAGTTATTCATCCATCAATTATTTAGTACTGATTTGGTTATGCTCCATTCTCTCTCAAGATTTTAGCATGAGTGAAGTGAGGCTTATTGGTCGCAGGCCGATATCAAACATATCAAAGCCAGAAATCCACTTCAGAATTGGTCAACCAAATGTCCGAAATGACTATGGCCGATCGACTTATGAACAAACGCAAGAATGATATAGGAAAAATATTGAACTAATATTTGTGTCCCGATTGTACACACCCGATAGGATTTCTGTTACCATTTAAAAGGAGTCTTTGACAATGCTTCATCGCAAAACGGTAGATTCTTAGTGCTGTTTCGTAACTTTGGATACATTTGGGATCGATCAAAACATTGAATTTCTTATGGTGAATGGCCACCAAAAAGGCGAGCGAGTGAGTCTATTAGCGAACAATGTGATGGCTATGTTTTTTTGAGATACTTGTAACCGTGGCGTAATTACCTTAAACAAAGCATAACGATAATCTGAAAAGACTATTCATAGCTGTTTCGGTCCTCATTTCATACCAATTTTTTTTTAATTGCTTTTTTAGTGACAACTTAAGTGCTGAATGCTTTGTTCCAACTCATTCTATTTCCCTCACAGCCCAAGGGAGTAAAAGTTAATGCAATATGCCCATTTAAATGGATTACACTCAGAATTAAGGAGACTAACAACGATCTAACTGTACCGTTAATTAAAAGTCATTTCTCAGACGTTTGCTACGAGGGGCACTATTTATATTTCGGAAAGTGGCAACAATAATGTCAATTGGTAAAATCTGGTAATACTAAAATAAAGTTTGGCATTTTTTAGCTTGAACGTACTCAGAACTATTTTTTGTACAAGCGGTATTTGTGTTGTTTAAATAGAGTTGAAAAAATCAAGTTGCCTAAAAAAAATGCAAATTCCAAGGGAAAGTTGTCGTTGGATTATTTTTCACAACTTTCGACGTGTATTATCTTAACAAGAGTGTATCGATGAACTTAGTTCTTTGTATGACGATGAAGCACCATCAAAAACCATCGCTCAAAAATGGATTGTGTGGATTGGTACAAAGAAATGTTGAAAAAATACGATCCCGTTTCTTTAAAAGACGTTTGTAAATTCGTCAGATGTGACGAAATATGGGTATATGAAATATAAGCCGGAAATAAATCACCAATTGACCGAGTGGGTGTTCCAAGACAAGCTAATTCCAACAAAAGTTGTTCGCGCATGAAGCACTGCAAAGCAAATGAACGTCTGTTTCTTCGGCCGAATGAGAAATGTGACCACTGTTCCGCTTGCGCAACGTAGTATAGTCGAAAAGATGTGTGCAAGCTGTGCAAGCGCATACAAAATAAAACCACCAACGCTATACGAATAACAGCTATTTCTCGCCGTCAAAAACGCGGCTAAGAGTGTCGACACATGAGCAGTTCTTCAACATTAAGGATCAGCAGTTACAACAGCAACGACAAATAGTACAGAGTAGTGCTGTGTCGCGTACAGCTATGAACCAGCACATGCTTAAAGAGATTGAAACAGCTCATCGACAAAATTTCATGAATGAATAATTTCACAAAAGTTATTGCTGGAACAGATCTCTGCGGAAATGACTATGTCGGATGATGTCTTTCAGCGAATATGAGTATGAAAACTCTCAAAATGAAACATGCAACGGAAGTACGATTACAGCATTTTAAAGTACTCCGTATACAAATTTTCTATTGAGTCGCCGCGGAAAAAATTTGCAGCTAATGATGTCATATTAACATTGTCACCGCCAAGTACGACAACAACTACCAACATAACGACACATTCGACCTCTTCGTCGTCGGCATCTCATTGCAGTTGCGGGTGATTGTGGCAGTAATATTTCGTTTCTGGTGGCAAATCTTTCTTATATTGAGGAGAATTCTACACCGAATGCACTGAATGTCACCGGGTG